>CM034150.1:36071616-37271616 GCA_019776745.2 Taxus chinensis
TACTGCACCAATGGGAGTTAGAGTGTCCTAATTTTGGTGTTTACAATATTAATTGTTTGGAAAACTAACGTAATGATTAAATAATATCCTAATGTAAATGATCACATAGAGTAATAAAATCTCAATTGCAAAATGTAAAATCATATATAAGGCATGATAATTGTCGATAAATTGGTGCAATAATCACATGATATAGCTTACCACATGAATATGTAAATTCCCACATTTTTGTCGCCAATTTGAAAAACATATGATTTGTTTAGTGAATTAATGTAATGATTACAAGAATATCCTAATTTAATAATTGATAAAATATCAAACCATAATGTTATGATCATTTTTATTCATAAATTAAGTTTTTAAGGGCTCTAGACACTTGGATCCATTCTAATTGGTCAGATGATTGTGAGTTTTAGCTGTGTGCGAAGGGGTCTTTGATTGTTTTCTTTTTCTTCTCGAAGGATTATCAATGGGATTTTAATGAAGAACCCTGGTTTTGGGATTAGGCTGGCCTTTTCCTTACTTTTTGGTTTTTGGAGTTCGATCCTTCTTCTATGGTGGTGTCTAAAATGCTAGTTTGGGTTCGTCTCCCTAACCTTCCACTCCCTTTTTGGCACCCTACAGTTTGTGTTGTCATTGGCAATAGTATTGGTTGGGTTATTAATATGGATGAGGAGTGGTCCAAGAAAAGATTGTTCACCGATAAAATAGAGTTGAATTTTTAAGAATTCAAGTGGGTGCAACTTTTGGACTATGAGAACACCACCTTCCGATGTCGGATGTGTCATCAAACTGGACACCTTCACGACACTTGTCCTCAACAGTGCCCCATGACACATAATAGGAAATCTCCTTCAGCAAAGGTGAAAGGTTGGAAGTATTTCACACCTCACGAACACAAAGAAATCCCTTCTCCTGTTGGTACAAAAGATGTACATGTCAATGATTCCTACCCATGGGAGCTTGGAAGTGTTAAGTGATCTCATGTTTATGAATCCTCATATTCAAATCCTAATCATGGTTGTTCTGACATGGAGGCTTCTTATCGAGCATTGGATCTCCAACCTGGTAGTTGGACTGTTGTCTCCAAATCTAAGGACAAGAAGGGCCACTTTTTGTCTCTTGCTACTCGACCTATTACTCTATCGGTGATGGCTTCAGAAACTCTTGTTTCTTTTGGCTCTGACGCTCCTTATGTTAAGGTTTCAACCACTTGGTTTGTATTTGGCTCCATGGCTCCTTCTAGGCCTTGGTTTGTTTAGTTCTTGTTGCCCTATGGGCATCTTCTATTGCCTTTGTGGTGGTATTTTTTTGTCCAGGTGGCATACTTGTGTTGCCCTCATGGCATTTTGTGGGACTACGAATTGTTCGGTCACCCCGCCATGTAACCTTCCTTTATATTAATATAAAGGTTTGTTTCAATACTAAAAATAAAGTTTCTTAAAAGTTCATCATTAAAATCCGTGTTACCGCATTGCATTACGTCTTATTTTCAAAATTTTATAGGTACAATTTTATTAGTTTTTTTCAATTCAAAAATATAATTTTTTTCATGCTTTTATGAATGCACATATTCTTACGCATTAATATGAAATACAATGTAAGGTACCTACCCTGAAATTCATTCATACTTGTAAAATATAGTACCATAAAGAAGTTATTTTGATTGTCTCACAAATCACAGTATTCATATGTTGTTATATTGATTATAATGATTGCATTATATGATTTAAGAAAATATAATCCAATAATGATAGATATTAAATTACAATAGAAGAGTATTAGTTGTGTAAATAATTTTTGTAGGACACCTTATAAGTAAATAAATTGATAACTATGATATTTTACACTTATTAGTAGTAAAATTATATGATATCTTAATTGTTAAAACATTGAATTGAAATTAAACATGTGAAAATTGATGTTCAAAAAGTAAATTATAAAAACAATATAATTCTAAATATATCTATGCTAAAACTTTGATGTGATTATTCATGTATAATTTTTAACAAAAGTGTCCTATTTTAAATAAATATATGTGAAACATTTTATTGTAATTACTACAAACATTGATGATATGTTTTGAGTATCGATACACAAATATTTTTAGAAGGTAATCAAGGTACAACTAAGTTATCGCAATGATGAATAAATTTTGCTCTTGAAATAGAGTTACCTATATTGATTATGATGTATTTTGATATGCTAGAATATACTTACACACACAAACATCTGCTATTAAACTATTAAACAACATGTGCTTTCCTTCCCTTTATCAAAACATTGCATTTTTTTAATAGATAGCCCAAAGGTTGTTCTTTAAAATATTTCAAGTTATGACTGAGTTGAGAATTATGGTTTTTAACTGAATATTACTAGCTATAAGAGATATTGTGAAGCATATGGGGCCCCCAAATCCCACTTTCCCTATTTGGCATCAGATGTAGACTATCAAACACGTTCTTTTGGTTTTCCCTCATCCTCAATCTACATAGAAGTGGATTCATAACTTGTTTCCACCCTTGTTTCCTTAAAGTTTTACCTAGAAAATGGTCTTGCTAAGGATTTGGCCATGCTAATTGTAAAATACAAACAATTTTGGTAAATATTTCTAGTTGATATTATTTTGTACATTTGGAAAGAAATAAATCATGCTATATTTCGTGAATTGGGTATGGAATTTATCTAGTGTAATTAATAGATTTGTTATCGTTTCCAATATTTTTCCTTAGATTTTGGTCTAAGATAAGAAGGTTTTATTGGAGATGGACAACCTCCTTTACCTCTCCAATATCATTAGGGAATTTCCCCTTGTGTTACTTTTTGGGTGCGTCTACAATCTCCTTGCCTCTATGCATTGTCCCAAGGTCACGTCAAGGGATTTTGACATCACTGCTCTAAGATATGACCGTCTCTACTCATTCTTGTTGATCTTCACTTGAAAATGGCAATAGTTGAGTGTTTGATAGATTTGGTGGTGGTGGAAGGTGTGGCCTTGTGGGATTCCCTAGATAAAGTTTTCTTTCTTATTTTTTTCGTATCTGCAATTTAACATCCTAAAAAAGAAGAAGCATGAGAATGATGGTTGGGACCCCATACTTGACACTATGGATCCTCTTGATGTTAGTAGTTAGGGTGGCAAGTCTATAGTCCTCCATCGTAACCACTTGTCATGTTTGTTGTCACTACCTAGTGCCATATGTGTTGATGTTTGTGTGGTTGAGTGTCCTTACTTTTATAGATTTGTTTATTGAAAATATTTTTATTAATTATATGTAATTAATATAGTCATTTTGTTGATGTAGCATTTTCAAGGCTTGTATAGCTCGATTTGACATACATTCTAGGATGTGATTCCATTTCATTCTTGGTATAATTAACATTATATTTTTATGTATTACTGATTTAAGTGTGCTTTCCCATTAAAAAAAAAATCTATTATACTAGAAGACTACAATGTATAAAGATCAAAGTGCATGTTTTGTTCGGAGAAGTAGGTGTAGTTGTTGGCTGAGGAGAAATGCACAAATGTTGAATAATATTACACAATGTAATAACAGCATATATACATGGAAGAGATGCGGTTGGAGCACGTGCTTTGACTTGTCTTCCTCTTCTTATGACAGTTCTCCCTCTTACGCTAAAGACAGCAAAATGCCAAACTCCTATCCTTGCACGTTTTGTTCCTGGTTCTCGATCTACAATCTTCTCGGGGCAGCTTTTCAGCATTCTTTCCTTGTACCATCTGTGCCATCTACATCAGTGCTACATCGGTCCATAGATAATGCAGCTGACCGGAAAGTTTTTCGAGTCCATCTGACCTGGACTCTATTTTCCGAACACTAAGGAGGGGACGGCCAGACAATCGCTTGAGTAATTGGGCAGATGATAGTCAGCAGCTTCGAGGAACCAGCAGTACTTTGATTGCATTGGGGATTGAAGAGCGCTTTGTTTCTCTAATGTTGTGCTGGTCGCTTCGGACTTCCAGCAAAGCGCCAAAGGAGAATGTTATGCTCTACCAAAATGCAAAACAAGAACAGTAAAAAATGCCACAGGAGATTTCCACGCAGGAGGGCAAGCAGCGGTTCAAAGAAATTCAGACGACGTCCTGTCGCATGAAGTTAACAATATACTAAGGGGGGAATGTTAACATTAACTAATACACATTGTAGGTGGTTATGCAAACAGTAGTGAATTTGTTTTTGCACATTCATCAATTTAACAAGCTTGTAGATTAGAAGAGGAGTTTATTGAGAGGCTTGATGATGAGTTTCTTAAGTGGCTATATTTGGCAATGAGTGATTGAATGTTATAGTACCACATGAGGCCAACCATATTATTATTCCCATTTATAAAGTTCATTCATTTGTTTTATCCCATGAGAAATTTTATATACTATTATTTTTCAAGGTAATATGTGTGTGTGGGCGGTGGGCGAGCGGATGGGTGGGGGGCGGGTGTGGGTGTGGGTGGGGCAGAATAGACAACCAATTAATTAGCATGTTAGTAGGAGGGAACTTACTCTTTCACCACCCTATTTACAGAAGTGTCAAAGTCTATTAGAGTATCATCTCATTGGTAGTAGAATTATAGTCTATTTGGTTTATATCTTATTGTTAAGGTATGTATGCATTTAGAGCCAATTAAATAGGAATATTGTTTCTATAGTAACAATTGTCTCATCGCTATAAGGATTAAAGCCTATGAAATTAATATGATAGCACTCACCAAACTAACCAATTAATATAAAATTATTAAAAAAAATAGAAATAAAGATTTCAAAATTAAAAAAACAATTTCAAGTTACATTTTACAAATATTTTCTTGTGTAAATCATTAAAATGTGGTTCTCTTGAACATGTATAAAAATTATGGATTCAATACCATGTACTTTCTCGTCTCATCAATAATAGTGCATATAAAGTCCATATTCATCTTTTATACAGAAAAATGATTTTGCGTATGAATTAATGCTCTATGTATTGGTAAAATATATAAACTCAAGATTAATTTATTATTAATTAAAAAATATATTTTTTATTAATTAATGCCCTTTCTATTTCAGAATATGGACATTACAATTACACCGAGAGGTATTACGATTAATTACCAACAATTTAACTCAAGATTAATTTATCATTAATCAAAAAACTGATAGGCTGGTCAAATTATCTCAGCATGAACTTATGTGTTGGATAATTTCTTTTTAAAAGTCTTCAATATAAAGGAAATCAAGGGATACTAAAATGTGTGTGTGTGGGTGGGGGGGAATAGACAACCAATTTATTAGCATGTTAGTTGGAGAGAACTTGTTGTTGCACCATCCTATTTACATAAGTGCCAAAGTGTATTAGAGTATCATCTCATTGGCAATAGAATTATAGTCTATTTGGTTTATATCTTATTGTTGAGGTATGCATTTAGAGCCTATTAAATAGGAATTTTGTTTCTGTAGTAAAAAAAAATTCATCGATATAAGGATTAAAGTCTATTAGATTAATATGATACTACTCACCAAACCAACCAATTAATATAAATTTAGTATTTATTATAAAAATAAAAATTTCAAAATTAAAAGACAATTTCAAACTACATTTTAGAGATATATTTTTTTGGTAAATCATAAAAATGGGGTTCTCTTGAACACGTATAAAAATTATGGATTCAATACCATGTGCTTTCTTGTCTCATCAATAATAGTGCATATAAAGTCCATCATCTTCTTTTATACGGAAAAATGATTTTGCATATGAATTAATTCTCTATGTATTGGAAAAATATATAAACTCAAGATTAATTTATTATTAATTAAAAATTATTAGTTTTTATTAATTAATGTCCTTTCGATTTCAGAATATGGACGTTAAAATTGCACCGAGAGGTATTGTGGTTAATTAACAAAAATATAAACTCAAGATTAATTTATGATTAATCAGAAAACTGATAGACTAGTCAAATTATCTCAGCCTGAAGACTTTTAAAAAAAACGTATCTAGCACATTATTTCAGGAATACTAGAATGTGTGTGGGGGCAAGGGAAGGGTGGGGGATAGCATTAGCAACCAATTAATTAGCATGTTAGTAAGAAGGAACTTGTTGTTGAACCACCCTATGTACATAAGTGTCAAAGTCTATTAGAGTATCTACTATCATCTCATTGGTAGTAGAAATATAGTCTATTTGGTTTATATCTTATTGTTAAGGTATGCATTTAGAGCCAATTAAATAGGAATTTTGTTTCTATAGTAACAAATTTCACATCGATATAAGGATTAAAGCCTGTTAAATTAATATCATACCACTCACCAAACAATCCAATTAATATAAATTTATTATTATTTATACAAATAAAGATTTCATAATTACAAAAATAATTTCAAAGTACATTTTAAAGATATTTTCTTTTGCAAATCATAAAAAATGAAGTTCTCTTGAACGTGTATAAAAATTATGGATTCAATACCATGTACTTTCTCATCTTATCAACAATAATGCATATAAATTCCATATTATTCTTTTATACGGAAAAATGATTTTGCATATGAATTAATGCTCTATTTATTGGAAAAATATATAAACTCAAGATCAATTTATTAGTAATTAAAAATATTATTTTTTATTAAGTAATGCCTTTTTTATTTCAGAATATGGATGTTACAATTGCACCAAGAGGTATTGTGGTTAATTACCAATGATATAAACTCAAGATTAATTTATTATCGAAACTTATGTGCTGGATAATTTCTTTAAAAAATATTCAATATAAAGGAAATCAAGGAATAGTAGAATTATCCCAATGTAAGGTATATATTGGAAGGTTATGGATAAATATCATACTCATTTATTGTGTTGGGAAAGTTGTTGAACCATTGTAGAAATGAATTAGTATATATGTAAAAACTTTGTTCGAAAAGGAGACCAACTCTAAATTTATATATAGTTCACAAAACAAAAATATATATATCAAGGATTGCATATTATGGATTCTTTATTAAGGAATACTAGTTGTGGATATGTTGAAGCATATGAAGTTCCCAAATCTAAATTTTCATTCTTTCCATTAAGTTGACACTATCAAGAACAATTTATAGTTTTCTCACATGCAGAATGTGGTTGAAAGTGGATTCATACCCTATTTCAACCCTTCTTTCCATGACATTTTATTTGAAAAATGAATTTATTCAAGGACTTGATCATGCTACCGACAAAATATAACAAAGCTTACCGAATATTTCATGTTGATAATTTATTTCATATTTGGAAAGACATAGATCATGTTACTTTTAATTTATTATTGATGGAAAGCTATTTTGCGGTAGCTAACAAAGTTGTTATGATTTTCAATTCTTTTCTTCAAATCTAGGTCTAGGTTGAGAAGGTCTGCTTGAAGCTGGAAAACCACTGATATATCCTAGAGTATCAGGAAAATGACCCTTGTTTTTTTTTCGAGTATATCTACAATTTCCCCATCATTGTACACTATTCCAAAGATATAAGAGCATATCTAATCATTCTCATTGTCCTTCACTTGAGAAAGGCATTAGTGGAGTGTGTGATAAACTTGGAGGTGGTAGGTTTTTCCCATGGGGGAATTCTACTTGGAGAAAGTTTCCTCATTTAGATCTTGCCAAATCCCTAATATGAAAGATTGAACAAAAGTAATAAAATCATGAGAACAATGGTTGCGACCCTATACCTAACATTGTGGACCCTCCCTGTGCTAGTGGTCAAGGTGGAAATCTTGATAGTCCTCATCTATCTCCATCAACTACCATGTTTTTTGTCTTTTCCTAGTATGACATGTGCATTAATGTTTGTGCGTCTTGTCTTAATATTTTTTTTTATTGAAAACCTATATATTAATTAAATGTGTAATTAATATAGTCATTTTGTTGATCTAACTTTCTCAATATTTGTAGAGCTTGATTTGACATACATTGTATGGTGTGATTTAATTGCACCCATTTTTTGTATGATTAGTATATTTTTTATATGTATTATTAGTATAGTTGTACTTTAATTTAAAAAATATATGTAGGGTTCATTTTAAGACCCACACCCTCTAAAAAATTATTATAGAATGGGTGGTGAATATCTGAAATGGAATTTCGAAATGATGGCGAATCTCTAAAAAAGTGATTCACGACAAAGGAAAATTTGTAGGGTGTTTTTTTTTACGGTTTCATATGGTTGGACATGTGTTTGGCGGCTGTATTGGATGGTTTTTGGCTGAAATGGATTGAAGGGACATCTATTCTAGTTAGGAGGTCATCTAACCTGGGTTGGACGACCGTCTAATGCTTGTCATCCAACCCAGGGTGGATGAAAGACAATGAATGATTGTCCATTAGCTGTCGTCCACCTTGGGTTGGATGGCAGAAAATGGACGATTGTCTAACCTGGGTCCTTGCAACCCCCCAGACTATGTATTATACCTCGGCGAATATGAGTGAATTTTGATTAGAAACATTGGCGAAATATCTGCACAAGTTCATTTTTAACTATAAATATTAGACGAACTGACCCATACAAATGAATTTTCGGCTGAAATTTTAGGCAAACTGGGCCATAGCCAACTACTGAAAATTCGTCATTTCCAATTTCCAAAATCCCTAATATTCGCAAGTTTACGAAAATTCGCCATTAAAATTTTCCCTAATATAAAGAGATGAAAAAAATATAACATGATCAAAGTGCAAGTTTTGGTTAGAAAAGGAGGTGTACTGAAATAGTTGCTTCATATTCATGAATTTTATATGTTTGATGATTAGAAGATAAGTTTTCGAGAAGCTTGATGATGAGTTTCTGGAGAGACCAATATATGAGGCAATGCGTAGTTAGATGTTAGCCCTATTATATATGTGACTAATGACAATTATTACTATTATTATCCTTATATCCTTTCATATGGCTCATAACTTTTTGAATGCTTTTTTAATATCAAAAGAAATATTATATAATACTATTTGTCAAGATAAAAAGCTTGTATAATTAAGAACCATATATGGGATACATATAAAAATGCAAAGAGGGCTCTTTATTGTGGCACATAAAGTTAATTTGGTTTATATTATAGTATAGTAAATTATGTATTTGGAAGTTTATCTAGTTTATATTATAGTGTAGTAAAATAGTAAGGTTATTTCTATAGTAACATTAATAATCATGGACTATAGAATTTGTATGATGCCACTCACCCAAGCTAAGTATTAATGTAAATTTATTTTCAAATATAAATTATAATTTTTAAATCATTAAAAAACAATTTCAAAGGGAGAATTTGTTTTCGAATCATAAAAATGAGGTTCGCTTGAACATACAGAAACTTATGGATATCACGTTAATAATAGTTCTGATAAAGCCCATATTATGCTTTTATATGGAAAAACGATTATGCATATGAATTAATGCCTTATATGTGATAAAACATATATTACCAACTTACCAAGTCGTATTGCGACATATGTTACAGACTAAAAATATGTATTATTTTGATACCCCTCGAAACCTAAGCTGCAAAACTGTTTCCAAACAAACTCAAATGAATTAGAAGGACAAGTTCCTTGGATATGATGTACGGGACTTATGGGCACAATCTATTTACAGAATATAAGATGGTAGGCTAATTTTTAAGAAACCGACTATATCAGGAAAAATAAATGTCACAATAAGAATTATCTATCACTATGGACGTTACAATTACACCTAGAACTGTTGAATTTAATTGGTCGAAGTTTAAGGATAGGAGAATAACTTAAGCAGCTTATTAAATTTAAAAATTTAAACAATACACTGGTTAAATTATCGAAGCCTGAACCTACGTGTTCTGGACAAGTTATTTTCAGATTATGGCATCTCTTAACATTGAAAACCATTTTTCTGTTGCACACGGAAATTGAGGAATACCAGAATTATCTCTGTGAAAGGCATTCGTCTAAAGATCATACTAATTCCCCGTTCACTCGCAATCAAAATGAAATACCAGAGAAGACATTCATTTAAATATCATATTAATTCGTTTATTATGCTACTAGCTAGGCAGTCCCTCACAATCGAAATAATTAAATATCAAAATCATTTCTTAGGAAGGCATTCATCTAAAGGTCATACTAATTCATTTATTATGTTGGATAGTCTTTCACAATCCCAATGAAATACCAAATTTATCTCAGTAAAAGGCATCCATCTAAAGATCATATTAGCTTGTTATTTATGTTGGGTAGTCCCTATCAAAATTATCTCTCATTCATCTAAAGATCATAATAATTTGTTTATTAATTTGAGCAGTCCCTTATAATCAAAATGAAATACCAAACTTATTGCATTCATTCAATGATCATATTATTTCGTTACTTATGATGGGCAGTCCCTCGCAATCGAAATGAAATTTCAAAATTATCTGTGAAACGCATTCATTTGAAGATCATAGTAATTTGTTTATTATGTTGGATAGTCGATTAACTCGTAACTAAAACCGATTAGCATATAGGTAACAACAGTACTGGAAAAGAGGAAACCAAATATATACACTAACAGTATGATAGAAGGGGCAGATGATTGGCTCCAATCAAAACGGATTAGTATAAAGGTAACAACAGTATTGAAAAAAAAAACCAAGTATATATTTACAGTTCATAAATTACATTGTATATTATAGGGCATTCACCACCCCAATCCACACCTGTGCATTAAGAGCTACACAAAATATAAGAAAAAGTACATCACCTACGTGAAATCCCAAAGAGACATAAATGGGTAATCTTGTTCGTCCTCAGCAATGAAAGCGTTATGATGGAGGAAAGACGACGTATCATCCGTAATGTTCATTAGCAGGTTTCCCAAATCCAACAAATCCACGTCCTCCACCGCATGATCGACATCTATATCAATGGATTCCAACACAGCGCGGTCTTTCCATGGATCTTCATTAATGGAGTCTGCGTAAGTAGTATTATCAGAGCACAGCGGGTGTGGTGGTTCTTTGCCCACGCTCTCCTCCTGTAAAAATAATGGTGGAGTCGATGGCTGAGAAGCTGAAGCATGAGTTTGTACTGCAGCCAGGGCGGCGGCGGCCTGTATATCTGCGGGAGAGCAAGTTAAGGGGAGTGGAAGAGAGTGAATCAATTCAGGGAAATTGAAGATGGCGGAGGGCCCTCTCAACGCCAACGCAGCCGCATCCCGCGCACGCGCCGCCATTTCTGGCGTGGGGAACGACCCCAGCCATATTCTCTTATCCTTCAATGGCTCCCTTATTTCAGACACCCACTTCCCCCATTTCCTCTTTCTCACTCCTATGTACGTTGGGTGTTTCGTTCCTCTTCTAGTCTCACCAGCGCCACCGCCTCCATTGCCACTGGTTTTTTGCTTCCCCATTCCCGAATCCCAACAACACAATGTCGTACCGATAAATGTCTTTGTTGGAAATGCCGTGAGCAGACATACCTTCCTTGAACTTCTACAAATGGAAATTATAGAGGTTTATTTTTTCTCTACGGCCCGCCATGACATCATACTGAGCGCAAATTTTAGCTCACATGTCAAAATACTGAAAACTTCAACTTCTGGTGGTTTGCCCTTCACTTTCTTCTTCCCTAACTTGGGTTTCACGTTTTGTTGTATTTTATTTTCCATTGCCGCCCCAGTTTTTGTCATGCAGGAAAAGCCAGACAAACTTACAAATAAGAAAAAGGATCGCTCAAGTTGTAAACCAACGGCATCTTCTCGTGCCTGCTAAGAGACAACAAAATAGTTGGTTTTAACCTGCACTTACTGTTTTCTAATACCCAGGTATGTGTAATCAATATATTGCAGGAAGTTGTGGCGAGCAGTGGTCCCTTTCATTACCAGACACAGTCGCTTCTTCCATACTTTTTATTAATAGATTGTCATGTTTGTGAGCTAATATTGAATTGCAATGTTGTGTGGTTGGGACATTGCTTTGCATCCGCACATGTAACCCCTGTAACCACAAGTCCAACATTAGTCTTTTGTTGTTTTCCTTTTAGTTACTGACAATTGTTCGATCCGATTTTCTTTGTTTTATGTTTGTAACAAATAATGCCCCTTACATTCAAATATATAATGGGATATGTATACTTCGAAGATGAGTACATGATATCACAGCTTCATTTTAAGATGTTGTTGAACTTATTGTTATTTTTCCTGAAATCAATAATAGAGTTTCTTTCGGTTCTAAATTGTTGTCTGCTTGGCAAGTGGTACGGGGTGGGCTCCTTTCTTGACCACCCAAATTCAAATGTCAATAGTTAATGCAATGCATGGTGATGTGTAAACATCTATTATGCGGATTTACACTATAATATAATTATGCCAAAGGTGTAATTTATTATCAGCCTTTGAGTAGTACATATAGCATTGATGACAACTATTTGAGGAGAGCAATGTAAGATTACTATTTTCAAGTTTGTAGTTTATTTAATCAATGGTTATGATTTTTGTTGCGAGATGTGTCAGGGAATTGATGAATGTAGCTGAATTTTGTAAGGAAATGCAGACGTTGCACAACTGAATCTGATTTGTCTACGTGGAAGTGCAATTGCATTAGGAAATATGTTTTGAAACTTTATGGACGCCTCATGCTGTGTTATCATCACTCCAACTTTTTATCGAATGTTGTTTCTCTTTATAAGGGCTCGCTTTGGCACCGTGTTCGAATCAAAAACCTTCACAACATAAGATATAAAACAAAAAATATCAAATCCCTATTTCTCCATATTTTCTCAAAAGTTTCCACCTCTTTCTATTATGAAACAATTGATTCCCAGTGCCCTAGAATTAGTAGATAAGTTAATGGTGGTACCTAAGACAACCCTTCATGAATGGTTAAAAACAAACTTTACACAATGTTATTTTTATACTTGATATTATATTTGATCAAGTGGACTCATGTTTTCTTCTCGATATAGACTTTTTATTTTAACTATAGTCTATTATCATTGATTTATAATGCCATATCCTTACTCAACAAGTGGCAAGTGGCAGGTTGGAATGCCTCAACCTACTTCTCCATAGGTGGGAAGCTTAGTTGTCCTTGCAATGCACATGCATTTACCTTTTACACTTACATTACTAAAATCCATAACTACAAATCCTATGAAATGTAGGTTTTTTCAACTTGGCGGAAATCAAATTGGTTTTAACATTCAACAAACATTGGACTAAATAGACGATGTTGCTATGCTACGAAAAAGTGACACATGGTATGTATGTGTCTGTTTTGAAGAAAGAAGATGAATGCCTACATTCCTCCACTAGATTCACTTATCTGGAAATCATCTTCCCTTGAACCCCTTTATCATCATGAATCTTTCTCCCTCCAACTTTAACTTTAACTTCAACTTTAACTTTAACTTTAAACTTTAACTTTAACTTCTCCATGTCACCCTATCAGCATCATAGCTTTGGGCTAGCCATCTCTAACACATTGTTTTCTTATCATTCTTATTTTTGGTTTGGTTCATGTATTTACTAGCAGTTGGTGTCTTCCTTCCTATATTTTCTATATTGACATCATGCCTTAGTTTAAAATGATTCAATAATTGTATTCTTGAATTGTACTCTACCATGTAGGCGTTCCTTCTAAATTTCTCTCCACATTGATATTTTTATATGCTTGATCACTGGATCAAATGTTTTATGTTCCATTTGTCTCCATCCACCCCCATGTATTTCCTTCAATGTATCCATTACACCATTTTGGTGTAATTTCTAGTATATAGTCAATTATAAAAAGAAAACATATAAATACCTATAAATATAAAATTATTGTAACTATAAATACAATGTCAATAATTTTTTAAATTTAAAATTCTTTAAGTAGTTTCAAAAGATTAAGTTTATTTTCTCTTCCTATAAAAACTAATGTCTTTGTTAATTTAACTCAAGTGATCATTCCTGTAGCAAATGAATCTACCCTACTTCACAAGAGGGTTTTCAAGTTCCTGATAGGGCTCAAATTGATGACCACTTCTTTGTAGTAATGTAATTTCTTTCATGCCCATCCCAAATAATTATATTTTCAATATTGAAGTGACATTGTAATTGGAAACTTATCTTCAAAAATATTAACTAGTAAACATATTCTAAATAAATCCATATGATAAACAAATTGAAAGATGTCAATCTAAAGACCATTATTTTGATTTTTTTCATGTCACATTGACTAATAAATTCATTAAATTTTCCATAAATTTAACACCACAGTGGTTAAAATTGTGTCAATCTAGCTCCATCACATTATTCGTTTCAAAATATATTTCTAAAAAAAAGGTCTTCAAACTCCTCATAAATTATAATTTTTTAATTAAGATCTGTAAACAAAACAAAAATCTTCAAAGTGACTAACAAATGAATGTCTCATCTAAAACTTAATTTTTTCTATGATAGTCAAAATGATGCAAACTTTAAGGTTGTAAATTAATTGTTAACAAATGATAGACATTAGATTCCGCCACAACCATTGCCCCAAAACCACCCTCGATTACCAAATTGTAAAATGCATATCAATGTAATAAAAATTAGAAAATAAATTATATAGATGATTTACTATAAATAGGTTCCAAAATCGTATTCAAATTATAAAATGTAAACCTAAAAATATATTAACAAACCTAAGAAAGGGCCACAAATATAAACTATCAAAGTAGGCATAGTTAGTAATATAAAAGAGAGGAGGGGGATCATCCTAATGACGAAGAGAGGCCCAAGAATATGAGGTCCTAGATAATTAAAGTTTTGAAATATTGATGTCATAATGAGTTTCAAATTCTCTACATAAGTTTAAAGCTAAATAAATTTTTCAAATGGCCATCACCTATGACAAATTCCCTATTTATGTTGTAAGACAAATCCTAATAAAATATTTAAATTAATATTACTCTGTGTGTGTGTGTGTGTGTGTGTGTGTGTGTGTGTGTGTGTGTGTGTGTGTGTGTGTGTGTGTGTGTGTGTGTGTGTGTGTGTGTGTGTGTGTGTGTGTGTGTGTGTGTGTGTGTGTAAAGTGGGTTTTGGATCCATTATTATGCATCCATATCGATCATCATGGAAAATCAAAATTTAATTCTAACCTAAAGAAGACAGGGAACAAGCACACCTGCATCTAAGCCTAGAATTTTAAATTATGGGCACCTTCAAATCAAAATTTGGTGATAGCATAGATTTTTCATGTGGTTGTAAATTCCATTTTTTTCTAAACACACACACACACACACACACACACACACACACACACACAACACACACACACACACACACACACACATATATATTGATTTATTGAAAACACGCTTTTATATTGATATAATTAAGAAAATTACATTGCAGATTCACATCAAAAAATGGGTGGAGAAGTTACACCCTAGATTACATCACACCTGGCACACATGTGCCACATGAAATAAAAACCAAGTGAACATACAACTAGTCACATACGTGATAACTAAGCAGAAGAAGTAAACATGGCAGATGAAGGAGGAGGAGAAGAAGACATCTTGCGTGAATCAACACCCTAACCCATTGCAGGGGGTCGAGAGATTTTAGAATGAGATCCCATCCATCTCCCTTCTCGAGGGTCAGAGAAGCCCGTATTTTAGGAGAAATAGCCATATCAAGATGAGGAAATTTATTTGAGGGAGTACCCCGTCTAGAACCAGAAGCAGGAGAAGAAGAAGGCCAAACAGAGCCACCACCACTGTGTTAGCTAGAGGGAGGATCCCCCAGCTAGAGCCATCGCCTTCCAGAGGGCGGGGAGGGTCCCCCTAGCCATCGACACCATCGAGCTGCTGGAAAAAACCACCGGTCTGCCACTAGGGGGAGGAACTCCATTGATCTTGGGTGCATTGTTGTTGCTGAGCACCTTGGCCATGAGATTGAGACCGATGGGGAGGAAGAGATCATTGCTGTGGTGAAGAACGATGACACGAAAGAGACAGAACCTGGATGACTGAGCAGGGGGAGCTACCCTACTGGGAGAGAATATCTTGTAGATTTTCCACCTCTGAGTGGTTCTCCGCTTGGACCTAGATCTGAAGAAAAACATGAGAAATAATTCTAGTTTTAGCATACATAGAAAAATCCATGATAAGATTAGTTTGATTAAAAATAGAATCATTTCTAATCTTCCAAATTTCAAATAGAATTTCTACACAAAATATTTACCAAAAAATATTGAATTTTGTAGGAAGCAAGGTGGAGTCCCCCAGTAAGACAATTTTCCAGATGAAGGGTTTAAGGTGAAAGATATGGAAGAGGGAGTGAATCCACTTTCCGGTAGACTGCGCAAGGGGGAAATATCAGAATAAATGCATAATAGATTTAGGTTGTTAGCAAGCATGACACAAGAGGTTAGAAACCCCAAGCTATTGAAGACATTTTCCAATTGGAAAAATTTGATAAGGAATGTACTAGAGAAAATGAGCCTTTTTAGGATGTTCAATGTAAGCTTTCTAAATGGTATTGAACCTATGTTTCCAAACCCTATGTGGGGACTTAAGCTTCCATTAATTGTTTAATTTTTCATAAGGAATGTAGGCATGAGATAAAAATTGGTAACCAAGTTGGGTTTGTACCGACTAAAGGAGTCTTCATAGGCCAGTGCCAATCATGCCACTAATGAATAGTAGGAGAAACCCAAATCTTGTGGAGCATATCCTCTGGTATGACATTATGAATTTCCTATATCTAGATTATTTATCTCCATTGTTAAGGTTAAATTGTACTTTGGTAAGAACCCAAGGTTTCAAAAAATGGGTATCCTTATATAAAATATATCCAAGTAACTTGATGTAGTGCTTAAAAATCCTAAGACTTTTAATCCACGACACCATAACAAAGAGAACATTGAGAAAATTAATAACAGGGGACCACTATAAAGAGTGTGAATTGATGGAAATCCCCATTCTAAAACCATCACCCACCCAAATAAGGTGAGGTTTGACCAAATCCCATGGCTTCTAAATAATCTTCATAACAAACTTACCTCCAATTTTAACTAGCATACGGGAGACCAATAGAATTTACAACCACAAGTTTTTTTATGCTTGTTTTCCAAAGGATTAATCTTGACAGATGTAGTGATGAAGCAATATATTCCAAGCCTAGATGCCTTATAAACCCCTAATAATCCACTTGACACTTAAAGCGATGCTTTGCATGTGAATGTTAATAAGCCCTAAGCCACTCACCTTTTCAGGAGAAAAAAAATGTCCCAAGCTACTATGTGGAAGCCTTTGTGCCCATGTGTGTTGGCCCATAAAAAATCTCTAAGTAACTTCTCTGGCTTAGCATATGAAGCCTTAGGGGGCACCTAATAGGAGGAGTAGTAGACATGAGTAGCAGCAAACACCTTAGAGCAAATATGAAACTTACACGTAAGAGAGAGAGACTAGGTAATCTAATAAGTAATCTTTTACTCAACTCTTTTTACAACATTAGACCAAAGAGTAGCAAGAGTATCCTGGAAAGCAAATTGGATGCTAAGGAATTTGAACTGTACCCCTAGCTGAATCCACTGCCAAGAAAATCCTTCTAGCCATGTAAGTGTGGGGTCCATAGACTGTCTGTAGCATTGAGTCTTTTTCCATTGGATTGAAGATCCTAAAGACAAGAAATTTTTTTATAGGCAATGCAAAGTGTTTTTAACAGTATCTTCATTCTATTTTAAGGTTAAGAAATAATCGTCAACAAAGTGGCCATTAATAAGCTGTTTATCAGAGTTAGGGAGATAGATGCCCTTAACTAAACATTGAGAAGAAAACATGGCAAGAAGGTAACTGAAACCCTCAGCAACAAGCACATAAAACGCTGATGTTAAGGGTCATCCGTTTTTAATGGGCATGTCAAGATCAAACATATCAGATTGGATTGCTTTAATGGTGAACCTAGCATTAGCATCTTGGAATAACATATTAAAAGATCAGATGAATCTAGGGCCAAACCTAAGAGCTTGCAGCATGGCAATAATGGAAGGCCATTCAATATTTTCATATGATTTTTCAAAATCAATTATGATGAAGAGAGAATTTTGATTAGATAATTTGGACCACTCCATACCTTCCCAAACAAAAATAATGTTATCAAAATTAATTTTTCTCTTAATGAAACCAATTTGTTCGTTACGCACAATGAGAGGCAAGAGATTATGGATCATGAGGGCCAAGGATTTGGCTATGATCTTGTACGAAACATTCAAAAGATTGATCAATCTCCAATTGGTGATAATTTTAGGATCTCTAAATTTGGGGATAAACTTTACATTACCTTGATTGTGTAGAGAATTGGTATCCTTTGCTTTATGTGTGCATGTGTACTTTGCTTAATGCTAAATCAAATGGAGCAATGACTACCACCTAAAATAGTTCTACAATCTAGCTAAAACAAAGCATAAGCACCATCAAGATAAAGAGCTAAAGAAGATCTAAATTAACATCATAACTTTGAAATACATAAGATCAAAACTAGCATGCTATTTAAAATCTCTACTGTCCTAGATTGCCAACAAGAATGAATGGACCTATTTGGCTCCAATGGCAATCAAAAATTGATTTTTTGATCCTTAAAGAATGCAATAATAAGAACCTTAGATCTTAACAATGATGACCTCTCAAGAAGACAAAATGCAAGCTCTTAGTCTCTTTGCTATATGCTTTGCATTTGCTCTCTCAAGAAGTTTAGGTGTAGGTATAAAGGTAGAAGGAGGGCTCCTTATATAGCCCAATGGATAAAGGAAACACTTCATCCCTTTGTATGTGGGATAAAGGTAAAACATGATTAGGAATGGATAAAGTTTCTTTATTAAAGGTAACCTTACTTTAGAAGGGTTTAATTTATGCTTAGCAAGTCATGGGAGTTAGGGGGGATGTTTTAATTAATCAAAGGTGATTAACTAATAGGTATATGTAAGCTTATAGAAGCTAATTAGAGGAATATTAGTACGATTTAGGCTATTAGAAGGGGATTAAATCAATTAAATATTGATTTACTAGTTAAATGAAGTGAAAGGCTAATTAATTAATAATAATTAATTAGTCTAGATAGAAGGGGTAAATAATTAATGAAAGGTCATTAATTAGGTTATTAGCTTGAAAGGCAACTTAATCAGTTAGCGTATTGTAAATAATTAATGACAACAAGATGGAATATGAGCGCTTTTGATGATATGTCATCAATTTGTGAGAAAGGGGATGATTAGCACAATTTAAGTATTTAACTTGCTTGGGTGTAATTATGGGTGTCTACACTTCACAATAAACATGATGAAAATCAAGACCAAAAGTATCCCATAGCACCTGGTAAAACTCACACGAAAATCCATCAATACCAAGAGATTTATCTTTCTTCATTTGCATAACATCTTCCTTTTAATACCATCGACAGAAAGGGATCGATCACAATAAACTCTCTAGGACTCAGAAAGTTTACAAGGAACCTGCCTGGAGACACTGTAACAAAGAAGCATCCCTCTATGGAGTGTATGGTTGTGCAACAAAGAAACTATGGTAGTGGTGAACAAATTATTGCAGGACATCCAAATTGTTTTTTATTCAATTAGAAACACCCTTGATCACCCAAATTGAACTAGAGGCGATGATAACGTCTAAGGAAAGGAAAATCATCTTTGGTCACTCTATCACCGATCTTGAGCCAATGTATATGAGCTCTAATTTGAGCTTCGGGGGCTTGATAAACGTATTCCATCATAATCTTGCTACACCATTTTGCGACCTCGGTTTGTAGGTGAGTGTTGAAGGGTGAGCGATCAAGAGCTTCTGAAATTTCTGAAAAACTTCCGAGAAGAGGCCTTATACGCCCTTCTTCTGGATAACACAACCTATTTCACAAACATATGGAAAAAAGAATTAATTCTAATAATGAAATCCTTCCACTAGACAATCCACCCAGTTGTACAAGAAGGATGCTCAACTAAGATTCTAAATGTGCAAAATGTGCTCCATAGTTCTCTTATGATGCAAGTGAGTAGTGTTAAGGTAGAATTAAGAGCTCTAAGGTGTTACAAGAGATGAGTGCCACTAAATTTTAAAAAAATAGGTGAATGGTCTAAACTAAAATCTTCTTCCCAAATAAAAATGGGTCTGCTAGACTTAGTGGAGAAAGAAAACACCCTTTGATCTGGGAGGAATACATGATCAAGTCATTTAACAACTCTGTCATCACCAGGGTGACATCAGATGCATGCCTAAAAATATATTTAGGATAAAAAATCCCAAGCTTGTTGTGCATGTGAAACCATTCTTCTCACTCACCAACACACCACCGCATAGGAAGACGACCCACTTTATCATCAGCATAATCCACCATGTTAAAATATCCACACATGATCTAGTGCGCATTGGGAAACTCATCAACAAGCCATCGCTAGAGTAAAGACCATTCAACAACATCATTGGAAGCATAAATATTAACAATACCAAAAAATTGGATTATGTAAATGAACAAGGGACCACACAAACTGATGCGAGGGGTCAGAGCCCCAAGAAATAGTAAATTTCTACAGAGAAGGAGAGAATAGAGTAAGAACTCCCCCTTTCCTAGGCTCATGATTGGAATGATGACATATGGCACTAAGCCAAATAGTATAGGCTACAAACTAGAGAAGAAATCCAACAAGCTTAACCTCCTGCAAACATAACACATACATGTGACCAAAATTTTGACAACTCTCACTCACCGTGTATCAACGGGTTAATTCAGTAAGCCCATGTACATTCCAAGAGAGCACTATCGTTGAGAACTATCAAGATTCATGCCAAATTCCTCCTCGAGGCCCCCTAAGGTGGAAAAATGGTTTGTAGAAATGGAAGAGCTAATGATTTTTGAAAAATGAATGTAACCACCCATCTAAAAATGATGTATTTGTAGCAGGACATATTAATCATCATCTAGAGGAAAGGGTCTATGAGAATGCATGTGTGTGGACTTGTTCCTAGAAGTGTCAAAATTCACCTCGTAACGAGGCCATGAATTCACAAGCGTCGACGCAATTGAGGATGAAAAAAGCAAGGAATGATGGATTGGTGGAGGAGCCACCTTTTTCTTGTTAGCCAAGGGAGACAGAGCTGAAGAAAACCCTCCAATGGGCTGGTAAATAGACTATTGGGGTTAAGGGTTTTTCTTGTTGGTGACCACTGTCTAACCCTCTCTGAAGGAGAAGGACGGTTTACAATTGGCACTTTTATTTTTCAATGGTAGGAGGGGTAAAGGAAGCCATTAGTATACATTCACAAATCATATGGTCTGCAGATTGAAAATGAAAGTAAGTATTGGGAAGATTAATATATAGGACTCGTTGAGTGAATCGGGTGTCACCCACTTAGATATCAATGGTTTTCTTGAGGTCCTTGGCTAAATCAACTTCCACACAGACTTGACACTGCAGTTTGGCTACATAAAACTTATTTCGTTCATGGAAAACAAGCCTACAAATTGGTTTGACTAGGTATTCTAGAAAACGCCATAGGGGTAGTAACATGCCATAAAATTCCACCTAGATGGGAACTTTGAGTTCGGCATGCTAAAAAACTTGGAAATCACACATCCATGGCGAAAAGATGACCAAAGTGTTCTTAATAAACTAGGGTCCATGATTCATAATGGCCTTTTAATGTTTATGATTGGAAAAATGAAATAAAAAACCCCTTGGTAAGATTTTTAACACCCTCAAGTTTGACACCATGGCCTTACTAGTGGTTGTGAACCCACTGTTTGAGGATACTCTCCAGGGGACAAAACCAACGAAATATGCAACTAGAGTGAAAGATTCAAGCCAAGAGAAATTCTTTTCAAATTGATGTAAATCTAAAACAACATTAGGCTCAAGTAGAGGAGGGCCATTACCTCATCATAAACATTCGGGAAAACCTTCTGAGCTCACTTATTTACCGCATGCATGATCATTTGAGTTCTCACCACCTAAACCTTCATCAAGAGATGCATGGAAAATGGTTTTTTCCATTAAAATAGGCAAGCGTCATAGCCTAAAGGGCAAAAACATAAATTACTAGAAATAAACCACTAAATAAATATCTCACCTTAGTAAAAAAATGTGGTGTGATAGGAAATACGGTGCCGCAGAATCAAGCATTAAACTCAAACCCTATCAGAGCACAAAGCAACCTCTCTTAGTGACATCTATAACAAGTCATAATAAGGCACTCATCTTCCTAAACCTACATAGTATCATATGATATTCATCGAAGCATTGAAGACTTTGAATGTTAAATAGACATGCCCAATATATATGTCCTTTCATATATGTAATTTATATCAGAAGTATTATTGTTGCAAGTAGGAATTTTTTGTAAGGTATAAAAATGTGGGCCATGTGATAAAGGGATATAAAGACAATAAAGAGATATAAAGAATTGTATACACCATGGGAGTAACGTGGTTTATTTGTATGATTGTCATATGAAATTATTATGGATTGGATTTTTGTTATATATGAATAAAAGATGTTAGTTTATGTAATAAATTGTATTAGGGATTCTGTGTTATGTCTAATTGGAATACCCATTTGTTAAAATTATATTTTTCTTTGTGTAATATCAATAAGTTCTCTAATAAGAACCTACAAATTGCATAAACTAATGTGTTGTATAAAAATTATGTCATCTTTTGTCGATGTAACCTACGTTATCACTAACTGATATCACCAGAAAATTATACCATACTTTCAATGTTGATAGAATTGGAAGACTAGTGGGAAGAATAAGGTTAGAAAAAATTCAGATATAAGCTAAAAGAACTATAACCTTGACCCAAGTGGTAAAGGAAGATATATTTAACCCTTAAAATGAATATTTTTATAACAGAATTTTTAAAGATCTTCTCTAGATGTGGTTTCTAAGAAAATAAATCATCAGAAGAAGTAATGAGATGAAGTTATAATAGTGGAAATAATGAAAAATGTTAGAATGTGTTGTATATTTTGCATTTTATATACTCGAGAGTACAGTACATCTCTACGATGAGCATTAATAGGGCCCCCTATATTTCTGGGATTATAGATATGTGAGTTTTTATCTATACATGTATATGCAGGGCCAAATTAAAGGTTAGGAGCGCCCTAGGCAATAAATGAAGTGGACGCCCTTCCTAAAATTTTAGTTAATAATTTATTCCCATAAAATAATTAAATAAAATCCACGTACATTATGATTTTTTAGAATTTGCATAAGGATCATAATACATCATTAATTTAGAGAAATTGGTATACAAAAGGATTAAAAATAACCTATAAAATTATCAAATAATCAGAAGTGATAATCCATGGATGGAGATAATTAATCATAGGAGGTGCTTAGAATATGAAAAATACAATTTTGTATCCAAGCTTGGTTACTTGTCTTATTTACCAATATCAAGTAGGTGATGATACTTAAAGCTAAAATAAGCACCACTTTTTTGAAAGAAAAAAAATTCTTAGGTGGCTCCCATCATTTTATGCATTTTGGTATCTAGACCAAGCCTACTAATCCCTCCATAAAAAAAGAGACATTTCCCCTAAAACATTAGGAATAGAGAATTAAATAATTATTTCCTTCAATTGTACTTGGCTCTACTAGCTGCAATGTGACATTATAAAATATACATGAGACATTTCTAAGAAAAAATTACACACCTGAATTATCTAGAGCTAAATTAAAAAAAGGGTAATAATACCAAGAAAATTGGACGAGCTTAAAAATATGCATATTTATTTTACTTGTAAAAATATTATAGTACATTTTTATGTTTATGCATGAAATTTATATTGCTCTATAATAATATCATTAAAAGGGTCAATTAATATTGACTTTAGGTAAAAAATAATAATATTAAGTTATAGTAACAAAAAATAATGATTTTTAAAAAAATTTAGGTGCCCCCTTAGTGTTGGTGCCCTAGGTAGTTGCCTAGTTTGCCTAGGGCTTAATCCCCCCTTTTGTATATGGGTGGTGTCATAACCCATACATTTTGAGGAATTATTAATGGTTGTTTTGTTATCCCATGGTTTTGGTACCCATTGTATTGTAAAACTACTTTGATAGTTTCTAATTGATGTGCTTACAAATAGTTAGATATGTAGTATGGTAAATCAAAACTTGGAAGTACATTAATGTATTGTAAACAATTAAGTTAATGCATTAAATGTAATAGGAAAGAGAATATACTACATTGGGTTTTTTATCGAAAGGGTTTCCCAAGATAAATCTTGTGTATGCACTTTTTCTACATTTTTTATTTATCTTGAATATTATTTTAAGTATATCTTCTCATTTATTTGTTTATTGGATTGATTCTCATCATTTGGTATTAGAGATAGATGCTAGATTTTATGTGAAGACATAGAGTTTCTAAAACTTGAGATAAAAAAAAATTGAGTGGGAGGCCTGCGAGTAAAATTTTCAAGTATATGAAAATGACTGGAAGTACAAGGATTGAGATGGAAAAATTTAATGGAAAACATTTTGTGTTAAGGGAAGGCTCAAGATGGAAGATATTCATGTGGATAGAGATAAGTGGATTATTTTGTCTAGAGTCATGCTTGTGGATATGAAGGTAGCGAACTAGGAAAATATCAATAGGAAGGAAAGGAGTTCAATTAGATTGTGTATGTCAAGTTCATTTTTGTTGAATGTGTCGAATGATAAATCTACTTATGTGTTATGGGAGAGGTTGGGGACTCTGTATCATACAAATTATCTAGTGAACAAATTGTTTCTCCAAAAGAAGTTATATTCATTCTGAATGAATGATGAAGAATCCATTGCCAAAAAAATTGAACATATTTGATATTTTGGTATGTCAATTGATTTTTGTTGATATTATTATGGAAGAAGAGGATAAATGTATGTTGGAATGTTTTTTTACAAGGATAAAAGTCAAATTTTGAAATATGACAACTTAACCCTAGTGTCAAATTTTTTTGCTTGAAAGCCCTCTTGAACCCTCTTTGGTTTAGTCTTCCCTCCATGCCATGCCTATCCTGATCCTTGAAATCCCTCATATGTGATGAAAAATATTTCAAATTTTTTGAAATGTGGTTATGAGGTCATTCAGTCAATTCAATTGAATGTTGTCAAAAGATGAAATCTATAGTAAGCCTAGAAAGGATATTTTTAGCATTTTGGGACAAGCTTGCATCCTCTGGGATTGATCAAGAATCCTAAAAAATATGGATATTTTATTGATTATTTTTAAATGAAATGGAGTAAGTTTATGAAGATTTAGGAAAGTTTCAGAGGTTTTGGAACAAGAAAAGTGAAAGCACGTTTTGGATGCTTAAGGAGCTTGTAGTTGAAAAACATATGTAAACTTCAATGGAGGATTCCATGAGCTCCAAAATGAGTCTAGAGAAACAAAGATATCATCAGAAATATTGAAGAGTCCTCTACATGATGGAATTTTCACATTCTCCACAAGACCCAATCGCTTCTCATGGTAGCTCAATTTTAGTATACTAACCTTGTTGTCTCGAATGAAAAAGCAAAAAAAAATGAGGAGGAAGAATCAAGTATTTAAAACTATCCCTTTGATATTTAAATAATCTTTGGATTCAAAATGATATAAAACGTTTCCTAAAAGACCTCCTGGAACTCTGGGAACAATGATTTCAAGTTTTGGGGAGTTAGTCTTTTTATCAGTTTGGTGGGTGGCGCATTTTAGTGTCCCGACTATCCCAATTATTAAAGGGATAGTGAGGATAATTAGCATAGTTGGGAAAATAAAATGGTGCCCCTCCCACTCCTTAGCTTTTTTTTTTCCTTGGAGGATTTGGAGTAGTTGGAATGAAGAGCTAAATCTGAGACCTATTCTTCCACAGACAATTCTAAGATATTTTTAAGGAGTTAGGAGTCAATCAAATACTCATTGGAAATTATAAAAAAACCTCCACATGATGGAATTTCTAAATATTTTACAAAAATCAAGTATCTCTCAAGGTAGATCAATTTGTGCAGATACACCTTATCATTCGAGACAAAAGGAGTTATTTTAGGGAGTTTCAGGAAGAATTGAAGAATGATACCCATCTCATTTTTCTTTGGATGGTTTTGGGAGTCAAAATAATATAAGAATTCTCTAAAAAAGACACTTTGGTGCTCTAGGAAATGCATTCTCAATTTCTCGTACTTAGTCATTTTTTAAGTTGGGGATAGGTGACAGGATTTACGTCCCAACTTTCCTTGGGATAGTGGGGAAATTGGGGACGATAAAATTTTCCCCACCCTTTTCCCCTTCTCAAGTTCACCATGTGAACTAGTTTCAACGCCCAAGAGCTAAAATATTGTTTTCCTACTTTTCATCAAACAATCAAACCTTGACACTTGTTAAGCAGAGGTGAGGGAAAATTTTCTCGCACCCTCTATCCCCATCCCCAAGGATAAAATAGGGACAAAACGTTTCCCCAGCACATTGAGTGAAAACCCTAGTTTTAACTCACCATGCTTTCTTTTTCCAGCGGTCAAGTTGCAGTTAACTAGGAAGGCAAAAAGGTCATGAAAACTATTTTTAACTAAATGATTGGAATTATTCATTCACCCTCCATCTTTGAACCTGAAAAATATTCAATCCTACATTAATTATTGTCATGATGCAGTAGGGAAAGGACATCAAGGCTCATCTTCACTTCCCGAGGATCCAGTGGGTTGAATCACTTGAAAACTAGAGGAAAAGATCCTTGAAAAATGTAGTTTCACGTAAATTAGTTTTCATGCCATGAAGTCCCTATTTTTTAGGGATATTAAGGAAAAAATTTACCATCATAATTCTTCCCTCCTTGAATAAATTTTTTATTTCCTGAAGATCCGGTAAAATAAATCATTTGAAACTCAGAGGGAGGGGTCTTCGAAAAATCTAGTTTTGTGTAAAACAATTTTTACATGATGAAGCTACCGATTTTTTCAAATTATTCTACCCCCTATGATGAAACATTCCTTTTTCCACTTGTTTAGAAAAATGAATCATCCAAATTTAGAGCGGGGAATCCTAGAATAAAACCCATAATTTTAAGACCTTTTTCATTGCAATTCGACACCCACAGTGCACATACTAAAAATAGGATGTGTCCATGGCAAGGCATGTCTAAATATAAAAAGTTTTAAAATAAGCATAATTATTGACATTCAAGATCTTCTAGACATGCAAGAAGCATTAGGGAATGTAAAGAGGACAAAATTGTAAAAAATAACAGTCCTAGCTCTGACCTGCCAAAAATAAAAAAGGTCTCCGTTTCGGATGCAAAAATTTATTGTTGGCTCTACTTTCACTCATCTCATTTATTTTTTACATATTTAGAGAATTTTAAGGTGGTTTCATAGCTAAAACAAGGAAATCAAATATTCCTTTAAGTCTTGAAAGCATAATTCTAATCACAGGTGTGTCCGAAAGCAAGATAGGAAATCTCAAGGCGTGGTAGGTAAAATATAGAGACATTGTGTAGGTGTCATAGATCTAAAATTTTTCAAAAAACTTGTTAAAACCTATAATTCATCATATTAGGTCACTATCATCTCTTTTGCGGTTGATTTGAGGTTAGATAATTGAGCTTGTTATGGTGAGATGGGTGAGATAGGTTAGGTGAGCTAGTTAAGAACTCATCCTTTTCCATGAGGAGCATATGAGAGTGAACCAGGTCAAGTGAGGTGGGTGGGATATTTTAAATGAGATATCCAAGCCAGGAAAGCTAAACAAGCTAGATGATTCAATTAGAGTGAACTCAAAAAACTTAGTGAGCTAAGGGAGCTGATCAAACCAATCAAACATCAAAAGGAACATCAAGCAACTTGAGCACTATGATCCATCAAGGGCTAATTGTGAAAACCTACAGAGTGAAAGAGTGATTATTAATCTTACTACGTATCAAAGAGGGATCATTATGATCAATTCTTGTGGTCACCTTGATTTCACATCCTTAAAATCTCTAAACAATGTTTCTAAACTCTCTTTCAGTAGCCCAAGGTATATGTGCATCATGGAGGACGAGATTGTGATCATCATCAAAAAAATTTAATCAGTAGGAGCTTCTTTATCTGATCTATCAAATCCTAATCCTTCCTTTTTCTCTCTTCCTCCCTCTTTCTTCTCTCCCTCTTTCTAATTCTTCATTGTGTGTAATCATGGTAATTCATAATATTCACTTAACGACTTCCTAAAGTTGAATTGTAAAAGTTCATTTGATTTGTTAAAAGGGAACTTGTTTCTCATTTCCTAGGAAGAAATAAAGTAACAAGTTTAGTGAAGACATGAAGAGGCATGTGGGGGTATAGGAAGAGGAAATTCACAATGCTATAAACTGGAATGTCTCCTCTGTTTCAAGGGATACTGAAATTTTGAAAAAATTAGTTCTTTGTAGCAATTGTGGATTGTGGTTCTGGGTGATGAGATTTGTATCATCAATGAAAAATAAATAAAAGATATATTTCTTCCATTTTTATTTTCATTTGTTCCTATATTTTCTCTCTTTTATGCACTTTATAAGCATAGTGATCAAGAAAGAGCCTTGTATCTTTGTTGAATGAATCTAAGAACCATGTGTCTGAGTTTGTTAGTCTCACTAGATGCTTCATTTTTTCTTTCGTCTAACTGGATATTGAACTACCCTAGTTATTGGGTGTGAAATCTGAAATTTCCTACTCACAACAATAAGCTTCCCTTCCCTAATTTCTCTCCTTCACCCCTCACCCTTGCAATTTCCTCCCTTGTACCCCGTACAAACACTTTTTTGTAGGTTCAACAAAGTGTTCCTATGTGATCCCGAAACTATTTGGACACCCCACAACATTTAGATAGGATTATATTAGTTTACATTTAATAATGAGAGCCTGTCAATACACAAGAAGGATGGGCATAACCTAGTGAGTGTTGGTGGAAATCAAATAATTTTTCATATGAAAATTATAGACACCAACAGATCTAGTCAATACCATAGATCAAGGAAAGAACCTATACCTAACAACTAGGAAACTCCACTAAGGAGAGATTTTCCCACGTGCAAAATCAAAAATATCTGTAATAGTAAAAATATATATATAAAACACAAAAACACCAAAAATCAAATTTTAAATTAAAATGATATTTTGAAGGTGAATCCTTCAAGGATCTCAAAAATCCATGTCACATTCATTTCTCGAAACACATTACAAAAATTTGAAGATTGGAGTTTGGTATCGATGAGTGACAATGAAGAAGAAGATTACTACCAAGAAATTTCTCGAAACACATTACAAAAATTTGAAGATTGGAGTTTGGTCTGATGAGTGACAATCATCATTATCAACCATCATTATGGACCAGTTCTTACAAGGATTAGAATTTAAGAACAAAAAAAAGATCTCTTGCTTCAAGAATAAATCTACAATTAGAAAAGGGAAATAAGGTTAGTGGCATGTCTCCAGAAATAAAGGAAAGACTGTGTAGAATGAAAAAAATTGTTGTATGTGAATAACCTATCATTAAATCATAATGGCTTTGGTTCAAGAAAACTACTGCTAAAGGAAAGAAAATGGGACTTGCTGATGAGGAAGAAGGTAAGAACTTGATAAAAAAGATGCAAAGGAGGTAAAATAAGTTATATAAAGTCAACAAAGATGAAGAATATTTTTAAGGAAATATATTCAACCTCACATAGTTGAACAAGAAACTTAGAGCCATGTCATTTATCTCTCTTCCTTTGGATGATTTCCTTACATATGGAATTGAAGAAATGACATTCTTGAAAATTGAGTATGTGTAAAGAATTTTGAGTGTTATGCAAGAAAATTTATATCCCCAAATCTACCTTGAAATTTTGAACTATGTTGAAACCATGAGATAAAGATAAAAAAAATTTAAGTAATTTATAGCAAGGAGGAAGAAGAGGATATTTATCCTTTGGATGAAGATCCTGATGATTTTCTGCACTATGAGGTGTTTATTCTTGTAATATTCTTATGTAATTATGATGAATGCTCTATCATTTAACTTCCTGACGATAATCAAATCAGAACCATGGAATTTGATGAAGAAGACATGATGGTTAAACCTCCATTCATCAATTCTTTCTAGCTCAAGGTACATTCCATGGGAGAAACGATAAATTCAAGAGAGGAAGATTATTTTTATATGACAGATGTTTCAATGCTTTCCAAGGACCCTATTAATCATGAAGATGAAGGAGGAATCAATCCTACATATCCAACTCAAAATGATGAATTTTAGGTAATAATGGATAGGATCCTTTTAAATTTTGACTCTTCAAGTGATGAAGAATTTTTTAATGATGTAATGGAGATGGTTGAAGAATTAAATTATCTTCCTAATTCAATCATGGATGAACAAATGAAAGGATTAAATATATTTCTAGAAACTAAAGAGGATGCGCAAATTGAGCACACGACCTTTCAGAAGAGCTTATTTGAACACCCTCACTAAAGGATCATAGTGACAATCGTCATAGTAAACATGAACTCTCTCCTTTTCCTTGTGAACAAGAAGATGTTGGAATACATTGTTAAGACGGAGTTGAAAATTATTCTCATATTGCAGCCCCAACATGGTTCTCTACCTCCCATCATGAAAAAAATGAAATATATTTTGAGCTCAAAGGTGTTTCCTTCCCGCGTAGCTTGGATATTTTCTCCTTGTCTAATAATTTTTAAAATCAAAGTATTCCTAGTATGGAAAGAAGGTTAACTTCTAACAACAAGAAATGCATAACAATAGGATGAGGATGTTTCAAATGGATTATGGCCATGTGTGGATCATATTTTCAATCATCTCCTTGAAGCCCAGTATGATGAATCTTCTAGTGAAGATGAAGGTGAGTGTATGGAAGACTTAGAAGAGAAATCCTCGCAAGACAATCTAACGACTATGGAAGAAACCAAATACCCCCATCTTATTCTTGAGATCCTATCCTGAGCTATGAAAATGCAGGATAACTATGAGGCAAGTTGTTTTTTTCCTTTCCATGCACCAATTTTCAATGATGATATGGAGAAAATGGATGTGCTTGATGTCCTCCCTAATGCCTAGGTAGATGAGAGAAAAGGTGAAGATAAGTCTTCCTCTTTCTTGTTTTTTGAAGAAGATCACAAATGAAAAGGAAAGGATATTCTTGAATCTCTTATGAACATTCTAAGTCTTGAAGAAAACATCTCTGTCACAGAGGATGATAGTAAAGAAAATGTTGAGCTAATTTTTATTGAAGGTTATTATTCAAGACAAAGTGAAAAGGTGCAGGAATCTTATGAGTGGGGTAAAGACCAATTTTTTCTGACCATCTTTGGATTCCCTACCAATTTGGAACACAAATCCATGCTGAAATATTCACTAAAGGGCGACGAATGCTTCTATGACAAAATCAAGGATTACACTTTTGGAAATGATGTCAAAGTCAATTTGGAGCTGGTGGGGCTATTGACAACAATCACTACAGTTAATGAAGTTAGAATGTGCATGAATCTTGTGAAAGGATTCAAAATCATATTACACTTACTATTTCTATATCCCCTGATGGTCTTGTACATATTTCTATGCCGCAAAATTCACTCGGTGATGATGAAGATCTGCGTACCATACATGTGGCTTTTGTTCTTGTAAGTAATGGTCCTCAAAAACAAAGTGAAAGTTTCTAAGAAGATGTTGAATGTGAAGATAATATGTTTGTTCTCACCTCTTCTAAGTACCACACTGATTCATGGACGGAATTCACGTTCCAATTTAAGGATGATGAATGTTTCCAAGATAAATGCAATGTTTCCATTTTTGAGAACATGAAGGGTTGATTTCTCATGATCACAAGACATCAAGTAGAAGATGTTAGATACAATATTTTCAAAAAAGTAACAAGTTTTTCATCATATGTAAAAAAAAATTCAGTTCAATATAAGTATGAAGATGGAAAACTAGTGTACATTCTTCTTATCAAACAAGGAAAATCCATTACATGAACATGGTATGATCAGATAGTGATTTTTGTACTTCAAAGGTTAGATTTTAGTTCCTTATCTATGATGGTTTGTACTTCTCCTAACCCGTTACCCGAGTAAATTCTTTCCCACCTATGTAAATTTCCCTCCCTTATAATATAATTTTACTTTCCATTATGTGTTGTTTCCTTCTTTGGTGTGTTTCCCTTTCATCATGTTTGTTTGTTTGTGTGTGTTTAGAAGAAATGACTCCATAAGCCCAATGGATAAGGTACTAGTCCACATAGTGTCTTGAGATTATAGGGTGTGTGATTTCTCTGTCCTCATTGTGCTTAATCTAGAACATGTCCCACACCTAGAGCCAACTATATCTATATTTGGGTTTATGTCTAATATTTAATTTTCTCTATTGCCCAAACCCCTCTAAATTTCTCTGGGAATGCTTGGTATGGGAGTGAGGGATTATAATTTGAAGTGAAGGCCATATATCTATATGGGGTCATCTATATGGATAGCATCTCTATCAATTTCTCAAGTTTTTTTATCTATCTGGATAGTGTATAGAGATGGTCATGTGTTTTTTCCAGGGAAAAATGCAAATGTTCAAACATGAAAACTTGACCCTAGTATCAAATTTTTTTTCTTTAAATCCCTCTTAAAACCTCTCCAAATCATTATACCCTCCATGCCATGCCTATCTCGATCCTTGAAATACCTCATATGTGATGAAAAATATTTCCAATTGTTTGAAATGTCATTATGAGGTCATGTAGAATGACTTTCTACATTTTCGAGGCTCTTCCATTACTAATATCTTTTATCGCCTTGACCCATTTTCCTTTTGGTGATATTTTATAGTTTTGCAAGACTCAACTTTTCCTAAGTATGGAACTGAACATGGAGGGTATCACATGTCCCTTTGGCGCATTTTGGAGAAATCACAAAGAATCGGGAGCCCTCAAGAAATGAGAATTAACCACGTGGCTAAAGTATGGAAAGGTAGCCTAAGTGGGATGAAAAGTCAAAACATAGGAGATGAACGTGTAGGCCTCCACATGTCGTATAGGTGTAAATTCAAAAGAGAGAGAAAAGGATAAGCCCTAAATTTGTACTAGGTCTCCACATGTCATACAAGTACCACCATCGAAAGGAACAACTAAAGAAGCATAGGAATCGAGATTCTACGGATTGAATGCGATCTCGAGGCCCAAAGTATGCAATTGAGATTTTATCCAAAGGTCAAAAGATCATTTACGTAGGAACTAAATGTAGATGGTGGGATTCTTGATTGAAGGTGCATTAGAGAAAGAGACGAGGGTATGTATAAGGGAATGTTCTTGTGCTAGTATAAAAAGACAAAAAATAAAGTCCAGATCTCCAGAGAAGATAGTTTTAGGTTCAGTCTATTGTGTTTGTTGGCCTTAGCAAGGTTCTATTGTCATGAAATTTTGTAATCTATGCCATTCTAGCCTTATGTATTGTTTTCTCTATAAATAAACGTTCTTGTTCTGTGTACTGAAAATTTTGCGATGCTTTGTGTCCTTTGTTTCTTCTGGTTTGCTTTTAATTCAGTTCTTGATGAATGTTTAAATATATATCATGTTACATGCCCTTAGATATTTTACATAAGCCTATTCATTGTGCACATAATTATTTTATTGTTTCATCTCACCTTAGATGGTATGAAATATCTTCGAAATATTTGATCATACTTGATGCTTTTCAATTAATCTAGTAGTTATTTCGATATTGATCTTTGTGATTTTTAGTAAAGTTTTATGCACCGCCTTAGACAAGATTTACATATTGTTTTGTTTTATTTCTAACACTTATCTCAATCAAAATAATAGAAGAGCCAACTTCTATAAAACTTGGAGGTTATCTTAGGGATCAAGTCCCACATCCCTATGATTTCCCACAACTTTGGTGGTTCATCTGCAAAGATAATCGTCAACAGTTTTCTTTACACACCCAGTGGGACTTCGATTATCAATATTTCTAGTTTATCAAGTTTTTATGTTTGTCTTGATTAAACTATAGACTTTTGAGGCTCTACAAAAACACATATGGTGACACCATTCAACATATCAACTAGTTCCAACAGTACTGATGACCCAAACATGCCCCTAATTCATGAGAAGAATCCAAACAAGGTCTAGAACAAGAAAAAAAGTGTATTTGAATACTTTCAGTCACCCCCAGATAGAGGAATAAGAGGAAAAAAAATTCAAATATCTCCATCTCCTCTAATACAAACTCTTTCAATACCTCCACCTGGTAGGCCCTTCTTGCAATCCACTAGAGTTATCGCACCCATCACAATGGCTCATCAGCCTCTTCCAAGTCAATTCATCTTGTGGAATCAAGGAAGTTCGCTCATCTTGCCAGCACCTCTGAAAACATGTAATATCATCCCAGTAAATTCACTAAAGTAACTACATAAATTCAATGGTGAAGACTTAAATACCCCAGAGTAACATCTTCAAGACATTATAGAGATATGCACGGTACATTACATCACATAGCAAGATGTTGCCTTAAGATTACTAGTTTCCTCCTTTAAGGGAAAATCTCTCGATTGGTACAGGTCCTTGAATCCTAATTGTATCAGTACTTGGGATCAATTGGGAAATGTATTTTTTAGAAGATTCGGTAAAAAGGGAGATAGATATTCACTTTTATAACTTATGAACATCAAGAAAGCTCCATAAGAGCCCATGACTAATTTCAATACCAGATTCCAAAAGACATGCCAAAGGATTCTAGTTCTATCTAGACCACTTAAAGGTATGGCTATTGTATTTTATCTCAAATCTATAAATTCAAATATTTTTGTTATGATTCAGTCATTAGGAGGAGATTCTTTTCCACAAGCATACGATATTGCAGTCCAGGATGAGAATAAATTAATAGATGTTGGGAAACTTTCCCCAAAGATCACTTTGTCAGTGTATCCTGAGGTAGCTCCCCCTTCCTCAAGTGCATACCTCTTGATTTCTTCCCAAACTCATGTGTACATATATAACTACCCATGCTCTCAAGGATTCCACCACCCCCTACCGTAGAATCATTATACTCTTCTTTGGAGATGGAGGAAGTAAAAAACATCCTTAGGAACTTCTCTAATGAGATATTTAATCTTAAGAAGAACCAAAGTGCGTACCCAAGACATAATTATCAAGGATATCAAGGGGGTATACCCGCTTATCCTCCACAATATCAAAATTCCCCGAGACCACCATCAATATAGCCTTCTAACCAAATTTTCCCAATAATGACACAACTCCAAAACCTCCCACCCACAAGTGCGAGAGAGTTGATTCCAGGATAGAATAATTTAGCAAAAGATCCCAATGTTTGGTTTTTCACTTGCAATACCCCTCATATACCAAGAGATTTCCCCCACGGGGAATCTATAGCTAAATTTAATAGAGAAAATATCGAGGGAAGGACATGAGGTGAATGCTTTCAAACCATACCGATCCCTTGGAATTTAAAACGTGGCCATAGTTACGTAAATACAAGGGATGTCCCTAGAATAAGAGGTAGAGATTGCACCTGAACATGTGCCTTTCTATTGGGTCAAAGGAGAAGAATTTTTCATCCAATTCCCGATACAGTCAAATTACAACACTCATTCCAAGAGGTAGATGACAGAAGCTACGATCCTTGTTCCTATCACACTGAATAGAGTAAGGAAAGAATCTATGAAGTTCACTTCCCCTTTGGTAACAGCTAGACAAGAGACCTCGGTAGTCATTCAGAATCAAGGGAGCTTACATATAATGGCTAAGAGGGTGAAATAGCAATAAGTCTCCAAAGCGCAACAGCTTGGGTAGATGAATGTAGTCGAACAACTTAAAAGGGCACAGTCCAATGTATCCTTGTTGGATATCTTGGGTATTCCAGAACAAAAATAGTTGCTTCAAGAAGTAATGAAATCCAGTGGTGACCTAACTATGACTAAGAAGGGGGAAAGAGTAGCTTAGAATGACCCAAGCTCAAACAGAGTTAGTGTTGATGAACCAGAAATAAGAGGTAAATAAACCAAGACCCTAACCCTTCTTCATGAATCTTATAATTGGTAAATAATTGCTCCATAACTTCATGATAGACTCTGGCACAAGGACTAGAGTCATGCCCAAATCAATTATGGATGTCTTGGGAGTTGAATTTGAGCCCCTAAAGAGAGGATTCGTGTAGCTAGATGGGAAATTGGTTCAAACCATTGGTTTTATTAGAGGTCTCTCCCATTACATCTCTATTCATGCCCAAACATAAATATTCCACATGATATATTGGTAATTGATATTCCGCCAGTCTTCGGACTATGGTCTATCCAACAATTTCATGGATAAAATTTGAGGCTACATGTCCATTGATTAGTCTCATCTGATTCTTCAAACTAAGTATGGATCCAAAATGAAGGTGCTATCGGAACCCCTCACCGAGGAACATATTATAGATCAAGTGGCCTCAGGGTTTTGAGGCCTCGCATGCCATGATCACTCAAGAGGAAGAGTCATATATGGATAATGGTAACCATCAAAGAGGAAACTATTGGGTTGACCCTGTCACCCAAAAGATCCCTTTGAAAATTTTGATTCTATTGGGTTAGGTACTTATGTGATCTTTGATGAGAATACCAACATCCCAAAGATTATGAGGGAAGATAGTAAAAAAGAAAAGAGTCTCACAAAGGATTCCCTAATATGGACTATACATTTTGATAGAGCCAGGAAGCAGGAATGGCTCAGGAGCTGAAATATGCCTTTCTTCACTAGATGGAAGGAAGATACTCCAGGAATTTCAATTCCACTTCACTTGCACTAGCAATGAGGTAGAGTATGAGGCTTTAGTGCATGGTTTGACATTGACGCAAAAAGAGGGCATACAAAAATAGAGTGTCTTTAGGGACTTTTGAATTAGTAGTGACATAAGTTAGAAGCACTGCCACAACAAAAAATCCAAGGATGAGATCCTACCATCACAATGGTATGGGGTCTTATTAATGAATTTGAGGCCTTTACCATTAAGGTTATCCCTTAGGACCAAAAACATAGAAGCAGATAAGATGGCCCAGATGGGATCACAATTTCACTCGACCTAGGATTTGCGGGAAAACAAGGATGTAGTGAAATTGATTCATCCTCATATTCATACCTGATAATATGGATAATTGACAAGTTTTCAAAAAATGCCAACAAATATTGATCTTATTACAATAATCTAAAGAGTTTGTGGATCAACTCCAACCCAAAACTAAAGAAGCATATGGAGATCAAGTCATCCAACTCAAGACAAACAAGATTTCAGAAGGACTGATAACCTTGGAAAATCTTTTCGACTCCAATGATGCTAATACAGCCAGGGGAAAGTTTGCAGCAGTCAAAGAATACTATGTCAAGCTATAGGTATCCAATGGGAAGAAACTAAAGGTTGGGAAAATAGTCACTCAGAAAAAGAGAGAGAGAGACTTGTGGCTCTATGCAATAATTATGATAAGGTAATAGCCTGGACTTATGAAGACCATATGGTTATAATAAGGACATCATCCATCATACTATTTATCTAGAAAAGGGGACAAAACTTGTGCATCAGAAGCAGATACTTGTGAATCCAAAGATAGAGTATCTCATGGTTGAAGAGCTCAGGAAGCTCCTAGAGGCTAAAATAATCTTCCCAATCAATCACTCCACTTGAGTGTCTAATCTGGCACCAGTGAGGAAGAAAAATCATGAAATTAGAATCTTTGTGGATTTTAGAGATCTACATAAATTCTCCCTTAAATATCACTACTCCTTACCTTTCATGGAACAGATACTACAAATAGTAGTGGGTTCAGAAATATTTTATTTACTTAATGGTTTTTCAAGCTACAATCAAATATGGATTACGGAGAAAGACCAACATAAAACCACATTTATGAAGAAGTGGGGAACCTTTGCATATGTGAAGATGTCGTTCAGACACACCAATGTTGGGTCAACTTTTTAAAGAGTCATGGATGCCAAATTTAGAGAGATGATCAGCAATATAATCCTAATCTACTTGGATGGCATCATTGTGTTTACCAAAACAACAGAGGATCATTTTGATGCCCTAGAAGTTTTATTTAAGAAATGTTAGGAATTCAGAATCTCTCTGAATCTGAAGAAGTGTGTTTTTGGAGTACTGCAAGGAAAACTCATGGGACATATTGTCTCAAAGGATGGGATCTCAATTGATCCAGAAGGAGTCAAGGACATTTTTGAATTGCCTCTACCTATTAACAAAAATGTAGTACAATATTTCCTATGAAATATTAACTTTGTCAGTAGATTCATTTCAGATTTTGCTGGAATGATCCGCCCTATCACACTAATGCTAAAAAAGAATCTAAGCTTCAAATGGACCATTGAAGGTCATCAATCCTTCGAGGGGATAAAAATATCACTTGCATCTACTCTAGTTCTATGCAGCCTAGACTTTTCCAAAGATTTCATTATGTACGTATATGGGAGCGAACACAGTGTAGCATTCACACTGACACAGAAAGGGGACAGACAAGGATAGGAATGTCCAGTTTCTTTCTTTTCAAAAACTCTCCATGATTATGAGACAAGGTATAAATTTGTAGAGGGACAGGCTTACGCCATTGTCAAAGGTCTAAAGAAATTCAAACACGTCATCACCAATAGCAAGATCACGATCTTGGTGGCATACTCCAGTGTCAAAGAATACATCACAGAAGGTGCGATAACTAAAAAAAGGGCTAACTGGATCACTAAAATATTAGAATATGACATTGAAATAAATCCCATGAAGTAGGTAAGAGGAAGAGGTCTGTGTCAGTATCTCGTACAAGATCCAATGACCCCAAAGAATGAAGAATCTGAGGTCGTGCTCCGTATTCAAGAGAACGAATCTGAAGCATGGGTATCGAATAGGATGCATTTCATGTAGAAGGGTGAGTATCCAAGTCACCTTCATCTTAAAAAGAAAAGATATTACAAACAGAAGGGATATGAATTTTTCATAATTGATAATTTCCTTTTTAAAAGGAACTTTGATGGGATTCATTTTAGATGCCTAGAAAAGGAGTGATGAGGCCATAAATTGGCCATAAATTAACATTCTTTTATCCTTCCAAGTTACCTTTGAAAGTGGATTTAAATGTAATATTGGAACTTATATTTTGCTTTAAGATAGAATATAGGCTATAGGATATATATCTTTTTCATTATTTAGAAATATTTTGTTATCTATTTTGTTGACTAATCCTATTGTTTTTTTGGGAAAAGATGCTAAGTCTTGTGTATGCAGGCCATAAAGGAAAGATAATACTAGTATTGGTAAAAGTGGAATTGATCATGAAAAGTAAATTTAAACTTAAAAATTATTTCATATTCAGATTCCTCTCAAAAAATTATGAAAGTTAAAAAAAATAATCATTTCAATCTGAGATCACATGTAAAAGTTATAGTTGTTTTAGTTAGCTCTGAAACTCACAGATTTAGTTCTGGAACTCGCAAGTTTAGTTCCAGAACTCACAGATTTAGTTTCTGGAACTCGTAGGTCTAGTTCCGTAACTCACATATTTAGTTCTAAAACTCATAGATGTAGTTTTAGAACTTACAGATTTAGTTCCAGAACGTTGCATCAATCAAATAACATTTAGTTCTGGAACTTGCAATTCATATATTTATATTTTCAAGCAATTAAAATAGTGGACAAAGCTGCAAGGTATAGAATGAAAATTAGTTCCGAAACTTACAATTTGTGGAAAAAGTAGATTTAGTTCTGGAACTTGTAGATTAGTTCAAGAACTTGCATAAAAGGAATGACAACTTTAGTTCTAGAACTTGCATAAAAGGAATGACAGCGTTAGCTCCGAAACCTACATAAACAGAATGACAGGTTTTGAGGAATTGTGAAAAATCAAAGAATCCAATGGAAAATATGAGAGATTCTTTTGTTCATAGAAATGTGTTTAATATAAACCTCATTCATATTTGCTACACCTTTTACCATGAAGAGAAATCTAACTTTTAGTGAGCTGTAATCTGAGGAAAAAGTGTATTAGACGAGAACTAAAAGTTCCATAAATAGAAACAAAAAGTCAAATGGAAAATCTAAGAGAGGTTTTTTTCATAGAATTTTTTTTAACAAAAATCTCGTTCATATTTTGTACAGGTTTTTCAATGAAGATAAAGCCAAATTTTAGTGAGTTGCAGTTCGAGGAAAAAGTGTATCAAACGAGCACTAAAAGTTCCATAAACAGAAATAGAAAAGTCAAAAGGAAAATCTGAGAGAGGTTTTGTTCATAGAAATGTTTTTAACAAAAAAATCATTCAAATTTGCTACAATTTTTACCAATGAATATATATCTAACTTTTAGTGAACTGCAGTCCGAGGAAAAAGCATATCAAACAAGTGTTAAAAGTTCCACAATCAAAAACAACAAAGTCAAATGAAAAATCTAGGAAAGGTAATTGGTAAAAATCATATTTTAAGGGAAAACCTCCCAATAATGTAGGGAAATAAAATCATTGTGATTCTTGTTACCAAAAATAAAGGAGAAGATTTGAGAGTAAATCTTCCTAAAACAGTGAGATAAGACTTTGACTCCAATAATATATCTCTTTCCATATTTTGTGGAGATGGAGATCTTAGGTTGTTAGGATTGGAATAAAGAAAATATTCATATTGTATTTCCTAAAATAATGAGTTGGTTGTTTGCATGAATTATAAATTGCAACCTTCCACACTAAGATATGTAATTCTTTTCTCCCAAGAAATAAATATATGTTCTTTCTTTCCAATCTTTTGAAGTAAAGTTATTCTGTAGGCTCCGAATTAAAAGTATGAATTAAGTCCTCTTCCAGGGAATGAATTGGACACTCATTCCAAGGAAGATGGATCAATGTGTTAATGTTTATTTCTTTATTTCTACAGTTTTCCTTTTGTTGTAATTTTTTTTTATGCTATGCAATTTCTTTTACGAACTTGTAGGTGTCTTTTCTTCTTTCCTTTATTTTCAATTCAGCAATTTCTTTTATGCAAGTGTGTTTACATTTTCTGTAAGTGTTATTTCCTTTATGCAAGTGTGCCTTTATATTCCTACAAGTGTGATTTCCTTTAGGCAAGTGTGTTTACATTTCTGCAAGTGTTCCTTTAAATTTCTACATGTGTGATTTATTTTATGCAATTTTAGATTGTGTTTAAAAGGAGCTCCTTTCCAAAATATTCTTCTCTTAATGCATACATCCTTCAAACACCAACCAAAGATTGACATTATTAATGTTACTTTCTCCTGAGCATACAAGTGTTGATATGTGATTTCTTGTAAAAGGATGTGTTCCTCGATTGAGAAATCATGCTTGATATGTACTGTATTTCTTTGCAGATCTTTGACTGAGTCAGAATATGATTAGACTCTTTTATCTATTTCATTTTGTATCTGAGTTTAATCTGATCTCAGAATAAATTATAGAGTTATCCATCTATAAGATCTAGTCTTGGATCAGTGGAATTGATCCAAGTAATGCTTTAAGTTTGTTCATGATGATTTAAAATCACAGACCTTGAACAGGTTGCAAGGTTTAGCAGCATTGAATAAGCTAGTCAGGAGTATGACTCAGGCTGATCAAGTGAAATGGATTGGTTCCCGATATCGAAGAATATCTGGAAGGTCTCGATCGTGGACCAGGTAATAATTCGTTTACATACGATTCTGCAGCAGAACAGGAGCTAACCCTGTTCAAGAAGGTAAGAGGTAGGTCTTTTCTGAGTGTACAGAATGTAGACCTAACTGGAATTATTAAATGATTAGTAACCTAAGACTAAACCTAACCTAGGGGTTAGATTAGTGTTAATCTAACCTAGACCTAGGCTATGTGTTAATGTCCTAAGTTAGTATCTATGTGTAATATGGTTAGAATGAGTATTATCCTAAATTCTAACCTAAGATACTAACCTAACTATGAGCAAGAGTATAAAGGGGCCTATGGAGGGGTGCGAACCATGGGCGGCGTTTTCTATGTTATTAAATGCATGGGATAAGGATGAGGGACAGGTCTTGGCGGAGGTTTTGGGGACGGCTAATCTGTGCCGACGTGGCAGGTCGCCAAAACTGGAAATGAACTTGGGATTTTGTTTGACTATCGCCAATTCTGGCGGTCGGTGGAAGTGGAGTTTTAGCGGGAAAGTTGGTTTAATTGCATTCAATATTCTCGGTAGTCGAGCTCGGAACTCGCGAGAAGGCATGCAAACAGGAAGTTTGTTGGTTTGTTTGGCTTGTCGCGATTTTTGGGTTTCTCTCTGCCTGTTCACTGGTTCTTCGCACCAGTCTTCTCTGTGTTGCATGGCAAGTATGAACTTATCTAGCTCTTTTCTCTGTCAAGGAGGATATATATGTGATGGAGATAGCAAAATTTTGTTGGTCGCTCTAACTTGGAAAAGGAAAAGAAAGTCTGAGCTCTTCCAGTGGTCTGCTTCGGAAATTTGAGCAAAAATCCAGGCATGTTAGGCCCTAACCTTTAAAAATCTTACTGTCTTTCAAGTGATTTCATTAGAACAACTCTGTTCAAATGTTTTGAGAAAATAGATGATTTTCTATGAAGGTCTTGTTTGATTTTGGTACTGTATCTCTTCTGGTTCGAAATTTTCATTTATCCTTTGATGGGTGTTTATTAAATTCGAACTGTAGCATTAATTACTTGTGTTTGCATTCTGGCTTAATTATGCAAAACATGTGAAATGTAAGATTGCTCGGCCTGTTCGGCGTGAGCCCATGAATCGTTCCTGTGATGGGTATAGGCCATTGATTGTCTGTCGATTTTTGGTCGTTGATTCTTGTTTTGGAAACAGTCGGAAGAAATATTGATGGAACTGTTTGTTTGTTCAGTATTATGAAATCATTGTAAGCTCTGTCGTGGGTTTTAATGACAGTGGCTAATGATACTTTTTGGTTTCGTTCTGTCTTTTAAAATTGTTTAGGAACAGGTAACTATTGTGTTACAGTTTTCCTTTCGACTCGGTGGTAGTTGTTTTTCCTTGTTATTTTGGTAACGGGATCTAACCCGTTGACAGTGTACAGTATGGATATATGTATTTTATTCGGACGACTCTGTTGAGTCCATTGAATGATTCATATTGTGGACCACTGTTGAACTTCGTTTGAATATCTATTTGGATACTGGTAATTCGATTTTGTACTCGAAGAGTAACGGGTAGCACGACCTTTGTTATTTTACCTTTGTGTTGCAAGAATTTGTGGTTTAAACTCTTTGGATGAAATTCTACGTTTCTTTCCTGTGCCATCTTGTGCGAAATGTTGGTAAGGGTACCGTTGGATTCCTTGTTTTGGAATTTCAGTATTCTGGTTCGTTTTTGCCTGATTATAATGTTGCCATTGTTGGCACGGATGGATTTATCATCTTACATTATTTTGGTTACTGTTGTTAGGACTCAGTTGAATTCTTGACAGATGGACAGTGTAACTGTTTCAATTAGGACTGTTGGGTTTATTCTGCTGTTTGACCCTGTGGAGGGTATCTTGTTTCTTTTGGCTTCTGTATAAGCCTGAGATTGAACTCGTGATGTTTATTTGGCCTTGATGGATTTCTGTGAATAGTTTGACATCTTGTATATCGGCTTTATGATATAGGTCATGGATAATAACCCGTAACAGTATGCAATTGTTTGACTTGTTACCACTGTTGGAATCATTTGAATTCTTGGATGGTAACTTGTATTTCTGTCTCTTATTGAACCTAATACTTGGACACTGTCGTTTGTCACTGTTTGAGTTCCTTGAGTATGGATAATTATTTCGTGTTCTGGCTCTGTTGAGGTGAGTCGCGAATACCATACTTTAGACTTGCATGCGCCAAGGTAAGAATAGATTGGTTGTATTCCTTTCCGTTTACTCCTGTCTGAGTGAGACTGAGCATGTTTCGGTATTACTGTGTGGTCGTCTTGGCATAGTCTTTAGGAAACCTCAAATTGCTTAATGCAATGAAGTCTGTTGTTTACAGCTTTATGCTAAAAGTTCCTTGATTTCAACTTGTGTTGAAAAGCCATACTGTGTATAAAAGGAACCAGTGTTGGGCTTAAGGTTGATATATGGGATTGTTGATGTGTTAGCTGCTGTACAGGAGTTTTGTTGTGTTTTATTTCTTGATTTAAAACAGCGATCCTTCTTGTGGCTTGTCGGACTTGTTCATATACATACTGGGTGAATGTTTTTCATATGTGTAGACAGTACAGTAATGAACTTATGTGAAAGGAAGTATGAATGATTTGGTTCTTTCTCTTCTTTTATTTTAATATTTGTTGATATCTGTCTAACAGTGGGAATTGTTTTGTAACATATTGGTGGAATTACGAACTGTTATGATATTTTCCTTTTTGGATGAATGAAACGATCTGCCCAATGTTGTGATTTTGGATTCAATGATTGTTTGTATACATTCGTCCCTTGATTCTTAATATTCGATGAAATATTTGAGAAGTGTTTAGGACTATTCTGTAACGGTGATAGAGTTACATAATCGTAGTCATTTTGGATTACAAAGGAATAGTCTGAATCATGTTTACTTGTTTGGATTATTGATATCATTTAAACAGGGTGTTTAATGAAAACAATTGATGGATTGCAATTGTTTTAAAAGTTAGTGCTTATCATGCTCAGTTCATTGAACTGACTCATGTTGACTATTTTGCAGATGGTTGCCGTAAGTGGTAAAAGCAATGCAGATCTGACAGGATGATCAGATTATTTAATTTGTTTCATAATGAATTACAGCTTGATTATATAAATGTACTGTATGTGGAAAGATGTTTCTTTTCCGTTAAGCATTGTATCAAGTATGCTGCTTGCATAAAATGTAATTGTATAATTTTGAAAGGAATGGAAATAAGTGTTTGATACTTATGTATTGTATTCTATTTCTGATAGTTGACCTTCTTCGGTTTATATACCGGAATGGCAATGATATCTTTGTAAAATTTTGGATGCTTTTGGGATTAACTATGAAAGCTTACAAGAAAATGTGGTTGAATTCATATGAGTGTTTAGCAGATCTTATTGTTCTAGCGAAAGCAATATTGAATTTAAATAATTGTCTTTCTAAAAGATAGGTTAAAAATGAACCTAAGCAGAACGCTAAACAAGCTGGATTAAATTACTAATCCCTAGTCCTGAGTATGACAGGACAATATTAAATTGGATTCTTAATCATTTATATCCTTATACTAATAAGTATGATATAAATTCAGTTAAGAGAACTGATATAAATCAAATGAAGTTCGGATGGCAATCTCATGTGAAGGGTATGAGATATTGTCCAATTCTGTTGTTTAGAAACAGGTGTATTCTAATGACTCCTTGATGAGAGTTTGACCTTAATACCTCTACCATGTAATGGGTTTTATAGAGGAGGGTCGTCTTAAGACGAAGAATCCAGGGATCGGGAAAGGCTAACCTTAGGGAAAAGTCTTTAAAGTAATTTAAACTCAAGTGCGTAACGCATGTTGTTAAGTAGATCTTTTCGAGGCGGATTTAAAGGTTGACGACACAAGTCAACTGCAGGGTTGTACCTCCGAGAAGATTAGGATCTTCTCGAAGTTACAACAATGCAGGAGACTTCTGGCGACACCCTTTGCATTGATCGCTAAGATTTACACTTTGTTCTCGCACGAGTTACTCAGGGTCCGATTATGAACGTGGTCATGTTATAAGGCTGCCTAGGAGATTCGGGGTATCATGACACACTGGTTGAACTGCAAGGTTGAACCAGTATGTCACCATATCCCTAATCCTCGTGGGCATCCATATAACATTATCACCTTGATAATCTGCCTCCGAGCGATTCGTTTGTGAAAGGAAGGACTGACAGTAGTCAGTGTAAGACATTCTATATAACATAAGAATGGGGTGAAGGACGTATTCCAGATTGACGAGTATGCCGTTAAGGAATACGAGACATAAACAGTATGTTTCAAATCTTTGGCCAAAGTATCGCAAGCTGCTGATTGCGTTGTCCTAATTCACCTAGTCTAAGGGATGAGATGCCGATGAATAATGGTAACAATTATTCAGTTAGGTTCCTTGGACAGAGCATTCTGAATCCCAGAATAGGGAAGAGAACCACAAGAGTGAAGGGTTAAGTAATAACGCCAACTCTTATTACTCATGAATAGATCGGTAGATTACCGAGTCATGGAATGAATAGATCGGAAGTAATCCGAGTCATTACAGCTGCATATGGTTGTCTGTTATATGAATGGTTATTTGATTTGTGAGTTCTAAATTATGTATTTAGAACCAGAATGCATTTATCAAAAAAAAAAAAAAAAAATCGACTTGTTCTATTGTCTAAAATGAGGATGTTACATCTTGGTATCAGAGCTGAAGGTTGCAGCTCTTGGACCTATTGAGTCCATAATCTGATAAAAACCTGAATTTTTCTTGTAACAGAAAATGGTTAGAACAAGGGGGAACGTTGCGGGTAATGCTCCACCTGAAGGAGGAGCGGCAACAACCCAGAAACTTGATGAGATCCTTGCTGCCCTGTTGGACACAAGAGATCGCTTAGCTGTATTGGAACAGCAGGTGATGGGAAATGAGGAGGATGAAGAAGCTGATAATAATAATCAGCCACCTCCTGAGGACAACCCCAATATGGGTGTTGATGTTAATGCTGTGAATGCACCTGTCCAACCAGAAAACAAAAAGGCCAGATTGGCAGCAGAACTCACTAATGATATAAAAAGGATAAGTCCACCTAAGTATGATGGCACCACATTAGGAGATGGAGCTGAGAACTGGCTCAGCGAAATGGAGAAGTACTTTGCAATAAGGAACTTCTCAGAGGAAACCAAAGCTATTTGGGGAGCCTATCAGCTTTCACACGAAGCATCTTCGTGGTGGGATAGCCGTAAAGCTGAACTAAACATTGATGAGACCAATATTACTTGGGATCAATTTAAAGGCTATTTTAGGCAACGTTGGCTGCCACAACTTTTCTATGATCAGAAAATGACAGAATTTCAGAACTTAGCTCAAGGGAAGCTAACGGTAACTGAATACTGGGAGCGGTTTACAAAACTCCTCAAGTATGTACCGCAGTATCAAACTGACGAAAAGTTCAGGATACGGAAATTCATCATGGGATTGAATCCTGTGATAGGGGGAGAGGTCGATGTTCACAGTCCAACCACTATGGAAGGAGTTGTTGAAAAGGCCATAAGGCAAGAACAGAAATTAAAGGCTATTTCTGCCCATAAGGAGGAAGTGCGGAAGAAGACTGCAAACCCTTCTTCAACCTCTCTTGCACCCAGAAAAGGACCGTGGAAAAAGTTTGGAAACAAGAGTAAGTTTCCAGGGGATAACAATAAGAAAGCAGCAGTAAATAAGCCTGCTGGAAATGTAAGGGATAATTTTGTTAAAAATTATAACAATGGGCAGAAGCCCTATGGAGGACAGCGTGACAATTACAAGGCTGGAGGTAATTCTGAGCCTAAGAAGGGACCTGTAGGAGGCTGCTACAATTGTGGCAAAGACCACTATGCTAATCAATGCCCTTTGAAGAAGGATGATCGTAATCAGCAGCATAAGATACATGCTGCAGTAGCAGACAAGCAAGCTGAAAAGCAAGTAACACCTATAGAAGTTCCGGGTAAGTTATTCGGCATACCTGTCACAATTCTTTTTGATACAGGAGCTACTGAATGTTTTATTTCTAATAAACTTGCTTCTAAACTTAAAAGAAAAGCTGGAAAAATGGATAAATCTTGGACTGTAGAGTATGGTAATAACTCTGTTCATACAGTGAGTGAGTGTCTTTTTGGGGCAGTCCTTGATTTACCTAACTTCTCCACGGAAGTTGATCTCTATGTTACACCTTTAGGATCATATGACATTATTATTGGTGTCAATTGGTTAGCTGACCATAAGGCAAAGGTAGATTGCTATGAAAAGAACATAAAATGTTTAGATGATCAGCTGGAATCAGCAGAGATTCAAGGTGTGAAACGGGAAATTTCAGTTAGAAAACTGTCAGCTATGCAGCTTAAAAAGGCTAAAAATAAAGGATGTACCCTTTATGCGGTAAAGATATCTGAATCTTCTGAAGAAGATGATGATTTCATGAAACGATTCCCTCTTTTACAAGGTTTCAGGGATGTTTTTCCTGAGGAATTACCAGGGTTACCACCCAAGAGAGAATTTGACTTTACCATTGAAATCAAGCCTGGAACGGAACCTATTTCCAAAGCGCCTTATCGGATGACTACTACTGAGTTAGTCGAGCTTAAGGCACAGTTACAAGAGCTTTTGTCTAAAGGATTGATTAGACCAAGTGTTTCACCTTGGGGAGCACCTGTGATATTTGTGAAAAAGAAGGATGGAACACTAAGGCTGTGCATTGATTATCGGATGTTGAACAAAGCAACAGTCAAGAACCGATATCCACTTCCTAGGATCGATGATCTGTTTGATCAGATGCGTGGAGCAGCAGTTTATTCTAAGATAGACCTTCGATCTGGTTATCATCAGTTAAGGATTAAAGAAGAAGACATTCATAAAACAGCTTTCCGAACAAGGTACGGACATTATGAATTCACAGTTCTACCCTTCGGGTTAACTAATGCACCTGCAGCCTTTATGAATTTAATGAACAATATTTTTCAAGAATACCTGGACAAGTTTGTACTTGTATTCTTGGACGATATTCTCATTTATTCTAAAAGCGTTGAGGAGCACAATGAGCATTTGAAGATAGTTTTGGGAATTTTGAGAAAGAGGAAGTTGTATGGTAAGTTATCCAAATGTTCTTTCTTTGATTCAGAAGTTCACTATTTGGGTCATGTCATAAGTAAAGAAGGAATTGCTGTAGATCCTTCAAAAATAGTGGCAATAACTGAATGGCCTGCGCCAAAGAATGTACATGAAGTAAGAAGCTTCATGGGTCTTGCAGGTTACTATAGAAAATTTGTAAAGGATTTTTCTAAAATAGCTGCACCAATAACTTCTTTACAAAAGAAGGATAAGAAATTCATATGGAATGATAAGTGCGAAGCGGCTTTCAAAAGTCTGAAGGACCAGTTGACTTCTGCACCTATTTTAGCTGTACCAGACCCTAATGGGAATTTTACTGTTGTAACGGATGCTTCTGGGGAAGGCCTTGGAGGTGTTTTGCTACAAAATGATCAAGTCATTGCTTATGAAAGTAGAAAACTTAAGATACATGAGCTGAATTATGCCCCTCATGATTTGGAACTTGCTGCCATTGTTCATGCACTTCAAGTCTGGAGACACTACTTACTTGGGAAACCTTTTGAGTTGAAAACTGATCACTTGGGACTGAAATATATTTTTACTCAGCCCAATCTGAATGCCAGACAAAGAAGGTGGTTAGAATTTTTATCACAATATGACTTTGATATTAGCTATATCAAAGGGAAGGAGAATAGAGTAGCTGATGCTCTAAGTCGTAGGAGGCACATTTCTGCTCTTATAACATTAAGAACTCAGTTTAAAGACGAGGTAAAAGGTGCCTCAGAATCAGATGCATACTTTCAGCAAGTAAAAGCAGCGCTTGCTGCAGAACCTAAGGATATAAGGTATAAAGGTTTTCATTTTGATAATGAAGGAATCTTGCGTTATGAAAACAGGGTATATGTACCTATGCTGAACGATTTGAGAAAGAAGTTGTTAGTTGAATTTCACAATTCACCTTTCTCTGGACACCCAGGTATCACAAAAATGCTTGCTGATTTGAAACAGCAATACTTCTGGAAAGGTATGAAAAAGGATGTGATTAATTTTGTGACTCATTGTCTGGAATGTCAGCGGGTGAAGGCAGAACATATGCACCCTGCTGGACTGTTATATCCTCATAGCATACCGCAGTACAAATGGCAAGTAATAACCATGGATTTTGTACAAGGACTACCTATGTCCAGGAATAAACATGATGTTATCCTGGTAGTTGTAGATAAACTGACCAAGGTAGCTCATTTCATCGCTGGAAATCTAAAGGATGATTCACCAGTGCTGGCCAAGAGATTCGTACACGAAATTTTCAGATTACATGGTGTACCAGAACTGATTATATCTGACAGGGATCCTAGAATGACGTCAAGGTTTTGGCAAACGCTTAACGCAGCTCTTGGAACGAAACTAAACTTCAGTTCTGCATATCATCCGGAAACGGATGGACAAACTGAGAGGGTAAATCAAGTGTTGGAGGACATGTTGCGAATGTATTGCATGGATCAACAGTATAAATGGGAAGAGTATCTTCCATTAGTTGAGTTCGCATACAACAACACTTATCATTCATCTCTTAAGATGGCACCATTTGAAGCACTTTACGGAAGAAAGTGCAGAACCCCTGTTAGTTGGGACAGTGTTGAGGATAGAGTGGTAATTGGACCAGAGATTCTCACAGAAATGGAACAGCAAGTTAAGCTGATTCGTGAAAGATTAAAGGAAGCAGCGGATAGGCAGAAGAGCTATGCTGACCTTAAGCGGGTTGATAGAAAGTTTGAGCTTGGTGATAAGGTTTTTCTTCGTGTTAAACCCAGAAAGAGTTCTATAACTTTTGGCAAGGCTGCCAAGTTGTCACCTCGATTTGTGGGACCTTTTGAAATTGTCGAAATAATCAATCCTGTAGCTTATCGTTTAGCTTTGCCACCTGCTTTATCTCGCATGCATGATGTTTTCCATATTTCTTTGCTTAAGAAATACGTTTCAGATCTGTCACATGTTTTAAATTGGAATTCCTTGCAGGTCCAAGACCCAGGAATAATCGTGGTTAAACCCACACGAGTGCTGGAAACTCGCCAATTGCATTTAAGAAATCGTGATATACAGCAATGTAAGGTCCAGTGGGACCAGTTTAGCGAAGAAAGTGCAACTTGGGAAAATCTGGAAGAGATGAAAATTGCTTTTCCTTCTCTTTTTCAACAGAATGAAATCTGTTGACAAAACATACTTTTATGAACTGATTGTTTTTAAGTATTTATGAAAGCCAGATGAAGGCAGACTTTATTCAGGTTGAATAAAATGTGTTGTGACATTGATTTCTGGAACTATTCAATATGAAATAGGCACATTATTTGTGTACTGATAAATTGATTGACCTGAAGGATAATTTAATATGTAATTCATCGGGACGATGAATCTTTTTAGGAGGGAAGCATGTAACACCCTGAACTGTTGTTACTTTCTCCTGAGCATACAAGTGTTGATATGTGATTTCTTGTAAAAGGATGTGTTCCTCGATTGAGAAATCATGCTTGATATGTACTGTATTTCTTTGCAGATCTTTGACTGAGTCAGAATATGATTAGACTCTTTTATCTATTTCATTTTGTATCTGAGTTTAATCTGATCTCGGAATAAATTATAGAGTTATCCATCTATAAGATCTAGTCTTGGATCAGTGGAATTGATCCAAGTAATGCTTTAAGTTTGTTCATGATGATTTAAAATCACAGACCTTGAACAGGTTGCAAGGTTTAGCAGCATTGAATAAGCTAGTCAGGAGTATGACTCAGGCTGATCAAGTGAAATGGATTGGTTCCCGATATCGAAGAATATCTGGAAGGTCTCGATCGTGGACCAGGTAATAATTCGTTTACATACGATTCTGCAGCAGAACAGGAGCTAACCCTGTTCAAGAAGGTAAGAGGTAGGTCTTTTCTGAGTGTACAGAATGTAGACCTAACTGGAATTATTAAATGATTAGTAACCTAAGACTAAACCTAACCTAGGGGTTAGATTAGTGTTAATCTAACCTAGACCTAGGCTATGTGTTAATGTCCTAAGTTAGTATCTATGTGTAATATGGTTAGAATGAGTATTATCCTAAATTCTAACCTAAGATACTAACCTAACTATGAGCAAGAGTATAAAGGGGCCTATGGAGGGGTGCGAACCATGGGCGGCGTTTTCTATGTTATTAAATGCATGGGATAAGGATGAGGGACAGGTCTTGGCGGAGGTTTTGGGGACGGCTAATCTGTGCCGACGTGGCAGGTCGCCAAAACTGGAAATGAACTTGGGATTTTGTTTGACTATCGCCAATTCTGGCGGTCGGTGGAAGTGGAGTTTTAGCGGGAAAGTTGGTTTAATTGCATTCAATATTCTCGGTAGTCGAGCTCGGAACTCGCGAGAAGGCATGCAAACAGGAAGTTTGTTGGTTTGTTTGGCTTGTCGCGATTTTTGGGTTTCTCTCTGCCTGTTCACTGGTTCTTCGCACCAGTCTTCTCTGTGTTGCATGGCAAGTATGAACTTATCTAGCTCTTTTCTCTGTCAAGGAGGATATATATGTGATGGAGATAGCAAAATTTTGTTGGTCGCTCTAACTTGGAAAAGGAAAAGAAAGTCTGAGCTCTTCCAGTGGTCTGCTTCGGAAATTTGAGCAAAAATCCAGGCATGTTAGGCCCTAACCTTTAAAAATCTTACTGTCTTTCAAGTGATTTCATTAGAACAACTCTGTTCAAATGTTTTGAGAAAATAGATGATTTTCTATGAAGGTCTTGTTTGATTTTGGTACTGTATCTCTTCTGGTTCGAAATTTTCATTTATCCTTTGATGGGTGTTTATTAAATTCGAACTGTAGCATTAATTACTTGTGTTTGCATTCTGGCTTAATTATGCAAAACATGTGAAATGTAAGATTGCTCGGCCTGTTCGGCGTGAGCCCATGAATCGTTCCTGTGATGGGTATAGGCCATTGATTGTCTGTCGATTTTTGGTCGTTGATTCTTGTTTTGGAAACAGTCGGAAGAAATATTGATGGAACTGTTTGTTTGTTCAGTATTATGAAATCATTGTAAGCTCTGTCGTGGGTTTTAATGACAGTGGCTAATGATACTTTTTGGTTTCGTTCTGTCTTTTAAAATTGTTTAGGAACAGGTAACTATTGTGTTACAGTTTTCCTTTCGACTCGGTGGTAGTTGTTTTTCCTTGTTATTTTGGTAACGGGATCTAACCCGTTGACAGTGTACAGTATGGATATATGTATTTTATTCGGACGACTCTGTTGAGTCCATTGAATGATTCATATTGTGGACCACTGTTGAACTTCGTTTGAATATCTATTTGGATACTGGTAATTCGATTTTGTACTCGAAGAGTAACGGGTAGCACGACCTTTGTTATTTTACCTTTGTGTTGCAAGAATTTGTGGTTTAAACTCTTTGGATGAAATTCTACGTTTCTTTCCTGTGCCATCTTGTGCGAAATGTTGGTAAGGGTACCGTTGGATTCCTTGTTTTGGAATTTCAGTATTCTGGTTCGTTTTTGCCTGATTATAATGTTGCCATTGTTGGCACGGATGGATTTATCATCTTACATTATTTTGGTTACTGTTGTTAGGACTCAGTTGAATTCTTGACAGATGGACAGTGTAACTGTTTCAATTAGGACTGTTGGGTTTATTCTGCTGTTTGACCCTGTGGAGGGTATCTTGTTTCTTTTGGCTTCTGTATAAGCCTGAGATTGAACTCGTGATGTTTATTTGGCCTTGATGGATTTCTGTGAATAGTTTGACATCTTGTATATCGGCTTTATGATATAGGTCATGGATAATAACCCGTAACAGTATGCAATTGTTTGACTTGTTACCACTGTTGGAATCATTTGAATTCTTGGATGGTAACTTGTATTTCTGTCTCTTATTGAACCTAATACTTGGACACTGTCGTTTGTCACTGTTTGAGTTCCTTGAGTATGGATAATTATTTCGTGTTCTGGCTCTGTTGAGGTGAGTCGCGAATACCATACTTTAGACTTGCATGCGCCAAGGTAAGAATAGATTGGTTGTATTCCTTTCCGTTTACTCCTGTCTGAGTGAGACTGAGCATGTTTCGGTATTACTGTGTGGTCGTCTTGGCATAGTCTTTAGGAAACCTCAAATTGCTTAATGCAATGAAGTCTGTTGTTTACAGCTTTATGCTAAAAGTTCCTTGATTTCAACTTGTGTTGAAAAGCCATACTGTGTATAAAAGGAACCAGTGTTGGGCTTAAGGTTGATATATGGGATTGTTGATGTGTTAGCTGCTGTACAGGAGTTTTGTTGTGTTTTATTTCTTGATTTAAAACAGCGATCCTTCTTGTGGCTTGTCGGACTTGTTCATATACATACTGGGTGAATGTTTTTCATATGTGTAGACAGTACAGTAATGAACTTATGTGAAAGGAAGTATGAATGATTTGGTTCTTTCTCTTCTTTTATTTTAATATTTGTTGATATCTGTCTAACAGTGGGAATTGTTTTGTAACATATTGGTGGAATTACGAACTGTTATGATATTTTCCTTTTTGGATGAATGAAACGATCTGCCCAATGTTGTGATTTTGGATTCAATGATTGTTTGTATACATTCGTCCCTTGATTCTTAATATTCGATGAAATATTTGAGAAGTGTTTAGGACTATTCTGTAACGGTGATAGAGTTACATAATCGTAGTCATTTTGGATTACAAAGGAATAGTCTGAATCATGTTTACTTGTTTGGATTATTGATATCATTTAAACAGGGTGTTTAATGAAAACAATTGATGGATTGCAATTGTTTTAAAAGTTAGTGCTTATCATGCTCAGTTCATTGAACTGACTCATGTTGACTATTTTGCAGATGGTTGCCGTAAGTGGTAAAAGCAATGCAGATCTGACAGGATGATCAGATTATTTAATTTGTTTCATAATGAATTACAGCTTGATTATATAAATGTACTGTATGTGGAAAGATGTTTCTTTTCCGTTAAGCATTGTATCAAGTATGCTGCTTGCATAAAATGTAATTGTATAATTTTGAAAGGAATGGAAATAAGTGTTTGATACTTATGTATTGTATTCTATTTCTGATAGTTGACCTTCTTCGGTTTATATACCGGAATGGCAATGATATCTTTGTAAAATTTTGGATGCTTTTGGGATTAACTATGAAAGCTTACAAGAAAATGTGGTTGAATTCATATGAGTGTTTAGCAGATCTTATTGTTCTAGCGAAAGCAATATTGAATTTAAATAATTGTCTTTCTAAAAGATAGGTTAAAAATGAACCTAAGCAGAACGCTAAACAAGCTGGATTAAATTACTAATCCCTAGTCCTGAGTATGACAGGACAATATTAAATTGGATTCTTAATCATTTATATCCTTATACTAATAAGTATGATATAAATTCAGTTAAGAGAACTGATATAAATCAAATGAAGTTCGGATGGCAATCTCATGTGAAGGGTATGAGATATTGTCCAATTCTGTTGTTTAGAAACAGGTGTATTCTAATGACTCCTTGATGAGAGTTTGACCTTAATACCTCTACCATGTAATGGGTTTTATAGAGGAGGGTCGTCTTAAGACGAAGAATCCAGGGATCGGGAAAGGCTAACCTTAGGGAAAAGTCTTTAAAGTAATTTAAACTCAAGTGCGTAACGCATGTTGTTAAGTAGATCTTTTCGAGGCGGATTTAAAGGTTGACGACACAAGTCAACTGCAGGGTTGTACCTCCGAGAAGATTAGGATCTTCTCGAAGTTACAACAATGCAGGAGACTTCTGGCGACACCCTTTGCATTGATCGCTAAGATTTACACTTTGTTCTCGCACGAGTTACTCAGGGTCCGATTATGAACGTGGTCATGTTATAAGGCTGCCTAGGAGATTCGGGGTATCATGACACACTGGTTGAACTGCAAGGTTGAACCAGTATGTCACCATATCCCTAATCCTCGTGGGCATCCATATAACATTATCACCTTGATAATCTGCCTCCGAGCGATTCGTTTGTGAAAGGAAGGACTGACAGTAGTCAGTGTAAGACATTCTATATAACATAAGAATGGGGTGAAGGACGTATTCCAGATTGACGAGTATGCCGTTAAGGAATACGAGACATAAACAGTATGTTTCAAATCTTTGGCCAAAGTATCGCAAGCTGCTGATTGCGTTGTCCTAATTCACCTAGTCTAAGGGATGAGATGCCGATGAATAATGGTAACAATTATTCAGTTAGGTTCCTTGGACAGAGCATTCTGAATCCCAGAATAGGGAAGAGAACCACAAGAGTGAAGGGTTAAGTAATAACGCCAACTCTTATTACTCATGAATAGATCGGTAGATTACCGAGTCATGGAATGAATAGATCGGAAGTAATCCGAGTCATTACAGCTGCATATGGTTGTCTGTTATATGAATGGTTATTTGATTTGTGAGTTCTAAATTATGTATTTAGAACCAGAATGCATTTATCAAAAAAAAAAAATCGACTTGTTCTATTGTCTAAAATGAGGATGATCCCCTAGCATGATCATATAAGATAATACCAAGGATTTTTTGGGGGAAAATTCTCTGACTTCGCAATTAGACATGGATTCTATCTTAAGACGTCTAGTACCCGCAAGGTAATGCTTTGGAAGAATCAACCAAAAAGAATCTAATTAGACTCGTAAAAAGGATGTGGGAGGAACATAAGAGGTTGTGGCATGATCATGTCATGACAGCCTTATGGGCTAGTTGAATCACGACCAAAAAAATATTGAAGCCCTCGCCATATGAACTAGTCTGTGGTAAAATTTTCATAATGCCTATCATGATGGAGGTCCCAACCTTACAGTTGTTGAAACAAATTGAGATTGAGGAACATAGATTGATGCAGGTAAGGCTCACAGAGTTGGTAGAGCTTCAAGAAATATGGGAGGCAGCTCATGAATCCATGATTAGCTGACACAAATTTGTGAAGACTTGGTTTGATCAGAAGACTTCATAACCTGAATTATGAGTTAAAACTTTAGTCTTGAAGTGGGACGTGAGGGCTGCCAAACCCAATAATCATTGAAATTTTTTCCCTCTCTGGAAAGGACCGTTATAGATCACTGCATGCAAATAGCACATTGCTTTTAATCTTGAGACTATGGAAGGTGATCCCCTTGCGATTCAGTGAACAGGATCCACCTTAAACATTTCCATTGAATATTTTTTAATGTTTTAAATTTAATATCATATGTATAGTCCCCTCCTTCTTTTGTCTATTGCCTTATTTTGTGGTGTCACCCCTTTGAATAAGTGTCTTTGGACACATGTCTCAAGCGAAGACCCTTTTACCCCTTTTTGAAGTTTTGAAAAGTAGTATTCCTTCCTAGTTTTCCCTGAAATAAATGATCCTAACAGTATTTTTTAATAATTAATGAAAAGGATCAGATTGTTAATGAAAACTCTCTTTGGAAATGAAATTTCGGCGCTAAGGGTCCTTTGACCCCAGTTTCGTTAAATGATGTGATGCAATGTATACATGAGCCTTTATTTTGCATGAGTTGAGGTGGCTATTTGAGGTAAGTTTTGAAGTCACCAAAGCTTCATTCTGAGAGCTAAAACTCTCTTTCCCTAAGTTCCTAAGTCCCCAGTTCGAAGAACTAGAGATTTCCCTAGTTTAAGAGAAGCCATGATAGTTTCTAGTTTCGTATCTCAGCTAAAATCTTACGTAAGAGACTCAGTGCCACATCACTCTCTCAACCCAAGGCTAAAATTCTTGAACAAAGGAACACAATTCAGTGACACTTCCGTGGTCACATGCTTCATAGATGGGGTCTTCAATCTTCCTCACAAAGAAACTAAAGGATTTGAGAGATGCTGCCCACGCTAGATTCCTAAATCTGGGAGATTCTGATTCTTTTGGCTCTTGAATTTGGACCTCCACACTTTCCCAATACATGGTGCCTCTCATGTACCCATATCTAGAGCTCGTGTAAATGTGTGCATGTTGTTTCGACCTAGATACCAACACCATCAAGGGCCAAAACATGCAGGTGGTAATTACATCACAGACCATTAGAGATATGTTAGCTCTACCTTATGAGAAATCAGCTAGTTTTTTATGACATGGAAAAACTCCAAGGCGTCTAAGATCAATGCCAGAATAAAGAATCATTCATCAACATGGAGTTACGACAATGAGATTTAAGCAGTCCTGGAACACTAGGATTCCCAATACCACTAAAAATATTCATGTCAGATTCAAAGGATTTTTTCTCCATGTTAGCATTCATTCTCAACCAAGAATCAGATAGAAATGTCCATGACTGACAAGGTGCAGCCCTTTTTAGGATGAGATTAGTGAAGGACTAGGCATATCAGTTTGACTTCTCTAAGGCCATAACAGGATCTATTTCCAATAAGTTGGCCTATTTCTCTATAAACTACATTTTCAGGCACTCTTCCTTTTTTTTCCAGCTCATTTTGTATTAGAACGCCCAATTCTTTATCCAATATATGACCTTGGATCTATGGGACATGAAGGTGAACCCTCGAAATTTCATCCCAGTGTCTACATGGACTCATCTGTTTTCCCGCTCCTCAAATGTATATGAGTTCACTAACCATTTTTTTACACCTCTCCTGCATGAATTTGACCCAGAAAGGGTCGATAATAAAATGAATGATTCAGTCTAGGGCATCCAGTCAAACCCCCATCATCCCTGCAACTATTTCTTTGGGGCCACACATTCAATGATTCGGTTGCCTAGATTCTAAGATGAATCCTTCATGCTCCCAAGGATCCTCATATTGCAGGTGGTGGTATTGAGGATAACCAAATAGTCAGTGGTCCTCCACAAAGAGTATGGCTCCAGCCATAAAAAGAAGCTATTGTTTAACCTTCCCTTGAGTAGGGGAGGGGTTACAGTGATTAAATGCAAGGAAGAGAATATACTCATGTGAAATCTGACTTTCTACGGCTTCACCTTAATTCAAGATACATGGAGGTATGACTTGGATGGGAAGATGGAATCCTTCCTTTCTTGAAACAAAGTCTCAGATTCCTACCAGAACGAGCATAGGAAATATTTTAAAGATAGGAGGTCCCCCAGGTAGAGACTCGTAGTATGTTTGTAGAGATGAGTGACATCCCTACTCCATTGTGGGAGTCATTTCATCTAGTCTTGTGCAAGTATGACCCCATCATAACAATGACTAGGGGCTTGAGGGTGGCCTTATGTAGCAAGGAATGGAGCATATAAAAAATAGAAATCTATTGGGAATATAGGTAGGAAATCAGGAATACTACCTTCAATTTCAAGGTCGCACCTACTGATGAGTAGTGGAAGGAATTCTAGGATGTTGAGCATGATTCTAATTCAGATAGCAAGGAGGTAATGGAGGTCTCCAAAGAGAATATCACATGGACCATAGTAGAGTCCCTTAGTCCCTCTGCATATCAAGCGCTACCACAACCCCTCCCTCCATTCCTTAGTAGGATCTGTTGAGCTACATGCCCATGGTTTAGAAAGCACTAGGCCCTTATGGTGGGGAGATAATAACACAACTGGTGTCATACCTAACCCAAGGGATCACCTCATCCCAGCCATCATTTTTGGCCTCCGTGACATCTAGTAAAGGTGCAAGCCCCTTCAGCCCTCTAAAGAATAATTTGAATACTGTCTAGGTCTCTTCTTCCTCCGCCACTCTTCCTAATCCCATTCCTCCATCTCTTTTCCCTCTAACTTTTATTTTCTTAGTGGGAGTTGCTCCCATTTTTGTCACCCCAACCCAGAATCTTCCTCACCATGGGGTAACCATCAGTCTCATCCTCTATAACCACCGGTGAAGGGGCCAAGCCCCAGAGCCCTCTGAATTTTTTTTAATAGGTCGACGTCCCTTCTTCCACCACCACTTCACCTCCTCCCGTTCTTTCATCTCTTTCCCCTTTGCATTTCATTTCCCCAATTGGGGGTGTTCTTGTTTTGGTCACCCTAACATAGACTCTTCCTCCCCCATATCCCCTTTCCTACCTCCGCCACCCACCACCATTCCTACATTCTCTCCCTAAGTTTTTACGGGCCCTTCTATGGCTCTCGTGACTTCTCAGCGCCAACATCTAGTTACAATCCCCTAAGGCATGTCACCAATATTCCCATTTTAAGGTGGGATGGTCCCTTCACCCTCAAAGTTTTTCAATCAAGCCGAGATGATGAAGGTGGCCCGACATAAGAGGAGGGAGAAGAGGAAAAATAAAAATAAGATGGAAACATGAGATGAGAGGTAGATGCAGTCATTGTATGAACATCAAAATATTTCTATGAACATCACCCAGATGGTCCCCAATTTCTCGAAGCCCACAGAGAAAATGTAACCTGATGATTATTCCATTAGTGTTATTGCGGTTGACCTTATGCATTTCTAAGCTCAAGATAAGGTCAAACTGATGAGAGAAACAAATGTCATGGTCACCATGGACTACCTCAAGCTCAATAAAAAGCTAAATAAAATGGAGGAAAACTTCCTACAGACACAAAATATCGTGGCCCGCCTAAATTCTGAAATCAAAGGCAAAGGAAAAGAAATAGAATAACTCTACAAGGATTTAAAAGAGGCAGCGTCATAAGAATATCTTACAACTTCTCATGTGAGGACTAAGAAGTTAGAAGCTGAGCTAACATCATCAAAAATTGTGACCACTGTGCTTGATCAGGAGAAAAATATCCTTTAGTAGGAGATTGATTCCAAGAAAGAAGAGGTTACCATGCTTCAAGTAAAGTTGCATGTCTCAGAAGCTGAGAAAGAAAGCTTACACACAAATTGCAAGTTAGCAAAAGGCACAGTCAAGGATTTGACCCGAAAACTAGCTCAACAACCCCAGAATAGGGGGATTGTCACATTAGTGCAGGGGTTATACACTTCCATTTGTAAAATAATTTCCACCACGGAAACATACCTAGGGTGTGCACTTAGATTTATATCTGATTCACAAACCCTATATGTCAACGGGGCATCCTCAGCCTCCACCATCAGAAACATTGGATCCGTCAAGGTCCCTGAGTCACAGATGATGGTTCAGAAACTTTATGAATCTTTAGAGTCCACCTTACAAGGGGCCGACATTATAGATAGGTGGATGATCACAGCAAAGATCAATGAGATTTTGAGTTGTAACGAGGCATCTATCAAGTTCCAGAATCTCCTAGCCTAACTCCAACTAGGGATCAAAGAGAGGAAGCAACACATAAAGGAACTAGTTTAACTAGAATTCCCCTCTCCCTTTCGCAATGACTCCATTATCCTATTGGAGGACCAGATCCAACAAATACTAAAGGCCAAGTAGCAAAATAAGACTATCTTTTAGTCTTTAAAGGAGGACTCTAATGTTTCCGAGGTGGAGGCCTTTTTGACCCTAATAGTAAAACTAGAGTTCCTTTTACACGCAGTGGTGCAATATATCCAAACACTCTCTCATAAGGAGATAACTGAGTTGGATAGATCCTTTCAAGATTTGTAATGTCTGACTTACTCGACAGAAGCTGAATGGTTCAAGTACCAGGCTACTTTAAAGCAACTCTAAGTGGCATCTCTTTGATCCACATTTTGAATATCTGTAGCTGGGAAGTATTTTCAGATTCTTTCATGACTGACATGAAGTCCCTTGGTGAGTCTCCATAATTGTAGAATGATTTCTACATTTTTTGAGGCTCTTCCATTACTGTTATCTTTGTTAGGTTTTGGATCCCATTTTCATGTGTGAAAATGTTGAAGATTATACATTAGGAGTACTGTACACTTTCCATAGTTGTCTTGTCGGGGTTTGGGGCCTCGAAAATTGTAATTTTCTCATATGGGTGGGATTTTTGACCCATATGTTTATGGGACAGTTTTGGCCCATGGTTTTGTAACACATGGTTTTGTAAAACTACTAAAGCAGTTGTCTACTTATGTGGTTTTGTGCATATGGTAGGTATGATGTAACATTGTAGATCTATTTGGATTCAAGTGTGAATTCTGTAGAGTTTGTTGAACATCGCTCTAAATAGATCTGGGTATTGTATTGAGAGAGTGGTGGCTTGTAATAAAATCTAAGCAAGTGATTATTAGTGGATGTAGCCTTAATTGGGTGAACCACATTAAATATTGTCTCCTTATGTTCTTTTATTATTTTGCACTTTTATTTCCTAACAATTGGTATCAGATCCTGGTTTGGTTTGTTGAAGTGTTGAATTGTAGGGAAGGTTTTAGCCTGAGTGGGAGCTATGATATATGATGGAAGATCAAGGGTTGATAAACTCAACGGGAAGAATTTCAGTCTTTAGAAGATGCAGATGGAAGATTACCTTTATTAGAAGTATATTTGTATTCTATTATTTGAAAAGGTGAACAAACCCTCAAGCATGATAGATGTAGAATGGGATTTTCTGGATAGGAAGGCACTTGGGACAATCCAGTTGTGTTTTGCATGTTTAGTATTATTTAATTTTTCAAAGGAAAAGACTACAAAAGAACTGATGTATACATTAGTAATGTTGTAAACAAAACCCTCTGCCTCTAATAATATATTTTAAATGAAATATTTTTTTAATATGAAGATGTATAAGAATGGTTCGGTAGTAGATCATTTAAATGATTTTAATTTGGTTATAAATATGCTAACTTCAGTTACAGTAGAATTTGATGAAGAAGTTAGGGCTTTATTAATTTTGTGCTCTTTACCTAAGAGTTGGGATAGCCTGGTAATGGTGATAAGCAAATCGGTTCTAGATAACTCAAAGTTGAAGTTTGAGGATGTTGTAGGGGTGATTCTAAGTGAGGAAATGTGAAGAAAGTTTTTTGGGGAATCTTCTACTTCAGGGAATTCTTTGACAATGGAAACTAGAGGGAGACAAGAATAGAGGAGGCCATGGAAAATTGAAAGATTGGGCAAGGTCAAAATCCAAAAGCAAGATAGTATGTTGGCACTGTGGAAAGTTTGGGCATTTAAAGAAGGACTGTTGGGAGCTTCGGGATAAGAAGAAACAACAAGAAAGTAAACAAGGAGGTAAATGTGGTAATGGGTAATGTATGTCAGGATGCTTTGATTCTTTCTTTGAACAATATTTTTGAATCTTGGGTTTTAGATTTGAGGCTTCTTTCCATGCTACTCCACATAGGCATTATTTTATCGATTATATTCAAGGGGATTTTGGGCATGTTTTTCTTGGTGATGATTAGCCTTGCAGTATAGTTGGAAAACGCTATGTTCAGGTTAAGATGCAGAATGGAAATACATGGCTATTGAAGGATGTCAGACATGTGCCTACTTTAAAATGAAATTTGATATCAGTACGCCAGTTGGGAAGTGATGGTTGTACTATGATATTTAAAACAGACTCATGGAAGGTTACCAAGGGTGCTGTTGTGGTGGCAAGAGGTAAGAAGGTTGGAACCTTTTATCTAACAACTTATAGCACTAATGTTTGTAATCTTGTGACTTCAGAGGTAGATATAACATTGTGGCACTATAGGCTTGGTCATATGAGCCATAAGGGAATGTAGATCACAAAGAAGGATTTTCCCGAATATACAGAAACATGTTTAGATTATCTTTGAGGATTGCATATATGGGAAACAAGAGTGAGTAAGGTTTCTCAAGGTTGGACCCACAAACAAAGAGAGTAAGTTAGATCTAATGCATTCTGATGTGTGGGGGCCATCTCAAGTATCATATCTTGGGGGGTTTAAGTTATTATGTTACTTTTATTGATGATGCAATAAGTAATGTTTGGGTTTATTGTATTAGAAATAAATATGATGTATTTGACACTTTTGTTAAATGGAAATCCTTGGTTGAGAATGAAATAGGTCTTAAGCTAAAATGTCTCAAGTCAGATAATGGAGGGGAGTATTGCAGCAGTTAATTTGATGATTATTGTTCTAAGAATGGAATCCATGGGGAAAATACAGTTCCAGGAACTCTACAGTAGAATGTGGTATTAAAAAGGATGAACAGAACAATAATGGAACGTGCTAGGAGCATGAGGTTACATCCAGGATAGCCTCTTTCTTTTTGGGCAGAAGCGGTGAACACATCTGTGTACTTGATAAATAGAGGACCCTCAAGTGCCGTGGATGGAGGCATACTTGAGGAGGATTGGTATGGTAAAAAAGCTGATTATTCATTTCTTTGAGTCTTTAGATGTGAGGTGTTTTTTCATATTGACAAGGATGAAAAACCAAGTTAGAGGATAAATCATAAAAATGTACTTTCATTGGTTATGGTGGTGATGAATTTGGATATAAATGTTGGAGTATTAAGAATAAGAAAATCATTCGATCTAGGGATGTGGTCTTTAATGAGAAATTAATGTATAAGCAACACTTGCAGGAAAACAAGGAAGAATCCAAGAAATAATATACAGTGGTAGAGGTCTTTTGGATGGGAAAGTGACACATGAATCAATTTAGGAACCTACTCAACAGGAACCCCAAACTCTTATATTGAGGAGGTCTTCTAGGGTAAGAAGAGAACCTGAACATTTTTCTCCTTCTCTTTATTATTTATTACTCACCGACAGTGGAGAGCTAGAGATATTTGATGAAGCAATGTAGATATATGTCAGGAAGAAGTGGGAGCAAGCCATAGATGAGGAGCATCAAGATGTCAAGGAGAACCAAACATGGGATTTGGTGAAGCTACCTGAAGGAAAAAAAGCATTACAGAACAAGTGGGTTTTTCAAAGTCAAAGAGGATGAAGGAGGAAAGAAAAGATATAAGGCCCAGTTGCTGGTAAAGAGGCTTACACAAAAAAAGGTATAGATTTTGATGAGATTAATTCTCTTGTAGTAAAAATGACTTCTATCAGAACTGTTCTTGGAATAGTTGTAGCAGAAGACTTGCACTTAGATTAACTTGATGTAAAGATTGTCTTTCTCCATGGTGATTTAGAGGAGGATCTATACATGCATCAACCAGAGGGCTATGAGGTCAAAGGTAAAGAGGAGATGGTGTGTAAACTGAAGAATAGCTTGTATGGCTTGAAACAAGATCCATGTTAATGGTATAATAAATTTGATAGCTTCATGATTAAGTAAGGTTATATTCGATATCCATTCTAACCATTGTGTGTATACAAATAAATTTGAGGATGTCTGTTTTATTATCCTATGCCTGTATGTGGATGACATGTTGGTTACAGGTAAAAACATGCAGGAAATAAAAGTACTCAATAAGCAACTAAGTGAATCCTTTGCTATGAAGGATTTGGGGGCAGACCAAAAAAATCCTTGGTATGAGGATATCTCAGGATAGGAAGGAATGCAATCTAACTTTATCTCAGGAAGAGTACATTAAGAAGGTCTTAGAGAGGTTTAATATGTAGGATGCTAAACCAGTTGGGACTCCTTTGGCAATCCATTTCAAGTTGTCAATAAGGTAGTATCCCAAGACAGAGCAGGAGAGAAACCAGATGTCCAAGGTACCTTACTCATCAGCGATTGGAAGTTTTATGTATGCCATGGTGTGCACTAGGCCTGATATTACCCATGCAATGGGAGTGATGAGTAAATTAATGAGTGATCCAAGTTGAGATCACTAAGAGGCAATAAAGTGTATCCTTTAGTATTCAAGAGGGACCATTGGGATAATTTTGTGCTACAATGGATCAGACACCACTTTTGTTATTATGTAGATTCAAATATGGTTGGAGATGTAGACAGTGGGAGGAACATGACAGGTTATGTTTACATTATAGGTGGGAAAATAGTCACCTGGATTTCATGACTACAGAAGCTGGTGGCTTTTTCAACCATGGAGGCTAAGTATGTTGTTGCCATAGAGGCAAGAAAAGAAATGATTTTTTTACAACAATTTCTTGAGGATTTGGGGCATAAGAAGGAGGAAGGAAAGTTACATAGTGATAATCAGAGTGCTACATACCTAGCTAAGAACTCTTCTTTCCACTCTAGGACAAAACATATACAGTTAAGGTACCATTTCATCAGGACAACTTTAGAGGAAGAGAAGTTAAAGCTGGAGAAGGTTCATACTAGTAAGAATCCTGTAGACATGATGACCAAGGTGGTCACAAGGGAAAAAATGAAGTTGTGTTCATCTTTGGTTCATATTCACAGAAACTAGTGAAGGGTTGAGAAGCTTGCTTAGAAGAAAACTAGTCTCCAAGTGGGAGATTGTTAGGTTGTGGAGCATGTTTTCATGTGTGAAAATGTTGAAGACTATAAACTAAGAGTACTATACACTTTCCATAGTTGTCTCCCCAGCCTTATGGGAAGGTGTTTTTTGGCCTCGAAAATTGTGCTTTTCTCATATGGGTAGGATTTTTACCCATGGTTTTGATACCCATGGTTTTGTAAAACTGCTAAAGAAGTTGTCTACTTATGTGTTTTTGTGAATATGGTAGGTATGATGTAACATTACAGACGTGTCTTAATTCAGGTGTGAATTTCATAGAGTTTGTTGACCATAGCTCGAAACAAATCTGGGTATTGTATTGAGAGAGTGGTGGCTTGTAATAAAATCTAAGAAATTGATTCTTGGTGGACGTAGACCAAATTGGGTGAACCATGTTAAATACTATCTCCTTGTGTTGTTCTTTTATTATTCTGTACTTTTATTTCCTAACAATCTTTTGTCACCTAGCCCCTTTTCCTTTGGGTGTTCTTTTGTAATTTTTTGGGATTCAATTTTACCTAAGTATGGAACTAGATGTGAAGGGTATCCATGTGTCCCTTTGACACATTTTGGAGAAAGCACAAAAAATCAAGAGCTCTCAAGAAGCGAGAATTGACAATGTGGCTAAAGCAAAAAAAGGTATCCCAAGTGCGCTGCAAATTCAAAGACAAAGGAGAAGAACATGAAGGCCTCCACGTGTTGCACAAGCACAGATTAAAAAAGAGAGAGTAGAGGAGAATCCCTAAAACTATGTTAGGTCTCCACGTGTCATACAAGGAAACTACCACCATTGAAAGAACCAACTAAAGAAGCAGAGGACTCGGGGTTTAGTGGATTGAATGCAATCTTGGACCCAAAGCATGCAGTTGAGATTTTCTCCAAAGGTCGAAAGATCACCTAGGTAGGAACTAAATGTGGATGGTGGGATTCTTGATTAAAGGCACGTTGGAGAAATATCTGAGGGGATCTATAAGGGAATGTTCTTGTGCTAGTAGAAAAAGATAAAAAAATAAGTTCCAGAGATCTAGAGAAGAGAATTTTAGGTTCAGTATATTGTGTTTATCGGCCTTAGCAAGGCTCTGTTGTAAGGTAATGTTGTAATCAATGCCATTATGGCCTTATGTATTGTTTTCTCTATAAATGATATTTCTTGTTCTGTGCACTGAAAAATTTGCGATACTTTGTGTCCTTTATTTCTTTTTGTTTTCTTTTAATTCAATTCTTGATGAATGCTTAAATATTTGTCATGTTGCATGCCCTTATATCTTTTACACAAATCTATTCATTGTGCATGTAATTATGTTTTAGTTTCATCTCACCTTAGATTGTATGAAATATCTTCGAAATATTTGATCATGCTTGATATTGATCTCTATGTTTTTTAGTAAAGATTCGAAATATTTTGATATTGATCTCTATGTTTTTTAGTAAAGATTCAGTTCATCTCCTTAGATAGGATTTACATATTATTATTTTTTCTCTCTAACACTTATCTCAATCCAAATTAGAGAAGAGCTAGCTTCTATAAAACCTGGAGGTTATCTTGGGGATCAAGTCCCACATCCCTGAGATTTCCCACAAGTTTTGTGGTTCATCTGGAAAGATAATCATCAACATGTCATTCAATCCATTTAGTTGAATGTTGTCAAAAGATGCAATCTCTAGTAAGCCTAAAAATGTTATTCTTTAGCCTCTAAAGGACATGTGTGCATCCTTCAGGGTTGATCAAGAAGCTTAAAATAATATGGAGATGTTTTGAGGAATATTTACGGAAGTTTCTAAGGTTTTGGAAAAAGAAAAATGAAAGCGAGTTTTGGAGGCTTAAAGAGCTTGTAGTTTAAAATAATATCTGAACTTCAACGAAAGATTTCAGGAGCTCCAGAATGATTCTAGAGAAAAAAAATATCATTGAAAACTTTTAAAATTCCTCTACATGATAGAATTTTCATATTTTTAATAAGACCCAAGCGTTTCTCAAATAAGCTCAATTTTAGAAGACTCACTTTGTTTTCCCGAATGAAAAACTAGAATATTTTGGATAAGGAGGCAGAAAAAGGTCTTTAAAACCATCCCATTGATCTTAAGATAATATTTGGAACTCTAGGAAAAGTGATTTCAAGTTTTTGGCAGTTTGTCATTTTCTTTGTTGGGTTAGTGGAAAATTGGTGTCACAACAACCCTTACTGTCCTGAATGTTGCTACTATCCCAACTATCCCAAATTTCCAATGGAAAATGATGAAAGTGGGGATATTTTGAAAAAGAAAATGTGCCCCTCCCCCTCATTACCTTATTTTTGGATGTCTTGGAGGTTTTGGAGCAGTTGCAATAAAGAGATAAATGTAGGACCTGATCTTCTGCAAATGATTTTGAGAGATGCGTAAGGAGTTAGGATTAAAAAAAAATCATTGGAAAAATTTAAGAACCCTCCACATGATGGAAGTTTTAAATATTTCACTTGACTCAAGTATCTCTCAGGGTAACACATTTTTTACAGACACACTTTGTTATACTAAGACAAAAGAAGCCATTTCAAGGGTGATTTAGAGAGAATTGATGAATGATACACCTCCCATTGTTCTTTGAATTTTTGTGGGATTCAAAATCATATAATAATAATTCACCAAAATACCATCTAGAGATTTGAGAAATGAGTTCTCAAATTTCCCATATTTTGTTATTTTTTCAGTTGGATAGGTGGCAAGATTTATTATCCCTGGGAAAGTGGGGACAATGGGGAAAATAAAATGTATGTAACATCCTCAACAACTGATATATTCCTCTTTTTGCATTTCAAGTGTTTAAATGTGATTTTCTCGATAAAGATGTGTTCTTTTGACTTTTGAAGATCATGCTTGATAAGGATAAATATTTTCTGTTCTTAAAAATCATTAGATTAAAATTATATGGTTATCAATAATTCATTTTCACTTTGGAAAGATGAACTGCGATCTGGCTATAAGAGTTGCAGACTTCTGACTCATCCTTGGATCAATTTCAGTGATCCAAGGAATGTTTCAAATCCTCTTCATAGACTGAATGGTAAATTGGCATTCAGTAGTTTAAGGGACATAAAAGACCAAATTTTGTATGATAGTAATTCTTTGGTCCTATTTGAACGTGTTTTCGTTCAGCTGTATGTTGTGATCAAGTCTTTGGTGATTGATCTTTGCAGGACTATAAGGACTTAAGAAAAATTCAATTCTTTGAGGATGAATTCAGAGTCCTAAGAATCTGAGGATTATTCTAATGATAACCTAATCTAGGTAAGAACAATTATGTCCTAGCTATGTTTACTTATTTGAATTTTGTTTTAACCTAAGCCTCTTATTCTAATTGAGGGGTTGGCATTCTAACCTAAGCATTGTGCTAAATGGATTAGGGAAGGGTTACTAAAGTGATACTAGGATGTTTTAGCCATTACCTAATAACTAAAAGGTTATGAATTGAACCTAACCTAAGGTCTGAATTCTAATGGCTAATGTCCTAAGACCTATGTTGGTAATTGTTAAATTAACCTAAGTTCTATTTGAATCTAACCTAAACTATTAAAGGGAACCTAAAGGGGTCGCATGACACAAGGGTGATGGTTCCAATGGAATTTAAATGATTTGAAAGGGTTTAAATGATGAGGTACTACCAGATTTGGCAGGAGGCCAGTAGACTTGGTGGAGGCCTACGTGGAAGCTTCACTAATAGATCGAATATTATTTTAGCATTGACTTGGCATTCGCCAGATTTAGGAGGTGGTGGCAAGGAAAGATAATCAGGAATTTTAGATTGAATGACATTTATGACATTTTGAGCATTGGTATTTATGTGCAAACCATCTTGGAAACTTAGGAGGTGGGTTTGTAGGAGGTCATTTGGTTTTTCTTGCATGGCGTATATTGCTTTGCATGGAGCTAACTGCTTCTTCGAACAAAAAATTTGACCTTCATGTCAAAGCTATTTTTGGTTTCTTTGGTCTATTTTTGATCAAAGGAAAATAAATGAGGTGTAGGAGGAAAATAATTTTGATTGTTGATCTTTTGTGGAGGAGAAAAAGAGTTGGAATCTCAACTGGAAGTCTCCTTCGATTTGGTGGAAGCACTATCAGGCATGATAGACTCTAACTATTAAAATTCTTTGCGTTCTTCTAAATGATTCATTAGAACAACTCTACTCTCATGAGATTCATGTTTTCATGTCTTTCTAGTTATTTTTTCTTGTTGGGTTTGGTGAATCCTTGTGTGTTTGATTTGAATCCATGGCAAAATAGTATTGTTTGGAAACTTTCTCTCTATGCAATTTTTATGACATCATGCAAGTGAAAATGGTATGTGATATTTGTTCTATGTCTCTGCTTTGCAATATCGATCTTGTATTTGAAGTTATACAGCTTTGAACTGACTGTCGTGAAAATATATGGATTTGAACTTAAGGGAAACTTGAGTTTTGTTTTATTTTTCTTTTGGGTTATGTTTTCTTTTTGGATGTAGACCTATGTTGGAGCTTCATTTTGTTTGGAACCAGTGTTTGGAAGACTCGTGCATTGCTGAACTATTGCTTGGAGTTCATATTTAGCATTGTACCCACATTTTTTTTCTAGAGTAGTTCTGAACATTTGAGTTTGAAGCTTGGGTTCGTCTCTGTACTCTTATTTAACACTTGAGCGTTATGGACTCGTTTTTGGGTCAATTCATTTGAATCTATTCTGGTATTTTGTATTGGGTTATTCTTTTATTAAATGCCAAAGATTATAACTCTTTACTTGAGTGAATACTCACCAGAGAACTGTGTGGGAAATTATTTGAGTCATTTAAAAATCTCTTTGAGATTTGGAACTTTAAACGTCTAGCTTTAGAAACTTAGAACTTCAATTCTATGATTGTAACGACTCCCTTGAGATGGTTTTGGTGTGAGAATAGAATGGGATGTTCTTTCCCCACTGTGTAATAGAGACACGCATTCTGGGTTGACTCTATTGTTTTGTACTAAGGCACCACTGTCACAATTTCGTGGTTGTGAAGTTTTGTTTTGATATTCCGTTCTTGTTGCTTGGGAATTTAAGACTGAGACAACTTTTGTATTGGGCATTTTTGGTTCTAGCTCTACCTCCCTTCTGTCTCTTTAAATAAATTTGGGCTTTAGTGGAAGATTTGGATTATTACCTTGGACATTGAAATAATTAGGAAGGAAACCTCCTCCATTCAGTTGTATTGAGTTTGATTCTTTTGAATTGCGAACTGCTTACCTTTTTGTATTTGGTGGAGAGGCAATTGTAAGTCTTCATTTTTGGATTCATGGGTTATTCTAAACTTGATATGTTACTGTTTTGGGATGTTATTCTCAACTGATACATCGATTGAGTCTTTGGCTTCCTTTGAGAAATAATATATATATAAATTCGTATACTTTTGAGATCAGTTTATTGTTCGGGTCTGCAGTATGCTTTCATCCTGAATTGGTTTGAAACTGGAACTTCTTTGTTTAGTAGAAAAAAATGATTTATCATAGGTTCTTTACTTATTTGAGTTACCATTCCTCTGTCCTTGGATAAGCTCATTGTTTGAACTTTTCTGTACTTGATTCTCTTTGGAGATGGTGATTTATTTTGACCTGTTGGTCTACCTTGTTCGAATCACTGTTGAAATAATGTAGAGAGCTAGTAGCCAAGAAGGTTCTGCTATTAAGTAAATTGATACTTATGGGTTCGAGTATTGTTGACTAGTCTTGCCTAGTTTATATGGATAGGAGTATGTTTGTCTCTTGTACTCTTTATCTTTTGTTAAGAACTTGAGCAGAGATTAAATCCTCTTTGGGGATACTTTGTTTGTGAACATTGATTGATAACTTCCAGCATGAAGAGTTGGAATTGGCATTGTAGTTGGACTATTTGGATTTTCTATACCTTCTTGTATTGTTATGAAATTTTGTTTTGATGTATATTCTAATGTTGAATGTGCAAGATTGTTACTTGGAAAGGAATGGGTAACTCATGTTATTAATCTAGTCTATTTTTCAGATGTTATAGGTTTGGGCATGGTATATAATGGTTATTCGTATTCTTGCTTTGGATATAAATGAATAATCCTAGAATGAATCGTGATGTTTACACTTCTTTTGTCTCATAGAGAAGATAAATGTGGTATTTTATTAGGATGGAATTATGAAATAATGGGATGGCTGGATCTATTGTTTGTTTACAAGTTATAGATATGATCAATAGAACTTTAAGTTCTTAGGCAAATATTGTTAATTATATTATGCTTTTTTCTTAATAGTTGATCTAGATTTATTAATGCACTATTTTTTGTTTGGGATCACTTATGTTTATTGTACATGATGTTTTAATTGTCTCAGTAAAGAAGTGTTGTTTAATGAAACAATTATTGGAATGCACTTCGTTTTAATGATTAGTGCTTATCATGCTCAGTTCATTGAATTGACCCGTGCAAGCTATTTTTGCAGATGGATGATTTAAGTGGTAAAAGAAGGAAAAAACTTATATGATGCATTGGTTGATATATGTATAATTCTTAGTAAAGAATTCTGATTCATTCTTTAGTTGTATTGTAAGAGAAAATTTGTATAATTTATAGAATGAGGGTTGTTGTTATGCAGTTGCCTAAAGTGCATAACATTGTAAATTTTATAAGTTGTAATGCTGAATTGCGAGTTGTGATTTATTTGTATTGGTTATGTAAACTATCTCGTATTTTTATAAAGAAGATGAAAGTTCCATCTTGTTGATATTATTTATATTATGATATGCTTATCTTGTTATCTTTGATAAAATGGATAGTGGGAATTAGTTCGTTTTCCCCAATAATGAAGCAACTTGTTGAGTTGCATAATATGATGTGTTTTATCTAAAAAATTTAACATAATAATGTGATGTATAATGAACATGCATTAAGAAATATGGATATTGGGAATGATATACCCTAATACTTAATCATGTAGTCAAAGACTCTCTCTCTCTCTCTTAATTGAATATAAACCTAAAAGGTTTGGAGGTATGATTACTATTTATTAGAATTCATTTAGTATGAAGTCTACTTTAATTGGATATATGCGGTTGTTAAACCTTCCTGAAAGTTAAAGAACATTTAAAATGAAACTTATGATATCACTGTCCTGTTTTGGTAAACTACCGGTTTAACTGAGAAAATGAACATTAAAAGCAGCCATAAGTTTAACGAAGTTCCTCATGGACTAAATGAAACAAATTTAGGAAAGAACTTATGTAGTGTTGGATTAGGGTTTAGCAGGGTTGCTGTAATCAAGACCTAATCCAAATTAATAATTCATTAATGATATCCTTGGAGTATGTACATCTTAACAAGGTAGTTTCTGTAGGATGTTAGCACACGCCAACTATAAGGCTATACTTTCAAGAATACAGTGTTGTAGTTGACATGTGGCATCACCCTTCTGCATTGATCATCTAGATCTACACACAATAATATCTTGGACTTGAACTTAGTTTCTCTCTAGGTCAAGTTAGTGGCATATTTAGGTTACGATGTAGCTTCCAATGGCTCAGGGTACCTTGGCACATTCGGTTGACTTAGGTCAACCGAGTATGCTCATTTACCCTAATCCATTGTGAGAATCTTCCTATAATAATTCATGTTTCTACATAGGGCTAGGGTTAAACCTAGAACAAGTGGATTGACGGTAGTCAGTAAAGACCAATCATGATAATAGCGCAGTGAGGTGAAGGACATATTCCAATATGACGAGTATGTCATCCAGGAATAGTGACATACTCAGTATGTTGTAAATCTTTGGCCAAATTATCACAAGCTACTATTTGCATTGTCCTATGTCACCAAGTTTAAAACAACGTGATATCAGATGAATATTAGTAACATATATTTATATATGTTCTTTAAACAGATCACTCAGTACCCAGTGTAGGGTGGGAAAACCAAGTATACGAAGTATACAATATGTATTCAATACTTAAGATAACATAAATAGATCGGTAGCTTACCAAGTTATGGAACGAATATATCGGTGGATCATCGAGTCATTAAAGCTACATATGGTTATCTATTTGAATTCTATTGGCATGGAATGTTTATTCTATATAATGCTTTATTTAGAACAGTAAACATTATATTTAAAAATAATTCCCTTGTTTCTAAAATCTTAAAATAGGAATTTTACATCTTGGTATTAGAGTAGAAGGTTGCATCTCATGGACCTATTGTGTCCATAATATGATGAAACTTTAATTTTCTTGTAATAGAAAATGGTTAGAACAAGAGGAAATGTTTCAAATAACCCTCCGCCTGAGGAAGGAGTAGCAACTGCCCAGAAACTTAATGAGATCCTTGTTGCCCTGTTAGAAACAAGACATCATTTGGCTGTACTTGAATAACAAGTAATGGGTAGTGAGGAGGAAGAAGAAGTTGACAACAATAATCAGCCACCTCCAGGGGACAATGGCAATGTGGTTGTTGATAATAACAATGTTAATATACCTGTTCAGCCTGAGAACAAAAAGGCTATGTTAGTAGCTGAACTCACTAATGATATAAAAAGGATAAGTCCACCTAAATTTGATGGCACCACATTAAGAGATGGAGCTGAGAAATGGCTCAGTGAAATGCATAAATAATTTTCAATAAGGAATTTATTAGAAGAAATAAATGCGATATGGGGACCATATCATCTTTCTCATGAAACATCTTCATGGTGGGACAGTCATAAGGCTAAGTTGAATATTTATGAAACTAATATCACATGGGACCAATTTAAAGGTTACTTTAGGAAACGATGGCTGCCACAATTTTACTGTGATCAACAAATGACTGAATTCCATAACTTAGCTCAAGGAAAGCTAATTGTAAATAAGTACTGGGAACAATTTACAAAACTGCTTAAGTATGTACCCTAGTACCAAACTGATGAGAAGTTCAGGATATGAAAATTTATCATGGGATTGAATCCCATTATAGGGGGAGAGGTGAATGTTCATAGCCCAACCATGATGGAAGGGGTTGTTGAAAAATTCATAAGGCAAGAACATAAATTAAAGGTAATTTATGCTCAAAAGGAGGAAGTAAGAAAGAAAAATCCCAACTCCTCTTCATCATCTCTTGCACCTAAGAACAGACCATGGAAGAAATTTAGAATGAAAAGTAAGTTTTCATTTGATACTAACATGAAAGAAGAAAAAAACAAGTTTTTTGGTAATGTATGGAACAACTTTGTCAAGAGAAATAATAACAGACAGAAGTCCTATGGGGGTCAGAACGATAACTCTAAGCCTGGAAATAAAACTGAGCCTAGGAAGGGATCAGTAGGAGGCTATTATAACTGTGGAAAATATCATTACGTGAATCAATGTCATTTGAAGAAGGATGATCATAAATAGTAACACAAGATACACGCTGCAGTAGTTGACAAGCAAGATGAGAAACAGGCCACACCCATAGAAGTTCTGGGTAATTTATTTGGCTTACCTATAACTATTCTTTTCGATACCGGAGCTACTGAATGTTTTATTTCTATAAAATTAGCATCAAAACTAAAAATAAACGCTGGAAACATGGATAAAACATGGACTATATAGTATGGGAACAATGTTGTTCATATGGTTAGTATGTGTCTTTTTGGAGCAATCCTTCATCTACCTAAATTTTCTACTAAGGTTATTCTTTATGTTGTACCTTTAGGGTATTATGATGTAATCATATGTGTTAATTGGTTAGTAGAACATAAGGCTAAAGTGGAATGTTTTGAAAAAAACATTAGTTGCTTAGACGACCTGCAAAAAACAACTGAGATTCAAGGTGTGAAATATGAGATTTTTGTAATAGAATTGTCAGCTATGCAACTTAAAAAGGCCAAAAATAAAGGTTGTACCTTATATGTAGTAAAAATTACTGAATCAATAGAAGAGAGAAGTGATATTATGGAACGATATCCATTGTTATGAGACTTCAGTGACATATTTCCAAAAGAAGTTCTAGGTCTTCCACATAAAAGGGAGTTTTATTTTAGATTGAGATCAATCCTGGAACTGAACCTATTTCTAAAGCACCGTATCGAATGACTACTACAGAATTAGTAGAGCTTAAGGCTCAATTGCATGAGATTTTGTATAAAGGTTTGATTAGACCTAGTGTTTCACCTTGGGGAGCACCTATAATTTTTTTGAAAAAGAAGAATGGAATGCTTATATTGTGCATTGATTATAGAATGTTAAACAAAGCAACAATCAAGAATAAATACCCACTCCCTAGGATTGATGATTTATTTGATACGATGCGTGGAGCATTGGTATATTCTAAGATAGATCTTCGATCTGGATATCATCAATTGTGAGTTAAGGATGAGGATATTCATAAAACAACTTTTAGAACAAGGTATAGACATTATGAGTTCACATTTTTACCTTTTGGATTAACTAATGCACCTGCAACATTTATGAATTTAATGAATAATATATTTCAATAATACTTGGACGAATTTGTGCTCGTATTCATGGACGACATTCTCATATATTCAAAACATATTGAGGAACATCATGAGCATTTGAATATAGTTTTGGAAATATTAAGAAAGAGACAATTATTTGGTAAGTTGTCTAAATGTTATTTCTATGACATAGAAGTACACTATTTGGGACATGCAATAAGAAAGAATGGAATTGTTGTAGATTATTCAAAAATTGTAGCTATAACAGAGTGGCATGTACCTAAGAATGTACATGAAGTTAGAAGCTTCATGGGACTTGCTGGATACTATAGGAAATTTGTAAAAGATTTTTTCTAAGATAGCTGCACCAATAACTTTCTTACAGAAGAAAGATAAAATTTTTGTTTGGAGTGAGAAATGTAAAATTGCATTCAAAACCTTAAAGGAACAGTTAACTTCAGCACCTATTCTTGCAAGTACCAGATCCTAATGGAGATTTTATGGTGGTAATTGATGCATTAGGTGAAGGTCTAGGAGGTATAATGTCACAAAATGTACATGTCATAGCTTATGAAAGTAGAAAACTAAAGTTACATGAGTTGAATTATGCTCCACATGATTTAGAGCTTGCTGCCATTGTTCATGCACTACAAGTTTGGAGACATTACCTACTTGGTAAACCTTTTGAATTGAAAACTGATCACCTTAGACTGAATTATATCTTCACCCAACCAAATTTTAATGCAAGACAATGAAGGTGGTTATAATTTTTGTCTCAATATGATTTTGACATTAGTTATATAAAGGGTAAATAAAATAGAGTGGCTGATGCTCTAAGTCATAGGAAGCTCAAATTTGCTCATATAATGTTGATAAATCAGTTTAAGGATGAATTAAAAAGTGTTATGGAATTTGATTCTTACTTTCAACAAGTAAAAGTAGCACTTGCTGCAAATTTGAATGATTTGAGGTATAAAGGTTTTCGCTTTGATAACGAAGCAATCTTACGATTTGAAAACAAAGTCTATGTACCTTCGCTAAATGATTTGAGAAAGAAATTGTTAGCAAAATTTCATAATTCACCTTTTTCTGGACACCCTGGCAGTACAAAGATGTTTGCTGATATAAAATAGCAATATTTCTAGAAAGGGATTAAAAAGGATGTTATAGAGTTTGTGACACATTGCCTTGAATGTTAACGTGTTAAGGCAGAACATATGCACCCAACCAATTTGTTGTATCCTCATAGCATACCACAGTACAAGTGGCAAGTAATAAGCATGGATTTTGTACAAGGGTTACCTATGTCGAGAAATAAACATGATGTTATTTTAGTAGTTATGGATAAACTAACAAAGGTAGCACATTTTATTGTTGGGAATCTAAAAGATGATTCTCCTATTTTGGCAAGAAGATTTGTACATGAAATTTTCAGATTACATGGAGTACCTGAATTAATCATTTCAGATAGAGATCCTAGAATGACATCAAGATTTTGACAAACGCTTAATTCAGCTTTAGGAACTAAGTTGAATTTCAGTTCTACGTATCATCCAGAAACAAATGGATAGACTGAAAGATTAAATCAAGTTTTGGAAGATATGTTATAGATGTATTACATGGATCAACAGTATAAGTGGGAAGAGTAAATTCTATTAGTTAAATTCACATATAATAATACATATCATGCTTCTCTTAAGATGGCACCTTTCGAGGCATTATATAGAAGAAAATGTAGAACCCCTGTTAGTTCGGACAACATAGAGGACAGAGAGGTAATTGGACCTGAAATTCTTACTGAAATGGAACAATAAGTTAAATTGATTTTTTGAATGCTTGAAAGAAGTAGCAAAAGAGTTATGCTGACTTAAAGAGGGTTGATAGGAAATTTGAACTTGGTGAGAAATTTTTTCTTCGGGTCAAACCGAAAAAGAGTTCTATAACTTTTGGCAAGGTTTCCAAGTTATCACCTCGTTATGTAGGACCTTTTGAGATAGTTGAAGTAATAAACCTTGTAGCTTATTGTTTAGCATTACCTCCTGCTTTGTCACGAATGCATGATGTTTTCCATATTTCTTTGCTTAAGAAATATGTTTCAGATTTATCACATGTGTTAAATTGGATTTCCTTGTAGGTCCAGGACCTAGGAATAATCAGGGTTAAACCCATACTAGTGTTTAAAACTCGCCAGTTGCATTTGATAAAGTATGAGATAAGTCAATGCAAGGTCTAATGGGACCAGTTTATTGAAGAGAGTGCAACTTGGGAAAACCTTGAGGATATGAAAACTACTTTTCCATATCTATTTGAACAAGATTGATTTTGTTGACTGATAAAAAAATTGAGATTTTATCTTTATAATACAATAAGTAAGCTAGTTTAGGTAGATATTTATTTATTTTGAATAGACAACTATGTAATGCTGATTTCTAGAACTCAATAATGCTGATATGTTTTTGACATATGGTAAGGAAAGTGAATAAGATGATTTTTCCTTGATGCGATCTGTTAAAAATGAGATAATCATTGGGACGATGATTCTTTTTAGGAGGGAAACATGTAACACCCTCGACAACTGATATATTCCTCATTTTACATGTCAAGTGTTGACATGTGATTTTCAAGATAAAGATGTGTTCTTTTGAATGTTGAAGATCATGCTTGATAAGGATAAATATTTTCTATTCTTAAAAATCATTAGACTGAAACTATAAGGTTGTCAAGAATTCATTTTCACTTTGGAAGGAGGAGTTGTAATTTGGTTTTAAGAGTTGCAGACTTATTTCTTCTTCTGACACATCCATGGATCAATTTCAGTGATCTAAGGAATGTTTAAAATATTATTTATAGACTGAATGATAAGATTGGAATTCAGTAGTTTAAAGGACATAGAAGACTGAACTTTGTATGATACCAATTCTTGGTCTTATTTGAACTTGTTTTCATTCACTTGTATGTTTGTGCTCGGGTCTTTGGTGATTGATCTTGGTAGGACATATAAGAAATTAAGAAAAATTCAATTCTCTAGAGGATGAGTACGGAGTCCTAAGAACCTAAGGATTATCCTAATGGTAACCTAAGCTAGGTAATAACAGCTATGTCCTAGCTATGTTTACTTATTTTAATTCTTATTCTAACCTAAGCCTCTTATTCTATTTGTTGGGTTGGTCTACCTAACCTAAGAATTGTGATAAATAGATAAGAGAAGGGTTATGAATTGAACCTAACCTAAGGTGGGAATTCTAATGGCAAATACTTTTAGACCTATGTTGGTAATTGTTAAACTAACCTAAGTTCTATTTAAATACTAAAGGGTTATGAATTAAACCTAACCTAAGGTGGGAATTCTAATGGCAAATGTTTTAAGACCTATGTTGATAATTGTTAAACTAAGTTAAGTTCCATTTAAATCTATCCTAAAATATTAAGGGAACCTAAGGGGTTGCATGTCACAAGGGCGACGGTTCCAATGGAATTTAATTGAGGTGAAATGGGTTTAAATGAAGGAAGTACTACCAGATTTGGCAGGGGCTAGTTGACTTGGTAGAGGCTTACATGGAAGCCCCAACTAAAGGATGGGATTGTATTTTTGTATGTGGAATTGGCATTCACCAGATTTAGGAAGCAATGGAAAGGAAAGATAAGTGGGAATTATGGATTGCATGGAATTTATTGCATTAATGAGCCTCCGTCTTTGTGTGTAAACTGTCTTGGAAAATTAGAAGGCGGGGTTGTAGGAGGTTATTTGGTTTTTCATGCTTGGTGGATTTTGTCTCTGCATCAAGCATAATTAGTTCTTCTAACCAACAGTTCAAACTTCACTTCAAAGCTATTTTTAGTTTCTTCTGGCCTCATTTTTGATCGAAGGAAAGTATAGGAGGTGTAGGAGGAAAAGAAGTTTGATTTTTGATCTTTCGTGGAGGAGAAAAAGAGTTGCAAGTTTCGGCTGGAAGTTTCCTTCGATTTGGTGGAAGAACTATTAGGCATGATAGGCTCTAACTATTAAAATTATTTGCGTTATTGTAAATGATTCATTAGAACAACTCTGATCTCATGAGATTCATGTTTTCATGCCTATCTGAGTTATTTTTCTTGTTGGGTTTGGTACGAATATTTGCGTTGTTTGGATTATGTACCTATGGCTATAAAATAGTGATGTTTTGGAAAATGCCTTTTTATGCAAGTTTTATGACCTGCATGCAAGTGAAAATGGTATTAGAAACTTGTTCTGTATCTCTATTTTTCTCTCTAGGTCTTGTATTTGAAGGTTAATGTGCTTTGAACTGAACTTTTGTGACAAAATAAGGATATGAGCTTATAGAAACTTGAGTTCTATTTTATTTTTCTTCTAGGTTGCATTCTTTGGAGGTAGACTTGTGTTGGTACTTTGTGTTTTGATTAAACTTGTGTTGGAGCTTTGTTTTGATTGAAACTCACTGTTTGGGAAACTTATGCATTGCTAAACTATTGGATGGAGTTTGTATTTATCACTGTACTTGCATTATTTTTCTAGTGTAGTTCTGAATGCTTGTGTGTGAAGCTCGGGTTCATCTCTATACTCCTATTTAACACTTGAGTGCTATGAACTTGTATTTGGGTCAGTTCATTTGATTTAGTTATGGTATTTTGTATTGGGTTATTCTTTTACTAAATGGCTAAGCTTATAAATATTTATTTAAGCAACCTACTCACCAGGAGACTGGGTGAAATTTTGTTTGAGTTGTTTGAAATCTCTTCAAGATTTGGAACTAAAAATATTCATGGCTTAAAGGAAACATTGAACTTCTTGTTTATTACCGTATATCAACTTCTTGAGATGGTTATGAGAGTGGGAATTGGAATGGGAAGTGTTATTTCCACTACTGTTTTGAGGGAATCCCACGTTCTGAGTTGATCGTATATTATTTTGTACCAAATCACCACTATCACAAATTCGTGGTTGAGAAGTTTTGTTTTAATATTTCATTCATGTTGCTTTAGAGTTAAGACTTGGACATCTTTTTTATAAGGCATTTTGGTTCTTGCTCTCCCTCTCTCCTATCTCTTTAAATAAATTTGGGCCTTAGTGGAAGATTTGGGTTATTAACCTTAGACACTGAAAATCTATACGGGAAAGATACTTTCTCCATTCTACTGTTTTGTGCTTAGTTATTTGAATCACGAACTATTTACTTTTTGTATTAAATGGTGAAGCCTTTGTGAGTCTTCAGTTTTGAGTTCGTGGATAATTCTGAACCTTATCGTTTATTATTTTGGGATGTTATTCTCGACTGATACAATGAATAAGACTTTGGTTTCTCTTTGAGAAATATATATATATATATGTATGTATGTATATATATATATGTGTGTATGTTCTTTTGAGATCAGTATATGGTTCGAGGTCTGCAGTATGCTTTCATCCTGAATTGGTTTGAAACTGGAACTTCTTTGTTCAGTAGAAAAAAATGATTTATCATAGGTTCTTTACTTATTTGAGTTACCATTCCTCTGTCCTTGGATAAGCTCATTGTTTGAACTTTTCTGTACTCGATTCTCTTTCCAGATGATGATTTCTTTTGACCTGTTGGTCTACCTTGTTCGAATCATTGTTGAAATAATGTAGAGAACTAGTAGCCAAGAGAGGTTCTGTTGATAAGTAAATTGATACTTATGGGTTTGATTGTTGTTGACTAGTCTTGCCTAGTTTATATGGAAAGGAGTAGGTTTGTCTCTTGTACTCTTTATCTTTTGTGAAGAACTTGAGTAGAGATTAACTCCTCTTCGGGGCTACTTTGTTTGTGAACATTGATTTCTAATCTTTGATTGATAACTTCTTGCATGAAGAGTTGGAATTGGAATTGTAGTTGGACTGTTCTAATTTTCCTATACCTTCTTGTATTGTTATGGAATTCTATTTTGATGTATATTCTAATGTTGAATGTGCAAGATTGTTACCCAGAAAGGAATAGGTAATTCATGTTATGAATCTGGTCTGTTTTTCAGATGTTATAGGTTCAGGCATGGTACATAATGGTTCTTCTTATTTCTTGCTTAGGATATAGATGAATAATCCTAGAATGAACCATGTTTGTATACATTTATTTTTTCTCTTAGAGAAGATAAATGTGGTATTCTATTAGGATAGAATTATGAAATAATGGGATGGACAAGATTTATTGTTTGTTTACAAGCCATTGATAGGATTAATAGAACTTTAAGATCTTAGGTAGATATTGTTAATTATATTCTTGCTTCTTCTCTTAAAATCTGGATCTAGATTTATTAATGTACTTCCTTTCTGTTTAGGATCACTTATGTTTATTGTATGATGTTTTAATTATCTCATTAAAGTAGTGTTGCTTTAATGAAACAATTAAGTGGAATGCACTTCATTTTAATGATTAGTGTTTATCATGCTCAGTTCATTGAACTGACCCGTGCTAGCTATTTTTGCAGATGGATGACTTAAGTGGTAAAAGAAGGAAAAATCTTATATGATGCATTGGCTAATATATGTCTAATTCTTAGTAAAGAATTCTGATTCATTCTTTTGTTGTATTGTAAAAGAAAAGTTGTATACTTTATAGGAATGAAGGCTATTGTTATGCAGTATGCCTAAAGTGCATAGTCTTGTAAATTTTATAAGTTGTATTGAGGAATTACGAGTTGTGATTTATTTGCATTGGTTGTGTAAATTATCTCATACTTTTTATAAGAAGATGAAAGTTCCATCTTGTTGATATTCTTTATATTATGTTATGCTTATCTTGTTATCTTTGATAAGATGGATAATGGGAATTAGTTCAATTTCCCTTATAATGAAGCAACTTGTTGAGATGCATAATATGATGTGTTTTATCTAAATAAATTTAACATAGTAATGTGTTGCATAATAAACATGAAGTAAGAACTAGGGATATTGGGAATAATATACCCTAATACTTAATGATGCAGAGAAAGAATCTTTCTCTCTCTCAATTGAATATAAACCTAAAAGGTTTGGAGATATGATTACTAATTATTAGACTTCATTTTGTATGAAGTCTACTTTAATTGGATATATGTGGTTGTTAAACCTTCCTGAAAGTTAAAGCACTTTTTAATGGAACTTATGATATCGCTATCTTGTTTTGGTTAAATGCTGGTTAAACCATGAAAATGAACATTAAAAGCAACCATAAGTTAAGGAAGTTCTTCATGGACTAAATGAAATAAATATAGGAAAGAACTTATGGAGTGTTGGATTAGGGTTTAGCAGGGTTGTTGTAATCAAGACATAATCCAAATTAATAATTCATTAACAATCTCCTTGGGGTATGTACATCTCGATGAGGTAGTTTCTGTAGGATGTTAGCACACGCCAACTGTAGGGTTGTACTTTTGAGAAGACTTGGGTCTTCTCAAGAATACAGCGTTGTAGTTGACATGTGGCATCACCCTTCTGCATTGATCATCCAGATCTACACACAATAAGAACTTGGACTTGAACTTAGTTTCTCTCTAGGTCAGGTTAGTGGCATATTTAGGATAGGAAGTAGCTTCTAATGGCTCAGGGTACCTTGGCACATCTGGTTGACTTAGGTCAACTCAAGTATGCCCATTTACCCTAAGCCATTGTGAGCATCATCCTATAATAAGTTATGTTTCTAACTAGGGATAGGGTTAAACTTGGGACAAGTGGACTGACGGTAGTCAGTAAAGACCAATCATGATAATAGAGGAGTGAGGTGAAGGACGTATTCCAATATGACGAGTATGTCATCTAGGAATAGTGACATACACAGTATGTTGTAAATCTTTGGCTAAAGTATCGCAAGTTGCTGGTTGTATTGTCCTATGTCACCAAGTTTAAAACAATGTGATATTAGATGAATATTGGTAACAAATATTCAGATATGTTCTTTAAATAGATCACTCAGTACCCAGTGTAGGGTAGGAAAACCAAGTATACGAAGTATACAATATGTATTCAATACATAAGATAACATAAATAGATCAGTAGATTACCAAGTTATGAAATGAATAGATCGGTGGAACACCAAGTCATTTACAGTTACATATGGTTATCTATTTGAATTTGATTGGCATGGAATTTTGTTCTAAATAATGCTTGATTTAGAATAGATAACATTGTATATAATTTTTTTAAAAAATTCCCTTGTTTCTAAAGTCTTAAAATGGGAATGTTACATCTTGGTATCAGAGCTGAAGGTTGCAGCTCTTAGACCTATTGTGTCCATAATCTGATGAAACTTAAATTTTCTTGTAACATAAAATGGTTAGAACAAGAGGAAATGTTGCAAATAACCCTCCGCCTGAGGAAGGAGCAGCAACTGCCTAGAAACTTGATGAGATCCTTGCTACCCTGTTGGACATAAGAGATCATTTGGTTGTACTTGAACAACAAGTAATGGGTAATGAGGAGGAAGAAGAAGATGTTAACAATAATCAGCCTCCTCCAGGGGACAACACTAATGTGGGTGTTGATAATAACAATGTTAATATACCTATTCAGCCTGAGAACAAAAAGGATAGGCTAGTAACTGAACTCACTAATGATATAAAAAGGATAAGTCCACCTAAGTTTGATGGCACCACATTAGGAGATGGGGCTGAGAATTAGCTCAGCGAAATGGAGAAATACTTTGCAATAAGGAATTTCTCATAAGAAACAAAGGCGATATGGGGAGCATATTAGCTTTCTCATGAAGCATCTTCATGGTGGGACAACCGTAAGGCTGAGTTGAATATTGATGAAGCTAATATCACATGGGATCAATTTAAAGGTTACTTTAGGCAATGATGGCTGCCACAACTCTACTATGATCAGAAAATGACTGAATTCCATAACTTAGCTCAAGGAAAGCTAACTGTAACTGAGTACTGGGAGTGATTTACAAAACTCCTTAAGTATGTACCTCAATACCAAACTAATGAGAAGTTCAGGATATGGAAATTCATCATGGGATTGAATCCCATTATAGGGGGAGAGGTGGATGTTCACATCCTAACCAAAATGGAAGGGGTTGTTGAAAAATCCATAAGGCATGAATTAGAAATTAAAGGCAATTTCTGCTCACAAGGAGGAAGTAAGGAAGAAAAATCCCAACTCCTCTTCATCATCTCTTGCACCTAAGAAAGGACCATGGAAGAAATTTGGAATGAAAAGTAAGTTTTCATCTGATACTAATAAGAAATCAGCAACAAACAAGTTTGTTGGTAATGCATGAAACAACTTTGCTAAGAACAATAATAACGAACAAAAGTCCTATTGGGGTCAGAACGATAACTCTAAGGCTAGAAATAAACCCGAGCCAATGAAGCAACATGTAGGAGGTTGTTATAAATATGGAAAATATCATTACGTGAATCAATGTCCTTTGAAGAAGAATGATCATAATCAACAACAAAAGATACACGCTGCAGTAGTTGACAAACAGGTTGAGAAACAGGCCATGCCCATAGAAGTTCTGGGTAAGTTATTTGGCTTACCTATAACTATTATTCTTTTATACCGGAGCTATTGAATGTTTTATTTCTAGTAAATTAGCATCAAAACTAAAAACAAAAGCTCAAAACTAAAAAGAAAAGCTACACCTTGAAGGAACAGTTAACTTCAACACCTATTCTTGCAGTACCAGATCCTAATGGATATTTTATGGTGGTAACTGATGCATCAGGTGAAGGTCTAGGAGGTATTTTGTTACAAAATAGACATGTCATAGCTTATGAAAGTAGAAAACTAAAGTTACATGAGTTGAATTATGCTCCACATGATTTAGAGCTTGTTACCATTGTTCATGCACTACAAGTTTGGAGACATTACCTGCTTGGTAAACCTTTTGAATTGAAAACTAATCACCTTGGACTAAAGTATATTTTCACTCAACCAAATCTTAATGCAAGACAACGAATGTGGTTAGAATTTTTGTCTCAATATGATTTTGACATCAATTATATAAAGGGTAAATAAAATAGAGTGGTTGATGCTCTAAGTCGTAGGAAGTACATTTATTTTCTTATAACATTAAGAACTTAGTTTAAGGATGAAGTAAGAAGTGTTATGGAATCTAACTCTTACTTTTAGCCAGTAAAAGCAACACTTGTTGTAGATTCAAATGATTTGAGGTTTAAAGGTTTTCACTTTGATAACGAAGGAATATTACGATTTGAAAAATAGAGTCTATGTACCTTCGCTAAATGAGTTGAGAAAGAAATTGTAAGTATAATTTCACAATTCATCTTTTTTTGGACACCCTGGCATTACAAAGATGCTTGCTGATGTAAAACAACAATATTTCTAGAAAAGGATGAAAAAGGATGTTATAGACTTTGTGACACACTGCCTTGAATGTCAACCTGTTAAGGCGAAACATATGCACCCAACCGATTTGTTTTATCCTTATAGCATACCACAGTACAAAGTGGTAAGTAATAAGCATGGATTTTGTATAAGGGTTACCTATGTTGAGAAATAAACATGATGTTATTTTAGTAGTTATGGATAAACTAACAAATGTAGTGCATTTTATTGCTGGGAATCTGAAGGATGATTCTCCTGTTTTGGCAAGAAGATTTGTACACAAAATTTTCAGATTACATGGAGTACCTGAATTAATCATTTCGGATAGAGATCCTAGAATGACATCAAGATTTTTACAAATGCTTAATTCAGCTCTAGGAACTAAGTTGAATTTCAGTTCTACGTATCATCTGGAAACAGATGGACAGACTCAAAGAGTAAATCAAGTTTTAGAAGATATGTTACGGATGTATTGCATGGATCAACAATATAAGTGGGAAGAGTACCTTCTATTAGTTAAATTCACATATAATAATACATATCACGCTTCTCTTAATATGGCACCTTTCGAGGCATCATATAGAAGAAAATGCAGAACCCCTGTTAGTTGGGACAACATAGAGGATAGAGAGGTAATTGGACCTGGAATTCTTACTGAAATGGAACAATAAGTTAGATTGATTTTTTGAATGCTTGAAAGAAGTAGCAGATAGGCAAAAGAGCTATGCTGATTTAAAGAGGGTTGATAGGAAATTTGAACTTGGTGAGAAAGTCTTTCTTCAGGTTAAACTGAAAAGTAGCTCTATAACTTTTGGCAAGGCTGCCAAGTTATCACCTCATTATATGGGACCTCTTGAGATAGTTGAAGTAAACAACCTTTTAGCTTATTATTTAGCATTACCTCCTGCTTTGTCATGAATGCATGATGTTTTCCATATTTCTTTGCTTAAGAAATATGTTTCAGATTTATCACATGTGTTAAATTGGAATTCCTTGTAGGTCCAGGACCTAGGAATAATCGTGGTTAAACCCATACGAGTGCTTGAAACTTCACCAATTGCATTTGAGAAATTATGAGATAAGTCAATGCAAGGTCCAATGGGACCAATTTATTGAAAGAGTGCAACTTGGAAAAACCTTAAGGATATGAAAACTGCTTTTCCATATCTATTTGAATAAAATTGATGATGTTGACAGATAAAAAAATTGAGATTTTATCTTTATAATACAATAAGTAAGCCAGTTTCAGCAAATGTTTATTTATTTTAAATAAAAAACTATGTAATGTTGATTTCTGGAACTTAATAATGCTGATATGTTTTTGACATATGGTAAGAAAAGTGAATAAGATGATTTTTCCTTGATGCAAACTATTTTTAAAAATGAGATAATCATTAGGATGATGATTCTTTTAGCAGGGAAGCATGTAACACCCTCGACAACTGATATATTCTTCATTTTACATGTCAAGTGTTGACATGTGATTTTCTGGATAAAGATGTTTTCTTTTAACTATTGAATATCATGCTTGATAAGGATAAATATTTTCTGTTTTTAAAAATCTTTAGATTAAAATTATATGGTTATCAAGAATTCATTTTCACTTTCGAAAGATGAATTGTGATCTGACTATAATAGCTGTAGACTTTTGACTCATCGTTGGATCAAGTTCAGTGATTCAAGGAATGTTTAAAATCCTATTCATAGACTGTATGGTAAATTGATATTCAGTAGTTTAAGGAACATAGAAGACTGAATTTAGTATAATACTAATTCTTTGGTCTTATTTGAACATGTTTTCATTCAACTGTATGTTGTGCTCCGGTATTTGGTGATTGATCTTGGAAGGACTATAAGGACATAAGAAAAATTCAATTCTCTAAGGATGAATTCGGAGTCCTAAAAATCTAAGGATTATCCTAACGGTAACCTAAGCTAGGTAAGAACAACTATGTCCTAGCTATGTTTACTTATTTGAATTCTGTTCTAACCTAAGCCTCTTATTCTAATTGAGGGGTTAGCATCCTAACCTAAGAATTGTGCTAAATGGATTAGGGAAGGGTTACTAAAGTGATACTAGGCTATTTTAGCTATTACCTAATAACTAAAGGGTTATGAATTGAGCCTAACCTAAGGTCTGAATTCTAATGGCTAATGTCCTAAGACCTATGTTGGTAATTGTTAAATTCACCTAAGCTCTATTTGAATCTAACTTAAACTATTAAAGGGAACCTAAAGGGGTCGCATGACACAAGGGTGACAGTTATAATGGCATTTAAATGATTTGAAAGGGTTTAAATGATAAGGTACTACCATATTTGGTAGGGGGTAGTAGACTTGGTGGAGGCCTACGTGGAAGCTCCACTAACAGATGGAATTGTATTTTAGCATTGAATTGGCAATCGCTGTATTTAGGAGGTGGTGGCAAGGAAAGATAAGTGGGAATTTTGGATTGAATGGCATTTATGGCATTTATGAGCCTCAATTTTTGTGTGCAAATTGTCTTGGAAACTTAGGAGGCTGGTTTGTAGGAGGTCATTTTGTTTTTCTTGCATGGCAGATTTTTCTCTGCATGGAGCTAACTGGTTCTTTGAACTAGTAGTTCGACCTTCACTTCAAACCTATTTTTGGTTTCTTCAGCCTATATTTGATCGAAGGAAAATATATGAGGCATAGGAGGAAAATAATTTTGTTTGTTGATCTTTTGTGGAGGAGAAAAAGAGTTGGAAGCTCGGCTGGAAGTCTCCTTCAATTTGGTGGACGCACTATCAGGCATGATAGGCTCTAACTATTAAAATTCTTTGTGTTCTTCTAAATGATTCATTAGAACAACTCTACTCTCATGAGATTCATGTTTTCATGTCTTTCTGGTTATTTTTTCTTGCTGGGATTGGTGAATCCTTGTGTGTTTAATTTGAATCCATGGAAAAATAGTAGTTTTTGGAAACTTTCTCTCTGTGCAAGTTTTATGACAACATGCAAGAGAAAATGGCATGCGGGATTTGTTATGTATCTCTGCTTTACAATCTTGATCTTGTATTCAAATTTATAGAGCTTTGAACTGATTTTCATGAAAATATATGGATCTGAACTTAAGGAAAACTTGAGTTCTATTTTATTTTTCTTTTGGGTTGCATTTTACTTTTGGATGTAGACCTGTGTTGGAGCTTCGTTTTGTTTGGAAGACTCGTGCATTGTTGAACTATTACTTGGAGTTCATATTTAGCATTGTACCCGCATTATTTTGCTAGAGTAGTTCTGAATGTTTGAGTTTGAAGCTCGGGTTCGTCTCGGTACTCCTATTTAACACTTGAGCATTATGGACTCATTTTTGGGTCGATTCATTTGAATCTGTTCTGGTATTTTATATTGGATTATTCTGTTATTAAATGACTATGATTATAAATCTTTACTTGAGCGAATACTCCCCAGAGAACTATGTGGAAACTTGTTTGAGTCATTTAAAAATCTCTTTGAGATTTGGAACTTTAAACGTCTGGATTTAAAAACTTATAACTTCAATTCTATGATTGTAATAACTCACTTGAGATGGTTTTGGTGTGAGAATAGAATGGGATGTTATTTCCCTGTTGTTTAGAAGAAACCCACATTCTGGGTTGAATGTATTATTTTGTACTAAGGCACCACTTTCATAATTTGGTGGTTATGAAGTTTTGTTTTGATATTTCGTTCTTGTTGCTTGGGAATTTAAGACTGAGATAGCTTCTGCATTGGGATTTTTGGGTTCTAGCTCTCCCTCCCTTCTGTCTCTTTAAATAAATTTGTGATTTATTGGAAGATTTGGATTATTACCTTGGAAATTGAAATAATTAGGAAGGAAACCTCCTCCATTTAGATGTATTGAGTTTGATTCTTTTGAATTGTGAACTTCTTAGCTTTTTGTATTTGGTGGAGAGGCAATTGTAAGTCTTCAGTTTTGGGTTCGTGGGTAATTCTGAACTTGATATGTTACTGTTTTGGGATGTTATTCTCAATTGATACAATGATTAAGTCTTTGGCTTCCTTTGAGAAAGAAAATATATATAAATTCGTATTCTTTTGAGATCAGTTTATTGTTTAGGTCTGCAGTATGCTTTCATCCTAAATTGGTTTAAAATTGGAACTTCTTTATTCAGTAGAATGAAATGATTTATCATAGGTTCTTTACTTATTTGAGTTACCATTCCTTTGTCCTTACATAAGCTCATTGTTTGAACTTATCTATACTCAATTCTCTTTTGAGATGATTATTTCTTTTAACCAGTTGATCTACCTTTTTCGAATCACTGTTGAAATAATGTATATAGCTAGTAGCCAAAAAGGTTTTGTTATTAAGTAAATTCATACTTATGGGTTCGAATCTTGTTGACTAGTCTTGCCTAGTTTACATCGATAGTAGTAGGTTTGTCTCATGTACTCTTTATCTTTGGTAAAGAACTTGAGTAGAGATTAACTCCTCTTTGGGGCTACTTTGTTTGTGAACATTGATTTTTGATCTATTATTTATAAATTCCAGCATGAAGAGTTGGAATTGGAATTGTAGTTGGACTATTTTTATTTTCTATACCTTCTTGTATTGTTATGGAATTTTGTTTTGATGAATATTCTAATGTTGAATGTGAAAGACTATTACCCGAAAAGGAACAAGTAACTCATGTTATTAATCTAGTCTATTTTTCAGATGTTATAGGTTTGGGCATGGTATATAATGGTTCTTATTATTCTTGCTTTGGATATAGATGAATAATCCTAGAATGAACCGTGTAGCTTACACTTCTTTTGTCTCATAGAGAAGATAAATGTGGTATTCTATTAGGATAGAATTATGAAATAATGGGATGGCTGGATCTATTGTTTGTTTACAAGTTATAGAAAGGATTAATAGAACTTTAAGTTCTTAGGCAAATATTGTTAATTATATTCTGCTTCTTTCTTAAAATTTGATCTAGATTTATTAATGTACTTATTTTCTATTTGGGATCACTTATGTTTATTGTATGATGTTTTAATTGTCTCATTAAAGCATTTTTGCTTTAATGAAACAATTAGTGGAATGCACTTCATTTTAATGATTAGTGCTTATCATGCTCAGTTCATTGAACTGACCCGTGCTATCTATTTTTGCAGATGGATGAATTCAATGGTAAAAGAAGGCAAAAACTTATATAATGCATTGGCTGATATATGTATAATCCTTAGTAAAGAATTCCTATTCAATATTTTGTTGTATTGTAAAAGAAAAGTTGTATACTTTATAGAATGAGGGTTGTTGTTATGTCGTTGCCTAAAGTGCATAGTCTTGTAAATTTTATAAGTTGTAATGCTAAATTGCGAGTTGTGATTTATTTGTATTGGTTGTGTAAACTATCTCATATTTTTGTATAAAGAAGATTAAGGCTCCATCTTGTTGATATTCTTTATATTATGTTTTTCTTATCTTGTTATATTTAATAAAATGGATGATGGGAATTAGTTCATTTTCCCCTATAATGAAGCAATTTGTTGAGTTACATAATATGATATGTTTTATCTAAACAATTTAACATTATTATGTGATGCATAATGAACATGCATTAAGAAATATGGGGGAATGATATACCCTAATACTTAATCATGTAGAGAAAGAATATTTCTCTCTCTCAATTGATTATAAACCTAAAAGGTTTCGAGGTATGATTACTATTTATTAGAATTCATTTAGTATGAAGTATACTTTAATTTTAACATAATAATGTGATGCATAATGAACATGCATTAAGAAATTTGGATATTGGGAATGATATACCCTAATACTTAATCATGTAGAGAAAGACTCTTTCTCTCTCTCAATTGAATATAAACCTAAAAGGTTTGGAGGTATGATTACTATTTATTAGACTTCATTTAGTATGAAGTCTACTTTAATTGGATATACGTGGTTGTTAAACCTTCCTAAAAGTTAAAGAACATTTAAAATGAAACTTATGATATCGCTGTCCTATTTTGGTAAACTGTCAGTTTAACTGAGAAAACAAACATTAAAAGCAACCATAAGTTTAACGAAGTTCTTCATGGAATAAATGAAACAAATTTAGGAAAGAACTTATGGAGTGTTGGATTAGGGCTTAGTAGGGTTACTGTAATCAAGACTTAATCCAAATTAATAATTCATTAATGATCTCCTTGGAGTATGTACATCTCGATGATGTATTTTCTGTAGGATGTTGGCACACGTCAACTGCAGGGCTGTACTTTCAAGAAGACTTGGGTATTCTCAAGAATATAGCATTGTAGTTGATGTGTGGCATCACCCTTCTACATTGATCATCCATATCTACACACAATAAGAACTTGGACTTGAACTTAGTTTCTCTCTAGGTCAGGTTAGTGACATATTTAGGATAGGAAGTAGCTTCCAATGGCTCAGGGTACCTTGGCACATCTAGTTGACTTAGGTCAACTGAGTATGCCCATTTACCCTAAGCCATTGTGAGCGTCTTCCTATAATAAGTCATGTTTCTAACTAGGGCTAGGGTTAAACCTAGAACAAGTGGACTGACAGTAGTCAGTAAAGACCAATCATGATAATCAGAGGAGTTAGGTGAAGGACATATTCCAATATGATGAGTATGTCGTCTAGGAATAGTGACATACTCATTATGTTGTAAATCTTTGGCCAAAGTATCACAATCTTCTGGTTGTGTTGTCTTATGTCACCAAGTTTAAAACAACGTGATATCAGATGAATATTGGTAACAGATATTCATATATGTTCTTTAAATAGATCACTCAGTACCATGGTGTAGGGTAGGAAAAACAAGTATACGAAGTATACAATATGTATCCAATACTTAAGATAACATAAATAGATCAGTAGCTTACCAAGTTATGGAATGAATAGATCAGTGAATCACTGAGTCATCACAGCTACATATGGCTATCTATTTGAATTCAATTGGCATGAAATGTTTGTTCTAAATAATGATTTATTTAGAACAGTGAACATTATATTTTTAAAAAAAAATTCCCTTATTTCTAAAGTCTTAAAATGGGAATGTTATAATACACCCCACCCTTTTCCCCTTCTCAGGTTCACCATGTGACCCAGTTTCAGCACCTAGTAGGTAACAACTTGTTTTCCTCCTCCTCATTAAGAAATCAAACCTTGCCACTTGTCAAGTAGAGGTGAGGGTGCATTTTCTAACACCCTCTGTCCCAACCCTCAAGGTGACAGTAGGGGCATAAAAATTCTCCCCAAGCCATGAATTGAAAACCCTAGTTTTAATGCACCATGATTTCTATTTCCCGAGGTCAAGTTGTAGTTAACTAAGAAGGTAAAAAGGTCATGAAAACTCTTTTTTTGACTAACTGTTTGGAATTAATCTTCACCCTCCATCATTGAATCTAAAAAATATTTAATCCTCCATTAATTTATGACATGATTTAGTAGGGAAGGATCATCTTTACTTACCTCGGTTCCAGTGGGAAGAATCACTTGAAAATTGGAGGAAACGATCATTAAAAAATCTAGTTTCACGTAAACTAGTTTTCATGCCATTAAGTACCTAATTTTTAGTGATATTGAGGACTCTATTTCTCATCAAAAATATTCCCTCCTTGAAAAAAAATTGAATTTATTTAAGATACGATAAGTGAAATCATCCAGAACTTGAAAAGAGGGGTCTTCCAAATATCTAGTTTCATGTAAACTAATTTTTCATATGATGAAGTTGCCAATTTTGCAAGATAGGGAGGATTGTCATTTTCTCATTATTATTCCCGTATGATGAAAAAAATATTTTTTTCTAATTTTTCAAATTAAGGAATCATCCAAAATTTGAAGCAGGGAATCCTGGAATAAAACCAAGAATTTAAAGACCTTTTTCGTAGCAGTCCGACTCCCATAGTGCACTTACTAAAAATAGAATGTGTCCATGGAGTGACATGTATAAATATATAAAGTGGTCAAATAGGATAATTCTTAACATTCAAGATTCTCTAGATAGGAAAGAATTATCAGGGAATGTAAAGATGGTAAATTGTAAAAAAAATAGTCCTAGCTCTGACTTGCCAAAAACACAAATTTCTCTAATTTGGATGCAAAAAGTTGTTGTTGGATCCACTTTCACTCTCTCACTAATTTTTGACATATTTATATGGTTGTAATGTGTTTTCATGGCTCAATCAAGGAAATCCACTCTTCACATAAGTCTTGAAAGCATCATTTCGATCGTAGTTGTGTCCAGAAGTAAGACAAAACATCTCAAGGTGTAACAAGTAAAATCTAGAGAAATCGTGCAGGTGTCACAGATTTGAAAAGTGTCAATAAAATTGTTTAAACCTATGATTCGTCAAATTATATCATTATAATCTCTCATGTGGTGGAGATGACATAAGCTCATTAAGCTGGTTATGGTGAGATGGATGAGCTAGGTCAAGTGAGCTAGTTAAGATCTCATCCTTTTCCATGAGGAGCATATGAAAGTGAACCAATTTAAGTGATATGGGTGGGATAGTAGAAATGATCTAGAAATTTTGAGAAAGATAATAAATCTAGAGGATCTAGTTGGAGAGATATCAATGATCTCAGTGAGATGAGGGATCTAATCAAACCAATCAAGCATTAAGAGGGAAATCAAATAACTTGAGCAGTATGAGCTATCAAGGGATAATTGTGAAAACCTAAGGAGTGAAAGAGTGATCTTCATTCTCATTTTGGATCAAAGACAGATCATCGTGAGTAATTCCTGCAGTAACCTTGAGATCACATTAGAAAAACGTCTCAATTGTGCTTATAAACACTCTTTTAGCATCATGATGTGTTTGTGCATCATGAAGAAGGATATTTTGATCATCATCAAAAAGTTCTTCATTTGGAGGATCTTCTTCATCAGATCTATCAAATATTTTTCTGTCCTTCTTCTCTATTCCTCCCTCTTTCTTCTCTCCCTCTTTCTAATTTTTCATTATGCGTAATCATGGTAATTCATCTCATTCACTTAAGTGACTTCCTAAAGTTGAATTGTAAAAGTCCATTTGATTTATAAAAATGGATCTTGTTTCTCATTTCATAAAAATATGTAAATTCACAAGTTGAGTGGAGACATGAAGAGTCATATGGGAGGTTGAGGAAGAGGTAATTCAAAAATGCTATAAATTGCAATGGCTCTTCCCTTCCAAGGGATGCTAAAATTCTAAAGATGTAGTTCTTTGTAGAAATTGTGGATTATGATTATGGGTGTTGAGCTTTGTATCATCAATGCACAAGTAATAAAATCTATGTTTCTTCCATTTTTGTTTTCATGTGTTCCTTTATTTTCTCTCTTTTCTACACTTTGTAAGCATAATGATAAATAAATATCCTTGTATATTTGATGAATAAATCTAAGAACTGTGTTTCTAGGTTTGTTAGTCTCAATAGATACTTCATTATTACTTTCATCTAATTAGATGTTGAACTACTTTGGTTATTGGGTATGAACTCTGAAATTTACTACTCACAAAAATAACCTTCCCTTTCCTAATTTCTCTCCTTCACCCCTCGCCACTGCAATTTCCTTCCTTGTACCTCATACAAGAACTTTTTCATAGGTTCACCGAAGATTTTGTGCGTGTTCCTCGGCCTATATGGCCACCCCACAACATTTAGATAAGATTAGGTTAGTTTAAATTTAATAATGGGAGTGTCCCCATACACAACAAGGAGGGGCGTATCCCTATGAGTGTTGTTGTACATAAAATAATTTTCCATACGACAAATTATTTCACCAATAATGTATTAATGTATTGTGTTCTTTATTTGAATCGTGGGATAATCTAGTTATGGATATTACTAGTACTTTGATAAAATTATTATTTGTGGCCTTACAATTAGAATAAATGAGGTTAAAATCCGTTAAGGATTATCAATCCAAGAATACCTTATATGTGATATCATATATGCAAGAGAAAAGGAAGAAGAGGCAATTACAGTCAAAATCTAGAAGTAAATCGAAGAATGCAAAAAATGATAAGAGGAAATGTTGAAGTTGTGGCAAAATAGAGAATTTTAAGAAATAATGTAGATCTAGAAAGGTAGAAAATGCTAATTCATCTGACAATTTTGGATCATCAAATACAAAACCCTCTAATGAAGAATAGGGATATTTGTTCTTGTCTGCTTCCACGTTGCATGCATATGATGGTGCCTAGTTAATTAACTTGAGTGCCTCTTTTCATATGACTCCACACAAGGATTGGTTCTATGATTATGAAAATTCAAATGGAGGTGATGTATTTTTGGTAGAAAAATCAACCTGCAAGATCATTTTTCATGGGAGAGTCAGCCTAAAGGTTTAAAGATAGAAGGAGTAAACACCTCCCATGTGTTCTGCACAATCCAGGTTTGACCAAAAACCTAATATCTGTAAGTAAGATGAATGATGTGGGTATGCATATATAATTTATTAAAGATAGTTGTAATATGGTTTGGGATGAAATTGTATTGGAAAGATGCATTCATATGGGAACCCTATTAAAGCTTGAAGAAAGCATTATTATTGATGAGTGAAAAGTCTCTATGGTTGTAGAGGATAAGAAAGCTTCATATCTAAATCCTAAATTTTTTGTAATGAAGATAATGTTGTGGCATCAAATGATGGGACACATTGGAGAGAAAGGACATCATACTTTAAAATTAAAACATATGGTTGAAGGAATTTTTATTTTCCCTTAGATTTTGGATTTTGTGAGCATTTTGTGTTTGGAAAGAAAACTAGAGTAAATTTTTCAATATATTATTCCATGGTCAATGTGTATCATAATATAGTGTCACAATAGTGTATGTGTATTAAAAAATAATTAAATATTACTTTTTCATCATATCAATAAGGAAATTATTTGTGCCTATAGTTGTAAAAGTGTCAAATAAATTGTTTGTAAACTAGATACATTTTAATTGAAATCAACATCCTATGCTAAACATTTCACATTACAAGGGGATTTATAAAAATAAACACAAAGTGGAAACATTTTAACTTCAATTTCCAATCGGATATGTAATAAAAAAACATACTTGAGGAAAGATGCACTGGAGGTCGTAGGGAAATAAGCATTCTATCATTCACCACTAATGAAGAGGTTGAATGATGCAATAGTGGTGAAATATTTACACCAAAATGAATAATGCTTATATAATATCATAGCTAAGAACAATAACTATACCCTAATGTTTTTTATCAGAGTGACAATGATCTATAATGGTGGCTACAAATGTGACGAGGACACGTTCCTAAAATGTTTATTTTTCAAGTTGTGAGGTTAATTCATGTTCAATGAGCATTATTTTATTAATGTGTTTTAATATGGCATGTAAGGAGCATACTTGTAAAAAATAGCTATATAGGACAGATGACTAAGGAGATCCTCTAAATGCATAGATCATGTAACGGATATAATTCATTGGTAGATGGTTAGTTGGTGATAAGCTCACTAAGAGTTAAAAATGAGATAAGTTATCATATATAGGTGATCATGTGTAGCAATATGTAAATATAAGTATGCATTGCTATATGATGGGTAAGTGCAACAAGTTTGGGGGGGGCAAAAAGGGGTCATAAGTGGATGTCATATTGTAAAAAATAGCAAAATCTCAACTTATAGGGATTATTAGCAATGCATGCACTCAAAATTAGAAAAATTTATATAAATATGAATCGTATCATCTGAAATATAATTTCTAAACTACTAATTTAAAAAAACAAAAAACAATTTTAGCTATATTAAACACTCAAAATTCAATGACTTGGTATTTTTTTGAAAAATCCTATAAGATTGTAGTCCATTTGCCCACGATTTGGATGACCAAAAATTGATATTTTTTTTTTCCTTTGGTGAAAATTTAGATGTCGATGTCTATCTTGGGATAGATTTTATTTTGTATTTTTTTAGTAATATTTTTTCTTATGATTTTTTCCATGAAAGTGGTCTAAAAACATAAAGAAAATGGAGAACTTTCTATTTTCCCGCCATAACTTCATAAAAAAAATATAGAAATCAAATACTTTTTTTTAATGTGTATAGAATTTCACCATGGTTGTGATTAGATAGGTTTTATCACATTTTGACAAGTGAAACAAAATTTGTAGTCTTAAATTTAGACAAGAACATTCACAAAAAAAAGTGTCTTAAAGACCTACTATTACTAAAAAATTATAAAATGATATTTATCATATTCTATTCAATTTAAAATCAATATTTCTATGAAGATAATAGTCTCCCCTTCGTGATGGTACCATTTTTGTGACATGTTTTTGACTTTTCAACATGGTTCAAGACCACGAAAGAGAAAATCTGATGTTTTTGGCCTTTCATAGGCCATAATGACCTCATAAAGCTTAGGTTGGGGAAAAATAGAGATTTCCCGAGCCTTGAGGGTCAGATTTGATGATACAGTTAGGACCATGATCATGGTTTATAAACTGTGGTCGTGGTTCTAAATTGACATATTGGAAAAAGAACCATGATCATGGTTTATAAACTGTGATCATGGTTCTTAGAATCATATTAGCATGAATCATGGTTATATGTTTTGGTATCAGAAGACTGCGATCGCACCTTAAAATCATGATCGTGGTTTATAAACCAAAATTGTGGTTTATAAACCTTGATTGCGGTCTTAGGTTCAGGAATTTCCCCAACCTAACAAAACAAACTGTGATTGTGGTTCATAAAATTTCAGATTTGATGTCCACTTTTTGGTCACCCAACTTACTGCACTTAGCCTTATTCTATTGTTCAGTTTCTCCTTGCCCATGTTCGCACTATGGGAATGTAAATGTATTCATTTTTATGCCCTCTCAAAGAACAAGGAAATCCCATGCGCATTGGCCTATCACCCAGCAAGCGTTAGGTGCTCACCCGAGGAACGCGCTGGTGCCGAGTCCCTCCTTCATATGATTTGTGTGAGAGTGCATTATTTACAATAGAAACTTAAGTGAATATATTGGAAAGGAACCATACATTCATCTTAGAGCTCACAAAGACTTCTAGAAAAATGTGTTCATTCATATAAGAAACACATTACAGAACATAGATTTGAATCATAATAGAAAAGAAATGCACATGGGTTTACACCCACTCATATGTAATGTATATATGACCTAATCCATATAGATGAAAGTGGAACTAGAAATACACATAGATTCATATTAATCATATTGATAACCACATTACATTAACTAGGGCAGTCACAGATCCATATGATAGTGCAGACCAAGGTCATACATTGGAACTAGACTTAGGCCCTTCATAGTACAAAGAAACATTGTTCAGACCCATCCCCTTATTACAACCTAATCCTACAAATCCTCTAAGCCCAACCTATGGATCTCTCACAAAATTATTGCATGGCTTTGCATCTCTCCAATTCTAGATCTCTCCATTTGTCTCTATGTGTATCTTTATAATTATCTTTTTCTTCTACCAGGCACTCATATATATAGCCTTATCAAGCACCACCATGCCCTTCTGAAAGTGTAGATTTCTTTCCATATGTCCAAGTGGTCCTCCATAGGAGCATGATTCTTCAAATGTAAGCTTTCCATCCTCTGCCATGATGACCTTTTGGAATCTTCTATCGCAAGGTATATTCCTTCCGTGGGCACCAAGTTTCTAGGCTGGCACCTTATCCACTTCGCATGCATAGTCAAGTCATGCTTTCCTCGTGTTCTGTTTGATATGCCAAATATGGTTAAGTCCCAATATCTTTGTTTTTCCTTGTGTGCACGCCATTAGTTCTATCAAAACCCTCCTAAAACCCTATCCTGCGTGATTTCTCCTTGCACACCCTTCTTCAAATAGGCCTTTCATGCCCACGTGCCTTCTTGTCTTTAGTAAATATTTTAGGGGCCCAACATCGCCCCACACTATGCCTATTCTCTTCCCTCGGGAACACCTTCTCAAAGAATAAAGAATGAATTTCCTTGAATAGTTTGGAGAAAGAATAAAGGAATGAAGAAATTTGGGGAAGAATGAAATAATGGGGAACTATGATTATTTCTACAAGAGGAGAGGGAAATATTTCATCAAGTCAACCTCCAACTTATTCCAGGTATCAACTTCACTCTGTGCTTGTTGACAAAGGTCTCCGACTAGGGCACTCACCTCTTCAAAGCTTAGCCCTTCTCCTTGGGTATTCATTGTCTCCACAATTCCCTCCAATTGTTAGCCCAAATCCTCCAATGTGTCCATCCTTCTAGTGATCTGAGGATATAACTCTTTCAGTTGGTTTTTTATTGATCCCCGCAAGGTCTCAATAGCCTCTGATTACTTCTCAATCTTAGCTAGAATTTTTTCACGTTCTACCCTATTCCCCTTGTTCTTCTCCTAGAACTCCTTGAGCTCATCTTCATGGGTGGAGACTAAAATGCTCACCACTCTATCTCTATCGGTGCAGTTGTCATAAGCATCCTCATCGACTTGGGTGGCGGCTTTCACATCCACAAGGAATTTCTTGTATTGGGCCACAATAGCCACAACCTTCATTTTTTCCTCCTTTTCTTTGTGTGTTGATGCCTCTTCTATAGAATCCAAGGCCATTGGTCATCTTTCCATTGTGATGATGCGGGTAAAGTCCTCTAGACATTCCAGGGTGGATCCATACTTCTGCACTAGTGGCATTAGATCTAGATGCTTCAAGAAAATGGAATCTATAATCATCTTTACTTTCTTTTAGACCTCATGCACCCTTGCCTTCTATTCTTTCAACTCATGCCTTAGTTATGTGTTGATTATATCCTCCCACTTTAACTCCTTGGTTCTTTTCTCCAAATCCTTTTCCCTTTTCTCTAGTTCTGCCTCTAGGATCCTCACCATCTCGTTCCTCGCAAAGAGTCTAGCCTCTACTTCCACCGAAACTTTATTAAGCGCGTTACATATTTGGTCATCTGATATCCATTGAGCATTTACCAAGGAGTTGTCACCTTTTGACTTAGGTACCTTCATTATTGCCCCTTAGCTCACTTCAAATTTTGGTTCATCGATGTGGGACTCAAATGCCCAAGAAAGAATTTTCCTTCTTTGAGGGTATGCACCTTCCTCATCAAATGATTTCATAGCTAAGATTTGCTCCATTAGTATAATGCTTTGAAAGAATGTGTGCAACACCTTGTTTGGGTCATCAATATAGCCCATCCTCTAAACCTATGCTTCCTCTATGGTTTTTCTCCCTGTGCACAAGGCCTTAGGAAATCTCACAGCCAAACTAGGATCCCCTCCCATGCTGCCATATTCCTTTTCTACGCTTTCCTCCTCTGCTTCCTTCATCACTAGGTCCACTCTGCATTCCATATCTTACTCTACTAGGTCTTCAATGATCTTGGCTACTTCCTTCTTCGTGATATAATCCATCTGTTCCTTAGTGATACTTTGGGTCCTTTGTTCTTTTGTAACTTCCTCACTTACCCCCCTATCTTGAATATCTTCTTCTTCCTTGTCATTCTCCTCTTGGCAAAGATGTATTCATTTTCTTCTTCCTCTCCTTCTTCCTCTGAGTCATGAACCTCATAAATAGGATGGTCCTCGCCTCCTGGTTCATTCATAATCTCTCTCACCTCTATAGGCCTCCAAGCTCTTTGTATCCTCCGAATCATTTTCTTCTGTCACCTTCTACTTCTTCCTGGTAGGAGATTCTACTTCCTTCTCCTCCTCCTCTGGTGACCTCTCCTGGGTGATGGGTTCCTCGTGCTCTGGTGCTTCTTCCTCTGGAGTATTTTCTTTCACCGAGGAATTCTTTCTCCATGTATAAGTACTGGGCTTAGTGCTTGTCCCTGACAGGCTTACTGCTCATGTATCTTGAACACTTGTTGCTTTATGCACCTCTTCCCTTTCCCTCTTCTTTGGCATGGGATAATTTCTACCTGTGGGGTCCTTAGGGATGGATACATCATTTTTCAAGTATAAGACATTTTCAAATTTTGGCTTGATGTGAATTTATATTCTTGCTACAGGCCTTCCAATGATTGGAAAAGTCACTGGTTTCATCATTTGTATCTCGTGGGAGACATATCTCTCCATGTATGCACACTTTTTGGGATAAACCAAATTCCTACGTAAATATCTATGGTATTGATCCACCTCACTAAGTTCAAACCTTAGTCTCTTGGCCTCTTTGAATCTGTTCACCCTCACTTGGAAGTATTGTGGTGAAGGAGAGGGGAAGCCACCATGGGCTCATTATTTCATCTATCACCCTAAATCTGCGAATGCAGAAGTGGTGATATACCATGAATTCTTCTTCTCCTTGCACAAGCATAGGTAATTGCTATGGAATTCTCTATTCCACCTCGAATGTATCCCTCATGCACTTGTACCATTTCTCTAAGTACGCCTTGTGAGTGGATGCCATTATCTCACAAGTATATTTTGTGAACCATTTTACGGGAAAGGGATCCTCTTCTGGGTATTCCCAAACAAACCTTTCTGGGAACACTCTAATTTCTGAGAAGACAACTGTGAGGAGGAAATTACCAAATAGGATATTCTTTCCTTCTTGTGCAAGACTAATTATTTCATCCACGATGAAAGTGGAAAAGTTTTAGATGGTCCCCTCCAATATTTTATGGCACACATTCAGCCATGCCTTGTTCACTTGATTCCATCTCTCTTGGTCATTAAGCTTGGTTACCAAGTGCATGACCATCCTCATCACAAGGTCTGGGATCTCTGTGATGTCAAAGTATTGTGATCCTTTCTTATAATCATATGCAAAAATTATTTCCTTGATGGCCTCCTTTTCACTTAGGTCATCATCAATGCTATCCCCTTTGCAGATAAGGCCTATGAACTTGGAAATTAACTGGGGATTTATGTGCATCTTATGCCCCATGAAATAAAAGTTTTCTTTGTGAACATGTGCCATTAGCCACTGGTAGAGGTGCTCATTTTTTCTGAAGTAAGGTAATTCATAAAGTTGTAGTAGTCCTTCCTTCTCCAACTTAACCTTTAGTTCGTCACTATAGATGGGCATGCCTCATGTTGTCCTCTTATTTGTTGGGAGAACCAACTCCAAAGCCATTTATTTTTCTATCGTGCTAGTGTGGTGATTATAGTCACTTACAGAAATCATCTGTAAATGATATTCCCATTCTTTTCCTAATAATACCCCATCTGGGTGTTGCATCTCCGCGTACCATTCTTCATTTGTGCTTTTGATGATAGTCATTTTCTTCCCCTTGCCCTTCTACTTCTTAGGTGAGATGGTTTATTTCTTTGGTGCCATTCTTCTGGTTAGGTTATCACTTCAAGCATCTATTCCTTGCTCTACTCTACCACTTTATCTAACCCTAATGTACAACCTTACAAAGAAACCCTCCTACACCGCACCTTATCTGCCAAACCCTAACTGGAAAAATTCTTCCACAAGATGGCGCTTCAACAACTTCCTTCTCAACAACTTCCTCCACACCCATGTACTCCTTTCTTATTGGTTTACAGATTTTCTCTAGTCATGTCCTCTAAGATTTCTTCAATTTTTCTTCGCACAGATCACCTTTGGATGCCCTAGTTTCTGAGAGCTCTTTTCTCTTTTAAAAATGCAAGGTAAATAATGAAGTGCCCGACTTCTTATTTATAGTTTTTTCTTCTTTCTAACATTAAATACTATTTTACCTACCACAATACTTACTATTAAATGTAACTTTTTACACCAAGATGACCTTATGCGCATTCACTTACATGCCCAACCTTACACAAAAATATTCTACAACCTTCTGGTGAGTAAACAATCCATTCTAACAGAAGACTCTTACGTGCATGTTAATAACGCCGAAGGCACTTCTTCTGTCCACCACCTAATTTTTTTTTCTCGGCTACCTCATTTTGTTCATGTGCTTCTCTCTGTACATGGTTTCTCTAGTCTTATCATGACACCAACATTTTTCATGCACCTCTTCTTCCATATGCTTCCTTCATCCTTGTGTGCTTTATATCCTTTAACTGGGTAATTCACTGCAACTTCTATTACCAGTTTAATTTTTATTACAGGCCCATACTTCGCATCACTCCACCCCACACTAAAATAGATGTGCGGTCCTTTGTGCATGCACAACCTTCAAAAATTAATGTGGTTATCGGTGCCCAAGGTGTAAAAAAAACAATAGAAAAAACAATGAGAAAGGGAAACACACGAAAGGAAAATTGCATAAAGGGAAACTTATACTAAATGGAAAAAATGCCTTATTACAAACACGAAGAAGACTTATTTATAGTAGGGCTTTAGCCTACTTCCATTGAAATGGCCTAGTAATCTCGTTCGATCCAACGCTCTCAACTGACACACACCTAAATTAAGGATATCTGAGATGATATAGGGACCCAACTAATGGACTTTCAGCTTTCTGGGATGGTGCAGAAACTTAGAATCATATAACAATACCATCTGCCCAATCTCAAATTGTTTTTTTTTAATGTGGCGATCATGCCATGCTTTTTGTTTAGCCTTTTTAGTTTTTTGAATTCACCTAGACAATGATCATCTCTCCTCTAATTTCATCAATTTTCCAATCCTTTCCTCTAGAGATTGTTTGTTGACAAATCTTACTGTGCACGCTATATGCAGAGAAGGTAACATAAATTTAATAGGTAATACAACCTCTATGCCAAACACCAATTGGAATGGTGTGTCTTTATTCAACCTCTTATAGGTTGTCCTATACACCCATATAACTATTGATACTTTTTCATCCCAATCTCTTCTACCAACATCAAAAAAAAAATTGGTCAGGGTATGACTCAGTATTTTATTGAATGCCTTAGTAGTTCCATTTTCTTGTGGATGGTAAGGGGTAGTCTTATGATGAGCCACCATAAACTCTGCTAACATAATCCTAACAGTTACATTTAGGAAACGCATACCCCTTTCATTGGTTAAGCTCAACGGGCATCCATACCTTGTAATAATATTTTCACATAGAAACCTAGCTGTTGTAGCCATAGTACAATCCTTGGTTAACGCTAATTCTACCTATCTTTTCAAATAATATGTGCAAGTGATTACATAGCATGATCATTTCCTACACATGACTGGAAAAATAGGGCCTACCAAATCTATGGCCCACTTTTCAAATGGTTCTACAATTGGAATAGGGCATAAAAGTATTTCATCCTTCCACCCTGGTTCGCCAAGGTGCTGACAATGATCACAAGCCTTACAATAATCTTTACAATGTTGATATAGGGTTTCCCACCATAACCCATCTTGTAATATCTTGGGCGTAGTGGTGTCCCTTGCATAGTGTCCACATGCGCTTCCTCCATGTGCCTCCTCCATAATAGCTAGGTGATCATATTCTAGCATGCATCGGCGCAACACTTCATCAAGTCCTAGTTTGTATAAATCACCACTAACCAACATGTAGGGTATGACGCATATGGCTAACTACTTTCTCTCTAATGCTTTCATCGCTTCTGGTGACACCTATTTTTAGAAACACCGTAATATCCACTAAGTTTGAGGGGGCGTGCTGCAACCTAAACAGCTACACATCTGGCATGGTCTCCTCAATGATTTTCACGTCCTCCCCTAGGTCAGTTCTAGACAAGTGATCAAACCCATAATTACTCTTTCCTAGCTTGACAACCACTATGAACTCAAATTACTTGAATAGTAGGATCCATTGATACATGTGCCCTTGCAGAACGGGCTTGTTTACCAATTATTTTAATGTCATGTGGTCCGTGTAGAATACAAATGGTGTTTCCAGTAGATATTACCTAAACTTTTACATTGCATAGATCATGGATAGTGCTTCATGCTTAGTAGTGGTGTAATTTTGTTCTACTGATGTTAAATTTCTACTTGCATAGCACAAGGGATGACCAACAATTCCTTCACCAGGTTGTGCCAGTACTACTCCAATGGCTATACTAGAGGCATCCACATGAACATGGAAATGTTTATCCCAAATGGGGAAATGGAGAATGGGTGTTGTGACAAGCCTATCCTTGAAAGTGTTGAATTCCCTCTGTTGTGCCTCTCTCTAATGAAAGGAACTCTTTTGTCTAAGTAATTCATCTAATGGCATGGTGATCTTGGCATATCCCTTGACGAACCTCCTATAGTAACTTGTATGCCCAAGGAATCTACGCACAACACTTTGGCTAGTAGGCTCCCCTAAACTCACAATGGCTATAACATTGGCAGGATCTACTAGTAAGCCCTCCTTGCATATGACATGTCCCAATAAGGTTCAAAATGGGGTAGAAAAGACACACTTCTTGATGTTGAGGGATATCCTCAATTATCGACACCTTTCGAACAATAGTCTTAAGTTATCACAATGGTCCTTGACTAGACCATACACAGTCCAATCATCTAAATAGACCTAGAGAAATTTATGGATGAATTTCTGAAAGGCTTACACCACAATGCACAAGAACATTATAGGAACATTCTTGAATCCAAAAGGCATGACCGTATAGAAAAAACTTCCCCATTCAGTGGAAAAAGTTGTCTTTCTTTGGTCTTCCTTTGCAATCCGCACTTGGTGGTACCCTAAGAACCCATCCTTGAAGGAGTAGACTTCGCACCCAACCAATCCCTCTAATATTTCTTTAGTAAATGGGGTAGGGAAGGGATCAATGACACATACTACATTTAGGTCCCTTTAGTCAACACAAATCCTTATCCTCCCGCCCGTTTTGATGACGATGACCATTGGTCTTATCCATTGTGATTCTTCTATGGTCTCAACGATACCTGATGCTATAATTTTATATATCTCTGCCTTGACCCGTACATGAAAATTTAGATTCATCTGGTATGGCCTCTTCTAGATTGGGCATGTACCTTCCTTAAGTTTTATCTTCATCTCCCATAAGGAATGGTGGATGCCTTTGAGTTCATGATACCCACGAGGGAATAAATCCTAGAATTCACGTAACAAATCAATGATCTTTGAGACCTCCTTTTCTGACCAATAGTCTCCAATGATTACTTCCTTGGGTTATCTCTCTGACCCAATGTTAACCTTCTTTGTTTTTAAAGGCTCATTGTAAGCATGTGTCCTTTCATCATTTTTATCTATAACATCATGCATTCCTACAGAGTGGTTAGCATCCAAACTCTCCATTTCCTCTTCATCTATAACATAAACCATCTTTCCTTTTTTCCTTTTCTGTGCATCCTTTCTCAAACTGCATCCCCTCTGACTCATCCTCGTCAAAACATGCCTCTGAACTAGGTTTACCTAGAAAAATATAGTAACCTATCTTCCACCATGGCACTATCCCCCATCGTAAGGTGCATTTGATCACTTGTAATTCCTTATCCACTTATGGCTTTATGCTCTTATATTCAAAAGATTGGATGAGATTAGTTGTTAGCTCCTGCCAATTTCCTATTTGGCGGCATGTTCCTAAATGAATATACCATGCACACACACAATCTTGTAGTGTGGGATATAGCTTATTTACCCATAATGATGGTGGAAAGGCTTATGTGCCTCCTATCAAGGCCTTCTCACACACTTGGATATAGATGGAAGTGGTCTCTTTACCATGGTAGTCTTCAATGACCGTGGGCATGTTGCTTTTGGAAAACCTTATAGAGAACATGATTCTTACCTCGCACCACTCTAAGAGGCTCTCCTGATATGTATCACACCAGCATGTTGCAGTCCCATGTAGGTTGTAACTGAACATCCCTCTTCTTACATGCTTATTTTTCCACTCAGCTTCCATGTCACGTAATAAAATTTTAGGGTATGCCCCTCCAGAGTAACTTGGTAACTTCTTTCCTCCTAGGTGCTTGAGTGAGCATGCGTTGGTTGATTTTTTTACAAACCCCCTCAACTATCACCAAATTAACTCATAGGTCCCGTGTGCCCCAATTTTCACACGCCATGTTTTTGGTATCACTCATAAACTAGGCATCCTCAAATTGGATAACTCCTTTTGTAGGGTGAATTTATCTCCAGGTCTCTAATGGAGTGAACATTAATTCTATCAAGAACCTCTTTTCCAAAAGATTCAGTGTAAGGTGTTGACTTCCCATCCATCAGAGGGGTGATGACCTATTATTCCTTATTCTCAAAATTGATATATCCTTTGTTAAACCTTAGGTTAGCATTGTTCTTATACAACCATGTGCACCCAAGCAATTCTGGAAAATTGTCTACATCGGCGAGTGCCAAGACTTCAAAATCTCCAATAAAATTGTCCTCCCTGAATGGTAATCACTGCATCCTTTAATACTCTAATGGGAATTGCCTCATTTTTGTTTTCCATATATAACACATTCGAAGATGGATACAATGTGGGCCTTCCCATTTGATGTCAGACATCCAGTGTAAGAACATTGAATTCTTCTCCCATGTCAATTAATATGTTTCTTAGAAGCCAACCATCCACAACTACATTTAGTATGATTTCTTCATCATAATCAAGGCTATGGGGAAAAAGGTTTGCATGAAAAACCTACCTTTCATGCTCCACTCTGGCACATGGCATATTATCTCATAGCCATTCTCCTAGTAAGGTAATAATATTCTCTTTCCTTAACATTTTGCATACTTCCTTGACCTCATACAAGTCCTTCTACGTAGCCTCGACATTCCTTATTTGCTCTTACTACCTGGACTTCTCCTTTAAACACTAGATTTGTCCCTGTAAACTCTGAATGACATCCATTGTTTCTTTATACACCTCCTTCTAGTGGGCATGGTCCAGATACTTCCCATGCACCACTTCTTCTCTTGAGACTATATTCTTTTACCTTGGTACTTATTTGGTATGTGCAATATGTGCTCATGTTGTCACCAAAACATGTTCTAACCTTGACTCACGTGCCACTCTAGGCATCCAATGTGTGTCAGCCTTCTTTATACTCACCATCCCAGTGCCCTTTTCCTACTAGTGTTGTTGGCTCATGTGCTCAAACAACTCAGGGAACTCCTCATACTTATGCTTTTTCCCACACCATGATCAGTGCAACAAATATGGACACTCACATCTGTAATGTTCTATAGATCCACATTTGTAGCAGGTTCCTCATGGGAACTCACTTCTTCCTCCATGGTTATTACGACCATGGAATCCTCCACAATAACCTCTCCCATGCACCCCTCCATCCATGCATCATTCATAACGACGATCATCTTATTTGGAACCACTAAAAAGGTTGGTCTGACACACACCATGTTTAATGGCCTCATGGATTTGGTCAATAAGCCTACAATCATTTATATTATGGGTCATAGAGGTGCAGATCTTATAGTAGCAAGACACATTCTTCCATATTATACACTGCAACAAGGGGCATCTACTCACATCATGGTCCCCATAACAAATTTCAAAATCTACCGCTATGGCGTGTAATGTCTTCTGGTGGAAACTATCCTTGGCATGCCTCTCTACTTCACAATCCATGCACCAAAGACCACTATGAGTCTCACGTGCAAATTTTTTAGACAACTTCTCTAACTGTTTGGCCATGGCAACAATTTGAGCCTCTAGGAAAGGGCTCACACCAATATCAATGCTCTCAACTGCTTCAGCGTGTAAGGAAACCTCTAGAGCCTTGCATGGGTCAGTAAATGTTTTACGGGAAAATTCCCTCCTAAATGGAGTGATCAACCCTCCAATAAACCATTTAGCATGTTGTGAAGGGTGAATCTCATATGAATAATTTGACAGGAGAGTCTTAAACTATGCATCATACTCCCGCACACTCTCTGACATTCCCTGTTAGATCTCCTTCAAAGTGTTGATGCTCTTCTACTCGAACTCTTGTATAAGGAACTCTTCTAGGAAGGCATTCTTTAGTACGGTGTATTCTACCACCGTCTGACAGGGGTCATGCTTCCTATACCAGTTATGTGTGTGTCCTTGCAACATTTTTGTGAATTGACTATCCTTCCACTCTGGGCTAGTGATCCCCTTCATACGCCATAGTAATTCACACTTATGCACATGTTCCGTAGCATCCTCTATACTCTGGTAATCTAGAAAGTGTAAATACATTTCAAAGATTACCTGAGGGGGTAGTTAAGGCCCCTATACTCCTGATCTAAATCCTTGGTTTCATCTTGTGTTCCCTCCACCAGATCCACTAGATCCACCAGGTCATGTGCCTCCCGATCCACCAGTTCCACCTCTAGATCCTCTTGTAATCGACAATGGGCCTGAAGTGGCCATGCCTAGTGTCCCCAACATCCCACTAAACTACGTGCCAATGATATGTGATATTTCTCCACTACCAGAAGTGTATCTCATGCCACTCCTAGATGTGTTGCCTAAACCTTGCGTACTTTTACTTTTCCCAAAAAATCATCCAAACATCATAATGGTAAGTGCAGCCATGCACATCCCAAACAAAAAATTATACCTCCTGGGCATCGATTGGTAATTCCCACTGATACCAACTTGGTTATCAATACTCATTTGATTTTTAAAACCAAGTAGGGGTTGGTCATTAAGTGGGTTTAGATGCACATCGACGACTCTCCTTTCTCAATGCAATGAACTCTCATCAGAAGTTGAAGGGGCCTCTCTCTTGTTCTTTCCAAGATGGGGTAGCATAGACTGCTCATGCTCCTTGTCCTATGCATGAACTTCAACACCCTCTCGCAACGTCTGCCTCCATAGATCCATCACACTTGCAACCTCGTGTTGTCTATTTATCTCCCTTTCATGATCTTCACTATACTTGAGTCATCTCTCCTCCCTTTCCTTTCCATCCATAATGTTCACCATATTCCTCCACCCTATCTTCCTCTCCCAACACTTAGAGTATCTTAGCTGACCATGGGGAATGCTTCAAAACTCAAAGTAACAACCAAGATCATCATAGCCAGAGGAATAACACTAAAAAATGACCCTCTAGGATCCCTCAGAAACTCAAGCTCAACAACTTCTAGGCAAGAATACGTCAAAATGATGTATTCTAAAATGTAACTGGTTAGCACTCCCTTCCACCAGTGATCAATAACATGTGTCCAAGTCAAATCTACATCCTACAGCCTATGATAGTCATCTTGGGTCCACATGCGCAATCTATAGAACCAGCTTGATCTAGATGCGTATGCCAAGAGCCATTCATATAGCTCTACTAGGAAGTAGAAAAATAATGTCTCATACAGTTCATGTTATAGGTTCTCTTCTACCCATCCATGCAGATTGAACTCAGGTCTAGTGCTGAATCTTTGAGTCAACTCCTCCTCCTTCCCAATTTAGTACATTAGAACAAAAATTTTATTTTTATTTTTTTGATAAGTGCTTCCTAGTTCTAAATACATAATTTAGAACTCACAGATCATAACAATCATTCTTATAACAGATAACCATATGCAGCTGTAATGACTCAGTGTACCACCGATCTATTCATTCCATGACTCGGTGATCTACCGATCTATTCATGAGTATCATAGAGTTGGCATTTTTATTTTAACACTTCACTCTTGCGGTTCTCTTCCCTAATCTGGGATTTCAGAATGCTCTGTCCAAGGAACCTATCTGAATAATTGTTACCACTATTCATCGGCATCACATCCCTCAGACTAGGTGACATAGGACAACGCAATCAGCAGCTTGCGATACTTTGGCCAAAGATTTGAAACATACTATTCGTATCTCGTATTCCTTGACGGCATACTCGTCAATCTGGAATACGTCCTTCACCCCACTCCGATGTTAATTAGAATGTCTTATACTGACTTCTGTCAGCCTCCCCTGTCCCAAGTCATTCACTCAGGAACGGATTAATAACATGACAACGTTATAAGGATGCTCTCGAGGACTAGGGTAAGCTGACATACTGGGTCAACCCTAGTTAACCCTGTGTGTCAAGGTACCCCGAGTCTCCAAGGGCAGCCTCATAACATGACCATGTTCCTAACCAGTCCCAGAGTAAAAACTTGTTCGAGTTTAAGGTGTAAATCTTAACGATCAATGCAAAGGGTGTCGCCATAAGTCACCTGCATTGTTGTATCCTCGAGAAGATCCTAATCTTCTCGAAGGTACAACCCTGCAGTTGACATGTGCCGACATCCTACAAAACCACCTCAGAAAGATTTACTTAACTTCAAGGTGTTACTTACGTTGAGTTGAAATTATACTTTAAGACTCTCCTATCTGGGTAGTCTTTTCCCAACCCCTGGGTTCCTCACCTTTGAGTTGCCTTACTTAATTAAGATCCATTTCACAGAGAGAAGTTTAATAAGATTTGAGATCTCATCAAGGAGATCATTGATTCACAATAATCTTAATCAACGAAATTGGGCAGTAGCCCTAAGTCCTCTCATAAGGATGCTAACTATACCCATATGAGTTTATATCAGTTCTCAAAACTGAAATATATCTTACTTATTGTTATTAAGATATAGTGATTTAAAATCATCAGTTACGTTGTCTTGACTTAGATCATGGATAGGAAGTAATAGATTACTCTTCCTGTTTCAGCTACCTATTGAGATGTAGTTTAACCTTAACTTCCCGTAAACAGTGGACTAATTTTCCAATTTTAGCCTTATTCAAAACATAAAAGAATTACTAATCATTCACGAAGTATTCAGTCACATAATTTTTACAAGGCCTACTTAGAGAATCCAAATAACTCAATGGTATAAAATAATAAAAATGCACTTAAAATCAATCGAACCTAAGAAGATCAATTCCATCAATTAAAAATGCAGCCACATAAGTAACAATTTTCCCCTTTTCATTTATTTCCAAGCCATACAATTACAACTTATGCACTTCGGCATATTGGATACAATACTCAACAGCAAAAGAACAACTTTCTTACTATAGTACAATTAGAGATATCAAATAGGAATTCATCATAAAACCAGATTAAACAATCTGAGCATCATATCAGATCCGCGTGCCTTTATTACTTACAATGTCCATCTGCAAAATTGCTAGCACAGGTCAGTTCTGTGAACTGAGCATGATAAGCACTAATTCTTAAAACAATTGCATTCTACCAATTGCTCTCATTAAACAACCTGTTTAAATGAAATCATTTCTTCAAATCCTTAAACATGAATCAGGCTAATCATCTTTCTACAATTCTAACATGACTTTAACGCATGACTCATATTATAGCTGCCAATTAAACCTAAATATTTTTCAGATGATTCATCATATATATTAGAGACTAAGAAGAACAAAATGAATCCAAAACATCCATCCATCTGAATCCCAAGGACAACAATAATCCAACAAATTATTCCATTCAAAAATGAATATCCTATCAATTCGTGTATCCAACAGGTATGTTTTTTTTAACAATTCCGCAAAGGTAGATTATAACATCTAGCAAGCTCAACTGACGGGTTCTCTTTATAATCATAACATTATTTCAATGGTATTGACAAGTACACCAACTTATACTGCAATACAATTTTTACCAGTCTCTCCATACAATTTAACAGTCTTTTCTTCTTAAGCCCGTACCGTAGAGTTCACATAAGGATACAAAAGAAGAAAGCACTCAAAGTTTCTAGACAAGGAGAGAATATTTTCTTATTCCTACAGTTATATAACAACATATACTTTACAGCTTAGGAGAAAGAAACAGAGGCAATCAGATTTCCATTCCAATCATGTTCAGGACTGTACCGACTTCTCAAGAATAACGCATATACATTCAAGCTTGAATTCAATAAGGAAGAAGAGAAGGCAAGAAAATCAACACCCATTCCTTCCAAATACAAACCTGATTTCCATCCATGCAGACCCAGGATTACCCATATGTTAATAAACATCAGAGTTCCTCAAAGCAAGATTTCTCTCGGTCAGGATGTGTTCCCATTAACCAAGCAAGGTCGTAAAGAAAACAATAATCACATTAATATTTCATCATATACAGAATCTATATTTATTGACCATCCAGACCCTTTTTACAGAGGTGCAGGCTCAAATATAACATACATTATACGCATGTGACTAAATCAGTCGAGATCAAAAGAAGAAACTACAGTTTCATCAAAATTCAATTATAAAATCACCTGTAGCTATTAAGCAATACAAGAGTTCTTGCGACCAAGTAATAATCAATAAAACAATCAAATTAGACCCAACAATTCTTTCCATGTCATTCCTCAAACATGAAATTACCCAACGCCATCGCCTGTCATGGCACAGTTAGGAACTCATTACCTCAGTCGAACAAGAGACTAGGTAACATCATAAACAGAAGTCGAACCCATATACAAACACAACAAACATTTCAACAGAGTCGAATCCATACGAATAAACATAAACATTTCAACTGAATCGAATCCATATGAATAAAAGGGCTTTAACAAACATTGATCCAACTCGCAAACAATCAATGACTTCAACAAGTCCATCACATGAGAACACACTTCTACAGAAGTCGTAAACAATTTCACAACAAAGGCTCGAATCCATATGAATGCAAACAACAAACGTTTCAACAAGTGAATCAAATCAACATATGAAATCATACACATTGCAAGGACTTTAACAGAAGTCGAGCCAACAAGTGTTCACAACAAAGGCTTCAAAAGAAGTCAAAATTATACGAAAACATTGCAAGGACTCCAACAGAGTCGTATCCAACAAGTATTCACAACAAAGGCTTCAACAGAAGTCGAAATCATACGAAAACATTGCAAGGACTCCAACAGAGTCGTTTCCAACAAGTATTCACAACAAAGGCTTTGACAGAAGTCGAAATCATACGAAAACATTGCAAGGACTCCAACAGAGTCATTTCCAACAAGTATTCACAACAAAGGCTTCAACAGAAGTCGAAATCATATGAAAACATTGCAAGGACTCCAACAGAGTCGTATTCGTATGTAATCCCAGCACACACTTCAACAGAGTCGAACCAAATGTAAACACAACAAGCATTTTAACAGAAGTCAATCTATAAGTATGCTCAGCAAAGATTCAATCTAAAGTTCAACAACATGCTAATACAACAAGGTCTTCAGCCGAAGATGAATCCATAAAATAAATACAGCAAATCTGTTCAACAGAGTCTACACATAACTAGGGATTCCTAAATCCACAAGAAAAGAAGAACCCAATACATTGCTTCAAACCAACTGTGCTAAGATCACCTGAACAGAGTTGTTTTAATGAAAGCATTTGAAGGAAAGCAAGATTTTTAAAAGTTAGGGCCTATCATGCCTGATAGTGTCACTTAAAAATCCGAAGAAGACCTCTGAATGTGCTCGCACCTTCTCTTCTTCTTCCACGATAAATTAAACAACAATAAATTGTTACCTTCATGCCTTATAAACTTTCCCCGATAGAGAAAGGAGCTAGAAATTCTCAAAGTTTCCATGCAACACAGAGTAGATGACTGGTTCGAAGAACCAGTGCTCAAGCAGAGAGAAAAACGGAATGCATGGAAAACCAAACAACCAAATAATTTTCCATTTGCATGCCTTCCCAAGCAATCCGCGCTCGGGAACCGAAGTTCATTAATTGCATTAACTCCCATCTTCCCACCTATTCTCCATTGCCACTGACCACCAAAGTTGGTGATTGCCAAAAGAAAACAAACAAACATTCCCATATTTGGTGATACTGCCACGTCAGGTCATATAGCCGTTTGCAACCTCCGCCAAATCTGACAGCATCCCAAGTCTTTCAACCTTATCCACCTCATAAATGCCATGGAAACCACCGCCCATGACTCGCGCCCCTTCATAGGTCCCCCTCCATTCTTATCATTAGTTAAGATAGGTTAGATCATAGGGTAGATCATAAGGTAAGACATTAGTCTTACTTCCATAGTGCTAGGTGTAGTTAACCTTAGGAGCATTAAGCTTATAGTTTAGGACTAGGTTAGATTAGCAATTATTTAACCAATAGGTTATAGTTTAGGTTAAGGTTATTAATCTTAACGAATCCAGTCTAGGTCTCCCAAGTAGGACCATTCAGTATTAGAACCAAACAGGGTAAAACATTCCTGTAAAGGATCCTATCTGGAATAGCTAAATTAAGCTTACGGTATAAACATGAACATCTTACCTGGCTTAAGGTCTAAGCCTTCCCGATGTTATGGTATTTGGAACCAATTTCATTTAACACGATCAGCCTGAGTTAAACTCTGGAATTGCTCATTCAACTCATTCAGACCTTGCAACTTTCGTAAGGTCAATAATTTTTGTTCATCCTGAATAAGCTTAAAACATCTCTTGGATCAATGCAACTGATCCAAGGCTGAGTCATAAAGATGGATAAATCCACAATTCATCCCGAAATCAAATTGAACTCAGGTGCTAAAAATGAAAGAAATAAAAGAGTCCAAGCATATTCTGACTCAGTCAAAGATCTTCAAGAGCAAAGAAGATACAATCCATATCAAGCATGACTTCACAAATCAAAGGAACACGTCCTTATACAGAAGAAATCATATATCAACACTTGAGTGCTCAGGAGGAAGTGACAACAGTTCAAGGTGTTACATGCTTCCCTCCTAAAAGATTCATCGTCCCGATGATTACATCTTTTGATTTACCTTCATGTCAGTCAATTTCTTAGTTCACAATACAAAAGACTATTTCCAACTTGAATAATTCCAGAAATCAATGTCATGATACAATTTATTCAACCTGAATAATGTTTTCCTCAAAGCTGGCTTACATAAAGACATGAAAAAGATAAGTTCATAATCATTTTTTTTTGTCAACAGATTCCATTCTGTTCAAAAAGAAAGGGAAAAGCAACTTTCATCTCTTCCAGATTTTCCCAAGTTGCACTCTCATCATTAAACTGGTCCCACTGGACCTTACATTGTTGTATTTCATGATTTCTCAAATGCAATTGGTGAGTTTCCAGCACTCGTGTGGGTTTAACCATGATTATTCCTGGGTCTTGGACCTGCAAGGAATTCCAATTTAAAACATGTGACAAGTCTGAAATGTATTTCTTAAGCAAAGAAATATGGAAAACATCATGCATGTGAGACAAAGCAGGTGGTAATGCTAATCGATAAGCTACAGGATTGATTATTTCGACAATTTCGAAAGGTCCCACGTAACGAGGTGACAACTTGGCAGCCTTGCCAAAAGTTATAGAACTCTTTCTGGGTTTAACACGAAGAAAAAAATTTTCACCAAGTTCAAACTTTCGATCAACCTGCTTTAGGTCAGCATAGCTCTTCTGCCTATCTGCTGCTTCCTTCAATCGTTCACGAATCATCTTAACTTGTTGTTCCATTTCAGTGAGGATTTCTGGCCCAATTACCATTCTGTCCTCAATACTATCCCAACTAACAGGGGTTCTGCACTTTCTCCCATAAAGTGCCTCAAAAGGTGCCATTTTAAGAGAAGAGTGATATGTGTTGTTGTATGCGAACTCAACTAATGGAAGATACTCTTCCCATTTATACTGTTGATCCATGCAATACATTCACAACATATCTTCCAACACTTGATTTACTCTCTCAGTTTGTCCATCCGTTTCTAGATGATATGCAGAACTGAAGTTTAGTTTCGTTCCTAGCACTGCATTAAGCGTTTGCCAAAATCTTGACGTCATTCTAGGATCCCTGTCAGATATAATTAATTCAGGTACTCCATGCAACCTGAAAATTTCGTGTACAAACCTTTTTGCTAACACTGGAGAATCATCCTTCAGATTTCCAGCGATGAAATGAGCTACCTTTGTTAGTTTGTCTACAACTACCAAGATAACATCATGTTTATTTCTCGACATAGGCAACCCTTGTACAAATTCCATGCTTATTACTTGCCATTTATACTGTGGTATGCTATGGGGATATAATAGTCCAGCAGGGTGCATGTGTTCTGCCTTAACCCGCTGACATTCCAGACAATGAGTCACAAAATCCATAACATCCTTTTTCATACCTTTCCAAAAGTATTGTTGTTTTAGATCAGCAAGCATTTTTGTGATACCCGAGTGTCCAGAGAAGGGTGAATTATGAAATTCAACTAACAATTTCTTTCTCAAGTCGTTTAACAAAGGTACATATACCCTGTTTTCATAACGTAAGATTCCTTCATTATCAAAATGAAAACCTTTATACCTTTCATCCTTTGGTTCTGTAGCAAGTGCTGCTTTTACTTGCTGAAAGTATATATCAGATTCTGAGGCACTTTTTACCTCATCTTTAAACTGAGTTCTTAATGTTATAAGAGCAGAAATGTGCTTCCTACGACTTAGAGCATCCGCTACTCTATTCTCTTTCCCTTTGATGTAGCTAATATCAAAATCATATTGAGATAAAAACTCTAACCACCTTCACTGTCTTGCATTTAGGTTGGGCTGAGTGAAAATATATTTCAGCCCTAAATGATCAGTTTTCAACTCAAAAGGTTTCCCAAGTAAATAGTGTCTCCATACTTGAAGCGCATGAACAATTGCAGCAAGCTCTAAATCATGAGGGGCATAATTCAGCTCATGTAACTTAAGTTTTCTACTTTCATATGCTATGACTTGATCATTTTGTAACAAAACACCTCCAAGGCCTTCCCCAGAAGCATCTGTTACAACAGTAAAGTTCCCATTAGGGTCTGGTACAGCTAATATAGGTGCTGAAGTCAACTGGCTTTTCAAACTTTTGAAAGCAGTTTCACACTTATCATTCCAAATAAATTTCTTATCCTTCTTCTGCAATGAAGTTATCGGTGCAGCCACTTTAGAAAAATCCTTAACAAATTTTCTATAATAACCAGCAAGGCCCATGAAGCTTCTTACTTCATGTACATTCTTTGGTGCAGGCCACTCGGTTATTGCCACTATTTTTGAAGGATCTACTGCAATTCCCTCTTTACTAATAACATGACCCAAATAGTGAACTTTAGTATCAAAGAAAGAACATTTGGATAACTTACCGTACAACTTTCTTTTTCTCAATATTTCCAAAACTATCTTCAAATGCTCATTGTGCTCTTCGACACTTTTAGAATATATGAGAATATCGTCCAAGAATACAAGCACAAATTTGTCCAAATATTCTTGAAAGATATTATTCATTAAGTTCATAAAAGCTGCGGGTGCATTAGTTAATCCAAAGGGTAAAACCGTGAACTCATAATGTCTGTACCTGGTTCAAAAAGTTGTTTTATGAATATCTTCTTCTCTAATCCTTAATTGATGATAACCAGATCGAAGATCTATCTTGGAATAAACCGCTGCCCCATGCATCTGATCAAATAGATCGTCAATCCTTGGAAGTGGGTATCTGTTCTTAATTGTTTCTTTGTTTAACATCCGATAGTCAATACACAGCCTAAGTGTTCCATCTTTCTTTTTTACAAATATTACTGGTGCTCCCCAAGGTGAAACACTTGGTCTAATCAAGCCCTTAGACAAAAGTTCTTGCAATTGTGCCTTAAGCTCGACTAACTCTGTAGTAGTCATCCGATAAGGTGCCTTAGAAATAGGTTCCGTCCCTGGTTTGATTTCAATGGTGAAATCAAATTCCCTCTTGGGTGGTAAACCTGGTAATTCCTCTGGAAATACATCCTTGAAACTTTGCAACAGTGGGAATCGTTTCATGGAATCACCATCTTCTTCTGAAAATTCAGATATCTTTACTGCATATAAGGTACATCCTTTGTTTTTAGCCTTTTTAAGTTGCATAGCTGACAGTTTCCTAACTGAAATTTCCCGTTTCACACCTTGAATCTCTACTGCTTTCAGCCGATCATCTAAACATCTTATATTCTTTTCAAAGCAGTCTACTTTTGCTTTATGGTCAGCTAACCAATTGACACCGATGACAATGTCATAGGATCCCAAAGGTGTAACATAGAGGTCAACTTCCGTGGAAAAGTTAGGTAAGTCAAGGACTGCCCCAAAAAGACACATACTCACTGTATGAACAGAGTTATTACCATACTATACAGTCCAAGATTTATCCATTTTTCCAGCTTTTCTTTTAAGTTTAGAAGCAAGTTTACTAGAAATAAAACATTCAGTAGCTCCTGTATCAAAAAGAATAGTGACAGGTATGCCAAATAACTTACCCGGAACTTCTATAGGTGTCACTTGCTTTTCAGCTTGCTTGTCTGCTACTGCAGCATGTATCTTATGCTGCTGATTACGATCATCCTTCTTCAAAGGGAACTTATTTACGTAGTGGTCTTTGCCACAATTGTAGCAGCCTCCTACAGGTCCCTTTTTAGGCTCAAAATTACTTCCAGCCTTAAAATTATCACGTTGTCCTCCATAGGGCTTCTGCCCATTGTTATAATTTTTGGCAAAACTATCCCTTACATTTCCAGCAGGCTTATTCGCTATCGTTTTCTTACTATTATCCACTGGAAACTTACTTCTGTTTCCAAACTTTTTCCATGGCCCCTTCTTGGGTGCAAGTGAAGTTGAAGAAGGGTTTGCAATCTTCTTCCGCACTTCCTCTTTATGAGCAGAAATAGCCTTTAATTTCTGTTCTTGCCTTATGGCCTTTTCAACAACCCCTTCCATAGTGGTTGGGCTGTGAACATCGACCTCTCCTCCTATCATGGGATTTAGTCCCATGATAAATTTCCGTATTCTGAACTTCTCGTCAGTTTGATATTGCGGTACGTACTTGAGGAGTTTCGTAAATCGCTCCCAGTATTCAGTTACCGTTAGCTTCCCTTGAGCTAAGTTCTAGAATTCTGTCATTTTCTGATCATAGAAAAGTTGTGGCAGCCAACGTTGCCTAAAATAGCCTTTAAATTGATCCCAAGTGATATTGGTCTCATCAATATTTAGCTCAGCTTTACGGCTGTCCCACCACGAAGATGCTTCGTGGGAAAGCTGATAGGCTCCCCAAATAGCTTTGGTTTCCTCAGAGAAGTTTCTTATTGCAAAGTACTTTTCCATTTCGCTGAGCCAGTTCTCAGCTCCATCTCCTAATGTGGTGCCATCATATTTAGGTGGACTTATCCTTTTTATATCATTAGTGAGTTCCGCTGCCAACCTGGCCTTTTTGTTTTCTGGTTGGACAGGTACATTTCCAGTGTTATTATCAACACCCATATCGGGGTTGTCCTCAGGAGGTAGCTGATTGTTGTTACCAGCTTCATCATCCTCCTCATTTCCCATTACTTGTTGTTCAAGTACAACCAAATGATCTCTTGTGTCCAATAGGGCAGCAAGGATCTCATCAAGTTTTTGGGTTGTTGCCGCCCCTCCTTCAGGTGGAGCATTATTCGCAACATTCCCTCTTGTTCTAACCATTTTCTGTTACAAGAAAATTCAGGTTTTTATCAGATTATGGACACAATAGGTCCAAGAGCTGCAACCTTCAGCTCTGATACCAAGATGTAACATTCCCAATTTAGTACATTAGAACAAGATTTTTTTTTTGTTTTTTTTTTTTTTATAAGTGCTTCCTAGTTCTAAATACATAATTTAGAACTCACAGATCATAACAATCATTCTTATAACAGATAACCATATGCAGCTGTAATGACTCAATGTACCACCAATCTATTCATTTCATGACTCGGTGATCTACCGATCTATTCATGAGTATCATAGAGTTGGCATTTTTATTTTAACACTTCACTCTTGCGGTTCTCTTCCCTAATCTGGGATTTCAGAATGCTCTGTCCAAGGAACCTATCTAAATAATTGTTACCACTATTCATCGGCATCACATCCCTCAGACTAGGTGACATAGGACAACGCAATCAGCAGCTTGCGATACTTTGGCCAAAGATTTGAAACATACTGTTCGTATCTCGTATTCCTTGACGGCATACTCGTCAATCTGGAATACATCCTTCACCCCACTCTGATGTTAATTAGAATGTCTTATACTGACTTCTGTCAGCCTCTCCTGTCCCAAGTCATTCACTCAGGAATGGATTAATAACATGACAACGTTATAAGGATGCTCTCGAGGACTAGGGTAAGCTGACATACTGGGTCAACCCTAGTTAACCCTGTGTGTCAAGGTACCCCGAGTCTCCAAGGGCAGCCTCATAACATGACCATGTTCCTAACCAGTCCCAGAGTAAAAACTTGTTCGAGTTTAAGGTGTAAATCTTAACGATCAATGCAAAGGGTGTCGCCATAAGTCACCTGCATTGTTGTATCCTTGAGAAGATCCTAATCTTCTCGAAGGTACAACCCTGCAGTTGACATGTGCCGACATCCTACAAAACCGCCTCGGAAAGATTTACTTAACTTCAAGGTGTTACTTACGTTGAGTTGAAATTATACTTTAAGACTCTCCTATCTGGGTAGTCTTTTCCCAACCCCTGGGTTCCTCACCTTTGAATTGCCTTACTTAATTAAGATCCATTTCACAGAGAGAAGTTTAATAAGATTTGAGATCTCGTCAAGGAGATCATTGATTCACAATAATCTTAATCAACGAAATTGGGCAGTAGCCCTAAGTCCTCTCATAAGGATGCTAACTATACCCATATGAGTTTATATCAGTTCTCAAGACTAAAATATATCTTACTTATTGTTATTAAGATATAGTGATTTAAAATCATCAGTTACGTTGTCTTGACTTAGATCATGGATAGGAAGTAATAGATTACTCTTCCTGTTTCAGCTACCTATTGAGATGTAGTTTAACCTTAACTTCCCGTAAACAGTGGACTAATTTTCCAAATTTAGCCTTATTCAAAACATAAAAGAATTACTAATCATTCACGAAGTATTCAGTCACATAATTTTTACAAGGCCTACTTAGAGAATCCAAATAACTCAATGGTATTTGAATAATAAAAATGCACTTAAAATCAATCGAACCTAAGAAGATCAATTCCATCAATTAAAAATGCAGCCACATAAGTAACAATTTTCCCCTTTTCATTTATTTCTAAGCCATACAATTACAACTTATGCACTTCGGCATATTGGATACAATACTCAACAGCAAAAGAACAACTTTCTTACTATAGTACAATTAGAGATATCAAATAGGAATTCATCATAAAACCAGATTAAACAATTTGAGTATCATATCAGATCTGCGTGCCTTTATTACTTACAATGTCCATATGTAAAATTGCTAGCACAAGTCAGTTCTGTGAACTGAGCATGATAAGCACTAATTCTTAAAACAATTGCATTCTACCAATTGCTCTCATTAAACAACCTGTTTAAATGAAATCATTTCTTCAAATCCTTAAACATGAATCAGGCTAATCATCTTTCTACAATTCTAACATGACTTTAACGCATGACTCATATTATAGCTGCCAATTAAACCTAAATATTTTTCAGATGATTCATCATATATATTAGAGACTAAGAAGAACAAAATGAATCCAAAACATCCATCCATCTGAATCCCAAGGACAATAATAATCCAACAAATTATTCCATTCAAAAATGAATATCCTATCAATTCGTGTATCCAACAGGTATGTTTCTTTTTAACAATTCCGCAAAGGCAGATTATAACATCCAGCAAGCTCAACTGACGGGATCCCTTTATAATCATAACATTATTTCAATGGTATTGACAAGTACACCAACTTATACTGCAATACAATTTTTACCAGTCTCTCCATACAATTTAACAGTCTTTTCTTCTTAAGCCCGTACCGTAGAGTTCACATAAGGATACAAAAGAAGAAAGCACTCAAAGTTTCTAGACAAGGAGAGAATATTTTCTTATTCCTATAGTTATATAACAACATATACTTTACATCTTAGGAGAAAGAAACAGAGGCAATCAGATTTCCATTCCAATCATGTTCAGGACTGTACCGACTTCTCAAGAATAACGCATATACATTCAAGCTTGAATTCAATAAGGAAGAAGAGAAGGCAAGAAAATCAACACCCATTCCTTCCAAATACAAACCTGATTTCCATCCATGTAGACCCAGGATTACCCATATGTTAATAAACATCAGAGTTCCTCAAAGCAAGATTTCTCTCGGTCAGGATGTGTTCCCATTAACCAAGCAAGGTCGTAAAGAAAACAATAATCACATTAATATTTCATCATATACAGAATCTATATTTATTGACCATCCAGACCCTTTTTACAGAGGTGCAGGCTCAAATATAACATACATTATACGCATGCGACTAAATCAGTCGAGATCAAAAGAAGAAACTACAGTTTCATCAAAATTCAATTATAAAATCACCTGTAGCTATTAAGCAATACAAGAGTTCTTGCGACCAAGTAATAATCAATAAAACAATCAAATTAGACCCAACAATTCTTTCCATGTCATTCCTCAAACATGAAATTACCCAACGCCATCGCCTGTCATGGTACAGTTAGGAACTCATTACCTCAGTCGAACAAGAGACTAGGTAACATCATAAACAGAAGTCGAGACCCATATACAAACACAACAAACATTTCAACAGAGTTCGAATCCATATGAATAAACAACAAACATTTCAACTGAATCGAATCCATATGAATAAATAACAAACATTTCAACTGAATCGAATCCATATGAATATACAGCAAGGGCTTTAACAGAAGTTGAGCCAACTCGCAAACACATCAAGGACTTCAACAGGAGTCACATTCACATGAGAACACTGCAAGGACTTCTACAGAAGTCGTATTCAACAAGTATTCACAACAAACTTCAACAGAAGCTTCCAACAAGTATTCACAAAAAGGCTTCGTTGAAATCATGTGAAAACATTGCAAGGACTCCAACAGAGTCATTTCCAACAAGTATTCACAATAAAGGCTTCGATAGAAGTTGAAATCATGTGAAAACATTGCAAGGACTCCAACAGAGTCGTTTCCAACAAGTATTCACAACAAAGGCTTCAAAAGAAGCTTGAAATCATATGTGAAAACATTGCAAGGACTCCAACAGAGTCGTATTCGTATGTTATCCCAGCACACACCTCAACAGAGTCGAACCAAATGAAAACACAGCAAGCATTTTAATGGAAATCAATCTATAAGTATGCTCAGCAAAGATTCAATCTAAAGTTCAACCACATGCTAATACAGCAAGGTCTTCATCCGAAGATGAATCCATAAAATAAATACAACAAATCCGTTCATCAGAGTCTACACATAACTAGGGATTCCTAAATCCACAAGAAAAGAAGAACCCAATACATTTCTTCAAACCAACTGTACTAAGATCACCTGAACAGAGTTGTTTTAATGAAAGCATTTGAAGGAAAGCAAGATTTTTAAAAGTTAGGGCCTATCATGCCTGATAGTGTCGCTTAAAAATCTGAAGAAGACCTCTGAATGTGCTCGCACCTTCTCTTCTTCTTCCACGATAAATTAAACAACAATAAATTGTTACCTTCATGCCTTATAAACTTTCCCCGACAGAGAAAGGAGCTAGAAATTCTCAAAGTTTCCATGCAACACAGAGTAGATGACTGGTTCGAAGAACCAGTGCTCAAGCAGAGAGAAAAACGGAATGCATGGAAAACCAAACAACCAAATAATTTTCCATTTGCATGCCTTCCCAAGCAATCCGCGCTCGGGAACCGAAGTTCATTAATTGCATTAACTCCCATCTTCCCGCCTATTCTCCATTGCCACCAACTGCCAAAGTTGGTGATTGCCAAAATAAAACAAACAACCATTCCCATATTTGGTTATACTGCCACGTCAGGTCATATAGCCGTTTGCAACCTCCGCCAAATCTGACAGCATCCCAAGTCTTTCAACCTTATCCACCTCATAAATGCCATGGAAACCACCGCCCATGACTCGCGCCCCTTCATAGGTCCCCCTCCATTCTTATCATTAGTTAAGATAGGTTAGATCATAGGGTAGATCATAAGGTAAGACATTAGTCTTACTTCCATAGTGCTAGGTGTAGTTAACCTTAGGAGCATTAAGCTTATAGTTTAGGACTAGGTTAGATTAGCAATTATTTAACCAATAGGTTATAGTTTAGGTTAAGGTTATTAATCTTAACGAATCTAGTCTAGGTCTCCCAAGTAGGACCATTCAGTATTAGAACCAAACAGGGTAAAACATTCCTGTAAAGGATCCTATCTGGAATAGCTAAATTAAGCTTATGGTATAAACATGAACATCTTACCTGGCTTAAGGTCTAAGCCTTCCCGATGTTACGGTATTTGGAACCAATTTCATTTAACACGATCAGCCTGAGTTAAACTCTAGAATTTCTCATTCAACTCATTCAGACCTTGCAACTTTCGTAAAATCAATAATTTTTGTTCATCCTGAATAAGCTAGAACTAGAAATACACATATATTCATATTAAGCATGTTGATAACCACATTACATTAACTGGGTCAGTCACAGAGCCATTTGATAGTGCATACCAAGGTCATGGATCAGAACTGGACTTAGGCCTTTCATAGTACAAAGAAAAATTGTTCATACCCATCCCCTTGTTACAACCCACTCCTATAGATCCTCTAAACCCAACCTATGAAACAACATTCTTGCATTGCTTTTCCTCTTTCCAATTATTGATCTCTCCATCTGTCTCTATGTGTATCTCTATATCTATCCTTTTCTTCTACCGAGCACTCATATACATAGCCTTATCAAGCACCTCCATGCCTTTCTAAAGTTGTAGGTTACTTTCCATGTGTCCAAGTGGTCCTCCATGGGAGCATGCTTCTTTAGATGTGAATTCTTCATCCTCTACCATGATGACCTTATGGAATCTTCTATCGCAAGGTATATTCCTTCTGTGGGAACCAAGTTTTCAGGCTGGCACCTTATCCACTTTGCATGCACAGTTAGGTCATGCTTTCATCACGTTCTTCCTGATATGCCAAATATGGTTAACTCCCAAGATCTTTGCTCTGCATTATGTGCACACCACTAGTTCTACCAAAACCCTCCTAAAACCCTATCTTGAGTGATTTCTCCTTGCGCGCCCTTCTTCAAATAGGCCTTGCGTGCCCATGCGCCTTCTTGTACTCAGTCAATATTTTAGGGGCCCAACAATTAGGAAAATGTTAGTTCTCACATTGATAGTGATAAAATATATTTTTGTAAACAAATATACTAGTGTGAACATATGTGTGAGTTTATTATAATTTATTATGCAAGTTATTTTAATGGTTTAAACAATTTATGTAAATATGGAATTTTTATTCGATTTGTTAAAACAACACATATATGTCAAATTAGTAGTTGTAAGAGGTTATTAGAGACTCCTAAATCATACTATAAACTTCTTCTCTCTCTCTCTCTCTCTCTCTCTGTGTATGTGTGTGTTTAATTTTTTATCATATACTTAGAAGAATTATTGTGTGAGAAATCTTTTTTCTATGTTTTATGTGAGAAGTTAACCGAATTTTTTACATTCCCAGGATAAAAAATATGAATAAAGAATATACACAACAAATTCTTCAACTATGTATTGATGGTTATATAAGACTCCATGAATTCCTCGTCATTTATTAAATCATGTGGCATATTATTGGAAAGTTTAAAAAGTTTCCTTTTGAGGATTTTCTCACTTAGGAACATGGCATAGAATTTTTAAGGCCTTCTATAGGTGAGAAAACTTCACCTATTCCAAAATTTTCATGGATTTTTTCCTTCTAAATTTGTATTGAATTCCTTAAACTTCTTGTTTTCTAGAAAATTACACTTTATGAGTCACATATTCTACCATACAAAGCTATATAAGATTCAAGGGTGACTATGTCTAAAACTCAAATTTCAGGTAAAATTAGGTCTTGAACATAGTTGGGATGGATTCATTTGGTGTTATGGTGTCATAATCATTTAAGGTTCGATCATAGAACTCTAAGTTTTTCTCCCATGTTCTAATTTCCTATTGGCATGATGTTATCAACATACCATTTAAGTAACTGGTGGGATTTTTCCTTTTCCCTTGGTGCAAGGGGATAGTAGGGATGTAAAATTGATCCCCCTTGTTGATGAGTTTGTTCTTTTCACTTAAAATTCATCATTTATGTCCTAAGACTGTTAACATCTTACAAACATGACCACCTCCACCCGTGGCACATTTTTCAATATTAGTTATGAATTATACCTTAGTGTAAGGGGATAATAGGGACAAAAAAGTGTGCTCCCTTGTGAAATAATATATTTTTCACTTAAGCAACCTCCTAGGATGCCAGAACAACTTGCAAATTGAGTGTTAGACCAATTTGTCTCATCCTCGAGACAAAGTCCACCCTTGTCACATATTTTCATTCGATATATCCCTTGTGCTTTGTACATTAGTGAAAAGGGATAGATGGGACAAAAAATTTCCCCCAAGCTCATCTATATAACTCTGGTCACATAAAGGACCCCATCTTAGCTCCTGAGATACTATTTCCATCCCCTACATCTATCTCTCTTGATCTCACATGGTGACACTTCTCACAATCCCATGCAAAGTGAATTTTAGTTTCCTCATTGTCCCATAACCTCAATTTTCCCATATTTTCATGGGTGCAACTCACCCTCTAATCATCAACTAACATGGGTTCAACCATGTTGGGTTAATGGTGAGTTAAACTACTAATGAGGAGAAAAGGTTATAATCTATCACTTGGGAATTTTTGTGCATTTGAATGTGATGTTTTTTCATCCCCAATACCAAATGCATGTCATTATGATACTGAAATTTTCCATAAACCCACATGACTAAAAAATGAATATTTTCTAATAACGCAAAAACCCCGCATCAGAATCTCAAGAAATTTGGAAATCCCCTTCCTTTAAAAAATGGATTTATTTTATTTCAAATATTTCATCAATTGATTGTATGGATAATTTTCAATGTTCATAACAAAAACACAACCATAAAACTTTCATTTTCATATTTACAAAAAAATTGCATTTAAAAGCCCTTCAAATTTTGAGAAAAGCATCCCAGAGTGAAAACAACACTTTTGAGACTACTCTCATCCCATTCCGACATCTAGAAGACCGACTACTAAAATAATTAAGTTTTACTAGGTTCCCACATACTAAAAATAGTAATTTTTGAAAATGAATCACTTTGTGATTAACCATGACCCCTATCATTTTAAGACCACCAAAAAATTCCAATTTGATAAAAAAAATAGTCATCCAACGTGGGAGATGATAAAAATAGTAATTTTTGGGATTTTGGTCAAATTGTTCATATCCATCCACCTCCCATCCATTTCCCTAAATTTTGTCACCATTAAACTCAAATAATTAGGTTCAGAGATAATTTCCACATTAAACATTGAGTACCCCAGCATAGGTGACATTGGTGCGATAAACATGGACCTAGATTACCTAAAAACAAGGATGCTGAGTGAACCCCATGAAACTGTGGGGAAAATATATTCTCAAGTGGTCTATTCAGAGCTAGTGGACATCTATTTTCCATTCAAATCATAAAGATTTTCCTATCTATTCCCCAACATTATGACCTATATTCAAAGACAATTCAGGTAGATGATAATTCACTTATGAAAGTTCTCACTCCAAAGGGTGTCTTTTAATTATTACAAATTCCCATTGGTAACAATATGGTGATCATCACTCAATAATTTACCTCTCAAGAATGGGAAAGAAAGGATTCATATTTTCAAGGTTTGGCAATTAGATCATGGCTCATATAGGGAAGGAACTATTTCTTGAGATCCTCTCTCTATATAATTATACCCGCACCATTGTTTCCAAGGTGAAGATGACAAATGTTAATATCAAGAAATAAAAAGAACATTGGGATAGTGTTTTACCATTTATATATGAGATGATTTGTCTCAATTCTGACTCCTTGGAGAGCAAGAGTTTGTTTGCATCTGTAGATGATAATTTGTCTCCTTTGTGGTTACGTATAATGAGTGCCAAGTGTGAAATGATGCACAATGCAATTTCATAAATAAAGTCTTGTGAGGAGCACGTGGTTGAAATATTGGAAGAAACTAGTAAAAATGTGTAAAATATTGGATCCCATTCACTCAATGAATATTCATCCTTGGATGAAATCCTAAATTCCTTCGATGAACTAGTCAAAAAAGAGATAGGGGATCCTTTCTCCTTCAATGAGGATACATTGGAATCCCTCGCAAATATTATAGGTTGCATCTCTAATATCACTAGAGATCATAAAATATGGTTCACATAATGTAAATACCTTATTGGTATTCCTCATACTTGGATCAGTGCTTTGGGGTATGTGTGCATCCCGTAAGTGAAGGAAATTTCACTCGCACCGATTTGGTTTAGTAAAGAGGTCAAGGGAAAGGATTTCATTCCTAGATCATTGTAGTCATTATTTTACCCTTAATACTTCTTTCTAACCCCAAGCACACTGGCTTATCATCCAACATATGTTGGGTGCTCACTTGTGGCACGCATGAGAACCGAGCCCCTCCTTTATGTGATCTTTGCAAGAGAGTTCTACTATTAATGGAGGATTATTTGCAGAAACAAAAGTACATTCATCTACTTTTAAAAAGGTAGAAGATATAACTAACAGATGTAGACATTAATGCATTAAAAAATCTAATAAACATTATAAGAAGTATAAGAAACTAAATTTGAGTCATGATATGCCATAAAACATGGGAGTCTATACCCATAAGCAAGTTGTACAGAATATATCCATGTATATTAGATCCAAGTTATACAAAATTGATTTAACAGAGTTCTACTAGCCATATTACATTCAAAAGGGTCATCTTAGACCATATACATCAAATGACTGGGACTCAACTCCTACAAACCTATATGATCATAGATCATAACTATGATTTTTCCCATTATATCCCTTGTTACAGATCTCAAAACCCATACATATGCTTAATGGTATCCCTTACAACCCTCTAACACTAAGTATTGTAAACCCTAGCACCATGAAATCCAAGCCCTTAGCATTTCCCAACATTTTTGTAGCACTACGTTACTATTGATGGTGAATCACAGTACCCCTGAATGTATGCAACTCGATGGGTTGAGACTCTCAGTGTGATTGCATAACATGGAGCTTTTCCCAAGTGTGGGACCTTGTGAAATTAGAAAAGCTCTCCAGATGAAGGCCGGTTCCTATTCCTCTGTTTAGATGCACACACAAAAATGTAGAGGGTTTACTTGAAACCTAATCTAGCTTGCCAAGGAGACAGGGGAAGAAGTTGCATAAAATAAAACCTAAACTACAAAGGTGATGCACCGAGGAATGAAGAAACATTTGTCTTGCCAATAAACACAAACCATTAAAATGTAATGCAAGATCATACACAGATAACAAATTTGCAGTGAAAGATCAGGAAGATGCAAATGAACAAAGAGAGGGTTGAGAATCATCCACAGACATTCATTATTTGCTCCAAATATTGATACAATACACCTGCCAAGAGGCAAAGTTGCATTACAGTTTTAGATGGGAGGTTTGAACTCCACAGATTCACCTGTCAAAGAGAAGAAGGGAGGGGCAAAACAAGAATGTATAACACTTAGAAAGATGCCCCTCCTTACAATTTATAGGAAGAATGAGAGAGGGAAGAGAGAGGAAATCCAAATCTACCCCAACCACCTCCAGGTTGCATTTAATTCATCTCATTATGGTGGTAGGTGAGAACCCTAGCAACCCAAAAAGTGGCGAACTATATTTTTCATTTTTAAGTATTTTTTCCCACCTAATGAAATATATCTAGTCGTAGTTGGACAGAGGACCTCGTAGGCTTTCTGAAAAGTCCAACCTTGCATGAATTTGAGCTCCCTGTGAAAAGTTATGGCCGTCTGAATATCTGGGTCAGGGTCTGCTTCCTGTCAGCGCTCAAAATGTTGCGCCTCCTGAAGGTGCGCCATAGGCGCATCCATCTTTATGTCGACATACCCTTACGTGCACCAAGGCACGAATTTTTTCATGTCAAAATTTTGTGTCATGTGCCCTTTACGTGCACTAAGGCGCGACTTCTGCCATGTCAACACTCTCTTACCTGCGCCATGGGCACATCCATTTTCGTGTCGACACCTTCTGTCGTGCGCCCCTTACCTGCACCATGGGCGCATCCATTTTTGTGTCGACACCTTCTGTCATGTGCCTCTTACCTGCACCATGGCCACATCCATTTTCATGTTGACACCTTCTGTCGTGTGCCTCTTACCTGCGTCATGGGCTCATCCATATTTGTGTCGACATCCTCTTAAGTGTGCCAAGGCACAAATTTTGTCATGTCGAAATTTTGTGTCATGCGCTAAGGCGCGACTTTTGCCATGTCGACACTCTCTTACCTGCGCCATGGGTGCATCCATTTTCATGTTGACACCTTCTGTCGTGCGTCTCTTACCTGTGCCATGGGTGCATCCATTTTCATGTCGACACCTTCTGTCGTGCGCCTCTTACCTGCGCCATGGGCGCATCCATTTTCGTGTCGACACCTTCTGTCATGTGCCTCTTACCTGCGCCATGGGCACATCCATTTTTATGTTGACATACCCTTACGTGCACCAAGGCATGAATTTTGTCATGTCGAAATTCTGTGTCATGCGCCCTTTACGTGTGCCAAGGTGCGACTTCTGCCATGTCGACACTCTCTTACCTGCGCCATGGGTGCATCCATTTTCGTGTCGACACCTTTTGTTGTGCGCCCCTTACCTACACCATGGGTGCATCCATTTTTGTGTCGACACCTTCTGTCGTGCGCCTCTTACCTGTGCCTTGGCATGACTTTTTGCATGTCAACACCTCTTTACCTATGCCGAGGGCGCATCCATTTGCATGTCGACACCTCTTGTTATGTGCCTCTTACCTGCGCCTTGGCGCGACTATTTGCATGTCGACACCTCTTTACCTGCGCCAAGGCAATAAATGTTGGGGTCTAAGTTTCTTTGATTTCCATATTCTTCTGTTTATCTATATCTACCCGGGGGGGAGATATTTATAACAGTTACTCTCCTTCTCTTTCTTTATTCCCCTTTCCACTCTACACCTGTATATCTCTCTCCTCATGTGTATGTTCATGTCCCAAGAACTTATTTAAAGAATACCATCGAACTCCACCATGAATCGTCTTCTGAGCATATCACATGCTAAGTGTCAATGTGGTCCTCCATTGGTGAATTCTTATACTCTTTGAAAACCTTCCACTAACTGTAATAATGCCTCTAGGAATATTCCTTGCATGGAATATCCTTTTCTTGACATTCCAAGGTTCCAAGATAGCACCTTATCCACTTATCATGCCTATTCGGGTCCTCATATTTTTCCTCAAGTAACTTCATGATGCCAAATATAACTAATTCCTTTAAACCCTTGTTCTTCCTCCCGCGCGCACCCTGGTTTCAATTAAACCCTTCTTTCTTGCATGATTTTCCCTTAGCAATCTTCTACTTACTGATCCTACTCGCGCACGCCTCTTAGTACTTAGCCAATATTTTAGGGTCCAACATCACCCCACACTACACGTGTTCTCTATCCTCAGAAAAATTTTCTTCTTCCTTAAAGAATAAAGAATAGAGGTATTGAAACAATTAAAGAATGGAAGGATGAAAGAATGGAAGAATAGAAGAATATGCTACTACTGCATGAGGAGTGGGAACTCCTCCTTCATGGATGCCTCAATCTTCTCCCAAGCATATCCTTCTCCCCACACCTGCTAGTGTAGATCATCCACTAACGTGCTTACTTCATCAAAACTAAGTTCCTCACTCTTTGCTTTCAGTGTATGTATAATGCTTTCAGCATACTTGCTAAGATTTCCTAGCGCATACATCCTACAAGAGACTTGGGGGTTAGTTCCTTTAGATTATTATTAATTGAACCCTACAGTGTTTTGATTGCTTCCAACTTCTTCTCAACTTTGGCTAGTATATTTTCACGCTCCACCCTATTGCCTTTGTGTTTTTCCTAAAATTCTATTAGATCTGCCTCATGTGTAGAAACTAATATGATTGTTACCCTATTTCTGTTGGCACAGTTATCATAAATGGATTTGGCCATCTGCACAGTGGTCTTTACTACAAGAAGGAACTTGAAATACTGAGTCACTATCTCTCAAATATTCATCTTTTCCTCCTCCTTCTGGCATGCCATCACCTCCTTTTTTTACTCTAATGCGTGTGGTCACCTTTCTATGGCGGGGATGCAGGATAGGTCTTCCAAGTAATGCAATGTTGACCCATATTTCTTCTCAGGTGGGGCCAGGTCTGGGTGCTTCAAGATAATGGCATCTGAAATGGCCTCTATCTTCTTATGGAATTCACACACATTTTCCTTTTTATCCCTTAGCTCACGCCTTCGACTGCAGACTGATCAATTCCTTATGTTTTATTTATTTGTCTCGCTCAATGATCTCCTAATTAATTTTCTCCAACTCTTCCTCTAAGACCCTTAGTCTATCATTTATGTCAAAGAGTCTTGCATCTACCTCCATCAATGCTTTTTTGAGTGTGTTTCAAAATTTCTCATCAGACAGTAGTTGGACATTTACGAGAGGGTTTACTCCCTTGGCATCTGTTATCTTCATCAATACATCTCGATTTACCTCGAACTTGGGTTCATCAATGTGGGAATCAAAAGCCTAAGACAAAATTTTCCTTGTACATGGGTATGCACCTTCTTCATCAAAATAAGACCAAGTAAGGAGTTAGTTTGTGGGAACAATACTTTAGAAGTACACACGTAGTACCTTGTTCGGATCATTAATGTAATTCATCTCTTGTTCCTTCGCCACTACTATGCCCTTTCCACATGTGCGCGATACCTTCATGAAGCTTACTACTAACCCGGGGTCTCTGTCCATGCTCCCATACTCCTTTCCTACACTTGTGCTCTTCTTGGTTTCCTTCAGTACTTCTTCAGCTCTTTTCTTGTCTTTGTGCTCCACTAATTGTTGGATAATTCCTGCCACTTCCTGCTCTATAGTATTATCCATATGCTCTTTGGTTGAGGTCAGGGTTGTCTAATATTTCATGTTTAATTCCTCACTCCCCCTTTGTCATGAGCACCTTCCTTGTTATCATCCTTATCTTCATTTATGTGATTATTGTTAAAACAACCCACTTGAGACCCAAGAAACAACCTAGGGTTAGTTAGAAAATTATGGGATAATTTTTTTTATTAGAAGTGTCCACAACCAAGTTATAAGACAACAGTTGACCCTATTAGGTTCTGAAACAAATCTAAATTACTAGAACATATTTTTCCTTCCTTAACAAATATCAAGTTCACATGGTTCAATTTTTAGGGTTAGAAGTTTCAGTTAGGTTCAAGGAGTAATTTACCCCATGCCCACTCTCTAACAGGATCAGAGTTTCAACTTGATTTTTCTCATACTTAACATATTCAAAATTTCCCTAAATCATTATCATTGGATAGGAAATTTTCTCACCTTTCCGGTGATATAAATAAGTCCTCCTAACTCCTTCAGAAACTCAAGTTATGGGCAAGCGGACTTCAGAGGTCAAATTTTCCCCAAGGGGACACGTGTGAAGTGGGGAATGAGGGTCCATTTATCGGGTTGGCAGGTCGCGGGGCAGTATTAACAATTTTTCCTTGTGCAGCAGAAAATTTCCATTTGGTCTTGTGCTTCTGCGGGTCCTTCAAGGACACGTTTCGGGTCCTGATCCACAGCGAGAAAGGGTAAGGGAAGGACAAAGCAGCGGAAGAGTTTGGGGCATTTTACCCAAGAGGGAGAGAAAAAAAAACAATTCCCATGCACCTGGGTGCCCACGGGTCCACTAGGGACATGTGGCGCTCAATGGGCCATCGCGGGGGTGAGGAGAGGGAAAGGTGTGGTGGCGGAGTTTTTGGAGCAACTTCTCCAAAGGGGTAAAACGGTAAATGGCATGTGCAGGTTCACGTGCCCGCAGAAGAGATTTCTCAAGGTGAGGGTGGGAGTGCGGTGCTACAGGAGGAAACACAAAAAAATTTCCAAATCAAAATGTTCAAAAGGAAAATGGGTCACGAGGGTTCCACCCCCTCTACAAGCACCCAAAGCTACCATGTGGCAGCCTATGATAGGCTGCGGGCCAATGGGGAGAAATGGAAAATTTTTCCAAAAATTTTAAAAGGTCTAAGGGAAAAAAAGATGTCATGCCTTCACCACTGCCTTGTGAGGACACATAGTAGCCTATGATTAGCTACGGGCTGGTGGAGGAAAATTCAAAATTTTTCCTGAACTAAAATTTTTCCTAAGGATTTTAACAGAAGTTTTTTTCAGGCCACAAGCCCGCCAGGGAAAATTTTCCCAAATTTTCCCGGCAAGGTAGGAAAACTTCAGAGGGCCATAACTTGAGCTAGAAATATTTATTTTGGGAAAACAAGGAATTTCTAGAAATCTCTCGATGCCCTCTTTGCACAAGAATCATAAATTTTACATTTTGATCAAGTTTAAGTGGTCAATTTTTCAAAAAGGATTTATAGGCTTTTAAAAAGCCAACTGGTAATTTCCAACTTTCAAATTTGATTGAATTGGATCTCCTCCTTCACTCAACATGCCAAAAAGACATGGAGGATTACTCTAGGGAGGGCTTAAAGAGTTTTTGGAAAGTAAATTTGTTCAATTTATTCAAGTTTGATTTTTTTTCAGCAATTGACAGAAAACAGCTGAGGGAAGGATTGGCTTAATTTTGCAATGTTCTAAATAATTTTCTTAAGTTTTCTTTGTCAATTTGAGTTCATTTATGATATAAAATACTAAATTTTAAAATTTCCAAGTTTATTAATGTGTGCAGGTCCGAAATATGCATTTTGATTAAATTCAATTGCCAGTTTTAAGTTTATAACTGAAATTCCATTTCTAGAAATTTGTTTATCAAATTCATCATTTAAGTGTGGTTTTTATTTCTAAACTAACTCAATACATTTACTTGTTTATAAACAGATCATTTCAAAGCTAGATTACAAATTTTGATTTCCAAATTTTAATATATTTCCAAGGATACAAAACAATATACTTCCTCCATACGTATTTCTTTCCTTTCCAATTAAACAGAGATTCTAATCACAATTTTATATTCCAACTCAACACAAAAATATAAAAGAGAGATGAACTTGCAATTGTTTATTAATTCAAAAAGAGAAACATCTTTACATTCTTTCATTCCTTGAATGTAATTAGTAGAATTCTATTTCTTTCCAATAGACAGAATAGAGCACAATTGCCTTCATATTCAAATGTACAACTTTCATAATCAATTACAACATCATTCTTCACAAAGTATATATTGCAATTTCATCCACAACAAGTGGGAAATGATTACAAATGAATATGTTTTCACAAAGGACTATCAAACAACATTTTTCCTTTGCTCCAGGATAGCAACATGCACATTTTCTTCTTTTCCAAGTTGATCATAACAAAAGAGGGGGAAAGGCAACGCTTTCCACCCAACCAAGACATCTAATGAAAGGAGAAGCCATCCTTCATCATTGGCCCCTGAGCCCTAACCAAAATGCAATAAGAGATGCAATTCAACCCATGGCAACAACTAGCTTCCACAACACACAACATTCATTCAACATGCATAATACATATAAAGCACAGTCCAAACAACACAACAGTTTACAACTATAATTGAAAAACAATCCAAAACAAAACTTAGGCTTGATCATGCAAGCCAAATGAGAAAGGTCTATGGGGGAAGCTACTTATGCCTCCCAATTGGGAATTGGGCATCCACCAGAACAACCCACCAAAATAATTCATCCCACACACATCCTTATGCCCCCCCACAAATCCCTCCTTATGCCCCCCCACAAATTTCTTTATACCCACCCAAAGTAAGAAATGCAAGATATTTCTTTTCCATGGTGGATCCCAAACCCAAACTCCCTCCACAAAATTCTGATGCCAATTGCATTCCCTTATGCCCCCCCTGCCACATGGATTCCCTATAGCCTTCTCCTAAACCATCCCTATGACAGTCTACCCAACCAGCCAACAAATAACACAAAACATTCACCCTTCACACAACACAATAAGAAAATCACAGCAATAAAAGAAGGAACAAACGCATACCTTTCCATGGTAGCTTTGGTTTCCAAACAGAAAATTCAAGGGTCAAAACACAATCCAAAACAAAAATCTCCCAAGCATGCAAATCTTTCTCAAACTTCCTCCAAAAACAAGAGCTCCAACACAAGAAAATGCGCCCCAAAGAAGTTGCAAAAATATTCAACAACCCCAAAACAAAAAGAGAGTTTGAATTATATAGAAGAGGGAAGAAGAGAGGATGATGTGGATCCATGTAGGATGCCACATCACACATCCTCAAATTCAAACACAAAAGACAAAATCTATTCTCCCAAGCACAATAAAGAGGTGGGTGAAAATATGACAAGTTACTTGCACACTCCAAAAATCCCACACCTCAAGGGACAACAAATTAAATAAAATGTAAGAGAGTGCAATCCAAAACAAGCAAAATGATTAATAAAATTCATTACAAAAGTCATAAATCACTTCTCCAACCATAAGTATGGTTGGTAAATTAAATTTAGAGGCATGGGACAGGTTTTACTTGTCCCATAAGCCTCCAAAAACATCCCCCCAAGGAAAAATTCGAATTTTTCATGGAGGTGGTGTATTTCATACTCCAAAACTGACTTACACACTCTTAGACACACTTACACATCCCTTATATATTTAATATAAACAAGCCAACAAATTCCATTATTAATTTCCCAAAAACCCCATTTGATTTATTTAAATTTTAACTATATGATTTCTCACATTAATATATCACAATTTAATTAATTAAAAGAAAGGGAACACATTAATAATAAAATACATAAAACAGTAAATAAAATTTAACTAGATTAATAAAATACACAAACCCATGGTCACATATAAAGGTAATTCCCCCCGCGGGAATCCCTAACAAAACACACAACACAATAAAATAAGTTGTCATGGTCACCTTGTTTAATTCACCTAGAATTCCATTGTGATTGGTCTCCAATCCCCCGATGTCTGTTGTGATGTTTTAAAACCTACAAAACACAAATACCTCCTTCAGCCTCGTGGCCATATCAGAAACATCCAACATGATATAAATGAAATCAAAAAATCAACTATATAAATGAATCACAACAACATCGAAGTAACAACTACCTCATTTACAGTTTTAATTAACAACTATATCATCATCATGCAATGTACATTTTCTACATCTGGTCATAATATCCAAAATCATACGTTTGAAAAAAATCCATAAACATCCATGTCAAATAGTATATCATCATCCACATATGAGTGTCTCTAATTAATCATCATGCATCATAACTAATCAAGATAAACAATAATCCATGATCAAATATCTAACAACATACTAAAAGAAAACGTAATAATGTCCATAATGCGATCAACTGTAATAGACTAGTATCAGCAGGTGTCAAAGGGAAGTGGGCACTACAATTTCCTTCTTCCTCTGACTCATGTATAATGTACACAGAATGATTCTAAGACTCTTCATTCTCTTCATCATCTTCATTTCCCTTTTCTACCTCCATGTTTTCTAGTTTTCCTGAGTCTGAGCCTTTTGTTACCCTCTACTTCTTCCTTACTGGTGACTCCAACTTAGGAGACTTCTCTCTTTCTTCTTTCTCGAGATACTCTCCCATTACTAGTGAATCTTTCTTCTATGGTGAATCTTCCTTTTGTGGTGATTCTTCCTTCTGTGGTGACTCTCTTTTCATGGGAGACCTCTTCTGACGGACATAAGTACTTGTACTCGCACCTGACTCTTGTACCCCTACTATATGTATTGTCTGTGCACTTGGCACCTTTTTCTCAAGAGCCTCTCCTCTATCTCTTTTCCTTGGAACAGTATTTTTATGCACTTTTGTGTCCTCAAGAATGGAGACGTCATCTTCAACATAAACACCTTTTTCATACTTAGGCCTGTTATCCCCAATTCACCCCTCGAGGTAAATTTGGATAACCTTCATAATTTCTTTAGGTTTGAGCAAGTATAATTGGTTTGAGGCCCAAAAATCAGGTTTTGGGGTCTCTTTGGCTCTTCTCTAACTTCCCTATCCAAGGAGTTAGTAAAAATTTACAAAAATATAAAAAAATTAAGTTACATGCCTATTTTAACGAAAATCGAGTCTGAGGGATATGGATAGAACCAGTGCGAATCATACGAGGATTTTTCGTACCAAGTTTGGGGCTGAAATACGAAGGAGACAGAGAAATGCGAAAAAGCTGAAATTTTTGTCCCAGACCGCACAAGTTCAAGTGGGACAATCAAGTCCCAAAAAGGTGAAATGGCTAATTTGCAAAGGAATTGGTTAAAGGGAAAAAATTGTCCCAGACGGTCCATGGGACATTGGGACAATCGGGACCCGAAAACGTAATTTTGCTAAAATAGCCGCAAAGGGAAGAGACTTACGGTGGAGTGAAGAAATTTATCTGGGACAGTTAATACATCAGTACACGTGGGACCCGCAAAGCCGAAATACCTACAAATAAGAAGGAATCCATTTTTTTGGATAAAAGAAGCCCACACGGTCTAAGTGCAGCTGGGACATGAGTTCCCCAAAAAGGTGAAATCGCCACAATACAAAGGAAAAGTTGATGTCTGACCTCCGAACTTCAAACGTCCACAAATTTTGACCCAAAGCTCCGATTTTCATGAAATTTAACTTTTTAGAATAGACACGACGTCCTATATGCCATAGAAACATAAAAATAAACATAAAAGAAACATCGTCAGCTCCATTCAATTAAATTCCAAGTCTCATTAAATGACATATATCCCTGGCAAACCCAAAATAACTGCCTACATTTTGAATGCCATATATTTTTTCCATTCTTAACAAAAACACACAAAATTGCTACCATTGGAATTGTGTCTCCAAGCCCAATGCACAGAAACCAACAAATCTAGAATTTGATGAAGAATTGAATGATATTTTTATGAAAACGTGTCCAGGTTCAGAACAATGTTTTATTTGGTAGTTGGGATGCATTCAATGAAGCATGGGAGAACATTTCTCACTGTTGCAAGTTATGGGATAGTTTTGGGGGCCTTTTTCAAGCAACATACCATCATTCCAATCCATTTATGACATCTTGAAAGTGGTGGGAAGATAGATTTTGGGATTTTCATTTGTGTTTCTCTCTCATCTCAGAATTCTATAAATTGGAGTGTTGGGCTCATTGTAAGGGGAGATAGTTCTTATGTAACACAACTCTACCAAATTTTTTTTTGAAGCCAATGTGTTACAAACCCTTGTAATGGAATCCTTGCATGGTGACCTAGGCCCTTATTTTCTAATAGATTGAATTGTGTATATCATGAAGCAATAGATACAAGTTTTTTGGATGTCTCTTCCCCTACTGTGTTTCTTTTCATTCTTCTTTTCCTTTCAAAGTCATTAGAAATATATTTTCTATCTTATGATCTTGCAGGGATTCATTATCATTATGTATGTATGACATATTGTTGTGAATTCATTTTCTAGACTATGGATAATTGTTATCACCCCTTCTAATATGCACTTTACTTCTACTTTTCACACATTAGAAGATTGTTCTCACTCCCTCTTTTTCTGGTGTATCACCTCTTTAGTGTAGGCTTTGTTTCCATTCATCTCTCTCTCCCTGGTCCCTTAGAAAGTTAGATTAGGACAAGATAGTTTTTCCTACATTAGAGTACATTGTGGTAGGTAGTTTAGGAGCAAGAGCTAGCTTTCTCTGGAGGTCTATCTCAAGTAGCAAGTCCTACAACATGGAAATATTGCATATGTTATCCAATCACACCATGGGCTCAAGCACACACACTTATGAAAACTAAAGAGTCTTGTGATTCAGAGATAATAGGCCTTATGCAAAAATACACCCTCGTTGTTGTCCGCCCTATATTAGGTGATGTTACTAGTTTTACCATGTGTACATCATGGGAGACATAATTCTCCACATAAGTGCACTTATTGGGTTATATTAGCTTCCTGTGCAACTCACAGTAGCCTTGATCTACTACACTTAGATCAAATCTGAGTTTCTTCATATGTTTGAATCGACTAACCATGGCCTGGAAGTACTACATTGTAAAGGAGAAAGGAAATTTACACTAGGGACTCTTGGTGCCATCTACCAAATTAAATTTGTAGATACAAAAATGGTGGTATACGATAAACTTAGCCTCTCCTTGTACTAGTGAGAGTAACTTCTCGGGTATTCTCCATTCATCCCCAAATGTGTTGCACATCAGCTTATACCACTTTTCTAGGTGCGCCTTATGAGCGGTCGACATGGTCTCACAGGTATACTATTAAAACCTCTTAGCGGGAAGGGGTACTCATCTAGGTATTCCCAAAAAAAATTATCCGACCCATCAAGTACTCCAATCTCTGAAAAGTAAATGGTGAGGTAGACATTACCAAACATGATCTTCTCTCTATCACATGCAACATTTATAATCTCAGCTGCAATGAAAGATGAGAGGTTATAGATGGTTACCTCTGATATCTTGCGGCACACATTCAACCATGCCTTGTTGATATATGTCCATCTCTCTTTCCCATTCAAAATTTTGACCAAACGTGTGGCCATCCTCATCACTAGGTTAGTAATTGTAGAAATGTCAAAGTAGCGCGAACCCTTCTTGTAGTCATAACCTTCAAAGGTCTTCTTAACGACTTCCTTTGCTTCCAAATCATTATCCAATGAATCTCCTTCATAGATAAGGATGATGAATTTTAAAATTATTTTGGGTTATGCGTATTCTCTAACCTGCGAAATATAAGTGGTATTCATGCATGCATAATTTCAACCATCGGTATAGTCACTCAGGCTTACCAAAATAGGGCAACTCATAGAGTTACAATAACCCAACCTTCTCCATTTTCACCTTTACCTCACCATCATAGATGAAAATTCCATCAGGTGTCCTCTTCTCCATAGGGTGAACCAGTTCTAGTGTCATTTCATTTTATGTGGTGTTCGTTCGAAGGTTGTAATCATTGAAAACCATCTTCCTGACGTGAGACACCCATTCTTTACCAAGTAATACGCCGTCGGGGTAATGAATTTTTGTGTACCATTCTTCATTGAAAATGGTAGAAATAGCATGTTTTCCCTTTCTGTTTCCCTTCTTTAGTGAAGCATTTGAAAATTTCCTTGGTGTCATTCCTTCACCTCGGCCTTGAAACTTATTCCTCTTTCCTAGTCCTAGCTCTTCCCAACTTCGCAGCTCCACTCCTTTGCAAAAATTCCTTCAAACCCCATGCCCTAGTTATGTAACCCTGACCTGGAAAACCCTTTTTCCATAAGATGGTGTAACATCCATGGGATTCTTCTACACAACCTTCTCCACTTATGCCCGTGTACTCCTTCCCACTCTGGTTCACTGATCAAACTAGCTATGCATGTAAATATTAAAAACTCTTCTCAAACCTTCTTTACAAGGATGCCCAAGTTCACGAGAGATCTTTGTTAACTTAGAATGCAAGGAAGAAAAGAATGCTCCCCTGATCTTATATTTATGACTTCTTCTCTTCTTTGTAATAAATACCATGCCACCTACCAATGTACTTTCACAATAAAGGTACCTTTTTTTCAATGCCAAACTTCAGTGATTTTCTTCCGTGTTCAATCCTACGTGAAAAACTTCAGAAAACTTTAGGTGCACAAAAACCCCTTATTGACCACATATCCTTACGCACGCACATACAATGCTAAAGGCATTCTTCATCTGTGTCATAATCCTGGTTCTTGACATTTCCTACCTCATGTTGTTGCTACATTTTTCATTCTTGTATGTGGTTTCTATAAAGCCTTTTGACACCATCCTTCCCTTATGTTCACCTCTTCTACACACGATCTTTCAATCCACATATTTTTTATTTTTCAACCTGGGCCATCAATAACCATAGCTTCCAACACTTTTCACATCACTCCACCCCATAGAAAAATGGATGTGTGGTCCACTATGCATAGAATTTTTTTGAAAATAATAAGTGGCTACCAACACACAAATGCGCATAAAACAAAACAACAAGAAAGGGAAACAAAAATAAAGGAAACTACATCAAATTAAAACCTATGCTAACAGAAAATACTGCCTTATTTACAAACATAAAGAAGGCTTATTTATAATAGGGATTTAGCCTACTCCCATTGAAATATCTTGACAACTATGTTTCATCCAGTGCTTGTAATTGACAAGTGCCTGAATCAATTATATAGGATAGAATATATGGGCCCAACCAATAGAATTTGAATCTTCTCGGATGGCACAAAAACTTGGAATCATACAAGAGAACCATTTTCCTAACCTCAAACTACTTGTTCCTGATGTGTCTATCATGCCATGCCTTCTACCTAGATTTTTTAGTTTTCTAACTCCAATGAGAAATAGCTTGCCTCTCATCTAACTGCATCAACTTATCAATCCTCTCCTCAAGCACTTGTTCATCATCTAACCCTCCTATGCACGCTATACACAGTGATGGTAACATGCTTTAAATAGGTAACATAGATTTTGCACCAAACACTAATTGAAAAGGTGTGGCCTTGTTTAGTCTCTTATAAGTAGTCTGATATGACCATAACACAACAGAAACTTTATCATCCCAATCATTTCTTCCCACATCACAAATAATGGTTAATGTGTGATTTAAAATTTTGTTAAATTCCTTAGCCATCCCATTATCTTATGCATGATAAGGGGTATTCTTGTGATGGGATACCATGAATTCTACCAATAAAATTCTAATTGTCTCATTTAAAAAACAGGTACCCCTATCCCTTGTTAAGCTAAGCGGGCATCCATATCTTCTGATTATATTTTCCCACAAGAACCTATTTTTTGTTTACGCTATGAAATCCCTTGTATGTGCCACTTCTTCCCACCTTATAAGGTAATATATACATGTAATGATATAGTGAAAACTTTTCCTTTGTGTGGATAGATAAATTGTAGATTGAGAAACAGGGGCGGAAGCCTAATTAGTTTGTATTAATCTCAATCAACCAAACTTACAGAGAATGGGCTACAATATTTATAGATATTGCACAGCCAAATACAAACATGAGACTAAGTTACACAAGTCCAACTATATTCCCAATTACATTAGCTTCCAATAACATTTGGGAAGCAACAATTGAATAAAAACAAATATACTATTTAAAACAATATAACAGCTCCTGAAATAATCAAATACAAACAAAAGGATGGTTATAATTAAATATAACCATAAAACAATAATTAATAAATTTATTAATTATGGAATGCATAATTAAATAGGATAATAATATTTTATCCTAACATTCCCCCCTTTAATTGTGCATTGTTTGAAGAGATGAGGAGAGGAACTCTCTGAACAACTCGAACTTGTCACATGCAAGTGACTTTGTGAAAATATCTGCTTGTTGTTCAATAGTCGGACAAAATTGAACTGGATGTTGTGCTTCAACACATGTTTGCATATGAAATGAATCTAAACCTCAGTATGCTTTATTCTCTCATGAAACAATAGATTGTGAACAAGTTTGAGAACACCTTCATTGTCAACATACATGGTGGTCGGTTTGTCCTGTGGTATTCTAAGTCCTTACAATATGTGATGTAGCCAAATCATTTTATAGATAGCTTCTCCTATAGAATGATACTCAACTTCTATGGAAGAGCGAGAAACAAAGTGTTATTTCTTACTTCCCCATGATATTGGTCCAAATCCCATAAAGAATACAAATCCAGAAGTGGATTTTCTATCATCAATGTTACCTGCATGATTTGAATCTGAATATCCAGTCAAGAAGAAGTTTTCGTTCTTCTTGTATTCTAGACCAAGATCCACTAATCCTTTGAGATATCTCAAAATGTGCATTACTACTTTCCAATGAAAAACTTTGGGTTCCTGCATGAACCTGGATAGATAGCTCACTGCAAAGCTGATGTCTGGTCTAGTGTAGGTCAGGTAAATGAGACTCCAGATCAGCTGTCGATAGAGAGTGGCACTTACCTCAGGAGATGGATCTAAATGAGATAACTCCAATCTGTTCTCCATGGATGTAGCAATTGGTATACAATCCATCATCCTAAAATTATCGAGTGTAGTCTTGGTATATTTCGTCTAAGAAACAAAAATATGATTATCTTTCTACCACACTTCCAATCCAAGACAATAGTGCATTAGCCTGAGATCGGTCATGTCGAATGATCGATTATGATCTTTATTCATTGCATCGATCATCCTCACTGAATTTTCAGTGATGAATAGATCATCGACATAGACAATAACAATCACCATCTCCCCCCTTACTTTTTGAGGTAGAGATTGGGATCGTATGTATTTCTAACAAATCAATGTTGTACAAGATGCTCATCAATCTTGATGTACCATGCCCGGGGTGCCTGTTTGATCCCATACAGAGATTTCTTGAGTCTGCATACCTTTGCTTCTTGACCAGGTATAACATATCCCTCAGGTTGAGTCATGTCTTCTTGTAAATATCCATTTAGGAAGGCACTTTTTACGTCCATTTGGTGAACTTTCCATCCAAACTAAGTAGCTAGAGTAAATATCATCCTAATCATTTTGATCTTAGATGTGGGAGAAAATGTCTCCTCATAGTCAATGCCTTCTTTTTGTGTGTACCCCCTTGCTACAAGTCTTGCTTTGTACTTGTCCACTATCCCATCTGCATCCAATGGGTTTCTTCCCTGGTGGAAGATCGACAAGCTGTAAAGTGTTATTCTTCATCACTGATTTATATTCAGAATCCATGACATCTTTCCAAGATTTTGACTGTAGGGCTTCCTGGACTGTAGAGGGCTCATCTAATTCAATAACTCTACTCATCAAAGCAAAGTTAACTTCTTCTCTTGCTTTACTGTGAGTCTGTGGTCAAGGGGTGGATGTATCCAGTGGAGCATCCAATCTTACATCTCGTAATGTACTTATAGACCATTTAGGAATACTCTGAATTGTTTCCATGGGTTGTGGTTCTATCTGATCAACACCGTCATCACCATCATCACTTTCATCTTCTGAGGGAACATCAACTTCAATTTTTACAACAGGTGAAAAATCTACATCTTTCGAGTCCGAAGGAGGAGTCTCTTCTTCCTTCTTCTCGAAAAACTCAACATCTCTGTTGGTGTAGACTTTTCTAGTCTTAGGATCCATCAATCTATACCCAAGAGTCTCTTCACTGTACCCAATGAAGACAAGTTTTTTTGACTTCATGTCCAATTTATTTCTATTCTGTTTGGGTATGTGCATGCTTGCTTTACACCCGAATACTCTGAGGTGTGCAATGGATGGTTTCCTTTTTTACCATGCTTCTTGTGGTGTTATTCCATCAAGAGTAGTTGTGGGCGCTCTGTTCAAAAAATACACTGTTGTATTTGTTGCTTCTACCCAAAATGTCTTTACAAGTCTGGAATCATCGATCATGCATTACACCATTTCCATGATGGTATGATTTCTTCTCTTAACAACACCATTTTGTTGAGGTGTGTGTGGAGGAGGCATTTGTTGACAAATCCCGTGAGTTTGTAGGTAGTCTCTGAACTCATCACTGGTGAATTCCCCCCTTGATCTAAGTGGAGATTTCTGATGTGACGACCAATTTCTTTCTCAACTACTACTTTGAACTTTTTGAAGGTTTCAAATGCTTCACTTTTCTTACAAAGACAAAAAATCCACATTTTCTATGAATAGTCATCAACACAAAGCATAAAGTACTTGAACCTAGAATGACATGGCTGTAGTGGACCGCAAATATTGGTATGAAACACATCATGTTTACCATGAGATCAAAATGTACTCCTCTAGAACAAATCTCTGTGTTGTTTGCTTGCTAGGTAGTGAGGACACTTGTCTGTATCCTTCTGAAGAGATGGTAGCCCATGTACCATATTACACCGACGAAGTGTTTCGAGATATTTGAAACTTACATGACCAAATCTCTAATGCCACACCTATGCTGAGGTGGAGTTTTTAGCCACAAGTGCTTGATCTTCTCTATGAATGAAATCAAGTTGAAACATGCGTCCCACATTGGAGACTTTTACAATTATTTTCAAGCCTCTTGATTTATCTCAAATCAAACACATTTTCTTGCCAGATTGACTATCAAAGTCAATTTTTAGGTTGTGATCAAGGAGTTGACTAACTGAAATAAGATTCTTTGTCAACCTAGGGACATATAGGACATCTGATAGTCTACATTTGTGTGAACCAAGGGGTAGAGAAATGTTCCCAATCCCCTGAACTGTATATGAAGAATCATCTCCCAACGAAACATGATTTTTCAATGGCGTGTCCCTCATTGAAATAAACTAGTCTCTATGGCTGGTCATGTGTCGAGTGGCTCCCAAATCAACATACCAGACATCACTAGATGATGTGGATGGTTCACTTGAGCGAGCAGTGAACAAGAAGTCTTCATTATTTGATTGGTCTTGTTGCTCAGCAGTATTACCTTGCTAGTAGGGTCTTCTTTTCCCCATTTTTACCCGTAATTATTATTAGAATGTCCCTTGTAAGATTTTTGTTGTTGTGGTCCAGGGTTGCTAGATGAACCTTTCTTGTAAGTGTTATTCCAACAATTCTTTAAGTCATGTCCTCTTTTGCAGATAGGACATTGCTTCTTCTGTTGATTGTCCTTATGAAAATGATTTTGATGTTGGGACTTCTTATAGGAATTAGGTTTTCCTTTACCTTTTCCTTTCCATTTTTGATGTGAAGACAGTGCATGCTCCTCGTCATCGTCCTTATTGTGCATTGCTTGCTCTTGTTACAGTAGGTTTACCAGTTTGTCAAAACCAACTTTCGTATCTGTCACATTTAGTGTTGTGACAAAAATGTGGTAAGAAGAGGGGAGTTCTCTCAAAACAATGGGAATGAGAGAATCATCTGTGACTGGTTCCCCCAGGGCTAAAAGTGAAGCCCTCAATTCTGTAACTATTCTTAAGAAAGCTTCAATTTTCTCATTTTGCTTGAACTTCAGTGTATGTAACTAACTCTACAAATTTAGTATGAAATTCTTATTCTTGGCCTCATATACTATGCTCAATTTATCCCATGCTTCTTTTGTTGTTTTGGCATCTCGAATGTGGGGTTGCACATCATCGGAAACTCCAAACAAGATGATGAGTTTGGCCTTCTGATCTACTTTATCAAACTCTCCTTGTTGTGTTGTATCAGTGGCTGATCTAGTCAGAGTACCATTCACAACAGACCAAATCTCTTCAAACTCAAGTTGTGTAATTATTTTTGTCTTCCATGCAACATAGTTGTTTCCTCTAAGCAATTGTGAATCTGGAAGAAAAAATTTGGGGGCATTGGTGCCCATTTTGCAGAGATCATTGACAGGGTTTGGCTCTTATCACTCTAGGTATTAGGTCTCCCAATCTATATACCGTTAGTCTGATATACCAAACCTCTCTATATATGCACCCTTATGATATACCCGTTGGTACGTGGAAGAAGCTCTCCCTTTCTATATACCTGGTGGTATGTGAAAGAGGCATTAACGTACGTGAAAGAATTCAATACGTGGTACCAAGACAGTACTGATGGGGTCTATGTGATTATTAACACCGGCTCAAAGAAATATCCTCATACATGTGCCTAACTTCTCTATATACTTGGATAATTTCTTAGTCTAGATTTATGTCGTGTAATCATTCAAAGACGGATGGGATGGTTGATAGTGTGTGCATTGTGACCTTATTACTCCCCGTCGATTTATAGGGACGATGCCCAGATGACATTGTTATAGCTATATTAGGCGTTAAGTGTAGTAGTAGTCAAGACGAATTTAACTGTAAGCACTTCCCAGAGGCACTGTATATACCGAACACTGCAAATGAGATCTAGGATCTCGTGAGTGTTACAGAACCCATTTGTTATTATTTTTTATTACAATTATGCTAGTTTCTGAGAAGTTAGAAAGTTTGCAATTGACTATGACAACCTACAAATTAGTACAATATAAAGCAGTATACAAATTACATTCAAAAAACTAGAAAATTTGAATGGCAGGCAATTTTTTTTTGTTTTACGGGCCCTGGTAGCCTCTGGAGCTCAAAACGACCCATAATGCAAAAAATTGCAAAAAAACAGCTGAAAATGGAATTTTTAGGTATCCCCCTTTTGGAGAAAGTTTCCTGGAATGAAAAACCTGGCTGAATAGGAGAAAAACAATTTTTACCCTAAATTAGGGATTTCTCCACTAAATTTAGTTAGTTATAACTAAATTCAAAATTTCTACTAAATTTGGTGGTACCACCAAATATTCTGCGAAATTCGAAAAGCAAGTTAGGGGTGAGATTTGAACCATGCACCTCCCACTTCTAAGGCTTTCCCTCTATCCAACTTGGCCACTTAAGGGCGCTTGATATAGGAATGAACAAACTTGTATTTAATGAAAGGTAAATGTGACTTACCTTTTGAAAATGCGACCTGGCAGAGGTCCCACATGGTTGCATGTGTGGATTAGGGTTTCTTTTGCCCAAAAAATGGATTTGAAAAGTTTTTATCTCCCTTTTTCTTTTGATTTTTCTCCACTTTGAATGAGCCGCTTGTTCTTTTTTATTTTCACGGCTTTGGCCGCTTAAACCCTAGCTGTGGTAGCTTTTACTTGTGTAGGTCTAAAAAAAAAAAATTCTTTGCATTTGCTGCTAATGGCCGCCACATTTTTGTTTGTGTATGCAGGTTTCTTTGCTTGTTGAGAGGTCACCTTTGTTGATTTTTTTATTGATATTTGCTGCTCTTCATTGATTTGTTGTCCTCCGCTTATTTTTTCCTTTCGTTTTGTTTGTTGGCCGTGTGCTATTGCATGCCTTGAATGCAAGTCTAAATTTTCTGAGAGACCATGGTGCCTTAGCCGCTGTTTTCTTCACTATTTTTTTTAATTTTTGATGCCTTATCTTGTCTACAAGTCATTGGAGGTCGGTTGGTACAGGTGTGTTGTAGCAGAGGTTGTTGAAGATTAGAAAATAGACCAAAAAGAAAAAAAAAATGACCCTTTCTCATATGCACCACTCTATGTCTTCACAGCTCGGTTAGAGGGAGAGACTTCGATAGAAAATTGATCCCTCCAAATATAGCATACTACTACATGTAGCAGTAGCTGAATACTTCTCTAATATTAAAGAAAAAACCCTTGATATGGATTTTTTTTTTTTAACTATATATAAATGAACTCCAGAAGAAAATTTTCCTGGTGTAAATAGCACCAAGGAAAAAAAAAAATTATTTCCGTTTACTTGGAGAATACATAGGAGGTTGTGGGTATGCAGGGGGTTCTAGGAAGCTACAGGAGGCAGCACTGGCTCTCCGTTGATGCAGATTTCTTCTCCATGAATTCTCCTTCCTCTGCAACCTTCTCCAACCTTGCTAGGAGCTTCAATTGACTCTAGTACCAAATGTAGATTGAGAAACAGGGGCGGAATCCTGATTAGTTTGTATTAATCTCAATCAACCAAACTTACAGAGAATGGGCTACAATATTTATAGATATTGCACAGCCAAATACAAACAGGAGACTAATTTGCATAGGTGTAACTATATTCCCATTTACATTAGCTTCCAATAACATCCAGGAAGCAACAATTGAATAAAAACAAATATACTGTTTAAAACAATATAACAGCTCCTGAAATAATCAAATACAAACAAAAGGATGGTTATAATTAAATATAACCATAAAACAATAATTAATAAATTTATTAATTATGGAATGCATAATTAAATAGGATAGTAATATTTTATCCTAACATAAATAGGGCCTACGAAGTCAGTTACCCACTTCTCGAACGGTTTTGCACTGATAATCATTCTTAATGGCATTTCATCCCTTTTTCCTAGATTACCAAGGTGATGGCAGTGGTCATAGGTCTTCAAATACTTGATATAATCTTTGTAAATTATTTCCCACCAAAAGACTACTAGAAGGATATTGCGTGCGGTTGTATTCCATATATAGTGTCCTCCTACAATTCCAACATGTGCTTCCTCCATGATTGCAACATGGTCATGCTCTAACATGCACCGGTGTAAAACCTTATTATGGCCTAGCTTGTATAAGTCTCCATTAATTAGTATGTAGGGCATGATGTGTATGAATAAAAAATTCCTTTCCAAAGTCTTCATTCCTTTCGGTGCCACACCCATTTTGAGAAACACATCAATATATTCCAAGTCAGAGGGCGTACACTGCAATATGAACAGTTGTGCATCTGGAATTGTGTCCTTAATTCTCTGCACGTCCTCTATTAAGTCAATTATTGATATATTTTAGTCCCTAAATTACTCTTACCTGGTTTTACAACAACCATAAACTCAAACTCTTGAAATAGTAGGACCCACCAACATATGTGCCATTTTAGAACATGATTTTTTACCAAGTACTTCAATGCCATGTGGTCCATGTAGAATATAAAGGGTGTTTCCAACAGATACTGCCTAATTTTTTGCAGCACGTAGATCATTGACAATGCCTTACATTCAGTAGTAGTATATATTTATTCTGCTAGGGTTAGCTTCCTACTAGCAAAGCATAATGTGTGGTCAACAATTCCCTCTTCAGGTTGTGCTAAGATTTCTCCAATCTCCATCCCTGAAGTATCAACATGTACATGGAATGTCTTATCCCAATAGGGAAAGCGCAATATGGGTGTGATGATAAGCCTATTATTTAATATGTCAAATGCCATATGTTGTGCCTCTCCCCAATGAAATGTACTTATGTGCTTTAGCAAATTTTCTAATGGCATGATGATATTGGCATACCCCTTAATAAATTTATGGTAATACCCCATATGCCCAAGGAATCCACACATTTTTCTCTGGCTGGTAGGTTCCCCCAATCCCACAATAACAAAAAATTTGGTAGGATTTGTCAGCAAGCCTTCCTTACATATGATATGTCCTAACATGGTTCCAAATGGAGTAGTGAAAACACATTTCTTAGTGTTGATGGATATACTCAACTAGTGACATCTCTCAAACATCAGCCTCAGATTGTCATAATGGTCCCTCATTAATCCATATATTTTCTATTCATCCAGGTAGACTTGTGAATGAAGTCCTAAAACTCCTGAACCACAATGCACAAAAACACAGCAGGCACATTCTTTAGTCTAAAAGGCATGACCATGTAGGCAAAACTTTCCCATTCAGTGGTGAAATTTTTCTTTTCTTGGTCCTTCTTTGCAATTATAACCTGATGATATCCTAAGAATCCATCTGTGAAAGAATAGATTTCCCACCTGGCTACTCCTTCTAGGATCTCCTCCGTGAAGGGGGTTGTAAAAGGGTCAATGAAACATACCACATTCAAATCTTAGTAATCAACACAAATCCTTATCCTTATATCCTTCTTAATGTTGCTGACCATTGGACTTATCCATACTATTTATTTAATAACCTCAATGATGCCCTGTGTAATCATCTTGTCAATCTCCTCCTTGAATTTAAAACTTAGATTTAGATATATTCGATAAGGTATCTTCCAAATTGGGTGCACACCCTCCTTTATTTTGATCTACATCTCTCCTAAAGAGTGGTGAACTCCCTTAAGCTCATGGTAACCACATGGAAATTAATCTTTAAATTCATGCAACAGATCGATGATCTTTGAAAACTCCTTTTTTTCAGTAATCTCCAATAGTGGCCTCCTTAGGTTCCACCTCTAAACCAATATTAACCTTCTTGGTTTTCAGGGGTTCATGGTAGGTGTGCACTTTCTCATCAGCACTATCCATGACCTTGTGCATGCCCACAATATTGTTAACATCTAATTTTTCCACCTCTTTACCATCTATTACCTAGACCAATTTTCCTCTCTTTTCCATGTATACGCACTCAAGTTGTGCGTCCTTTGATTCTTTCTCATCAAGGCATGCTTCTAATCCAAGTTCTCCCAACAATTTCAGCATTCTATCCTCCATCATGGAACTATTTCCTATAGTTAGGAACTTAACGACCTGTAGAACCTCATTCACCAATGGTTTACTAATCCAATACTTGAAAGCTTGAAGGATATCCGTCATCAACTCCTGCCTATTTCTTATCTGATGGTGCAGCTCTGAGTGAATGTACCATGCACACGTAACCTTGTAAGGTGGAGTAAAGCTTATGCACCCATAAATATGGAGGAAATTCTTCCGCACCTTCCATCCAGGCCTTCTCACATGCCTGGACATGAAATGAGGTGGCTTCCTTCCCATGATAATCTTGTATAACAACAGGTGCATTGCTTCAGAAAAACTTAACGGAGAACATAATTCTTACCTTGCGTCACTCTAGAAGCTTATCATGATGGCTCACCCACTAATGTGATGCAGTCCCAAGAAAATTATAGCTAATCATCCTTCTCCTTTTAACCTCACATATCCACTGGGTTGCCATTACTCATAGAAAAACATCAGGGTTGGCTCCCCAGTGTAACTTGGAAACTTTTTTCCTCCCACATGCCTGACTGAGTGTGCCTTTATTACTCTCATCATAAAGCCTCTTAATTTCCTTCCAACTAACTCATATGTCCCGTGTGCCCAATTTTCACATGCCACACTAGTTGTATCACTTATAGATTGAGTGTCTTCTCACTGGATAACACCTTCTTTTGTTGGTTACACAACCTCAGGGTCCCAGATAGTGCACACATATATTTTTCTTAGGTATTTTTATCCTAAGGGATTAGTATAGGACATTGACTTCCCATCCATCAAAGGAATGATAATGAGTTCCTCTTTCTTCTCAAATATTATATACCCCTTATTGAAATGTAATTTAACATTTTTCTTATAGCACTAGGGGCATCCAAGTAACACCGAAAAGTTATCCACCTCAGAAAGTGCTAAGACTTCAAAGTCTCCAGTGAATTTTACCCCTTGGATGGTGATATCATCATCCTTTAAAACACCAATGGGAATTACCTTTTTCTTATTAGCCATATACATCACATTTGAGGATGGTTGTAATGGGGGCCTTCCCATTTTATTCCATGCATCCAGGGTGAGAAAATTAACTTCCACACCCATGTCAATCAGAATATTTCTTAGGAGTGATCCATCAACAACTGCATTCAAGGTAATTTCCTTCATCATAGTCAAGGTTATGAGGAGGAAGGTTAGCATGCAAAACCTCCCTTTTGCGCTCTCCTCCATCACTTGGTACTTTACCTATCAACCATTCTCCTAATTAAGGAATGATATTCTCTTGGCGCAACATATTACACACCTCTCTAACATCATCTATATCTGAATGAGGTACCTCAGTGCTCTTCTCTGCTCAAACTTCCTAGATTTCTCTTTTAGACATTGTATTTCCCATTGAAGACTCCTGATTACATCTATGGTCTCTTGATAAAATTCCTTCTAGTGCACAGGGTCTAGATGTTTCCCATGTACCACCTCTTCTCTTTTAATCAATTTCCTTCACTTTGGTATCTCCCTAGCATGCGATCCTCAACTCGCATCCTCACTAGTACATGTTCTAACTCTAACTCACGTGTCATTCTAGACATCCACTACTGATTAGTATGCTTTATGCTCACCATCCCAGTTCCCTTATCCTTACACTACTTCTAGCTCATGTGTTCAAATAATTCTGGTAACTCCTCATACTTATGCTTCTTTCCATACCAAGAGCACTATAGCAGATCAAGGCATTCATGCTTATAGTGTTCCGTAGACCCATAGTTGTAATAAGTTATACGTGGGAACTCACTTCTTCCACCTCTGAAGTTACCATGACCTCTAAATCCTCTGTGAAAGCCTCTTTTGTTACTCCCTCCATTTGTGTTCCCTTCATAATGATGGCCCTCATCCTTGGAACTTCTTATAATACTAGTATGGCGCACACCGGTATTAATGGTATCGTGTATTTGTTCAATCAATCTAAAATCCTTGGCGTCATGAGTAGTAGAGGTGTAAATTTTGCAATAACAAGACACATTCTTACGGATCATGCGTTGTAGTAGCAAACACCTAATTGTATCATGATCTTCATGGAAAATCTCACAGTCTACCATCATCATACATAGCAATATCCGAGGACAACTATCTTTCATATGCCCTTCTACCTCATAATTTGTACACCATAACCCATTGTGAGTCTCATGAGCCGAGTTCACAAATAGTTTCACTATTTTCTTTGCCATTGTATAAATTTGGGCTTCTAGGAATGGACTAACTCATGTGTCAATGCTTCCTACTAATTCAACACGCAAGGAAGCCTCCAAGACCTCACGTGTATTTGTGAAACTATTATGTTTAATTGCCCTCCTGAATGGTGTTATAAGTCCTTCAATGAACCACTGAGCATGATGCGAAGCATGAATGTCATAAGATAACTTGGATAGGAAAATCTTAAAACATGTGTCATACTCCCACACACTCTCTACCATTCCTTGTTTAATCCCCTTCAACGCATTGGTACTTTTATGTTCAAACTTAGGTATGTAGAAATCCTCCAAAAAGGCATTACATAACATAATGTAATCCACCAATTTCTAGTGTGTGTCATACTTCCTATACCAACTATGTGTGTGTCCTTATAATGTGGTTGTAAACTAAATTTATTTCCACTCTAGGGAAGTGATCCCCTTCACACACCATATTAAATTGCACCTTTGTACATGTTACACGGCATCCTCAATGCCGTTGTAATTAGATAAGTGGATTGACATCTCATAAAAAACTTTTTGATAGTGTTCTGGACCTTATCCTCTAGATCCAAGACCTTGATTTCCTCTAATGTTACCTCAACCACCAGACGCACTATATCTAATAGTGCCAATGTCTCCAGATCCACCATATCCTCTTTCTATTGTAGGTAAGGGGCTTAATGTAGTTGCACCTTATGAACCCAGTATCACACTAAACTACCCGCCAATAGTCTGTGATACTGAACCACTCCCAGACATGTTTCCAACACCACTTCTAGATGCAATAATCAAACCTTGTGATCCCACACATTGCCCAAATGTTGTGCTAGAAAAAATACCCCCAAACACAGGAAATGACTATGTAGCCATAGATGTCCCAAATGAAAGATTATACCTCCTAGGTGTCTCTCTACTACGAATACCAATAACAACTTGATTATAAAAAAATATCTCAGGAACTGGAAAACTAAGCACAAGGTTATGGTCACCATGTCGGTTAAGATGCATGCCTATGACTCTTATCCTTTCTTCATATGATGAGCTCTCTCCAGAATCCAGGGGGTTTTCTCTTCCACACTTGCCAAGATGGAGTAGCTCAGACTTCTCAAGTTTCATGTCCTCCACATGAACCTCAAATCCTTCTCACAACATCTACCTCTGTAAATCCATCACTCCTCCATATTTACATTGTCTTGCTAAGTCCCTCTCCCGAGATTCATTATACTTGATCTGCCTCTCCTCTCTCTCCATTTCCACCACAAGTTCCACCATCCTCTACTATGTCAGCTTCCACGCCTTGTGCCTAGAATGATTTTAGCCAGCCATGGGAAAGACTTCTAAACTCGAAGTAATGACCAGGATCTTGATAGCTATTGGAACAACATGTAAGAATTATCCTCTAGGATCCCTTAAGAACTCAAACTCAATAGTCTCTGGGAAAGAATATTTAGAAATAGCATATTCTAGGATATATCTAGTCATTACTCTACTCCACTAGTGATCAACAGCACGGGTCCATATCAGATTGACATCATACAACTAATGATATTCCTCCTAGCTTGAAACATGAGATCTATAGTACCAACTCATCCTTGATGCATATGATGATAGCCATTCATACAACTCTACTAGGAAAGAACAAAATAATGTCTCATCGATTTCGTGATACATGTTCTCCTCCACCCATTTTTGTGCATCAAAGTCAAATCTAGTACTGACCCTTTGAGAAAACTCATCCTCTGTGCTTTTAAGCTAGGTCTTGACATTGTCCAAGGTCAAGTGCTCCGTCATTACAAATTTCTCTTACAATATCTTCAAAAGAGGTCCTGGTAACAAAGCCAAGATATAGTCATTATTTTACCCTCAATACTTCTTTCTAACCCCAAGCGCACTGACTTATCATCTAGCATACTTTGGGTGCTCACCCGAGGTGTGCGCAGATGTCGAGCTCCTATTTTATGTGAGATTTACAAGAGATTTCTACCATTAATGGAGGATTATTTGTGGAAATAGAAGTAAATTCATTTACTTTTAAAAAGAAAGAAGATATAACTAACAGATCTACACATTAATGCATAAAAAAGCTAATAAACATTGTAAGAAGTACAAAAAACTAAATCTGAGTCATGATAAGCCATGTAACATGGTGGTCTATACCCATAAGCAATTTGTACATAATAGATCCATGTATATTGATTTTATAGAGTTCTGATAGCCATATTACATTCAAAAGGGTCATCTCAGATCATATATCAAATGACTGGGACTCAACTCCTACAAAAATATATGATCAGAGATCCCAACTTTGATTTTTCCCAACATATCCCTTATTATAGATCCCAGTACCCATACATATGCTTAATGGTATCCCTTACAACCCTCTAACACTAAGTACTCTAAACCCTAGCACCATGAACTCCAAACCCTTAGCATTTCCTAACATTTTTGTAGCACTTCATTACTCTCCTTCTCTTTCTCAGCTCCCCTTCTCACTTTGCACCCATATATCTCTCTGTGTATGTCTATGTTCATGTCCCAAGAACTTCTTTAAATAGTATACAATTGACCACTGCCATGACTTCTCTCCTAAGCATATCACATGCCAAGTGTTGATGTGGTCCTCCATTGGTGAATTTTTATCCTCTTTACAAACCTTCCACTAACTATAATGATGCCTCTAGGAATATTCTCTACGTGGAATATCCTTTTCTTGATCTCTAAGGTTCTAGGCTAACATCTTATCCACTTATTATGCCTAGTCGGGTCCTTGCATTTTTTCTCAAGTGGCTCCATGATGACAACTATGGATAAGTCCTTTAAACCCTTGTTCTACCTCCCACACGTGCCCTGGTTTCACTTAAACCCTTCTTAATACCCCTTTTTCCTGCGTGATTTTCCTTGACTGCCCTTCTATTTACTGATGTTGATTATGCATGCGTCTTGGTTCTTAGCCAATATTTTAGGGTCCAATAAGCATTTAGTCCATTGAGAGCCATATCTTTGTCATCAAAAGCTTCCTCACCTTCTGATTGATCACTTCTCACTCATTCTCTCTCTTCTTCCTTGTCTCTCTATATTATAATTCTTCATTGCGAATGTACTTTTTTGAATTTTTTGTATTATTCACTTTAGTGACTTTAATTTTGCAAGGCTATACATTGGGATGGAATCTCCATTCTAAATGGTTTAACTTTTGTTCTTCTGATACTACAAGAAAGAAGTTATTTTCTTCTATCTCATTTTCTATGTTCTTCTACTTCCTACTTTCCAACTATGCAAGCTTTGTAATCTTGAACAAGTAAGAAATAACTTTGTGTATTTGAGGAATAAATCAATAGAAATTTGTATCTTTGATTTGTTAATATTGTTGTTGTTTTTTTTTAAAATCTATTCTTATTGATTATGGATGATTAATTAAAATTGAATAATGTGTAGTATGTGGGGATAGTTAATCTAAGCTATGAATAGTAGTAATAATGTAAATAAATGCAACAAAAAAGAGTGTAAATGAAAACAACTATGTAAAAGAAAATGCTAACCCTAATGTGTAAGAGAAGAGGAAAGAACTCATATGAATAACAGATACTCATGAGAATATGTCACAAAGCTGACTGGAGAATATGGAAGAAGGAACAACCGTGTAAAAGATTTGAAAAGGATGGATATGGAATATCTAGCTAGAATGGAGCACCTGTAGAGGGATTGGGGCACCTGCGGGCACTCTGGTCTTCAAAATGGGTGCCCTGGTCTATGTAAAATCTCTAAAACTGAATCTCATAAGGCTGGGAGGTGGTCTAAAACCCTCGTTGTGTGTCGAATAATATTCATTATCCTGTGCTGAGTGTTGCCAATAATTTATGATGACGTAAAGACCTAAAAAATACCAAAAGAAGTATCAAAACCCTAAAAAAATAAATATGTAAATGAATGGGTCAGATTGACCTTAGATTTCACAAAAATGGGCTTACTAACTGAGTGTTGCGCTACATTTCAGACCCAAATGTAATTTTGGTGAGTGTGTGCATAATGTGCCCTAGGTGCTCTTGTGTCTAGTCACACTTTGTGAAGTAGTGAGCAATAACTAAATGTAGAAAATGTAATAGAATGTGTCCATTGAATAGAATATAATCCATCTCTCCCTATGAATTATGATGCATATGTCCTATCCTTGTGCCAATATGATGGAGCTATATGGATGCAAGTGATCTCCAATGTAAAAGATGGATACAACTCTATACGAATGATAGTAGTGAATAGTGTTAGGTCCCTCATTATGGTCTCATAACTTTATATTTATAGATTTCTCTTTATATAATTTCATAATTAACCCCAAAATGGCTAACCACCAAAAAGATGAGAAGATCTAAAATGGACTATAAAGAGCCCAAAAAGATGGCAGGAGAGTGCAAAAGGGACCGGGGCACCCCTGGTGGGACTAAAGTGCACCCATGGGCACCCCATTTGAGGCTAAAATAATGTGAGGATGATATAAGTTGACTGTGCATGTGGATGTAAAAGGTGAGTAATGACAAAATAAAATTAAAAAAGATGGCCAAAAGATGGGGGCTAATTAGTACTTTCTTCACCCAAGAACCTTCTAAATAGTAGCATGAAAACTAGGATTAAATAATGTCTAAAGTGCATGATTTTTTGAAAACATTTTTCCCTCACTTTATGTTGGTGAACAGAAATCTCGGTAGCATAAAGTAGATAAAGATACGTACCTGATGTCCATGAAGAGTGTAGTAGAAACATGTTGCCAAATGTTTAGAAAAAAACGTGGAATGATACAAAAGGATGGAGAAGCATGGAAAATAAAGATGAAAATGCACAAAAAAGGTTATGAGAATGAATCTAGGGTAGAAACGGGTGTGTAGTTTACCTACATGGTTTGTACTGCATTTGTGTTAGTATGCTAACTGTTATTGTTGACACCATGAGGTGTTTTTTTTCCCAATTTGAAGTTACTTTTTTCTCTTATGACCAGACCTGCAAGGATAAAAATGATCAAGTAGTCAAATATGTATGCATATGTTTGTGTAAAAATGTAATTTAAAAGATGCATGTAAAAGCATGTAAATGTAAAAAATACATAAATGAAAGAGTGTAAATGGAACATGTACACCATGATCCATGGTCTAGAGAAAGAGTGTAGAACGGATATCATATACTTTCAGGGTTTTTTAGGTGATCCAAAGATATAGGCCAAAGAAGTATAGGGAGGAAATGCTTTGTGTCCTCCAACCTTTAACTACTTCCCTGAACTATGTGTAAAGAGATCTTTGTACTATCCTGGGTTTTTGGGTGATCCGACACTAGAAGTATAAGTATTGGGAGGAATTCCACTATATCTTCCAACCATTAACTTGTTCCCTCGAATGTTAAGGACATCATGTCCTGTAAAATACGTTGTGTATAGAGTTCGTAGACTGGTCTTAACTCACTCGGTGTATGTAAATTCACAATGCCAAAGGTGGAAAGTAGCACTGAACCTAAACTGGTGTAAACTACATTTTGTTAGTATGTAAAACCCTAAATGATTCCTCCCCTCTTTTTGGTTGTATGTGACGTCACTGATAGGAGAATGCGGCCCCAAAAGAGGACCAACCGCATGTACTCTACAACTCTTCCCTGTAGGGGGAAGGGAATGTGCTTGGTAGAAAAAAATGTGTACATAAGCAAGGATGGCTAGCCAAATACAAGTGTTAGTATTATCAAGCATGCATGTAATAATACAAGTGTATAGTCTATGAAAATACATTGTAAAATCTACCAAGAAAAGTAGTGTAAACATCGCAAGAAGATAAGTAAGCCGCACAAAGCGGGTCGCAAACATGATACATCACTCACAATGTCGTTATACATGTAAGACCATCATAGCCGCAAACAAAAAACAAGTGTGCACACCAAACATAGCATCAAGGCCCAAAAACAAGAACAAGACAATAGCTGACAATGTAACAAACAAGTATGGAAGCAAATATCCCTCCATAACAAATGATTACACATGAAACACCTCGTTAGCATGTTAGAAATATAACTGAGTGTGTCAAAAGTCATGTATAACCAAGTAATGTAAAGTGTTAAGTATAAAATAAAACAATATCACCTATGAGAGAGGAATTTGGATGCCCCCAGCGACCAATGTAGGAAGGGTAAAAGTTGAAAGCATCCCTTCTGCTTGTAAGATGATCTATATCTGCGATGAAAATTAAGCCAAGAGATGTGAACACGCATGTGGGTGATATAGTATATATGACATACAAGTAAGCTAACTAGCATGCATGAGTTACAAGTTGACGTCGATTGTTGGGACCCTAAATATGACTAGTGGGGCTAATGGAGCATGAAAATTTGTGTATTCTATGCCCCAAACCCGTAGCAACTCTGTTAATGTACAAGTAATATTTCCCTCTTCATCATGGAGGTTCCCACTTACTTGTGCTTCAACAATCCTCCTCTAATTAGGACTTAACCGTATTATCCTCGACCATAGGTCCATAATTTCCTCTTTATCGAGTGACTTCTTTGTCCCTGTGGGAAGATCCCATGGCTTCTGATATATTCAAGATATAGCCAAACTGCATTCCACACAGAGCCAATTGATCAGGGTGGACACCCTTTGATTGCATTTGGTGAAACAATGTCATTGTTGTGTGAGTATGCCCATGCTTACCTAAAATTTTGGTGATCCAAAACCCCTCACATGGTTGGGGGAGAGCAACACAGGTTTTCTCAAAAGTTAAAAAATAAAAACTCATTTCTATTGTTCCTTTGTGGACCTTTGTCACATGGTCCCAACTATGTCATGTTCTCTATCATACTAGGCCAAGCTTGACTACATTCAACTCAGCTCTATTAGACCTATAAGACACCAATGATAACCACATGATTTCCCAAGCAACGAAGCATAGTACCATGTAAAAATATTTCAGAGAACAATTCACTGGAAAAGAGGTCACCAAAAAAATTTGCCACTGGAATTTGACACAATCCAACAAGAGCATCTTCAAAGGTGGATGCCTCCGAAAAAATATATCTACATTTTACAAGAACCCTAATGTCCCACTACTCCATCAATTCCTTTCTTTTTTCTACCACAAAACTATAATCCATTCTTCAATTTTTTGGGGGACATTGATATGATTTTATTAGACAACCTCCAAAAAAAATTACTATTAAAAAATGAAATTCCACTAGGTATAAAATCCTTTTCATTAAAAAAAAAGTCCACTACAATCCAAGAAGAAATGTTTATTTATTAAAAACAAATATTATTTTACAAAACAAAATTTTAACATCAAATGAATCCTAAAAAAGATAGATGAAGGAGAAGACAAATTAAATTGACACGAAGTGGGTGAACTTGAGGGAGGGAAAAAAACATTCCAATCAAATGACGTGCACATAGTTTTTCCAATGAGAGTGGAAGAAGGTCCCGTCGTATTATCAAAGATTCACCATACAAGCATTTATAATCTCTATGTTTTTCATCCAAATACCCCTATCTTATCTCATTCAGGGGAAAAATAGAATGCTGCAATTGCATAGTGCCATGTAAAATTCTACTAGAGAAGAAGTCGCTGGAAATGAGGTTGCCAGAAATTTTCCACTAGAATTTTACACATTTCAGCCAAGGCATCTTCAAAGGTGGACGCCTCCAGCAAATAATGAAATATAAGAAATAAATCTAATATGTGTAGTAAAGTGATCACATAAAACACTAGTAAACAAGATTAAATGCCCCCAGGACAATGCAATATGTTGCACGGATGGGTGGAATGGAATGCAAGATGGAATGATAGGAGCCATGTGCCCTCCAAGTGAATGGAAATGTATGTAATGAGGCTCATTTTGTTTTCCCCCTCAATAGTCAAGAATGAACCATAAACGAGAATGTGTCATCAGGAAATGGTCAAAGTGTATGTTGTGTCTAACACAATGTGATGAATGTGTAGGTGTAGTGATGAGATGAAACCTAGCAAAGATATGTGCATGAATCCTATAGCCGAAGTGTATATCACAACTTGATGAATGGATGAGTGATGATTTATCCCTAAGCGTATATCACTATAAGATGAATGGAGGGAGGTGGTGATTTATCCTAAAGCATATACCAATACAAGATGAATGAAGGAAGTGAAAAGTTAGCCTATAGTGTGTTTCAATATCGTAGAAATTTTGCTTGATGAAATGATGAATGGTACACACATGATGATTGTAAGGTCCATTTGATTTGCAAACCCTCGACATTCGAGTATGGGCCAAGGAATTAAAGTGCGACATAGGGTGGTGAGTGCAGCACATAGGATATGTAATGATGAAAGATGACCATGTGATGAGTAGAATGTGTAATGTAAGATGTATAATATGTAATGTTGTTTCACTCGGAATGACTCGTTCTTATAGAAACAGATAATAGTTAGGTGTTAGGAGGAATACCTATAGAATGTCGAGATGGTGTGCGCGTACCGTAGAGAAAGATCAGGCTGATTGCGAAGAACTCCTTTTTGTCTTGGAAGGACTACCTGCAAATAAGAACACAAGACCACAAGATTTGATTAAACAATAAATGAGGAAACTGCCTTGGGCCCAGGAAATATAAAACTTCCTTTCGAAGGTGGTCAGTTCCCCTGCTAATATGAATTAACACAAAAGACTGCAAAATATCAATTAGATTACTTGGTTGAAACTAGTAGGAGAAGGCTGGTTTCTGGTTATAGTCAGGGTAACCGATACCGGTTTCTGGTAACCGCCGTCGGTTGGGTCTAGGACCTGTAGGTTGAACTGGGTAGGGGAAAGGCTGGTTTTCTGGTTTTGATCAGAGGAACCGATGGCGGTTACTGATAGCCGATGCCGGTTACTGATAACCGATACCGGTGGGTTCTAGAATCTTCTTAGTAGCTATGGTGTTTTGTAAGGCTGGTTTATGGATGATATTAGGAAACGGGATGATTAGAAGCAAAAGAATAACAGTTAGATGCAATGACACGTTGGGTAGTAGATTCAGAGACGGATTTAGGAGGACTGAAATTCACAGAGCATAAGAAATGTTATAACAGAGGACATGCAAGATGTGACTTACTGGTTTTGACAAAGATGCAAGTTGATCTCCTTGGTTGTAAACACTTCTGGTATTTCCACTCGTCTCTGCTCTGTCAAGTGAAGATCTGGACTCTGTTCCTCGCTCGCAATGCTCTCTGTTGATCCAGAAATCCTTTGACTGATCTCCAAAAATGAAATTCCGATCCGTTGTTTTGGTTTGGGGAGCCCATTTACAGGGAACCGATGGCGGTTGCGTAACCGACGGCGGTCGAGTAGGAACCGGCATCAGTAAGGAAAAAGTAGGCTATTTTTAGTAAAATAGCCCACCTTCCCTGCTTTTCTCCCGAGAGATCAGTTGCGGGCTTGGTCAAGTGGCTAGAAGGTCGGTTTTTGGGTGCGAGTAAGGAGGCATTAGTTATGGATGTGAGTCTAGACCAAGTCATGGGTCTTAATTAGGTTAGTTTAGGGTTAGGGCTAGGTCATGATGAGGTGGCAAAGTGAGGTGGCGGGTAAGGTGATGTGGATTTATCAATTATAAGGTAATTAATAAATAATTGTGTAAGGTTTAGGTGATGAGGTTAGATTGCGAGATGAGATGCGGGTCACAAGGGGTCGTAAGACACAAATTTGGTGTCTACATTAGCCCCTTATTGTCGTGTAGCTTGTTCTGTAAAGCTGCGCGGACAATAATATGAAGTGGTTTCTCATGTTAAGGATATAGGTAATCCCCCTCAAATCTATCACAGATTGAGTGAACGGGAAATCAGGGATAGGGTTGATAAAGGGTACATGGTTGTAGAGAGGATGGTAAGGTGGTGGGGTAGGTCCCAAGGAAGCAGACGCATGTTGAAATGCCATAGTACGACTAGGGTACGTGAGTTGACGAGCAAACCAGCAGTGCAGAGGCAAAGGTCGATAGTTTATCCAAACAAGGGTGATATAATCTTGGTATCCAAGGCATAGGAAGTAGCCCCAGGGTATATAACAGGTAAGGTACAGGAACGTTTAGGCATGTTCGGCAGTACCAAAAGGTTGGTTTGGTTGAGATAAACGTCACGGTCTAGGTCTGGGCAAAGTTGGTCGACAGATCAAGTCAAGGACCCTAATCATGCTAAAACACGAACAGGTGAGCTCGATTGAACAAAAAACTACCGGATGGGTGGATAAAAGTGTATGGTGTTGATTTTGGGTAAGGGATGGAAGTGGTGCGGCCGTGGGTCGGGCCAAGTTGTTGGGTTGCGGCCTTGGGTTGGGCCAGAAGGGTAAAGGGAGGCCTTGGGTCGGGCCAAATAGTGAGGGCGAGGCCTTGGGTCGGGCCAATTGGTAGGTTGAGGCCTTGGGTCGGGCCAAATTGGTAGGGCGAGGCCTTGGGTCGGGCCAAATTGGTAGGGCGAGGCCTTGGGTCGGGCCGAATAGGTAGGTTGAGGCCTTAGGTCGGGCCAAATTGGTAGGGCGAGGCCTTGGGTCGGGCCGAAAAGGTAGGTTGAGGCCTTAAGGTTGAGGTAGGTCGGGCCGAATAGGTAGGTTGAGGCCTTAGGTTGGGCCGATTGGTAGGTTAAGGCCTTGGGTCAGGCCAAATTGGTAAGTTGAGGCCGTAGGTCGGGCCGAATAGGTAGGTTGAGGCCTTAGGTCGGGCCGATTGGTAGGTTGAGGCCTTGGGTCAGGCCAAATTGGTAAGTTGAGGCCGTAGGTCGGGCCGAATAGGTAGGTTGAGGCCTTAGGTCGGGCCGAATAGGTAGGTTGAGGCCGTAGGTCGGGCCAAATTGGTAGGGCGAGGCCTTGGGTCGGGCCAAATGGGTAGGTTGAGGCCTTGGGTCGGGCCGAATAGGTAGGTTGAGGCCTTAGGTCGGGCCGAATAGGTAGGTTGAGGCCTTAGGTTGGGCCGAATAGGTAGGTTGAGGCCTTAGGTCGGGCCAAATGGGTAGGGCGAGGCCTTGGGTCGGGCCGAATAGGTAGGTTGAGGCCTTAGGTCAGGCCAGACAAGTGAACAAATGGTGTGCAGCAAAGGTGGATAGAGGTGATATTGGTGAAAAAGAGGCAAGGAGTAAATAAGGGCAAAGAATGGGGTGAAAGTTGGGTAGAGAACCGATGTCGATTCTGCATGACCGATATCGGTTAAGGGACCGATACCGGTTCCTTAGGGCAAAATGAAACCGATATCGGTGAAAGGCGAAAAACCTATAAAAAGAAAAATACGGCTTGTCATTGTCACTTTTGTTATTTGCAAACCAAATCGACTTGTCTGACGTGGAGAGTTGGGATTAGAGGCTTGATTGAGTGAGGTGGAGCTATTGTATTGGCGGAGAGAGTTGATAGTGGGCCCGATTAAGGAGGAGGCAGCAGTTGATTGGCCGGGGACCCAGCAGATCAGGATTGGAGCCATGGCACAGGCAGGAGGAGCTGGAGGGGCTGGACCAGCTGGACCGCCACCACCCATCCCACCACGACGATGTGTCGTCGTTCGGGTAGATTCGAAACTCTTTAATTTGGTGATTTGGTTGTATTATGCTAAATTGGGGGTTTGGGTAGGAATTAACCTTTTTTAGGAAATAATGAGAAAATGGAAATGATTTGAAAAAGGGAGAGGGTAGATAGGCTAGATAGGCTAAGGTGGGTAGGTGGGTAAGTTTTTAGGGTATTTGGGTGGGTAGATGGGTAGAAATAGGTAAAAAATGGGTTTTGGGGGCCGCGCGGGGGTTCGGCTCCGGGAGAAGACAGTGACCGATGTCGGTCACTAAGCGACCGGCATCGGTCGCACAATTTTAGGGAAAGGGAGTGTTGTTGGTGACCGGCATCGGTCATGTATCGGCCGGCGTCGGTGGCTTGTGTGTTTTGGTTTGTGGGTTGTGTGGGTGGGTTGGTTGTTTTGGGTTTTTGGGTTGGGTTGTGGGTGGGTGTGGGTTGTGGGTTGTGGGTTTGTGTGGGGGTTGGGTTGGGTTGTGGGTGGTGGGTTGGTGGTGGAGAAGGGTTTTTGTGGGGGTTGGGTTAGGGGTGGAGAAGGGTTTGGTGTAGGGTTGGGTTTTGGGTTTTTGGGTTGGGTTTGAGGTGGAGGTGGGAGAAGGGTTTGGTGTAGGGTTGGGTTTTGGGTTTTTGGGTTGGGTTGTGGGTGGGTGTGGGTGTTGGGTTGGGGGTGTTTGTGTGGGAGTTGGTTTTGTGTTGGGGTTGGGTTGCATGTGTTTTGTTTGGGTTTTGTTTTTGTTGGTTTTGGGTGGGATGGTTTTGGGTTTTTAGGGTGGTAGGTTGCTAGAGGGGGGTGGTAGAGAGTCGGGGTATGGTCGGGGGGATAAAAAAGGGTGTTTAGATGATAAAGTAGATGTTGTAATAAAGAGTAGGTCTAAGGATGTGGGTTGGTTTTGCAGGCACGTCAGCAGTTGATGATGCGGGATAGGATGCCCCCGCTGTTGGTGCGGATGAGGCCACACATATCTGCGGCTCATTGGGCCATCATGCGCGAGGTGGGACTCGGTGGAGTCCAGAGGTACAGAGCGATAGAGAGAGATCACAGCCTGATGGTCGCCCTCATCGAGAGATGGGATCCGGCGACCAATGTGTTCCATCTCCCGACTGGGGAGATGACCGTCACATTGGAGGATGTGTATCGCATCCTTCGGTTACCTATCGAGGGAGAGGCAGTCTTCCAGGTAGATTCAGAGACTGCCATGGACAGCATACTGCAGGTTTTTGGGGATGCAGCCGCGCTACTGACCTACCATAGCGCGAGTATCGGGTACGGTGACATGTACCGTGCGCATCGACACGAGACACGACTGGCTGTGTTGATGATGGTTGGGATCACCTGCTTCACCCTCCCGGACTCAGAGGGAGGCCGCTTCCCCACGAGCATTGATGGGGGTGCTGCTTGAGATGGTGGAGGAGCACACCTGTTACGCCTGGGCACCAGTATATCTGGTGCAATTATACAGGGAGCTATGGGGCTATCGCCGGAGGAGGTGATTCGGTATTTGCTCTACATTTTTGTTGCATTGTTGGGCATACGAGCACATCGTATGTATCAGGCCAGTAGGGTTACCCCAGCAGCCAGGGCCACAGGTCATATACCGATATGGCTTTCAGAGGTGGTTGGGGGTCGTGGGCCAGCCACGAGCAGTTGTTGCAGGTCGGGATGTGGCATACTATAGACATTTGCTAGAGGGCCTTACAGCAGTAGACATTGTATGGAGACCCTACAGAGGTCACCACCCTGGCAGAGGAGCCCGCTTACAGTTGCGCCTAATCCAGTACACATTCTGGATAGCAGGACGGAGGCCAGGAGAGTACGAGCGGATACCCCTAGAGAGGGTACGCAGGCAGATGGGGCTGCGACAGGACGAGCCACCTCCCTTCCCTCAGTACAGGAGGGATGATGTAGAGGCCCCACTGCCTGCACCACAGCCTTTGGATCCAGATTGGGTAGCGGAGAGGTCAGCAGGTGAGGGTGTAGATGATGCTGGGTGCACGGGAGCATACAGGGTGTGGTGGGCTGGGCAGAGAGCAGCCAGGATAGTACCGCCTGCACAGCCAGACTTGGCTGCAGTTATAGGAGAGAGAGATCAGCTCAGGGGTCAGGTGCAGCTCTTACAGGGGCAGCTAGCTGCGGCATAGGCACAGATAGGTGTCTTACAGGGGCAGCTAGCCCAGGCTCAGGCACAGGCACAGGCAGCACCACCACCAGCACCACAGCCACAGGTGCAGGTACAGGCAGCAGCACAGGTACCGGCACCACCGCGGCCACAGGCACCACCAGCAGCACCAGCACAGGCTCAGGGGGCATTGGTTGTAGGTGCCAGGGGACCAGCCCCAGCTCCTTCAGTGGCTCGAGAGCGCTATATGGAGGTTAGAGCAGAGGCCCGATATTATCAGGATATTCTTGATGGTACCGGAGTCGAGTATCAGGCTTATGCAGCGCATAGGGCAGAGACCTCTCACAGCCAGAGATCTCAGGGAGGTGCAGCCACAGCTGGCGTGTCCGTGACGGGCAGGAGGCGAGAGGCACCACAGGGACCAGCGGGGAGAGGTGCCGAGGGCGGTGGGGAGAGCTGAGAGATCCCAGACATGGTTGTTGTATTTTAGAGATGGGCACCGGTCTGCGAACCGGGTGTATTGATAGAGGCCTGCGTGCCTATGTATTATTCATGTATTCATTCATTCATTTATTGTATACCGGCCTGCGAGCCGAGTAGGGGTTGTATAGTGGATACCGGTCTGCGAGCCGAGTATATAGCTATTTTTGATACGAGGGACCGGCCTGCGAGCCGAGTCGAGATTTTTTGACAGTTATTGCGGCCTGCGTGCCGGCTTTGTTGTATGATGAGATCACAGAGGCCCCGATGTAGGGCACATTGTATTTTTGAAAACTTGTATATATATATATATATAGACGATGTTTTGATCCACATGCAGTGTTCAAAATGTGTTTAAATATTTGGTTAATGGCTGGTAATATATAGAATGTGTGATGAGTTTAATTGACATGTTGATAGATGGATGATGCTGATGTTTTTTTTTTTTTTTTGTACGTATATATGAATGTCAGGTTATGTGATGAATTGGTGGTTTTGTGACATTGTGATATATGTAACTGATGAGTTGGATCCAAATGATGTATAGATTGATAGTTTCTTGATATCCGTAGTTGATGGTTTGTGTATTTGTATAAAATAAATGATGTTAATGAAATTGTAATGCTATGTGTGGTGGATGAACAAATGTGGTAAATTGTGTTGTTTATGCAGGAAAAGAGGCGGGCACGACAAAAATTTAGGTGAGAAATGAAGAAAAGAACGCTGTTGAGAAAAGATAGGTGTGTAACCGATATCGGTTATCGGTAGGAACCGATATCGGTAGCTGATAGACCGATATCGGTTAAGTAACCGATACCGGTTATTTAGGTATGAGCTTTTCTAAAAATAGAAAAGCTAGGGTGGCAACTTAAGTTTTAATTTTAGAGCCATGCAAGAGGTTAAATATGTGAACGCGACGCTTTTTGACGACTGAGACAGGTTATTTGCATGAGAGATTTGAGTGATAAGGAGAAAAGAGACAGGAAATTACATGAGAGATTTGGGTGATAAGAAAAGAGACTGGGAAGGTGAATACGATCTGAGATTCAGAAAGCAGAAAGACAAATTTGAAAAGAGTGGTGATCATGGCAGAACGAGGAGAAGCATCCAACAGGCGGGGACGAGAGGGAAGACAAGTGCCACCGCAAGCTGCTGCAACCCAAGAGGTATCAACGTTTGTGATTTGATCTGATTTTTGCATGTGTTATGAATAAGAGATTAAGTGGGTAGATATGAAAAAGAAAACATGATAGCAAGGGTTATAGGTGAGGTAAGTATTACGGGGTAGGTAATCAGGGGTTTCAGGTACGTTTGTATGTATAGAAAGGAATAAACGCTCAAATTATTGTCGTAGGTGGTTGGGTTTAGGCAGGCTGTATGTAAGGTGACAGTGACCGGTATCGGTTAGGGACAACCGGTATCGGTTACTAAACCGGTACCGGTTTACTATAAACGATACCGGTTACTGTAGCAATTTCCAGAATGTGAGAAAGAAACTCGTGGGGATTTGATGGATTGAATGGTTATTTGTTATTTTGATGTGTGCAGGCAGAGGCAGGGTTGAGGATGAATGATAGTGTGCCGGCGCTGTTGTCACGAATCCGAGCGGATGTAACACCAGTGGAATGGACATTGATAAATCATTTGGGGTTAAGTGGAATCCGTTATTATTCATGAATTACACACGGAATCATGGTATGTTACAGGCGTTGATTGAAAGATGGAATCCCGAGACAAATACCTTTTATCTGCCAACAGGGGAGATGACAGTAACATTGGAAGATGTGTTTCGTATTTTGAGACTCCCTATTACAGGAGAACCAGTATATCAGGCACTACCTAGCGCGGCACGGGGAGCGATAACAGCAGTATTTGGTCCATATGCACGAGATTTGACACAGCGAGGTTTATCCTTTACATATGGGGTAATGTATGCAGCACACCCTGAGGAGACAAGGTTAGCAGTGATATTAATGATAGCGGTAGGGTATTATGCGTTACCGAGGGCGGAAGGAGGAAGATTTCCAAAGGCATTGATGTGTGTTATTTGGGAGATGGTAGAAAGGAACGTTACTTTTGCATGGGCACCTGCATATTTGGCGGAGCTATACAGGGGTTTATGGGCTTGTAGGTGAAATCACAGGATGACGCTGGATAGTTCATACTTATTACACTGTTGGGCATATGAGCACATTGTTTGTGTGTGACCAATAGGCCAACCCCTCCAGTCGCAGGAGAAACCGGAGTGCAGAGGTTGGGATTCAGACGATGGGTCCAGACAGAACAAGAGGCAAGATCTCAGGCCGTGATGGGTGACATTGAGTATTACAGGCAGGTATGGGAGAGAGTGACGGTTGCGGATATCTGTTGGAGGCCTTACGGGAACTATATGGTAACAGAGAGCATAGCTGAGGAGTTAAGGGGTGTAGAGCGAATGAGGTGGATCGCGGGGCACAGGCCAGGTGAATATGAGAGGATTCCTATAGATCACGTGCGGTGACAATTTGGATTTGTGCAGGATATACCCCTGGCTTATAGACCATATATGAGGATCGACGCAGAGGCAGCATTCTCACCTCCCCAGCTAACACCTCCAAAAGGTCCTGAAGAGGTAGCAGCCGATCGCAGGGTAATGGATGCAGGAATGACAGAGGCCTATAGATTATGGTGGGTAGCAGAACTGCGAGGTTTACGTGAGCGCCCTGACATTGCTGTGATTACAGTGGAGAGAGATCGTCTGCAGAGTTTAGTTCAGCAGCTCCAAACGCAGGTGAATGAGACAAGAAGATTGTTAGTGGTTGCGGAGTCACGAGCAGTGAGACTAGAGGCTGGAGTTCTCCATGCGAGAGGGCGTATTCAGATGTTACAGGAGAGATTGGCAGATCAGTGGGCGGTACCAATAGCCGTGGTACCTTTGAGGACAGAGAGGCCCGACGAGAGGGGTCGACGATCACGATCATCACCTAGTTCGGGATGAGGCGTGAGGGTCTGAGTAAATGTTAGCAAGGTATAAGAATAAATAAGGATGCCGACCTGCGTGTCGATGATAGAGAAGATGTATTTGTTTAACATCTAAATAAAGCTGAATATGTATGTTGATTTGAGTTACGATAAAAATAAGAATGTTTGTGTTTTGATTTTCGGTGTTTTGAAAAAGGATAAAGAGGAATGTGATTAAATAGAAATACACAGAAATATTTATATTTACCACACATGATAGGTTATGGTAGGGGATGGTCGAGCTAACCTTGGGAGACCCCATGTATCCGAAGTGCTGCCTACATAGCCCATTGCACAAAGCAAGGAGGGGCCTCAGACCGATGTAGTTCTCCCTTAGGATCAGGGAGAGGTGAATTCAGGCAATTTGGTACGGTTTAGGCAATTGGTTGGTTGGTAAAAATATTAAGATTGGTAAAGGTAAGGTTGATGGTGTTGGTAATGAATTGGTGATGTTGTAAAAGGTATAAGGGAAGCAAAAGTTAGCCTACCCAAGTAGAAGGGAACCATGTCCTGATTAAGGTCAACACACAATCCTAGATGCGAGGCAAAGTAGAAAGAGTGCTCCGTAGGTGAAAAGAGCTAAACAAACCACACAACGTAGAACGAGCTTGGAGCCCTAGGTACCGTGCATAGACGAGAAGTCAATAGGTGAAAAGAGTTGTGTGATCACAATATATCGAGCGTACATTACGTCCCTTGAGTTGAAACAAATGGTGAGGTGAGGTGGATGGTATAGCTGAGGTACGGAGAACTTATTACAAAGTGAGTGTTCTGACGGAAGAGAACCTACCCTAAATAGACAAGTCCATGACTCAAAAGTCCTTTTGAATGAGGCTTTTATTTTATTGAATGTAGACTAATCGATGCGGGAAGTCTACAAGGGATATTGATTGTATTATTCTTGAGGTCTTCACGAAGCTGATCGATGCGAGAAGCTTCTGCTAGAGGCTGACTGTGTATAGCTGTCCTTCGAGGGAGCAGTCTATTTATAGTAGAAGATATGATTTTAGTGCATAGTTGTCCTTCGAGGGGAGCATTCTATATATAGAATAGGATCAATAGTTTTTGGCATATAGCTGTCCTTCGAGGGAGCAGTCTATAGATAACTAGATGTCCTTGTGACGTGAAGCATCTAGGTTTGTAGGAAGTTTGACTCAAGAAAATCCCATAAGAATACGGCTTATTTTAATACTTTGAAGTCATGGACTAGACTAAAAAGGGGAAGGCATCGTTAAGGGGAGGTGAGAGGTGAGCTTGATTTTATTTCGAGATGTAGGAAACAAGTGCATGTGGTGGTATGGGAGCTCAAGGGACGAGCAGTAGGCGGATAAGAAGTGATATAACACTAATTTCAACAATAGAATGGTCGAAGATGCAAGGCATTAAGGGGCTCAGGCTCAGGTTTACCATTAAGCGAAGCTAAACGATAAGTACCAGATCCATAGGTGTGAGTGATTATATAAGGCCCAATCCAATTGGGAGCAAATTTTCCACGTTTGCTCTTTTCTAGTTTGGTTACATGTTGATTCTCTTTGAGGACAAGATCACCAACCTTAAAGGTACGCTCATGAAGTCACTTATCATAAGCACGTTTAATGCGTTTTTAATAGATTTGAAGGTGATCAAGAGCTGTAAGACGGCATTCGTCAAGAAGCTCCAATTGGGCTAACCGCTCTTGGCGGAAATCATCGTTGGTGAGAATATCCTGAAGAGATATTCTAAGGGAGGGTATTTGTATTTCGAGAGGCAAAACAGCCTCGGTACCGTATACCAAAGAAAAAGGTGTGGCATTAGTGGAGGTACGAATACTAGTGCGATAAGCCCAAAGGGGCAAAGGGGATGTGATCGTGCCAATTTCTTTCGGATTCATTGAAAACTTTCATGAGGATTTTGGTTAGTGTTTTATTAGAGGACTCGGCTTGCCCATTGGCTTGTGGATAGTAGGGTGATGAGAAGCTAAGTTTGATACCAAATTTTTCACAAAGGTCTTGCAACAACTTGTTTTTGAAAGATTTACCATTATCTGTTATTAGGTGATGAGGAACACCAAAACGACAGATAATGTGGTGGTTAATGAATTCTACAATTCTTTCTTTTTTAGATTGAAATGAGTGGAATAGCCTCCACCCATTTTGTATAATATTCGGTCGCTGTGGATTATCCAACGGTGACGTTGTGAAGAGGTCGGGTGTGAATCTCACCAATAAGGTCTAAACCCCATTGTGAGAAGGGCCAAAGATCTCGAGCAACCTGGGAGCGGGTGGCTAGGAGTATGTTGAAGGTTGGCATGTTGCTGACACATAACACAACACTTAACATATTCTTAGCAGTCGTTATTGAGAGTAGGCCAATAATAACCAAGGCAAAGGATTCGTTTGGCCACGGCAAGGCCGCTAAAATGTCCACCACAAATACCATCATGGACCTATTGGATGGTATGAGTGGCCTCCGCGCCAGTTAGACAGTGAAGGAGGATGCCATCAAAGCCACATTTATAAAGGAGTCCTCCCATAACAACATAATGCGAAACGCGTTTAAGAAACGTGCGTTTGTCAATATTAGTAAGGTCAGGTGGGAGAATAGAAGATTGTAAGATAATCGTGAAAATGGTGGGTACCAGGTATCCTGCGAACTAGTAGACACAGTATTTATCATACAAACTACCGGGGTTGAATAGGATGGGACAAAAATATGTTGGACCACGATGAATAATTCAGAGTCAGTTGGTGCGGCGGGAATTTGTGAGGCTAAGCAAGCCATAGTGTCCTCAAATTTGTTAGTGGAGCGTGGAATGGTTTGTATAGAATAGTGAGTAAATAAGGCTAGAAGTGAATCCACGTAGTGTTTGTATTTTTGAAGTTCTTCGTTTTTGCATTGGTAGACGCCCATAACTTGATTGACTACCAATTGAGAGTTGCCAAAAATGTTGATAGATTTGATGCCTAAGTGTAACGCAACTTGGAGACCCAGAACAAGGGCCTCGTATTCCGCTGTATTATTAGTACAAGGGAAATCAAGCCGGAATGAAAGAGGCATAGGTTCAGCATCAAGAGGAATGAGAACAACGTCGGCTCCTCCGCCGCGCTGGCATTTAGATCCATCGAAGAAGAGGGTCATTTGATACAACTCTTCCCGGAGTGAAAGAGTGGCGATGAGTTCGTCGGGGAAGGTAAAATTGGTAAATTGTTCCCCAGGTAAAGGGAGCCTCCGCAAGTTGGTCTACGAAGAGTTTGTCCTTTGATTGACTTCTGTTGTACGAATTCAAGGTTGAGGTCAGCGAGGAGCATAAGCCATCTGGTGATGTGTTGGTTTAGATGCGGTTTTGGCGTACATATAATGAATGGGGTCTTAGTTGGTGATGACAAAAGTTTTGTGATTCAGGAGGTAATGTCGGAGTTTGGTGGCTACAAATGATAGGGAAAGGCACAATTTTTCTACATGTGTATACCTAGTCTCATAATCCATGAGGGTACGACTTATATAATAAACGGCCTGTTCTCGTCGTGCCGAATCCCGATGTGCGAGCATAAGACCTATAGCATGGTCAGTGGCGGAAAGATAAAGATAGAAAGGGTGGTCGTCCTAGGGTGGGATAAGCACGGGTGGCTGCAAGAGATAGGATTTGAGAGCTTCGAAGGCTTGGTAACACTCCTCACTCCATTGAAAGGCAATGTCCTTTTTAAGAAGGTGATGAAAAGGTTGACACCGATCCGAGAGTTGGGAGATGAAACGTCGGATAGATTGGAGCTTACCTTATAAACTACGCAATTGTTTGAGATTTTTGGGTGGGGGCATTTCTAGGATAGCTTTGACTTTAGATGGATCGACCTCAATGCCACGCAAAGAGACGATAAAGCCAAGAAGTTTTCCCGAAAGAACACCAAAGACACATTTCTTTGGTTGAAGGCAGACAGAATATTGTAACAGGCGATCAAAAATAATGGTTAAAAACATCAAGATGTTCACTACGATGTTTAGACTTGCCGAGAAGATCGTCGACATAATCTTCAAGGATAGTGTGCATAATGTCATGAAAAATGTAGGTCATAGCCTGCTGATAGGTAGCACCAGCATTCTTAAGGCCAAATGGCATGACACGATAACAGAAGGTTCCCCAAGGAGTTATGAAGGCAGTTTTGTGTTGATCGGCAGGGGCAACCAAAATTTGGTTGTATCCTGAAAAGCCATCCATGAGAGAGAGCATCTCATGACCTGCAGTTAGATCAACAAGTTGGTCAATGCTAGGTAAGGGGAAGTCATCCTTAGGGCAAGCGAGGGTAAGATCCCAGAAATCTGTGCATATCCGAAGTCCCCCTGTCGCTTTAGTGACAGGTACGATGTTAGAAATCCATTGAGGATAGTCAATAGGCAAGATGAAGGAAACAGAAAGGAGTCGTTGGAGCTCCTCTTTGACCAAGAGAGCAATGCGTGGATGCATTTTTCTCAATTTCTGTTTGACTGGTTTGGAATCGGGGTTTAGGGTGATGTTATGGACGGCAATGGTAGGATCAATTCCTGGCATGTTAGTGTAAGACCATGCGAAAGCTTGGTTGCGAGCACGGAGAAAGGTAGTAAAGGCGGCTTGTTCTGATGTGTTAAGGGATTGTCCAATCTTCACAATGTGAGGATCCTCCTCTGTGTGGATGTTGATTTCTATGGTAGATTCGTTCAGCATGGTTTGGGTTTCAGATGGTAAGGCTCGTTGAATATAAGAATCATCCGCACCAAGGTAAGTGAGGATGGATTCATCATCCTGGCATTCAACAACATTAATCAAAGGTGAATCCTCTTCGATCATGTCTGGATACAGAAGGGGAAGAGAAGATGGGTCCTCATTATCTCGTTGATAAGTGAGAGGACCTATGAAGATAGCATTTATGAAAAAAAAAAGTTAGGAGGGATGGATTCAGGGTCTATAGATTCTGTGGGTGATGATGGTTTGGTAGGGGCGACGTCTTCTTCTTCCAGGATACAGCTAACAGGAGGTGTCTCTTGTGTAGGTGTTTTGGGAAAACCGAGACCACTGTGATCATTATGTTTACGGGTAGTCACAGGAATGAGTGTATGTCAGCCTTGTTCGTAAAGGCCAAAACCAAAGCCTTTCCACGCACAGCGAGTCAAGAAGGTGAGGGCGAAATGACGATTTGTCAAGTATTGAAAATCGGATTGGAAGGGAACCACACCAAGAGGAGGTTCAAGGGTAATGGAGGATGCGTCAACACCCCCATACGTTAGGTTAGTGCGGCAATGGGGTGGTCCGTAAGAGATTACCTCCCCCACGCGACGATCGTAGGTGGGATGTGCATGTAATTGTCCGTACTCCTGTGGGGTAGGGAAAGAACTAACGTTATATAGGCGGTACTCCCCCAGCGTAAGGCGCTGAAAAACATCTACTAAGGGGTCGGAGTTGGAATGTTAGCTGCGGGAAGGGAAGTGGTTTTTGCGATGGTGGTTTCATCAGTTGAAGGCGTAGGCGTGGTTGAGGTGGATGGTTGAGGTACATTTGAAGAGATGGTTGGGTTGAATGTATGGGTGTCTTGATTGGTATAAGCACATCGTTAGGGGGCGGTATAACATATTGCAGGTTTTAAAAAGGGGGGAGGGTCAAACTTTTACAGTGTAGGACTTCCCCTTGTAACTCAAATTTTAATGCATCTATGTAATGTTTGAGGGAACGCATCCATGGCTCGGATCCAAGGACACCCAGCAATATATAGTATTGGAACTCTCCCTCCAAGACAATAGAAGAGTCAGGAAGTCGTGGTCCGTCGATCACAAATAATGGTTTAAAAATCAAGATGTTCACCTACGATGTTTAGACTTGCCGAGAAGATCGTCGACATAAATCTTCAAGGATAGGTGCCTAAGTCATGAAAAATGTAGGTCATAGATAGCCTGCTGATAGGTAGCACCAGCATTCGTTACGGCCAAATGGCATGACACGATACAGAAGTCCCAAGAGTTATGAAGGCAGTTTTGGTGTTGATCGGCAGGGCAAACCAAATTTGGTTGTATCCTGAAAAGCCATCCATGGAGGAGAGCATCTCATGACCTGGCAGTTGATCAACAAGTTTGGTCAATTGCTAGGTAAGGGGAAGTCATCCTTAGGTCAAGCGAGGTTAAGATCCCAGAAATCTGTGCATATCCGAAGTTCCCCCCTTTCGCTTTAAAAGTGACAGGTACGATGTAGAAATCCATTGAGGATAGTCAATAGGCAAGATGAAGGAAACAGAAAGGCGTCGTTGGAGCTCCTCTTTTGACCAAGAGAGCAATGCGTGGATGCATTTTTCTCTCCAATTTTCTGTTGACCTGGTTTGGAATCGGGGTTTAGGGTGATGTTGATAGGACGGCAAATGGTAGGATCAATTCCTGGCATGTTAGTGTAAGACCATGCGAAAGCTTGGTTGCGAGCACGGAGAAAGGTTAGTAAAGGCGGCTTGTTCTGATGTGTTAAGGGAATTGGGTCCAATCTTTCACAATGTGAGGATCCTCCTCTGTGTGGATGTTGATTTCTATGGTAGATTCGTTCAGCATGGTTTGGGTTTCAGATGGTAAGGCTCGTTGAATATAAGAATCATCCGCACCAAGGTAAGTGAGGATGGATTCATCATCCTGGCATTCAACAACATTAATCAAGGTGATCCTCTTCGATCATGTCTGGATACAGAAGGGGAAGAGGAAGATGGGTCCTCAATATCTCGTTGATAAGTGAGAGGACCTATGAAGAGAACATTTAGAAAAAAAAAAGTTGGAGGGATTGATTCCAGGGTCTATAGATTCTGTGGTGATGATGGGTTTGGTAGGGCGACCGTCCTTCTTCTTCCAGGATCCAGCTAACATGGAGTGTCTCTTGTGTATGGTGTTTTGGGAAACCGTATACCACTGTGATCATTATTTGTAAACGGGTAGTCACAAGGAATGAGTGTTATGTCAGCCGTGTTCGTAAAGGCCAAAACCAAAGCCTTTCCACTCACAGCGATTCAATAAGTTAGGGCGAAATTCGATTTGTCGTATGGAAAATCGGATTGGAAGGGAACCGACCACCAAGAGGAGTTTCAAAGGTAATGGAGGGATTCGTCAACACCCCCATACGTTCGTTAGTGCGGCAATGGGGTGGTCCGTAAGAGATTACCGTCCCCCACGCGACGATCGTAGGTGGGGATGTGCATGTAATTGTCCGTACTCCTGTGGGGTAGGGACAGAACTACGTATATGTCTGTACTCCCCCCACGGTAAGGCGCTGAAAACACATCTACTAGGGTCGGAGGGTGGAATGGTAGCTGCGGGAAGGGAAGTGGTTTTTGCGATGGTGGTTTCATCAGTTTGAAGGCGTAGGCGTGGTTGAGGGTGGATGTTGAGTACATTTGAAGAGGATGGTTGGGTTGAATGATTGGGTGTCCTTGATTGGTATAAGCACAATCCTGTTAGGCTGGGATTTACATATTGCAGGTTTTAAAAGGGGGGAGGGTCAACTTTTACAGTGTAGGACTTCCCCTTGTACTCAAATTTTATGCCTCTATGTAATGTTGGAGGGGAACGCATCCCATGGCTTTCGGATCCAAGGGACGACCCAGCAATAGATATATTGGACTCCTCCTCCCTCCAACGACATAGAAGAGTTCAGGTAAAGTACGTGGTCCTACCCAAATGTTGAGGATCACGGTGCCTAAGGTAGAAGTAATAGCGTCATTGAATGACCGCAACATGATGGGGTTGGCACACATGCAACTAGAAGGGATATTCATTTATTGGACGGCTTTTGAAGAGATGATGTTTAGGCTAGCACCCCTGTCAATCATAACACGACGTACCCGAATGTCTCGGATGTAAGCTGAGATGAAAAGAGCAGGGTCAGGATCTTCTGTACCAAAGTCAACAATTTCGTCTTCGGAGAAACTGACTGCAGCAGCTTGTTGTACAGAGACAGAAGTGGTTGGGGCAGTGGGTTGTTTGGTGAGAGAAGCAACGTGATTAGGTGTTAGAATGGAGGCGACAGGCAGGGTTTCATTAGGTAAAACCTCTATCCCTTGAAGGATCTCAACGAGAGCTTGTCGATGAGATTCAGAAGTCTGAATGAGATCATACAGTGTCATTTTTACGGGTGATTGGTGAAGCTGTTTAATCATATTTCGGTGAGCAATGCCATTAGAGACGGGATAGGCAGGTCCGCGAATGACCACTTTAGGTGGTGGTGCAATCGGGATGTTTGACAGAGAAAGAGATGCCGCAGGTGTGTTTTCTTTTGCTTTCCCATTATTTTTCTGCCCTCGAGTGGCGACACTAATCATATTAATCTCGTAGACCTGAGATAAGGAAGATGGTTGGGATAACTCATGGTCTTCAAGAGGTGGGGTTGTAATAATGATAGATCTTGGTGAGGCGGGGACAGATGGTATAGGAGAGGGAATGGAAACTAAAGGTCTCTCCCTTCGTAAGTTGTCTTTCTTAATCTTTCTATCCGGGAGAGGTGACTGACGAAGGATGGTTTTTAGAGCTTTGAATCCCTCCACATCATGTCCTGGTGTGCGGTGATAAGCACAGATTTTAGACTCATCGTAACCCATAGGTCGGGGTTTAGACGGGTCATAAGGTCTAAGTGGAGGTAGGGAAATGGTCGCATTCTCCACCAACATAGCAAGGATTTTGGCGTAAGATCCTTTGAGTGGGTCAAAATCGAAAGAGGATGAGGGTATTGGTTGTGCGGGTTTTGGTAATGTTTGGGCATGGTTGGTTCGCATGGGTGGTGGTTTAGCTGAGGGGTGTTGATACGTGGTTTTCACTAAACGTGATTTCTTTGGCGCAGAAGCTATGTTGGATGATGAGGCCGCAAATGATGTGGTATCAGAAAACAACCATGGGGAAATAGGAGTGACCGAAAACAAATCTTTTGATGTGGAATTTGTTTAGGGTTGATAGGTGGACAGGATACGCGGAGTGATGGTGTTGCTATACCCTGGAATTTCTGTATGGGTGCGGAAGGCGTAGGTTGTTTTGAAGAAAACGCAGGAGGTATGATATATTGATGTAAGGTAGAGGGATGGGGTCCCAATATGGAAGGTAGGTATGACGATGATGGTTTTGATTGTGATAGGGGCACGGATTGAGTTTGTCTCCTAGGTGACGGGACGGATTTATTTTTGGATAGATCGAGTCGCTTAGGCGGGTGCGTTAGACTGGGCATTGGTGAGGTCCCAAGCGTAGGGGAAGATCTGGTTAAGTTGATAGAAGTGGACGGGGCATTTGGTAGAGGTGAGGGGGGTGAAGGTGAGAACAGGGGCATTTTAAGCTTCTATAAACACTTCAGGTATATGGTGGAGACATCAGGATCAGTCATTTGCATTTGAGTAGAAAAAGGGGTACTCAAATGTTCCCATAGGGCCTGTCTATCTTCTGTGGAATGACAGTCCTCACGTGTGAATATGAACTTTTGTATGGAAGAACGACGGGTTGTGATTCCAGTCCACTGTGGGTGTGACACAGGAGGTAGATGAGGCACTGTATCAATAGATGTTAAGAGGTCAACCGGTCATTGAAAAGATTTAGGCGATGAGGGACTAATAGGTAGGAGGGCGTGTTTGAGGGGATCTGTCATGTTTAAAGAATGTGGTGATGTCAGTGTAAGAGATTTCTCGTCTAAGGATGTCAAAAGGAGTGGCGAGCCTTCCTCTTGTGCAGCAAGAGTGGTAGAAGGGGTTGTTTGGGAAATAGATAAATTAGATAACATCCGCTCACAGTCTTGTAGGGATGTGGTGTAAGAAGACTCATCGATGAGAAGAGAAGTCCGGGCAGTTAACTCTTTTATGGGTAAAGGAATGATTTCACTTTGGCTTGATGGTGGTGAAGGAGGTTCAGACTCCTGTGTTGGTCGAGAGGCTTGATTCAAAAAAATTTCAATAGAGGCTTTTGGCTGAGAATTGAAGACTGCATGGATCTCATGAACACTCTCCTCGGCTAAGATATCTTGGTTTACGTTACTATTGGACAAGTGATTCGGGAATGGCTTGTTGAAAATTTTCAGATTTTGGTTAGCAGGGGCGTTAGGATTATCAAGGGCTATATCCCCCGCATCAACCATTTCCTGCACTATGTTTTTCAACATCTTGCAGTTCTCATGACTGTGTCCCTTCACGTGGTGGAAGTTACAGAAGTCATTTTCTTTGTACCAGGAAGGTATGGCGCGAGTGGAATCAAACCCGGAATGAGGTTTAACGGGAGGTAAGGTAATGGCTCCTGCTTTGAGCAATTTTTCCAATATCACACCATATGTTTCTCCCAAGGGAGTGTAGTTGATGGGTTCTGCTTTATACTTATAAGTGGTTTTTGGCGGGGTATTAGACGGTGGTTGGGATTTGACCATCACCGCGTGGACAGCTCCTTTTGATTTAGAAGAAGTGGATGTGTGAGGAGTGGCGGTATTTGGTTTATTGATAGAATCAGGAGTTCAGAAATTGGGGTTTTTGTTACGCAACCGCAATTTCTCCTCTTCTAAGGCTCGAATTTCTAATTTTCGGGCCATAGTAAATGCCTCGTCGAATGTACGAAAAGTTTGAATTTGGAGGGTGGGGGAGATGTGCTTAGCGCAGGCCCGCGTAAACAGTTCGATAAGTTCGGTTTGAGGTAAGGCATACGTAAGTTGGTTGATAAGGCCCCGCCATCATCCAACGAAATCTGCTATAGATTCGTCCTCAAATTGTCGGATGGCATAGAGGTCGGTGATAGATACTTTCTTGGCAATGTTAATGGAGAAATGATCCAAGAAAGATTGGGCTAGCTGGTTAAAAGAAAAGATCGAGTGCTGGGTTAAAGCACTGTACCATTCCAAGGTGGGTCCTGATAAGGACATGGGAAAGGTGCGGAGTAACAAGGCATCATCATGGGTGATCAAATAACAAGCGTGTCTAAATGATCGCAAGTGTTGTTGAGGATCCTCTTTACTGTTAAAACGAGTAAATTTCGGCAACTCCCATTGCGGAGGATATGAATGAAGGGGAACAGTAGGGTGAATAGGCTCCCGACAAACTTGTTCGTATGTCAAGGTGCTACAACTTCCCAAAACCGAAGCCTCCAGATTTTGCATTTTGTCCATCATTTGTTTAATTAGATCAGTAGTTGGATGAGATGATGGTGCGGTTGTGGTAAACGGAGGCAAGTTGGACCAAGGGCTTCCGATGGACAATGGTGGGGCTAAGTGTTGATAAGGTATGGAGGATGAGTATGTTGGAGCAACAGAATAGGGATGTCCCATATAAGGTGTTGAGGTTACTGGATACGTGTATGGGAATGAAAAGGTAGGTGGAGCTTGAGAAGGAAAGCTCATGTGAATAGGTGGCAGAGAGCAAGTTATGAATGGAGTGGTCTGAAAGAGAGATGAGGTAGGGGCAGTTGGTGGTAACGATACGTGGGGTCCAAGATTAACCAAAGGAAAGCTAATCGGGGTCGTATGAACCTCTGAAGCCGTCAGATTGGGAGACGGGGCTAGAGATGCAGGAAGTAAGGCGGTGTTATTAGGAGGAGTGGGAGCTAAATGAGCAGCTATACTAATAGGCATGCCAACAAGGAGCTGACCATCAGGCGTACGGTCAGGGGCATGAGACAAATAGTATTGTACAGTGCTGGGATTAGCATCTAGGAATTTGGCAAAGTCCTTGTCTCCTACAGGAATTTGGGGGATCTCACTGGTGTCCGTAGGGTTCCCTATAGAATGTGAAGGGGGTGATTCAGGAAAAGACACAGAGCAGGGATGTGAAACCATGGCGGCGGCTTGCTTCCGAGTGATGACAACCATGGACAAGAACACACAGGAAAGTTTCAATCTATCAAGAACAAAAACAACCTCAGAATGATGAATTTGGCAGGTTGCTGGTTTGTCAGGGGCTGATGAAGACAGTAACCGATATTAGTTTAATAACCGGTGTCGGTCAGAGAGCAGACGACGTCGGTCAGTTAACCGATGCCGGTGTCAAAAGTCTAGGATAAGAAGATATAAAAGGCTGCTAATTTGATTTTTAGCAACGTTGAGTATATTTGTCAACTTATTGATCACAGAAGACAAAGTATGATAGAGAAAACAGAATTTGAAAACAAGCAAGATGCACACGCAAATCAAGAGACTAATCTTAGGGTTAATTTTAGTTATCGTGGGCTTATGCCTTTAGACGTAAGATGATGTCAGAATCCTAAACAACAAGACCTAGGGGAAATGTCAAGTTTGTTTTGGCTTAGAAGGTTACCTCAATCGGGCGGAGGAATACCGTAGAAAAGGGGGGATGTTTGAGCTGTTGTGTTAATTGTGAAGTGATTCGGTATGTGTTGTGCAGTGAAACTAGGGTTAATTTCCTGTCAATACCGTGGATATCACCCCCACGTGTACGCCCTGTTACTTAATCTATGTTCACTAGAATTGAAGAACAACAAGCAGGAATGCAATGCATGTGTTTTAAACCCAAATCGAAAATTATGTTCGATGAAGCAAGAGAGATGACTTTCACTAATGCGAAACTAGGAAAGCAAGACAAATTCTTTATGAAATATATAACAAAAACAGCAACAGCAAGTATGCTTCCTAAAATGAAAATAAGCAAGAGAAAGAAACCCAAAATGGGTCCCACCGGGCGTGCCAAAATGTTTCACTCGGAATGACTCGTTCCTATAGAAACATATAAGAGTTAGGTGCTAGGAGGAATACCTGTAGAATGTCGAGATGGTGTGCGCGTACCGTAGAGAAAGATCAGGCTGATTGCGAAGAACTCCTTTTTGTCTTGGAAGGACTACCTGCAAATAAGAACACAAGACCACAAGATTTGATTAAACAATAAATGAGGAAACTTCCTTGGGCCCAGGAAATATAAAACTTCCTTTCGAAGGAGGTCAGTTTCCCTGCTAATATGAATTAATGCAAAAGACTGTAAAGTATCAATTAAATTGTTTCGTTGAACTGGGTAGGGGAAAGGCTGGTTTTTTGGTTTTGATCAGAGGAACCGATGGCGGTTACTGATAGCCGATGCCGGTTACTGATAACCGATACCGGTGGGTTCTAGGATCTTCTTAGTAGCTATGGTGTTTTGTAAGGCTGGTTTATGGATGATATTAGGAAATGGGATGATTAGAAGCAAAAGAATAACAGTTAGATGCAATGACACGTTGGGTAGTGGATTCAGAGACGGATTTAGGAGGACTGAAATTCACAGAGCATAAGAAATGTTATAACAGAGGACATGCAAGATGTGACTTACTGGTTTTGACAAAGATGCAAGTTGATCTCCTTGGTTGTAAACACTTCTGGTATTTCCACTCGTCTCTACTCTGTCAAGTGAAGATCTAGACTCTGTTCCTCGCTCGTAATGCTCTCTGTTGATCCAAAAATCCTTTGACTGATCTCTAAAAAATGAAATCCCGATCCGTTGTTTTGGTTTGGGGAGCCCATTTACAGGGAACCGATGGCGGTTACGTAACCGACGGCGGTCGAGTAGGAACTGGCATCGGTAAGGAAAAAGTAGGCTATTTTTAGTAAAATAGCCCACCTTCCCTGCTTTTCTCCCGAGAGATCAGTTGCGGGCTTGGTCAAGTGGCTAGAAGGTCGGCTTTGGGTGCGAGTAAGGAGGCATTAGTTATGGATGTGAGTCTAGACCAAGTCATGGGTCTTAATTAGGTTAGTTTAGGGTTAGGGCTAGGTCATGATGAGGTGGCAAAGTGAGGTGGCGGGTAAGGTGATGTGGATTATTAATTATAAGGTAATTAATAAATAATTGTGTAAGGTTTAGGTGGTGAGGTTAGGTTGCAAAATGAGATGCGGGGCACAGGGTGTCGTAAGACACAAATTTGGTGTCTACATAATGTATGGTGTAGACTAAAAGTAATATGTATGATGAGTAAAATGGAATATTAGATGTAAGTATTTATGATAAAGACTAATATGATGTAAGATGTGTGAATGCGCAAATGTCAAAATGTTGTAGATGAAATATAGAATGTATGGTGTATGATGCGTAATGTGTGATGAGATGCAACGTGTAATTCCTATGGTGCAGTGTGTGGGGTTCATCTGTAGTAAGTCCTCAATAGTCAAATGTAAACCAAATCACAAGAGTGTGTCATAGGGAAATGGTCGAAGTGTGTGTTGTGTCTAACATGATGTGATGAATGTGTATGCGTATTGGTGACATGTAACCTACAAATGATGTGTGTGAAAAACCCTATAGCTGAAGCGTATATCATGACCATATGGAATGTATAAGTGATTATTTATCCGAAGTGTATATCACTATGAGATGAATAGATGAGTGATGATTTATCCTTAAGCATATATCACTACAAGATGAAAAGAGGGAGTGATTATGTGACCTAAGGTGTACACCACTACAAAATGACAGAATAGGTGATGATTTAGCCTAAAATGTATGTCATTAAGTTGGAAATGTCACATGATGAAAGGTCAAATGGAAAATGTGTGATGATTGTAAGGTACATTTGATTTGTAAAGCCTTCACAGTCAAGTATGGACCGAGGAACTAAAGTGCATCATAAGGTAGTGAGTGCAACACGTATAAGGTTATGTAGTTTATATAATGATGAAATACAACCATGTGGTGATTAGAATGTGTTATGTAAAATGCATAAGATGTAATGTTTTGTGTAGAATAAAATTAATATGTATGATGAGTAGTATGGAATACCATATGCAAATATGTATGATGAAGACTAGTGATGTAAGGTGCACACGCACAAATATTTTGTGATGTAAGATGTGTAAATGCACAAATATGTATGATGAAGACTAGTGATGATAATGTGGAAAGGATAAGTGTGACTATCCTAAGATGATGTTGTGGGGAAGGTAAAGTGCTATACCCCCCAAGTGCATATGAATGAATGAACTATCCAATGATGGTGAATGATGGAGATCCTCCATCTGATGTATGAGATGAAAGTGTATGAGCATGTTATAAGAGTGGTGGTATGGTAGATAAGCATTGTGATGGTAAATGAATTCTATGTGTATGAGAGAGGTGAATATATGAAGAAGGTCATGACATGACAAAATGTATCATTGATGGAGATCTAGGTGATGTGGAGTGTGAAGGTGAAGAAGATCCATGTGGAATAAACCAAGGTAGTAATCGATACCGAGATGCAGTAAGTGTCTGAGGAATGGGCCTATACCTATGTGTAAGACTAGTAAAATGATGCGATAATGTAGAAAATTCTCGAGTAGCTGATCTAGGAGTAGATTGTGCCTTGAGAAACATGAAGTTTGATGTGCTAGAGGAAGTAGGTGGTGTGCGAACTATTGCACGATTAGATGATGACCATGGTGTAGAGGGAGGGACACCATCAATAGAAATGACTTGATTGTGGTGAATAAATTTGTGTCATAAATGATGGATAGAAATGATATATTGAGAACGACGAATCCAATTTAGACCAAAAATCATGTCGCATCCCATAAATGAGTTTCTAGCAAAGAAAGGCACAAACATAATAGGAGGACCAACTGTAACATGCAACTAAACAACACCAAAGGTTTTGTTGAAAGGGTACTCAATTTGTGAGGGAGGATAGCTCATAGCCTTGAGAAGTGAGATAGAGCATGCACTAATGGGCCATGATTGGTAAACATTAGTTTTTTTTATGGAGGTCAAGCCAACAAATGCCTTGTTATGTAAATGATTGGATGTAAAATTTGCATGAAAATCAATGTTAGAAAAAGAAATTATTAGTGGTGAAGTGTTAGTGTTTGCAACCAAGAAATTGATAGCCCCCAATGGGAGAGAAGGAAATGTGTGATAAAAATAATTAGCAGAGTAATCGGTCATTTTTGTATTATGTTTTGGTAAGGGGTTATTAAAAATCTTAAGTTTATGATTTTCATTAATAGTTGTAGATGTTATAGATTCTAGAAGCTAAATTTGACCATTGTCAAGTAGATCCTGAATGAGATGTCATAACTGGAAAAAATGATTAGTGGAATGCCCTATGCATTAATGATAATCAAAATAAGTACTATCATCGAAATTATTCCCTTTTGGTCAAGATGGATCAAGTTGTAGAGGAAACAGTAGGGTGATAAGATTACCATCAATGAGTTGTGGTAGTAAAACACTCAGAGGTGTACAAAACTTAGTAAAAGTACACCTGAATGGTTAGGGTCAAATCTCCCTAGGAGTAGAGACTACGTTTACAATGAAATTTCCCTCCATGGGTTTAGTTCTAGAAGGATTAAACATGGGCTTGATTTGAAAACATGTGGATGATGATGCTTGTTCTTGATATTTAAGTTTTCTTATTGCTAGGAGTTCAGTCTCAAGAACCTTGGGAGTTTGGAGTTTGAAAATTTTGATCAAATGAGGAAGAGGTCTTAAAGAGAATTCTCTCTTGAAGTGGTGGTAATATACTTTGAATAAATAATTCTTGAAGCTCTAAATTCAAAAGTATGTTAGTCGTCTTAGCTAAAAAAAAATTGTATCACAAGACATAATCGGATGCATGTTAATTGGAACCTTGCTTGAGTTGTGCTAGTTGAGCATAGCATATCTAAGATCCAATGTTGATAGAGAAATGTGTCGACCAAATGCATGAAAGAGATTACTGAATGGATATGTAGGTCATAAAACCATCACATCGCATAGTCTTGTAAAATATGAGGAAAACTATTAGCGAGAATGGTGTGATCATCTGCATAGTCAAGACATGTTATGTGGAAAGCTCAAAGATTTTCTTGTGGGTCACCATGGACATTAAAAATGGGAAACTTGGGAGAGATGAAGTTAGGTGGAAATGTATAAGTGGACATAGTCAGCGCGAAAGGGATATGTAGTAATGAAGTACAATCTAAAGTTGACGATCCTTGAGAAGTAATGAATTGGATCTGGCGAATTTGATTTGGTAAATCTTGATATAAAGATGTAAAATCAAGAGTGTTTGAGGAAGAGCCAAGATGCATATTAGGAGTGTCAAGGTGGGTGATGGGAGAAATAGTTGTAATAATAGGAGAAGAAACATAAATTGGTGGAGTGGAGACCATGGGAGATGAAGAAGCCACGACAGAAGTGGAAGTATCACAATTTTTTCTAGTGGAAATTAAAGCATGCAAGACATGAGGAAGATGAGTAGGGTTTTCATGCAAAGCTATGCGGAAGTTAGTAATAGCATTGAGTTGATCTTGGTCAAAATTGGAGTCTTTATCCTAGGAATTATCATTATCAAACACATCTATTTTGTGAAGAGAGGCAATATTTGAATTATCAAAAGGATGGTCAGCGTGAGCTGCAGAAGTTGGGATATCGGTCATTAGTTTGGAAATCCTTTTGGTGAATGAGGGAAACTCACAATATTGAAAATTCCCAAAATGACCACTACGAGTGATGGGAATACGAAGAAGAATCCCATAGAACAAGTGTATTTGAAGGTCAGGTTCACCAAAATGATTAACTAAAATTAACTAATGTGTAGTATGTGGGGATAGTTAATCTAAGCTATGAACAAATGTAATAATGTAAATAAATGCAATAAAGAAGTATGCAAATGATATAAAAAAAATATTCAAAAGGAAATGCTAATCCTAATGTGCAAGAGAGAAAATGAAATAACTCAAATAAATAACAAATGCTCGTGAGACTATGTTGTAGAGTTTATTGGATAATTTAGTAGCAGTAATGACCATGCAAAATCTCCAAAAATGATGGATCTAGAGTATCTAGCTAGACTAGAGTTCTTGGAGAGGGATTGGGGTGCCTACGGGCACTCTATCCTACAAACTAGATGCCCTAGTCTATGAAAAATATTTAAAAATAAATCTTGCAGGGATGCGAGGTGGTCTGAAACCCTCCTTGTGTGTCACATCAGATTCGTTTTCCTGTGTTTAATGTCACCAATAATCCACGATGATGTAAAGACATTTAAAATACCATAAGAAGTATCAAAACCATTAATAAATAAATATGCAAATGAATGTGTCCAACTCACCTTAGCTTCCACGACAGTGGGATTACTAACTGAGAGTTACACTCTATTTTGGACCCAAATGTAGTTCTGGTGAGTGTGTGCATAATGTGCCCTAGGTGCTCTTGTTCCAGTCACACTTTTTGAAGTAGCAAGCAATAGCTAGATGTAGAAAATGTAATAGAATGTGTGCATGGAATAAAATAGAATCACTCCCCCTATGAAGTGTGATGCATATGTCCTAGACTTCTTTCTTATGATGGAGCTATGTGGATGCAAGTGATCTCCAATGCAATAAATGGATGTAATTCTATATGGATGATAGTAGTGAATGATGCTAGGTCCCTCATTATTGTCTCATAACTTTATACTTATAGGGTTATCTTTATCTAATTTTGTAATTAACCCTGAAATGGGAAACCACAAAAAATATAAGAAGTTAAAATGGCTAGAAAGAGCCCCAAAAGATAGCAGGAAAGTGAAAAAGGGACCGGGGTGCCCCTGGTGGAACCAGGATACCCATGGGCACCCTAGTACTAATCTGGGTGCCACAGTTAAGGCTAAAATAACACGGGACGACAAAAGCTAACCGAGCATGTGGATATAAAATATCGAGAATGACCAAATAAAATAAAACAATATGGCCAAAAGACAAGGTTAATTAGTACTTTCTTAACTCAAGAACCTTCTAAATAGTAGTGTGAAACCGGTATTAAATAATGTGTAAAGTACATGATTTTTTGACTACAACTGACCTACTCTGGTTAATTTTTGTAAAATTTTCAAGTTCCTACTCACAATCTTAACCCTCTCCTTATTTTCATATCTTCTATTTACCTATTTTTAAGAAAATTTCTCCATTTTATTCCACACAAGCAATTTTCCATAGGTTTAGTGGAGTATTCCTTTTTTATCCTTGATCTAATTACCCCCCACAAATTTTATTATTTCATGCATTTAATAAAAGGGAGGCTCCCCATTCCTAATACTACGGACCTAGTCCTAGAGAATTGGCAAAAACCAATAATTTGTTGTGCGAAAACTTATTTCGCCAACATAGCTAATGTAAACCCTTGATTTTTCTTCCCCTCCAAGTTTTCTTTCTTTTCCTAGGAGATACTTGATGTTTCTCATCTATTTTTTTTTATCACTCATTGGGGGAAAAGGGTTTGATTAAAAACCTAAGTCCAATATGAGTCAAAAATTTTAACTCAGACAAGTAGGTTAAAAAACTATGACAAATTTCATGTCAGAAATTTTGACCTGCTTATTAAGCTAAAATCCCCACCTTGGTGTTTCAGATTTTTTGAGTTTTGAAACAAGTTTGAAATTCTAAAAACTTATTTTAGAATTTTTGAGGTGTTGAACATTCCCTAAACCCCACTTGGTATTTTCCAATATTTATAGGTTGATTTTTAAGAAGAAAACCCCCAAATATTTCAAGCCAGGTTATTGGAGGTGATAAACAAGTCCAAGTTCTTAATAAATATACCGGGTTTTTAAGGATGCCAAAAAAGTGTGAAATTATGATAAGTGTGTTTTAGTATTTTTAAATTGTTGAATAAGAGGGAAACCCACCCAGGAGCTTTTTCATGTTTTTGGGGTTGCTGAGGAGGTGGATATTTCCAATTTAGTTTAAGAATATCGCAAGAGGATTTTCTTGTTAAATATTTAGTACTCCTTAAACTGATTTCTAAAGAAGCTAAAGTAAAATATAAATTCATGAAGTATATTTATCAAAGGGTGGTTCCTCCATCCAACATTGATTCTAATATAGATCATATGTGGGACACTAAATTGGGAAATATTGATCTTTTAGACTTTTCGATCATAGTAAACAATCTACCCATGTCACATTGGATTGAATCTATCTTTGACATTGGACTAACACTTTTAGCACCTTTCTCATCCTCATCTCAGTGTCTATATTTCATTCTCCTAGATATACTTCACTATGATAGTGACACTAGGGAAGTAAAGACCCAAGATGTGGAATTTGTGATCAAGTTGGACGTTTATTATGTTGAGAAGCTACTCAAGCTCCTCGACCTCAATGAGTATATTGAAATCAACCAAGAATAATGCCAACAAGCTCGGAATGACAATACTTTTCCATACAATAAAAAATTAAATAAGAATTTTCTGAATAAGATAAGGCCTTAAATCATTCATTTCCCTAAAAAAATTCCCTGAAGTGACTTCATTCTAAAATTTAGTGATATAATTACCCTGCTGAGAAGAGTTGTAGGTATTCGTGTATCAAGGAATTTTCAAGAATAGATGTATTAGTTCATTTATATCATAAGGAAGAACCATCAACACGTCAAATGGGGGAACAAATTAGTGAGTCCCTACACAAGCAAGTCAAGGAAGTACATATGATAGGAAGATTTTAGATGACATCTTAACTTGTTTATGTTGCATCTAGAATTAGAATTTACCCTGGGCCAACAATAAAGGGATCAAGAAATTCAAATCAAGTATCTGATATCTATCCTTAATTGAATTTGAAATACAGTCATAAATATTATTGGCCAATGAATGATGCCTTCTTCTATCGCATCATATGTAGATTAGAAAAATACCTCATCAAATGCACATGTAATGATATGGCATGGAACAAATTCTCACAATGGGCATGTATTTTCTTCTAGTTCCCAATTGACTTACATACAAGTAGGAGGATCTCAAGCATCCCCTTACATGCTTCCAAGACACCCAAGCTGCAAATTAGAACTTGATTTAACAAAAAAATAGATTTATTGTTGAACCCTAATTATAGAGTCATGTATGATAATGAAATGCTAAAATACAAATTTGACATAAGCAATAATAAAATGAAATACAACATAGACACCTAATTTCGGTATTTATACCCTCATCGCCCGTGTGCGCATATTTATTCTATCATCCCTTTTAATTAAATGTCCTTCCAATCCTCATTAATTAATTAAATGACATTAATTAATTAATCATTTTAACATCTTATATTCCTAATTATCTCATCCACATTAATCCTTATTCTTACTAATTAATTAATTCCTATTAATTAATTAATACCCTTCATCTCGCCATTTAAGATGCTTTTATCTTAAATTTATCCCTTTGCTTTTGTAATTTTTTCTCCCATCTATTTTTATGCCCTAACTAACTAAAATTCATCCCCAAACAACCTAATCCCACCTACATGCATTAAAGAAATCATCCAATCTTTCAAAACAACAAAATCCCATCAAAAGAAAAAAATCATGACCAGTGGGGAAAATTTCCCCGCAATCAGTGGTGACCCAACCTGGTCATCATTGACCCCTTTAAAATTAATTTATTTCCTTTTATTCATCATCAGATGCATGCAACTTCAGGATTTCTTGTGAGATGAGCATCCTTCCCCGCATTGGAACATCCTTGAAACATCCACAGATCTTCGAGACATTTTTCAGCATGCTTGTATCACTCACAGTCATCCGTCATGAGGTTTATCATTATCATCATGTTTATTTATTCATCTTTTATCATATTATCAGGCTATTTCTCCTATCTAATCTCTTGCAAGTTTAGACCATCAACAACAACACTTAGAGCTTCTCTAACAACCTTCCCCATTAGCCTTTTTTCTTGCAGGTTGCCTTTCTCATCCATTTATCCTTGACTTTATCCAATTTTGCTACTATTGTTGCCAACCCAATTAGATCGTTATAAAATCAGGTCCAGTTTGTTAGATAGATCTCTTTTACTATTTTTTTTCAGCCAGTTCCTAGGGTTTTTTGTATCTGGTTCTTTCTTGTAGATTACTCACAACATACATAGGATCTTGTCATCCTCCAGTTGGAATTTAGACCTTTCAGGTCTACATATTCATCTTACAATCTAGATTTTCCCTCCTAGGTTACGATCAACCTACCTCTACACAGTATGGGTCACCGTCGGCCCAGGCTAGGTAACAGTCAATTTACAGTTATTGTCATCTAATTATCCTTTAGATCAGTTTCTGTCATTTTTATAGATTCTATGATATTCTTGTATCTGCATGTTTCTGTAATTTCATCCTTTACATCACTCTTTCTAAACAAACAAGGGTTGACATCCATGAAAGGAAGCTAATCAATTCTTGGAATCATATTTTCGGGAAGCCCCCACATATATCTATCTAATCTATATTTGTTCCAATTTTTGCAGGTATATCAAGTTGCATCGAGAATCAACCATCTAGCACCCATATCATATCTAAGGTAACATAAACCCTCCATCATATCTAAGTTGCTAGTTTATTTAGTAGCTAGTGCATTAACTTCATTACGAATGAGAAATTTGGTAAACATTCCTGGCACACCCAGTGGGACACCCTTTAGGTGATCTCTTGCATCTATTGATCTTATCTTATCTTTTTTTTGTTTTCCACTAAGACTACAGTATGAGGCTCCACTTTACTACTTGATCATGTCAGGTTCATGGCTTGGATCCTCATTGCTCAAGAAGTGAAGATAATTAGAAAAAGTGTTATCCAGGTATTCCTTACTTGTCCCCCATTTTCTCCTTTTTTCATTATACTTTCCCTTTCTTTTGTGTGTTTTCATCAAAAAATCATATTTCAATTTGGTTTAAAAAAAAAATTCTTTTCGAGCATCCTACTTTCTCACATAATTTAAGTAGGAGGTTAACTTACTACATCTCACATATTATCACACACAACCTAAAACTGACACATAAATTAACACATCAAAACATCTCCTTACCTGATTGATTGAATGGGACTTCATCACCCAAGATGAAGTTGCCTAAGACTTCCTAAGACAAAACATACCTGAAACAAAACATATATTGCCTTCTTCTAGGTGCCTCATTATACATTTCCCCTTTTCTTTTTCATACCTTATTACAAAAAAACCATAAAAATATTTTTTTCTTGATTTTCTTGATTTAAAATGGAACAAAGCTTCACCCCAAAAAGTTCTACACAAACATCTACCACGATCGATATCTCATCCTTGTCTCCTTTTATCCCCATTTCTGAAATCCTACTCCATAGATCACACTAACCAGTAGGTTTTATCCCACCCCCTTGGAACATCCCTACTTCATCCAACATCACCATGCATGTCCAACCTATTGACATTTATTTTCATCCTACATTATATTTTCCCATCCAACTCCAACCATCTTATCATGTTTCTCCTTCCCAATATCATACACCCCATCAACAACTACGATCTTCACCACTCCCTGACATTTTCATAGAGCCCTTTCCTAACCCACCACCAACAAATTTGTTTTCATCAAACAAATATAATACATTTTCAATCAATACCATACCTCAACCACCTCTACCTCATGTTCCTTTAGAGGCCTATGAGCCTTCCTCTATCCGCATCTATGCTTTCCTATGTCAAAAATCCCCCCAAAACCCTCAGTCATGTCAATCCACTCAATTTGTGGATATCATTACACCTACATCATGTCATATCGACCCTATCCCTGCTTCATCTAGAATACCAGTCCAATCACCACAATCTACCAGCTTTCACATCTCTCATGTTTTCTAATAATAAAATATTTTAATCCAACCGTGTACATCCTATCAAACATGTCCTCCATCTTTAACACACCAAGCTTCCTTATATCCTTATCTATTCACTACTTATGTTGTACAACGAATACCATCTAACACTTATCCTACACCTATATCAACCATAACTACAACCACCATGCCTATCACATCAATTACTGCCACTCCTCAAACATCTAGCATGATCAATATCTTGTGCTTGTCTCCATCTAACCCCATCTATAAATACTTTCACTATAATTCTATTTCTCAATCATGTCAACCAATGGGGCCTACTCCATCCCCGTCACCTTATGCCAATTCCATCCCTACTTCATCTACCACACTTTATGTACGTCAACAATCTTAGTTATCCTACTATGACCCTACTTCCCAATATTACACAATCCCCCAACCAATTTAGTTTCCACTCCTGGATATCTTCAAAAAAACCTTCCTAAATACACCATCAAAAGATCCATTTCTACCTTCTGCGCCATAGGATTTCAATACTTAATCAATCAATACTGTACATAAAATACCTCTTTCAATATCCACACATACATCTACCATTGATTCCACATCTATATCTACTTCATCCACTCCATCATCCACATCTATTCCATCCTTAGCCATAGTACCATCCATAGATCCAATCCCAATTCCTACACCTACCACATCAATCATTGAGACAACATCCACATCATCCTCCTCTTCTACATCATTCGACAAACCTTCAAAATAAATTCAACTTACAACAACTTTAAATGATCCTTTTACCTCATCAACGCAATCCAATCAATCTACACTATCCTTAGATTATGTCAAACAAATATTGTTTCTTATGCCTATACCAACACCACCTCCGAATCCTCCGATGGAAATTGTTGATGTTCCTCCTAAGGACACAACCTCATAGAAAAAATCTACAAGAATTAATACATTATCTCAAAAATACCTTATACATTCCTATAAGTAACTTGACATTCCCACCTATAAACAATCTAACATGACAACCTTTCCATCAAGAATGTTTCATCAAATAAAACTAAAATGATTCAAAAATAAGGCATCTACCAATACCAAAACTGAATTCATCCCATCAAGACATCAACATGCTTTAAATTTATCCTCAACATCCGGATCATCTTAAACATCCACTTCTTCTTCAAATACGAAGATATTCCACAAAGACAAAGAACCTCCTAATGCGTTGGTTGAATCATGTATGGAGGTCTTTCGACACTTGTTACAAATTTATGCAATCAAACTTCTACCTATTAGGTCCTTTGACCCAAATAACAAGAAGCCATCATGGTTTAACTCCAACCTTGTTTGTGTATATCATTGTACCCCTCGACATGATATTGAACATTACATAGCCCTTTAAGCCATTGTTCATAACTTCATTAAAGAAGGAAACCTCCTTCCCAAACTAAACCAATCTCTTCCATCCACTTTAATATCCTCACCTTCAACTTCATCTATCCAAACGAAAAATTTCCCTTGTTCTTCACAAAAACTTTCAGCCATTTCACCTCCAAATGACAATTCTGCTAAAGAAGGTCCTTCTTTTTCAATCAAATTTGTTTGAGTAACCACTCGATCCAATTCACGTGACCCTAAATCATCAACCAACACTTAAACTAAAAATAAAACACAAAAACCCCAATGAAATCCACCACCATCCTCAGGATCCAAATCAGCTTATACATCAACATCCCAAATATCCATGTCCAAATCCAAGTTTAAGAATTCCAAAGAAATGACAATTCATAACTATGAATCCAATTCCAAAAAATCCCAATTCAAATCATCCAAAATTGATTTTTCTTCTAAGACACCTAGTCTACCCATCCAATCTACATCCACACCTAAATCCCAATCCAAACAATCCAATATTGATTTGTCTTCCAAGATTCCTAATCTACCCATCTAATCTACATCCACTTCTTCCCCTAAATTCAAGTCAAAATATCCTATTAAAACTCATAAGATTTATCTTCCTTTTGACACTTCGATTGGGTCCTACGTGGATATCCTTTGACATCTAACTCGAATATCTTCTATCACACTTCCCTATGTTAAATATTTTGATCCCAATAGTCCCAAACCTTCATGGTTCATTCCAAATCATGCTTGCACTTATCATCATACTTTGGGTCATGGCATTGATCATTGTAAGGCCTTTTAGACTATAGTCCATAATCTCGTTGAGAAAGATGATTTCCTCATTTTGAGAAAGATGATTTCCTCATCTATCCAATCCAAGTTCAATATGATCTCAGCTAAACTCTTTCTACATCCATTAACTCATCCAAATCTAATTTTTCCACTGTGATATAATCTATTTCACTGGGGGAGAAGCCTCCCCTCATCCTTAAGCATATCATCTGCATTCACTCATTTCCTATCTAAATAGCTCCCTTGACATTGGGGTACTTCACTTTGGACATCGATTTATTTAACCTCATCCAATTTCATCCAATCCATTTCATCTTATCCTAATATAAATTTTATCTAAGTCCAAATATCAATTAAAGACCACCTTTGTGGCCATGTTTTTCCTCCCTTTTGGGGACCATTTATTCTTGCTTTAATTCCACCATCATGACCATGTTTTACTTTTACTCTTTTCATCCCAAGTCCACCGTTGTGGGAATCCTTGTTTCTTCCCTAAGAAACCACATTTTCACTCCAAGTCCACCGTTGTGGACATATTTATCCTTCCTTTGAGGGATAATTTATTCTCATCTAAGTACACTTGTGTGGCCATGTTTGTTTATCCCTTGAGAGACCATTTTATTTTAAGTCCACATTCATGGCCATACTCATCCCTCTCTAAGGGGACCATTTTACCTTCTCATATGAAATCCATCATTAAGGCCATACTTGTCTTCCCCTAGGGGGATCATTTATTATCATCCTAAGCCAACCATTGTGGCCATACTTATTTCTCCATTGAAAAACCATTATTCTCATCAAATTCCATCATTATGGCCATATTTTTACCTCTTTCAGGGCACCATCTGTTTCATCAAGTCCACATTTGTGGGCATTTTTGTGCTTCAATTGAGGGAACCTTTGTTTTCATCTAAGTCCATATTTGTGTCCATATTTGTTCCTCTCTTAGAGTACCATATTTTTTTCATCAAATTCCATTGTTGTGGCCATATTTGTGCATCTTTTGGGGAACCACCATCTTTTCCTTTCAAGTCCAGCCGTGTGGCCATATTTGTGCCTCTCTTAGGGCACCATTTATTTTCATCAAAATCCACCATTGTGGTCATATTTATCTCTCTCTTGGGGGATCATCTCTTCATCTTGTTACGGATGCATATTTTCTCTTCCTCAAGGGTAGAACTTAATTTTTACCTTCACTCATCTATCTCATTATATCCCATCATATCTAAAATATGACTTTAATAAGGACATTACATGGAAATTTTTCCCTCCCTTGGTGGTAAAACGAAAGTGGAACTGTTTAACAAATTGCACTTGTGACCATTCTATTGTTAGCATGTCTACCAGTACTCTTATTCATATATTTAGATCATTCCTCTATCTTATCCTTTTCCATCTCTCATGGTTATGATTTGGAATTATGTGGTATATCGTCACTTCCTAGATGTGACCTTAAATATGGGCACCATGGCTCTACCCGTAGCATATTCCTTATGGATATGTTCTCCCCTTTGGTTAGAACTCCATAATCATTACATCCATAACCCTCTTATTTACCTATTAGAACCATGCAAATGGTCCAAGGGTGTCTCTTGTACATCATTATCCCCTCCTAAGTGGTCTACCTAGCTAGTCCCAACACTCCCCCATGTAAAATCAAGGTTATCAAAAATAGACTAATCCCTCAAAGGATAGCTATTCATGTTAAAAAAAAGCATGCAAATCAAAATCAAAAGAAATAGACCGATCCCTTGAGGGGTGGTTATCATATATTACTTTTTCCATCTAAAGTTTGTATAAAGTAGACCATACCCTCAAAATATGGCTACTCCTTACAAAATTTGAAGGGTTCCCGAATTGATCAACTTTCTCTTTCCCCTTCCCAAAGCTAGGGCATAGTTTTAGGAAACACCACTTTTGGAGAAGCCTCTTCCTTTCTAAAAGTACATCTCAAACCCCTTTGTCATGTCAACATTAGGTTTATGCGCTCATCTCATCCATTGTTTCTTTATAATATTTGATATAACTAACTATTGTTGGTTATTTGCTAACATCGGTTTTGGTCACATGTGTCTTACATCACCTGAATTCCCCTCTATTTTACCTCCAATGTGATTGGAGGAATCTTTTCATCACATTTTCCTTGTTATGATGTAGCATCATTCATACCTTTAGGTTGCCATTGTTAAATCACATCTCATCCTTGACCTCATTTGATCATTATCCAATCTCTCTCATCTTGAATTCATCCTTGTAGATAATATTTTTTCTCCCCTTAGATAATTTTATGTTCATTCTATCTATCTCATCTCAAAGTACACATTCGGGACCATATTCATCTTCCCCTTTGGGTATTGCATTCATTATATCAAGTCCACTCTTGTGGCCATATTCTTTCTTTTCCTTGGGGCACCATTATTTTTCATCAAAGTCCACCTTTGTGGCCATGCTTTTCCCCTCTTGGGGCATACTTTTTCCTTTTTTCCTTTACGGCCATACCTTTTCCCCACTTGGGGCATATTTGACTTTTCCTCTTTTTTGCCTTTGCAGCCATGCTCTCCCCCTTTGGGGCATATTACTTCATTCCTTGATTTTTTATTTTGCCTTCCCAGTCATTTTTCATGTTCCGTTGGGCACCTTACCTTTCATCTTGGTCCATAGTGGATGTATACCTATTCACTCGATTTCTTGTGTACGAAGGATTTTAGATACCCTTTCGCATATAGTTGTGTATACTTTGATGAATTTCTTGTGACCTGTAGGTCATCCCAGCCTACATCCATACTGCAGTGATCTTCACACACTCACTGGTCTGTAGAACATTGTTTTCTATCTCTGTTGAGACTACAATTGTCCCCTACCAATGTGATATGGGAGTCACTGCCATAGTTTTCCATCAATATTACAATCCTTTTTTTCCTAGGGCATCTCGCCTTGGTTATGCTTTCACCCATCCTTTCTTCACCCACCTTCCCTTCATCATCTACCTATTTTCAAATGCATCATCAATTTCCTTTGACATCATCAATCCCCCGTTTGAGGGGGAGCTTATATCAATCCTTTATCCTCATCCAATCCTTCTTATTTTTTTCTAACTATTTCCTAACTCAAAACACTTAACAAAAAGGGGCAAAATGTAGACACCTAATTTCGGTATTTATACTCTCATCGCCCACATGCGCATATTTATTCAATCATCCCCTTTATCTAATTAAATACCCTCCCAATCCTCATTAATTAATAATTTTAACATCTTATATGCCCAATTATCTCATCCATATTAATCCTTATTCTTATTAATTAATCAATTCCTATTAATTAATTAATACCCTTCATCTTTCCATTTAGGATACTTTTATCCTAAATTCATCCCTTTGATTTTCTAATCTTTTCTCCCATCTATTTTTATCCCCTAACTAACTTAAATTTATCCCCAAGCAACCTAATCCCACCTAAATTCTTTAAAGAACTCATCCAATCTTTTAAAATTCAAAAATCCCATCAAAAGAAGAAAGTCATGCCCATTGGGGAAAATTTCCCTACAATTGGTGGAAACCTATCATGGTCACCATTAACCCCTTTAAAACTAATTGCTTTCCTTCTATTCATCATCAGATGCATGCAACTTCAAGCTTTCTTGCAAGTTTAACATCCTTCTCCACGTAGAAACATCCCTAAAACATCCATATATATTTGGGACATATTTTCAACGTGCTTTCATCACTTATGATCATCCGTCACGAGGTTTATCATTGTCATTGTGTTGCTTTATTAATATTTTATCATATTATCTGGGTATTTCTCATATTTAATCTCTTACAAGTTCAAACCATCAACACAAACACTTATATCTTCTCCAAAAACCTTTCCCGTTAGCCTTTATACTTACAAGTTGTCTTTCTCCTCCAATTATCCCTGGATTTATCCAATTCTACTACATTTTTTATCGACCTAGTCATATCGCCATTGATCTAGGTCTAGTTTCTCAGATATATCTCTTTTACTGTTGTTTTTAGCCATTTCCTGGTGTTTTGTCTCTAGTTCTTTCCTGCAGATTACTCACAGCATAAACAAGATCTTTCATCTTTTAGTTAGCATTCAAACCTTTCAAGTTTGCATATTCATCTTATAATCTAGATTTTCCCTGCTATGTCTCTGTCGACCTACTTTTGCACAGTATGGGTTTTCGTCGACCTAGAGTAGGTAACAATCAATTTATAGTTATTGTCATCTAATTATATTTTAGATAATTTTTATCGTTCTTCTAGATTTAGTGGTATTCTTGTATCTACATGTTTCTGTAATTTCATCCTTTACATCACTATTTCTAAACAAACGGGGGTTGACATTCGTGAAAGGAATATAATCACTTCTTGGAACCACATTCTTAGTCAACCCTTGCATATATCTATCTAATCCATATTTGTTCCAATTTTGCAGGTATATCAAGTTACAGTAAGAATTAACCATCTAGCACCCGTATCATATCTGAGGTAACATAAACCACCCTCCATCATTTCTGAGTTTCTAGTTTCTTTAGTAGCTAGTGCATTAACTTCATTACAAATGAGAAATTTGGTAAACATACAAACCCTAAGAAATAGGTAAGTGAAGAATAACTTAGCTGATTAAAACTTGATCCAAAAGTTTTCTAAATTTGGAAGACTATTGAATAGGAAGTGAAGAGTGTCGTAAAAGCTCAGGATAAATTTTTGAATCCACAAATAGGGTTGGACATGGGCCCCATGTCTGGACAAGATCACCTGGGCTTTGGAAACTTCTATTAGGTGTTTATGACTATGTACATGGTCAGAACCTGATTTTCACATTATCGTAATTAGTTTATGTTGGTCGCATGCATGCCATAATTATGGTTACCAAGGTACCTATGACCTGTAAAACAAAAATTCACCTGTAAAACCCATAATACCAAATCAAATCCAAAAAATAAAGATTCAATATGTGGAGTCAGACTAACCCCAGTGGTCATTGAAAAGAGTGAACTTAAGACCGAGCGTTGCACTACATATCTAACTCCATGTACTTCTTGTGATTTTGTGTAAGAATCATGCCCTAGGATGCCCTTTTGCAAGTACACTTGATAGCGGGTTGTAGCTAGATGTAGCTATGTAATAGAATGTATGGATGGAATAAAGAACTTCTCCTTCCTATGTTGTGTATGTAGAAAATTAATTCCCTTGTCCCTTAAATGAATGCTAAGTGGATGGCTTTGAGTGCTTTAAGTGCCTTTTGAATGCAAGCTTAGGTTATAATAGTAATGACTACTACTTGGTCCTTTATTTTAAGCACACAACTATGTATTTATATGATTCCCTAGTTTGAATTTCATAATTGACAACTGGAAGGCCAACCCATAAGTGAAATAGATTCAAAAAAGATAAAAGATACCCAAAATAACAAAGTAAGGTGGAAAATGATTAAGGGCACTCATAGGGGATAGGGGCTCATGGGTGCTCATGTTGTTGTAAGCACAATGTACTAAAAGGAGGGATGAATTAGTCCTACAAATTTAATCCTTCATTTACCATTAAGAAAACATCCATTCAATCATATAAAATCATCATTAGCTTATTATGTGTGCATCAAACATTCACATGAACATGAAACATGAGAGATAACACATAAACATAATATGTATGTGGGAAACCCTCAAGGGGAAGAAAACCCACTGAAAAAATTTCTGACATTACGCACAAAAAATATTCAAGTGAATATTACAAATCACAAGAGATTTATTTAGTGAGGCGCCAACTTTGAAAGGAGAACCAAACCCTAAACCTTGTTGATATTACTCATAAAAATAGAATTGCATGTATATGACTCATCACAAAATATTTTGTAGAAATATGACCACTGAAAATATGTTGATACCACAGCTAATAGTGATCCCAAAATTCATCTCCATATTCCTTCAAACCCTCTCTCAAGTACACCTTCTTCAACTCATTCTCTATAGGTCTTCTTGGACTTGTATTTTCTATAAACCCTTGTACACATCTTCTCAATAAGTCTTCCATTGTATCTCATCTGACCAACTCTCAAAATCTTCCCAAATACCTGAAATTCACTCACCTATGGGTTGCACTTTTCACCCATGTAAGGCTAGCTCACAAATGAAGTTTAAATTCACTTTTATATGCATTTACTCTCTCTAACCCAAAGGAGGTAGGTTTCTCATGATAAATTCAACCCATTCACCTTAATAAAATTCAAATAAACTCATTACAATGGTCACATATTACCCATATAGGTCAGTGGTCCGAAAACGCAAGTTTTAATTTCACTTTTTTAACAATTTTCAAGGATCTTAAAATTTAATCAATTGTCTAGATTTAAATACTCCAAAATTTATCAATAATCTGATTTGGGACTGATTTCAAACTGAATTTTAATTCCCTTTTTATTCAAAATTCACTGTTTGATCAAAGCCACAAAATTCACTTTTCCTGATTTCACCGATTTTCACAAATTTATCAAATAATAATTATTTATGCATCCATATTCATTTTAGTAATGTAACAAATGCAAATAATGAGACACTAAAAATCAAAATCAAAATGACATAGAGGTTTTTTGCAGGGTTTATAATTCTTATGTCCCCGGGTTCGTTTTAGAACCAATCCATTAAAATTGTTTGAATTACAATTACAATTAACAAATAATAGATAAAAACATGTAGTACTATGTTATCATACCTTTGAATGACCCCAACAGAGCTCAGTACTAGTGTTTCACCTTCTTGAATCACTTGCAGATGTGTTTCCCTTAGGCAACAGTATAAAACAACATTACAAAAGATACAAAACATCAAAATAATTATAGCATTACGAGCGTATCAAAATTAAGAACAAATCACTAGTTTACTCCAAGTTTTGGTTTTGAGTGGAAATGCCTTAAAAAAAAAGGTTTTCTGCAAAATGGTCTATTCTGTCCCATACACAGACCTACAAAAATTCCCTTTGAATAAAAGTGAGCTCATTTTATATTACTTCCCAAAAGGTTCCAGATTGGGAAGGCCGCTTAGTATTTTTCCATTTGTCACGGGTTCCACTCCTTGGGAAGTACATCGAATTTCCATAAATAGCCAAATCAAATATTTGATCCCACATTTTTCATGGAAAGTTGGTAGGTTGGATTTAATAATAGAATGGGCTGCTCATGTATTTCATGGCTGAAGCCATGCAATCACTCCTTATGCCCCTCCACATGGCTTATCTATCAAGCCATTGACTATTATGGGGAGGAGGTGTATTTTTTGGTGATTTTGAGAGCCCACATTGATAGGACATTGAACGATTTGATGTGGATAAATTTTTTGACCCAGCCACATTGAAATAAGCTAAGTCGCTAGAGTCAGCAAATTAATTCCACTACTTCATTATGGATAAGGATTTCCACCATACGAATTGTATAATACCTCGACAAGTTGTTTGAATCACCTATTTTGCTCCAAATATTGTGGGAGTGATGTGGTAGCTCACCAAGTTGGCCTATAAACTATGTCCAATGCAATATTACATCCTGCATAATAATTCAACCCTGAAATAATCCCACATGAGGGAGATGAAAGAAAAAAAGTGTGTTGATCCTAGCTGAGGGATCCCAACTAAAATAGTGGGACCCACCCATCTATTTACTCGTGATCGAGACCGGTGATTCAAACAATTTTTTTACATTTGCCCAATTTATTTACTTTTGCCACTTGTCAACCACCTATTTGCCAGTTGACCAAGTTTTGACCTGCAATAACTTCTGCATCCGGACTCTTTTTTTTATGATATTTCTATCATCGTAAAGGTCTTGAGATAATACACTTCTCGGTCATGGTTTAGGGAGGTTTAGGGAACATATGAAAATCATAATATCCTCTGGATCACTCCTCCTAGCTGGGAATGTTTTTTGTCCACAAAAAGTTGTTTTCCACCCACAAATTATGGTAAACCATCCTGCATTTCACAAACACATACAGGATCTAGAAATAGCATTATGGGTTAAATTAATTCCAAATCATTTATGATTTAGTCACAAAAATTTGATCAGATACTAACACCCATTCAAGCTAGTTTTCAACTATTACAATGCAACCTTATCAACTCTGTAACAACTGTGAACTTTCAAACCCCATTGTAATGCCATCACAAACGATCAATCAGATAATAACACCCATTCTTTACATAAAGCTAGTGTTCATCTGATACTTTATGACAGGGCCGATTACAAAAATTACAGTTCCATCAAAATAGATCAGTATAATAGGCATCTAAACTTCCCATAATTAGGCTAGTGTCCACTATCCATCTGAAACTGTAAAACTACAAATATCACTATCCAGAATAATTATACCATTCATGAAAAAAATAGCTATACCATCCACGTGAATCTGCCAAATCTATCCCCACATATTGAACTGTAAAAGGATAGAAACAAATTATATGCTCACCCACAACGGTGAACTTCTATCTACTGGAAATGATCACCAAGCAACACCTGCACACTAGTCTGTTAGTGCAAATAATGTACACACCAATTGTAACTACATAGGGTAGTCACAAATAAATTTCCTAAAAACAAGGGTCATCATTTATGTGAAAATACTATGCATAGACATAATAAGTTTGTATATTACCTACAAAACCAAAAAGGTGTCCTAGATTTGTACAATGACATTTAACAACATTAACTAAAAATTCATTTCCAAAAATAGACCTTATTACCCATGCCCACTGAATTTGCATTCACTGCTGCTAAAAATAGAAATGGTATTTTTCATCCTTAACACGTAAGAAGTAAAATCTAAGCATGTTTAACCTATCCCTAGATCTTCTTTACAGGGTACACCATTTTTTTCTTTTCAATTTTCAAATCTAATGAAAAAAATGGGAAATTTCCTTTCTACATACATCGGAAACCCACAAATTTCTCTATAATTTTTCGCATGCTATTCAAAATAAAATCTATCTAATTCACATGAGTTTACATTTTCCATATCAAAATAGAAAGGACTTGTTAGCTTGTAAACTTCGGATAGATCCAAGGTTGATTCAATCTTAACTGGTGGTTCAAAAACTTCTTTTACCTTAAATTCAAAAAAATTCTTACCATGCATCGGATGGTTGGTTGGATGAAATTTATTGAAATTATCAACTTGATGTCCACTCATCTGATAATTAGTGCAGTATTTCCTCTTTTTCTCTAGATTTTGAGGTGAGGAATCATGTTTACCATTTCTCATCTGAATGCTATGAAATTGGGTTTTCATCTCGTTTGGAAAATAATTCTAGAAGAATGATTTTCTCTTCCAAATAAAGGAAACATAATGATTATATCCTCCAAAAAATTTACATGGAAAATCATTCATCATAATCTATATATCATATCCATATTATTTAAATAGAAAGAGTGGGTCCTCATAATGTTTACCTTATTTCCTAGGATTTTATTATGATAAAAATTAGGAGGTGGAATTCTGTTACCTCTTCTCTAAATTTTCTTACCATTCCCATCATGTTGTGCTAGTGGGGTATACACTTTGCTTTGGGAATCTCATCTTCCTTTAGCATGATTGGATGACTCTCCAATATCCATTCCCACACTAGAATAACCCAAACTTGCATAATGAGGATGATCCTCTACCTATAGTGGGTTAGCAATTCCTTGGTTGTTCTTACCAAGGTCGATTCCACTAAAACCCATTTTACTTAATAATTTAGATCTAATGCCTTTAGTGTATCTTTCAAAACCACCTAAATTATTTTACATGAATCAGAATCAGAATGGGATAAGGAATCTGATGGTGACATACTTACATTGCATTCATCAATCATCATTTCTGTGTCAGTAGTCAAGGGTCTCTCCATTTTCTTCTCACCATTATGTAATCTTGCCAAGAGCTCATCCTTGGCTTGCATTTCAAATTTCATTCAAACATCCTCCTCTTCTAAGGAGTAATACATTGATATCGAGAGAGAGTTCTGTTTCTAGATTTGGTGATTGTAATCCTCAATCTCCTCAAACTTAGCCTATGTAGACATTTTACCCATGGTGCCCCTGTACCTGTTCACACACACTGAACTAAATGCACCCACTTGAAGTAATCAAGCTATTAATCAAATTTACCGAAATCAAATAAAGAGCTAAACCAACTTTGATACAAAAACTTGATCCATAAACACAACTTTTAATTTCACCTTTTAAACTATTTTTCAAGGATCTTAAATTTTAATCAATTTTCCATATATAAATACACCAAAATTGATCAATAATCTGATTTGGGATTGATTTCAAACTAAAATTTAATTCCCTTTTTATTTAAAATTTATTGTTTGATCAAAGCCATATAATTCACTTTTCTCGATTTTACCAATTTTCACAAATTTATCAAATATTGATTATTTATGCATACATATTCATTTTAGTAATTTAACTACTACAAATAATCAGACACTGAAAATCAAAATAAGAATGAAACAAAGGTTGTTTATGGGGTTCGGAATTCCTACATCCCTAGGTTCATTTTAGAACTGATCCATTAAAATTGTTCAAATTGTAAATAAAATTAACAAATAATAGATCAAAACATGGAATATTGTGTTATTAGACCTTTGAAAGACCCTAGCGGAGCTCAATACTAGTCTTTCACCTCCCTAAATCACTTGTAGATGCGTTTCCCTTAAGATTTTTTTCCTTCCTGTGACTTCTGAAACATAAAATAACATCACAAAAGCTCAAAAACAATAAAATAATTATTTTCGATTGTATCAAAATTTTGAACAAATCACTAGTTTACTTCGAGTTTTGGTTTTGAGTGGAAGTGTCTCAAAAATAAGGTTTTTTGTAAATTGGTCTATTTTGTCCCATACACAAACTTCCAAAAATTTCCTTTAAATAAAAGTGAGCTCATTTTTTATATTACTTCCCAAAATGTGGTGGATTGGTAAGTTTTCTTAGTCTTTTTCCATAGGTCACGGGTTCCACTCCTTGGGAAGTGCATTGACTTTCCATACGTAGCCAAATTAAATATTTGATCCCTTGGCTCCAAATATTGTGGGAGTAATGTGGTAGGTCATCGAGTTGGCCTATAAACTCTATCAAATACAATATTACATCCTATATAATAATTCAACCCTCCAATAATCCCACATGTAGGAGATGAAAGAAAATAGTGGCATATATAATAAAAATTGTGATAATGTAAATAGTGGCTATATATGAAAAGTGCATTGAATTTCCATACATAGCCAAATCAAATATTTGATCCCAAATTTTTCATGGAAAGTTAGTAGGTTGGTTTTACTAATATAATGGGGTGCTCATGTATTTCATGGCTTAGGCCACACAAGAACTCCTTATGCCCCTCCATGTGGCTTATCTGTCAAGCCATTGACTATTATGGGGAGGCGGTGTATTGTTTGGTGAGTTTGAGAGCCTACATTAATAGGCCATTGAATGGTTCACTATGGATAAATTTGTTGACCCAACCACATTGAAATAAGCCAATTTGGTAGATTCATAGAGTTAATTCCATAATTTCATTGTGGATAAGGCTCCCTTCCATACGAGTTGGATAATAGCTCGGCCAGTCTGTTTAATCACCAAGTTGGCTCCAAATATATTGGGAGTGATGTGGCGTCTCGCCGAGCTATCCTATAAAAATTTTCCAATGCAATATTACATCCTACATAATAATTCAACCTTGTAATAATCCCACATGTAGGAGATGAAAGAAAACAGTGGCATATATAATAAAAATTGTGATAATGTAAATACAAAGAAAAGACTGCAAAGGCACCCCTCCTTAAAAAAAGTGTGTCGATCATGGCTGAGGGCCCTCGGTCAGTAAATAATGGGGCCCACTCATCCATTTATGAGTGATGAATACTGGAGATTCAAACACAATTTTTACATTTTCCTAAATTTTTTACTTATGCCACGTGTTAACCACCTATTCGTGAGTTGACCAAGTTTTACATGTTTTCAACCCATCTTTGACCTGCGATAACCTCTACATCCAGACTTTTTTTACGTTATTTATATCGTCAGAAAGGTCTTGATATTCTTTACTAATTGGTCATAGTTTATGCAGGTTTAGGTAATATCTTCACATCGTAATATCTTCTGGATCAGTTGGTCATTCTAAAAACCTTCATTCTTGCACCAACAAGCCTCAAAACCCTGGCAAAAATCCTCTGACACCAAAACTATTTTTAGCCAAACTCTAAAACTCACCACACATGTTTAAAATAACATTTAAATATAATAAATGGTTGAAATTATAATTAATTAATTATATTATTTAATTTAATGGGCCCAATAACTCATTACCTTCAAAAAACACAATCGCTTATTAAAATCACAACCACATGTCTTCACCAAATCAAGCTTCCATAAAAACAGTTTTGCAAACTCAGCTATTTTGCATCCTTTATGATATTTTCAATACCCCTAAAAGAATTAACTAGATGAAATATTCACTTTTATGTGTGATATCAAGCAACAACTCAATCATTTGTTACTTCAACCAACTCAATCTCTCAGCAAGAACAAAATTGTCCTAAAATACAACATACAAATGTATTTAAAAATAAGCTTGAAATACACATCAGATGACCTCATAGAGAAAAAATCAATACATAATTGAAAATATCTCTTAATCCTCTTTCCAAAACATATTATAACTCCTTCCAACTCCAAGTGAAAGGCCTTCAACCAAGCCAGTCTCTACAAACTACTTTTTATCCTTTCTTTAAATCAAGAACTAACAACTAGCCCAACATACTCCATCATACCAAAAATTCTTCCAAGCTCAACCAAACATGTAACACACTTAAAAATTATTTCTAAGCCATCAAAAACCTTCACCAAGCTTTATCAAATCAGAATCAACATATTACCTCATGAAGCCACATGTAGCCTATTAGAATGAGCATCCTCCAATCTTGACCCTCAACAAATAGATCATAACTAATTCATTCCATATCAAACACACAATTTTTATATACCATTGGATATATATATTAACCATCTTCAAAACAAAACTTTAATGGATTCCTAACTCCCTATGTAGTTCTTGCAATGTCAAATTTACTTAAAGATACTCCAAACTACCCCAAAAATCAGTCTTCATAGATAGGGCATACTTTTCACTTTTTCATAGAAACCATGATCTAAAAAATTCATGGACATCTATAAAAAACCATGGGATATCATAAATTTTAATTTAGACATTACCTTCTTTGAATAATGTTTCCACAAAATGGAACTCTTCGTAAACTAGAAAATACAGGTGGGACCCACATATCACCACATACTCTAACATACCTTTCTGGAAAAATAGAGGATTCTGATACATCATCCAATTTTCATTTTTCCAAAATGAATCAAAACAAGATCACTATACATCTTCTTCTGTAAGTTTCTCCTAACTAGGGTTTTGTTAGGGTTTCAAACCACTTTACCTTCTTAACGATCGTTCATAAAAATTTGATGATTAACCACCTCATTATTTTTGTGAAAGCTTCATAATTGACCTTATAATATATTCCAAATATCTCATATCCCCATGAAAATCATACAATCCACAACGAGCATCATAAGGTCCAACTTTGCTTGAAAAACACACTATAACTTACCCGATTTCACCAATACTTGCATTTATTCAAATGTCTTTAGCATTTTGACCTGAAACTTGTCATGAAGCATCATGAAAACATCCTCTAAATTTTCATAATCACCACATAACACAAATAACTCTGAAATTCTATATCCAATCTCATTTGTATGTGCACACTTGTATGCTTCTCATTATTTACTTCTCGAAGACCTCATAAAACAAATAAACCATTGAATCCAAAATTAAAACTTACCATACACCTTTGGTACACTATCATAACACTATTACCATGACTTAAAAAGACTCATCAGCTCTAAATCACATATCTCTACCTCATTTTGAATGATCTAGGGCTAGAAACAATCGTAGAATGACTTGACTCAACCATGTAACCACATGAATTTACCATGATGAATTCATATAGACCCGTTTACACTCATGACACATCATACCATCCATATTTTACCTCATGAAATCACCCCAAAACCTCGAGAATATTGATACCATGACTCATCTCACTCAACCAAGCATCGGGATCTCATAAGACATGACATAAACACTTAATCTTCATACTTGACACCTGAATAACATCATATGGGGACCCACACTACACCATGACACCCTTTTCCATCAATGGGGTTGACATAAATTACAACACAAACACATAATTTCCAAAAATATCCCCCTTTGTCATTGAGGACAATCATCTTTCAGAAACATTGATAACAACCAAATGAAAAACACACCTACATGACTCGTTCCCATGTTTCTAATGCTTCTCTCCCCATTTTCCATCTATAAAAAATACTATAATGACTACAAGACATGGAAAATAACAACATATTACTAAACGCAATGGAAAAAATGTAGAATATTAACTTACTTGACCAATAAGCTCCCCTTGGGACTGAATTGTCTTCACTTTGACTTCAACAACTACAAAAGATGACACTATGGACCTGTAAAGAGCCTTTAAAAATATCCCCCTGAACATAAACACATCTATTTCACATTCGTTTTCCCATTTCATCTCTTTCTAGGTCTATCCAATGCTCAATACCATAAAATTTGCCTCAATAGCTATCATGCCACACATTAGGACCATTATCCCTAAAATCTAATTGCAGTCAATCTTGATCAAACATCACCATGCTCTAGGCATGCACATACATCATGATTTAACTCCTTATAGCTCTCCTAGACCTATAGTACCCTTCTCTAGTAGAAAACATAAAAAATTGATAACATACCTTTGTTTTATGCCTTATAGATGCTCAAGACACTTGTCACTATCCCTAAACATATCAAGTAGTGTTTTCATGCTTCTTTCAACCTTGTTAAATCAAATATTTGTTTACCTTTCTAAATATGCTTTTAAATCACCATCTTCATTTTTTCCCTTACTTTCTTGACATTATGTATCTTCTTAGATAGCTACACATGCTCCCCCTGACTTAATGAGCATTCACATACCTATATCATAGTGTATTCTTGCTTCTCTTTTTCTCAACTTCTTCTCATAGCTTGACACATGCTTAAACTCACTTTGAACCATACTTATACTGTTTTATAGGATTTGTACGGGTAGAATTGCTTAATACTTGTATATAGCTTATGATAATAGCTCATACATTTCCATGATGCATAAGGTTGACCCAAACTCCTCCATTCATACCCCTAGATAACCTTTTCCATTGTAGGATTGATAAACACAATCACAGTCTCTTCAAAATGCATGCACTATTACAGATACATAGTCAAGCATCTTTAACACTTTGTACTTGTTTTAGAGGATCTAATATTTTCTTCCCTTGTAAAAGATCCTTATTTAGTCTCAAATGATCTAACATAGTCCCGTAGTTATAATTTTGTACTAACACTTGCCTTATCATAGTTACTCTAGCTCTTCTCTTCCCTTAAAAATCATAAACACATCTTCAGGATAATGAGTCATCTATGGACAAAATAAATTCCATTTGAGCACTAAACAAACCTTTGATGCCTTAAAAAAACCCTAAGACCTCTCCTAGAGACCTCTGTCATTGTTTTATTCTCTAAATTAGGCTTATTCAAACCTTGTTCAACCTTTTAAATCACCATAGATCCTATTACATGCCCTATATGCTTGATAAATATTATTAAACACAATATTTACAAACTCAAACCTTGCAAAGTATATTTCTCTTCCTCTAGTGACATCCACAAACCTTTTGGTCTTCATACCATGTTTTTCTATCCTATTCTTCAGTGATTCATACTTCACAACAAATTTGAGTTAACAAACTTGACTTGATAGTCTTCATACTATATAGAGTCTTTTCCTTCAACCTCTGTACCTTTACCCAAACAATATCACCTTATTTCTTATGACTTCATGATGAAAAAAGATCAATATCTCTTTTACTTGACTGAGAAATCACTTGTTAAGCTATGGGAAAACTCAAAATCAGTCTTCCTTTACATTCTACTGCCAACAAGAACATGCCTAGACCAAAACCCACCACCTTTAGTGTAATATTTCTACAATATACCTCTTAAAGCTTCAAAATTATACCTTTAGGTCCTGATATATGCTATTATAGTCATCAATGTTGAGCATATACCTATAGGTTATTCTTCATGCGAGGATGCAAGGTCTTAATACAAGCTTAGATAGTCTTAAACACTTGTCATTGTTATTTAAAGATTTATATCATTCTCATTACATCAAAGTAATTTCACCATCATGGTCAACATGTATAAATACGTTTTTCACTTTCATGATCATTATAAGCACTATCACCTTCAACTATGAATGTGCACTATGTGTTATCTCTACCTAGTCACAATCTCTTAGACTTTCTATTTTCACAGTGTATTATCAAGATATAAAACACTTAAGATGTTATAAGTGTCACACAATCCTCTTAAAATCATATTCTAATATCAATCCTAGAGATACATTATCAACATGAATTAGAACTTGAGACTCGGTATACTGATTTATGATGGTACACTTGTACAAATCTTGACATACATCTTCTCATCCTTCAAGATGAATGAACACCTGACAACTTGTAGGTATCCATCTTAGTTCCATGTAACTCAGAACCTCAATATCCTTCCAAGTCTTATAAGCCAGGAAACACTATCACAGTCAACAAAACCTCATTCATATACTTGCAGTACTGACACAATTATAGCTTGTCTTTTTCAAACCTTTTAGACCTTAGTGTAATACATTTGATCATGAATTCAATCATTTTGTGTCCTTTACACCTTGTATCATTTTCACACCTCTAGCTAACCTTGAAGCCTCTATAAAATTCATCTTGGCACATTACAGACCTTAACATTCTTGCAACGACTACTTAAATCCCTTTATAATCTGAACATGCCCTTCAAATACTAAATTTTTAGTCTTTTAGAGCTTGAGAATAACACCATAGATCTTATTCAATCATGTTTGTTTCTTGGATCACCTTGAGTATTTATCCCTTTATAGGCTTGATAAAATACACCTTCTTCAAGCATCTTTGAATGTCATAAGTACCCTAACTCATAATTTTTCACATTTAGACTTCACTTGCTAGAATACAATAGTCAAGTGAGCTATCTAACACTGTAGACACAAAATTTATGTCTTACGAACCCCTGTGCCCCGCATCTCATTTCGCAACCTAACCTCACCACCTAAACCTTACATAATTATTTATTAATTACCTTATAATTAATAAATCCACATCGCCATACCTGCCACCTCATCATAACCTAGTCTTAACCCTAAACTAACCTAATTAAGACCTATAACTTGGTCCACATCCACACCCATGACTAATGACTCCTCACCTGCACGTAAAACCAACCTCATACTGACTTGACCAAGCCCGCAACTAATCCCTCGGGAGAAAAGGAGGGAAAGCTGGCTATTTTACCAAAAATAGCCCACTTTGATGTGACCGACATCAGTTCCTACTCGACCGCCGTCAGTTGTGTAACCACCATCAGTTCCCTGTAAATGACCACCTCCAACCAAAAACAAGGGATCGGATTTTCATTTGATCGGGAGGAGGAGAAATCATTGAAAGGATCCGGATTTTCTTGGCCGAACAGAGACAAGTGAAGAAACAAGAAGAGTTTGAAGAGAATGACATCAAGTCCAAGACTGCAACTGAATAACCAGAGCCCAGTGACACTCATCTGAGCATCAGAAGAGGAGATAGCTCATCTTGGATTGTCAGATCATCCTACTTGAGCCCTGTCTTCGTCATCATAGTCCTGGAACCTGCATCTTCATCAGGAATGAGTAAGTAGTGTCTTGTATGTTTCTAAGCACCATTTCTTGAGCCTGCGGATTGATAGTAATTACAAGCTCATTCTTAGATCTACTACCTACCAGCACCCTGCACTTAACCTTCATCCATACATCCTTGTACTACCTAGAAGACCATTTTATCACACTCTGAGTCTTCCCTACCCTCTCATTATTCCCCTCAACCATCCACCAGTCTTAATAACCCCACAATCACCCTGCAACCAACCTCTATCCAGAAGCACCTAGATTACTGACCCTACTGGTGTCGGTTATCCCCTACCGGCAATGGTTCTGTAACCGCGGTCGGTTATCCAGTGACTGGCATCGGTCACTGTGACTTATACCCCAAAACCTTCCTCTCGCCTATTTGTCACCTAACAACCTCAGGTCCAGTCTGGTTTATCCCTGTAACTCAACCTGAATGTATCAACGACCAGTAACCGAACAAACAACGTGACTCTTTATTATTGATAGTTTAGCCTCTATTTGCTTTGTAACGAGGTACCTAAATCGTGAGTTTGCAATAGCTTTCTTTGTTATCATTTGTGTTAATTCGTATTAAAAGGGGAATTGACCACCTTCAAAAGGAAGTTTTATATTTCCTGGGCCTAAGGTAGCTCCCTCATTTATTGTCTAATTAAAATCTGGTGGTCTTGTATTCTTACTTGCAGGTAGTCCTTCCAAGACAAAAAGGAGTTCTTTGCAGTCGATTTGATCTTTCTCTACGGTACGCGCACACCATCTCAACATTCAACAGGTATTCCTCCTAGCCCTAACCCTTATCTGTTTCTCAAAGGAATGAAAGGATAGAAGCATGTCTATTCCACAGAGCCGAAACATTCAACCCAACCATCCACTTCAACTGCACCTACACCTTCAACCAATGAAATTGCCGTCATAAATACCACTTCCTTTCCCGCAAATAACATCCCAACCTCCGACCGCTTAGTAGATGTTTTTCAACGCCTTACACTAGGGGAGTATCACCTATATAACGTTAGTTCTTTCCATACCCCACAGGAGTACGGACAGTTACATGAACATCCTACCTATGACCGTCGTGTGGGGGAAGTAATCCCCTACGGACCACCTCATTGCCACACCAACCTAACATATGGGGGTGTCAACGCATCTTCTGTTACCCCTGAACCTCCTCCTGGTGTGGTTCCTTTCCAATCCAATTTTCAATACCTAAAAAATTGTCATTTCGCCCTCACCTTCTTGACTCGTTGTGCTTGGAAAGGCTTTGGTTTTGGTCTTTATGAACAAGGCCGACATACACTCATTCCTGTGACTACACGCAAACACAATGATCGTAGTGGTCTCGGTTTTCCTGAAACACTTACACCGGAGAAACCTCATGTCAGTTGTGTCCTGGAAGATGACGACGTCACCCCTACCAAACCATCATCACCCATTTTGCCATCATCACCCACAGAGTCGATAGACCCTGAATCTATCCCTCCTAACTTTTTTTTTTCATAAATGCTATCTTCCTAGGTCCTCTCACTTATCAACGAGATAATGAGGACCCATCTTCTCTTCCCCTTCTGTATCTAGACATGATCAAAGAGGATTCACCTTCAATTAATGTTAAGTGCCAGGATGATGACTCCATCCTCACTTATCTTGGCGCGGATGACTCTTATATTCAACGCGCCTTACCATCTGAAACTCAAACCATGTTGAATGAGTCGACTATAGAAATCAACATCCACATAGAGGAGGATCCTCACGTTGTGAAGATTGGACAATCCCTTAATACATCAGAACAAGTCGCCTTTACTAACTTTCTCCGTACCCACAACCAAGCTTTCACTTGGTCCTACACTGACATGCCAGGAATTGATCCTGACATTGCTGTCCATAACATCACCCTAAATCCTGATTCCAAACCAGTCAAACAAAAAATGAGAAAAATGCATCCATGCATTGCCCTCTTGGTCAAAGAAGAGCTTCAATGACTTCTTTCTGTTTCCTTCATTTTGCCTATTGACTATCCTCAATGGATTTCTAACATCGTACCTATCACTAAAGCGACAGGGGGACTTTGAATATGCATGGATTTCCGAGACCTTAACCTCGCTTTCCCCAAAGATGACTTCCCCCTCCCAAGTATTGATCAACTTGTTGATCTCACTGCGGGCCATGAAATGCTCTCTCTCATGGATTGTTTTTTGGGATACAATCAAATTTTTGTAGCCCCGGTCGATCAACATAAAACTACCTTCATAACTCCTTGGGGAACCTTCTGTTATCGTGTCATGCCATTTGGCCTTAAGAATGCTGGTGCGACCTATCAGCGGGCTATGACTTACATTTTTCATGACATTATGCACACTATCCTTGAAGATTATGTCGATGATCTTCTTGGCAAATATAAACATCGCAGTGAACATCTCAATGTTTTAACCATTATTTTCGATCACCTGTTACAATATTCGGTCTGGCTTTAACCAAAGAAATGTGTCTTTGGTGTTCTTTTGGGAAAACTTCTTGGCTTTATCGTCTCTTTGCGTGGCATTGAGGTCGATCCGTCTAAAGTCAAAGCTATCCTAGAAATGCCCTCACCCAAAAACCTCAAACAATTGCGTAGTTTGCAGGGTAAACTTCAATCCATCCGGCGTTTCATCTCCCAACTCTCGGATCGATGTCAACCTTTCCATCACCTTCTTAAAAAGGACATTGCCTTTCAATGGAGCGAAGAGTGTCACCAAGCCTTTGAAGCTCTCAAATCCTATCTCTTGCAGCCACCCGTGCTTATTCCACCTCAGGATGATCGCCCTTTCTACCTTTATCTTTCTTCCACTGACCATGCTATAGGAGCCATGCTCGCACATCGGGACTCGACACGTCGAGAACAAGCCGTTTATTATATAAGTCATACTCTCGTGGATTATGAGACTAGGTATACACATGTAGAAAAATTATGCCTAGCCCTATCATTCGTAGCCACCAAACTTCGACATTACCTCCTGAATCACAAAACTTTTGTCATTACCAGCACGGACCCCATTCATTATATGTACGCCAAACCACATCTAAACCAACGCATCACCCGATGGCTTATGCTCCTCGCTGACCTCAACCTTGAGTTTGTACAACATAAGTCAATCAAAGGACAAACTATTGCGGACCAACTTGCGGAGGCCCCTTTACCTGGGGAACAATTTACCAATTTTAATTTCCCCGACGAACTTATCGCCACTCTTTCACTCAGGGAAGAGTCGTATCCAATGACCCTCTTCTTCGATGGATCCAAATGCTAGTGTGGCGGAGGGGCCGGCGTTGTTCTCATTCCTCTTGATGTTGAGCCTATGCCTCTTTCATTCTGGGTCGATTTCCCCTGCACTAATAATACAGCGGAATACGAGGCCCTTGTTTTGGGTCTCTAGGTTGCATTACACTTAGGTGTCAAATCTATTAATATTTTGGGTGACTCTCAATTGGTAGTCAATCAAGTTATGGGCATCTACCAATGTAAAAATGAGAAACTTCAAAAGTACAAACATTACGTAGATTCACTTTTGACCTCATTTACTCGATATTCTATCCAGACCATTCCCCGCTCCACTAACAAATTTACGAATACTATGGCTTGCTTAGCCTCACAAATCCCTACATCACCAACTGACTCTGACATATTCGTCTTGGTCCAACAACTCTTTGCCCCATCTTACTCAGCCCCGGTTGTTTATATGATAAATAATGTGTCTGCTAATTCACAGGATACCTGGTACCACCAATTCCACGACTACCTTACAACCTCTGTTCTCCCACCTGACCTAACTAGTATTGGAAAACGTGCTTTTCTTAAACGTGTTTCTCATTATGTCATCATGGGGAGACTCCTTTATAAATGTGGCTTTGATGGTATCCTCCTTTGATGTTTAACCAGTGCAGAGGTCACCTATACCATCCAACAGGTCCATGACGGTATTTGTGGCAGACATTTTAGTGGCCTTGCCGTGGCTAAGCGAATCCTTCACCTAGGTTATTATTGGCCTACTCTTAATAACGACTGCTACGAATATGTTAAGCGTTGTGTTATGTGTCAACAACATGCCAACCTTCAACATACTCCTAACCATCCGCTACAGGTCGCACGAGATCTTTGGCCTTTCTCACAATGGGGTTTAGACCTTATTGGTGAGATCCACCTGCCCTCTTTGCAACGTCACCGTTGGATTATCACAGAAACTGAATATTACACAAAATGGGTGGAGGCCATTCCACTCATTTCAATCAAAAAAGAAAAAATTTTAGAGTTCATTAACCACCACATTATCTATCGTTTTGGTGTTCCTCATCACCTGATAACAGATAATAGAAAATATTTCAAAAATAAGTTGTTGCAAGACCTTTATGACAAATTTGGTATCAAACTTAGCTTCTCATCACCCTACTATCCACAAGTGAATGGACAAGCTGAATCTTCTAATAAAACCCTGACCAAAATCCTCATGAAATTTGTTAATGATTCTGGAAGAAATTGGCATGATCACATTCCCTTTGCCCTTTGGGCTTATCGTACTAGCATTCGTACCTCCACTAATGCCACACCATTTTCTTTGGTATATGGTACCGAGGTGGTCTTGCCTCTCGAAATACAAATACCCTCCCTCAGAATATCTCTTCAGGATATTCTCACCAACGATGATTTCTACCAAGAGCGGTTAGCCCAATTAGAGATTCTTGACGAGCATCGTCTTACGGCTCTTGACCACCTTCAAATCTACCAAAAATGCATCAAGTGTGCTTATGATAAATGATTTCATGAGCGTACCTTTAAGGTTGGTGATCTTGTCCTCAAAGAGAATCAACATGTAACCAAACTAGAAAAGAGAAAACGTGGAAAATTTGCTCCCAATTAGATTGGGCCTTACATAATCACTCACATTTATGGATCAGGCACTTATTGTTTAGCTTCGCTTAATGGTAAACCTGAGCCTGAACCCCTTAATGCCTTGCATCTTCGACCATTCTACTGTTGAATTTAGTGTTATATCACTTCTTATCTACCTACCACTCGTCCCTTGAGCTCATTTTACCACCACATACATGTTGTTTCCTACATCTTAAAATAAAATCAAGCTCACATAGTTTGATTCTCACCTCCCCTTAAAGATGCCTTCCCCTTTTTAGTCCAGTCCATGACTTCAAAGTATTAAAATGAAACATTCTTAATTATATGCTTATGGGATTTTCTTGAGTCAAACTTCCTACCAAACTAGATGCTTTATGCCAAAAGGACATCTAGCTCTCTAAATTATATATAGACTGCTCCCCCGAAGGACAGCTATGCACTAAAACTGCATCTGCTACTATAAATATACTACTCCCTTGAAGGACAGCTATACACAGTCAGCCTTTATCAGAAGCTTCTCACATTGATCAGCTTCGTGAAGACCTCAAGAATAAAACAAAAATATATATATATCCCTTGTAGACTTCCTGCATCGATCAGTCTATATTCAGCAAAATAAAAGCCACATTCAAAAGAACTTTTGAGTCATGGACTTGTCTATTTGGGTTAGGTTCTCTTTCATCGGAATAATCACTTTATAACAAGTTCTCTATGTCTCAGCTACACCATCCACTTCACCTCACCATTTGTTAAAACAACACAGCTCAAGGGACGTGATGTACACCCGATATATTGTGATCATACAACTCTTTTCACCTATTGACTTCTCTTCTATGCACGGTACCTAGGGGTTCAAGCTCATTCTACGTTATTATGTGGTTTTTTTAGCTCTTTTCACCTACGGAGCACTCTTTCCTCTTTGACTCGAATCTAGGATTATGTGTTGATCTTAATTAGGACATGGTTCCCTACCACTTAGGTAGGCTAACTTTCGCATCACTTATACCTATTCCAAAATCACCAATTCATTACCAACACCAACAACATTACCCTACCAATATCAATATCAATATTTTTACCAACCAAAAAATTGCCTAACCATACCTAAATTGCCTGATTTCACCTCTCCTTGGTCCTAAGGGAGAACTACATTGGTCTGAGGCCCCTCCTTGCTTTGTGCAATGGGCTATGTAGGCAGCACTTAGGAGACATGGAGTCTCCCGAGGTTAACTCGACCATCCCCTACCATACCCTATCATGTGTTGTAAATATAAATATTTTTTGTGTATTTCTATTTGCCAACATTCATCTTTATCCTTTGTCAAACAAAACAAAAACAACATTCAAAACACTACCATTCTTATTATTATCATCACTCAAAACCACATACATCTTTCATTTTATTTTAGATGTTAAACAAATACATCTTCTCTATCATCGACTCGCAGGTCGGCATCCTTATTTATTCTTATATTCCTATGAAATTCACTTAAACCCTTGCACCTCCTCCCGAATCAGGTGGTGATCGTGATCATCGGTGCCCCTCAGTTGGCCTCTGCATCCTCAAAGCTGCCACTACCATTGGTTCCTCCCATTGATCCGCCAACATCTCCTGTAACATATGAATATGTCCTCTCGCGTGGAGGAATCTTGCCTCCAGTCTCTCCACTCATAACTGTGAAACTTCTAACAATCCCATTGTCTCATTCACCTGTGTTTGAAGCTGGTGAGCCAACTCCTGCAGATGATCTCTCTCAGCTGTAATCATAGCTATGTCTGGGCGCTCACGTGCACCTCACAGCTCTGCTACCCACCATACTCTATAGGCCTCTGTCGTTCCCGCATCCATTACCCTATGATCGGATGCTATCTCTTCTGGCCCTTTTGGAGGTGTAGGCCGGGGAGGTGAGAATGTTGCCTCGGCGTCGATCCTCATATATGGTCTATATGTCATTGGTATATCCTGAACGAACCCAAATTGTCGCCGCGCATGATCTAGAGGAATCCTCTCGTACTCACCCGGCCTGTGCCCTGTGATCCATCTCAATCGCTCTACACCCCTCAACTCCTCAACTATGTGCTTTATCACCATATAGTTCCCGTAAGGCCTCCAACAAATATCTGCAATCGTCACCATCTCCCATACCTGTCTATAATACTCGATGTCATCTATCACGGCCTGGGATCTCGTTTCTTATTCTGTCTGGACCCATCATCTAAATCCCAACCTTTGCACTCCTGCCTCTCCCGACTCGATGGGTTGGCCTATTGGACGCACACAAACAATATTCTCATAGGCCCAACAATGTAATAAGTACGAACAATCTAGTGTCGTCCTGTGTTTTCACTTGCAGGCCCATAGACCCCTATATAACTCTGCCAGATATACGGGTGCCCATGCGAAAGTCACACTCATTTCTATCATTTCCCAAATAACACTCATCAACGCTTTTGGAAATCTTCCCCCTTCCGCCCTCGGCAATGCATAACACCCCACCGCTATCCTTAATAGTACGGCCAACCTTGTTTCCTCAGGGTGTGTTGCATACATTGTACCATACGTAAAAGATAAACCTCACTGTGTCAAATCTCATGCAGCTGACCCAAATACTGTTGTTATCGCTTCCCGCCCCACGCTAGGCAACGCCTGATACACTATTTTTCCTATCATTGGGAGTCTCAAAATACGGAACACATCTTCCAAAGTCACTGTCATCTCCCCTGTTGGCAGATAGAAGGTATTCTTTTCTAGATTCCATCTCTCAATCAACGCCTACAACATAGCATGGTTACGCGTGATTCTTGAATAATAGTGGATTCCACTTAACCCCAAATGATTTATCAATGCCCATTCAGCTGGTGTTACATCCGCTCGGATTCGTGACAACAATGCTGGCATAGTATCATTCATCCTTAACCCTGCTTCTGCCTGCATACATCAAAACGACACATAATTATTCAAAAGAACAAATCTCTACGGGTTTTTTCTCAAAATTCTGGAAACTCTTATAGTGACTGATATTGGTTATGAATAACCGATACCGGTTATTTCTAAACGATACCGGTCACTATCAAAAATATACCTACCCTGCTTAAAACATACACCTACGATAATTATTTTGCCCGTTTACTCCTATTTATACCTAAAAACATACGTGACCACCCTGTTTACCTACCCCATAACACTCACCCCATCCCCAACCCTTTCCTATCACCTTTTCTTTCTCATCTTTACCCACTTACACTTCTCTCATCCTATTCACAAAACATGCAAGAATCAAATTACAACCAAACAGTTTACCTCTCGGGATGCAGCAACTTGGGGCGAAACATGTCTTCCCCCTCGTCCCTGCCTGCTGGATGCTTCTCCTCGTTCAGCCATGTTCACTACCCTCTTCAAATATAACTTGTCTTTCTGCCTTCTGAATCTCAACTTACGCTCACTTCACCACCTGTCTCTTTCCTCCTTATCACTCAAATTCTTTCATGCAATTACCTGTAGCAGTCATCAAACAGCATCGCATTCACATATTTAACTTGTTGCATGACTCTAAAAATAAGAATGCTAAAAATAAGAACTTAAGTTACCCACCCAAAAGTTCTATTTTTAGGGAAATAATTCTTGCATAACCGATATCAGTCATATAGCTACCGACATCGGTTACACAACCGATGTCGGTCATGTACCCCTTGTTACTTAAACCTAAGCCGTTTCTTTATTTTTGCAAATTTTTGTGGTGCCCATCCCTTTTTCCTGCATAAACAACACCATTATTTATAATTTTTCATCAAATCCATATCTCATCACAATTTCATCAACATCATCTATCCATATTACAAAAACAACCAAGCCATCAACAAACGATATCAAAAACCATCAATCTATACACCATTTGGATCCAATTCAGCAGCTACATACGTTCAATTTAACAAACCAGCGACAAAACACATCCAACATTTCATAAACACAACATGTCAATTAAACTCATCATCTATATATACATACATCCCATCAACAAAAGACATCAACACCATCAATATATAAACCATGTGGATCAAACTCATCATACATTAAATGTCACAAACCATTGACAAAACACTTAAAACATTTTAAACACAACATGTGGGTCAAAATCATCATATCTATATATCAAAATTTTCAAATATACAATGTGCCCTGCATAAGGGCCTCTGTGATCTCATCATAATACAAAAGTTGGCACGCAAGCCGCAACAACTGTCAAAATATCGACTCAGCTCGCAGGCCGATCTCTCATATCAAAAATCTACTCGGCTCGCAGGCCGGTATCAGCTATACAACCCGTACTCAACTCGCAGGCTGGTTTATACAATAAATGAATAAATGAATGAATACATCATGTGTAGGCACGTAGGCCTCTATAACCATAACCGGTTCGCAGACCGGTGCCCATATCCAGTGTACAAACACAAAAATCTATCTTCTCTGCAGAGATCCCTCAGCTCTCTCCACCACCCTCCGCCTGTCTCCCTGTTGGTCCCTGTGCCACCTCTCGCCTCCTCCCTATAACAGACCCACCAGCTATGGCTGCACCCCCCTGGGATCTCTGACTCTGCGAGGTCTCGGCTCTATGCGCCGTATATGGCTGATAGTCAGCCTCGATACCATCAAGAACATCCTGATAATACCGATCCTCCGCTCTCGCCTCCATATAGCGGGCCCGTGCCACCATCACTGCTGGGGCTGGTCCCCTGACTCCTAATAATGGTGCCCCCTGTGCTGGTGCCACTGGTGGTGTCTTTGGCTGCGCCGGTGGTGGTGCTGGTACCTGTGCCTGTGCTGGTGCCACTAGTGGTGCCTGTGCTAGTATCTATACCTGTGGTGGTACCTGTACCTGTGCCTGGGCTAACTGCCCCTATAAGACTCCTATCTGCACCTGTGCGGCAGCAAGCTACCCCTGTAACAACTGTACCTGCCCTCTGAGCTGGTCCCTCTCTACTCTAACAGCCGCTAAGTCTGGCTGTGCGGGCTGTGCTCTCCTTGCGGCTCTCTCCCCTGCCCACCATACCAAAAATGATCCTGTATACCTGGCGTCATCCACTGTATCGTCTGCCTGCCACTCGACTACCCAATCTGGGTCCATAGGCTGTGGTGCAGGCAGTGGAGCCTCTACATCATCCCTCCTAAAATGAGGGAAGGGAGGTGGCTCATCCTATCATAGCCCCAGCTGTCGTCGTACCCTCTCAAGGGGTATCCGCTCGTACTCTCCCGACCTCTGTCCCGCTATCCAGAATATATACTGGATCCACCGTAACTGTGATCGGGCTCCTTCACGGGGCTGATGACCCCTATAAGGTCTCCATACAATATCTAAAGCTGTCAAGCCCTCTAATACATGCCGGTAATATGTTACATCTCGTCCGGTGAGAACTTCTCGTGGCTGGCCCACGACCCCCAACCACCTCTGAAAGCCATATCTGTAAATCACCTGTGGCCCTGGCTGCTGGGGCAGCCCTACTGGTCGAATGCATATGATATGCTCATATGCTCATGAGTGTAACAAAAATGTAGAGCAAATCCCGAATCGCCTCATCCGGCGATAGCCCCATAGCTCTCGGTATAACTGCACTAGATATACGGGTGCCCATGCATAACATGTATGCTCCTCAACCATCTCATGTAAAACCCCCATCAGCGCCCGTGGAAAGTGGCCTCCCTCTGAATCCGGGAGGGCGAAGCATGTGATGTCGATCATCATCAACACGGCAAGTCGTGTCTCATGTCGGTGGGCACGGTACATATCTCCATAGGTGATGCTCGCGCTGTGATAAGTCAATAGCGCGGCTGCATCCCCGAATACCTATAAGATGTTGTCCATGGCTGTCTCTGCGTCCACCTGGAAGACTGCCTCTCCATCAATCAGTAATCTAAGGATGCAATACACATCCTCCAATGTAATGGTCATCTCTCCAGTCAGGAGATGGAACACATTGGCCGCCGGATCCCATCTCTTGATGAGGGCGACCATCAGACTGTGATCCCTATCGATTGCCCTATACTGCTGGACTCCACCGAGTCCCACCTCGTGCATAATGCCGCACTGCGCTGTGGACACGTGTGGCCGCATCCATCCCAACAGCAGGGGCATCCTGTCCCGCATCGTCATCTACTGACGTGCCTGCACAACGACCTAACTGCATTAGCCCTACTCTTTATCACAACTACTTTAACCCTCTATACCCCCCTTTTTTTTTATCCCCCCGACCACACCCCGACTCTATAACACACACCTCCACCCACCTATCTTCTACACTATTCCCCCTCCATCTTCCCACCCAAAACACAAAACCCAATCATAACTAACAAAAAACAACACAACATGCCAACCCCAACAAGAACTTAACACCCAAAACCACAACAAAACCATGCAACAAAAATAGAAAATCCTGGCTAGGGACCGGTACCGGTCACCCATAACCGACCCCGGTCCCCTCTCCACCGACGCCGGTCAACGTTCGATCGCCACCGGTCACCCACAAACCCCACCTGTCCCAAAACTTCGTGACCGATGCCGGTCGCTTAGTGACCGGCATCGGTCACTGCAAAAATAGCCGAGCTGAACCCGACGCGGTCCCCAAATGCATTTTTTTCCCTATTTCTCCCTATATACCCACCCAAACACCCTAAAAACCTACCCACCCTGCCGCCTTATCCTATTTCACCTATCTACCCTCTCCTTTTTGTAAATAATTTCCATTTATTAATTATTATCTAAAAACCTTACATTCCTACCCAAAACCCAAATCCAGCTTAACACAATCAAATTCACACAATGAAGGGTTTCGAACCTACCGGTATGATGACACGTCGTCGTGGTGGGATGGGTGGTGGTGGTCCAGCTGGTCCAGCACCTCCTGCTCCTCCTGGTTGTGCCATAGCTCCACCTCTCCTCTGTTGGGTCCTCCACCAATCAACTACTGCCTCCTACTCACTCGGGCCCACTAACCACTCACTTCTCCACTCCAATAGCGCCACCTCAACCAAAAAATGCTCCAATCTCAACAATACAGCTTAGACAACTCAAATTGGGTTTCAAATTGACAATATGACAATGACCGGCCGTATTTTTTCTTTTTATAGGTTTTCGACTATAACTGATACCGGTTATATTGTGCCCTAAGGAACCGGTATCAGTCAGGTAACCGATATCAGTTTTATCCAACCTCTTCCCCAATTTCTGCCCTATTTACTAATCTCCCTTTCTCACAACCTCGCCTATATCCACCTTGGCTGAAAACCATTTGTTAACTTCTTTAGCCTGACCCAAGGCCATAACCTACCATTTGGCCTGACCCAAGGCCGTAACCAACCATTTGGCCCGATCCAAGGCCGTAACCTACCATTTGGCCCGACCCAAGGCCGTAACCAACCATTTAGGCCCGACCCAAGGCCGTAACCAACCAATTTGGCCTGACCCAAGGCCATAACCTACCATTTGGCCCGACCCAAGGCCGTAACCAACCATTTGGCCCGACCCAAGGCCGTAACCTACCATTTGGCCTGACCCAAGGCCGTAACAAACCATTTGGGCCTGACCCAAGGCCGTAACCAACCAATTTGGCCCGACCCAAGGCCATAACCAACCAATTTGGCCCGACCCAAGGCCATAACCTACCATTTGGCCCGACCCAAGGCCATAACCAACCAATTTGGCCTGCTCCAAGGCCGTAACCAACCAATTTGGCCCAACCCAAGGCCGTAACCTACCATTTGGCCCGATCCAAGGCCATAACCTACCATTTGGCCTGACCCAAGGCTGTAACCAACTCATTTGGCCCGATCCAAGGCCGCAACCAACCCATTTGGCCCGACCCAAGGCCGCACCCAACCATTTGGCCAGACCTAAGGCCGCACCAATTAAATACCTTGCCCACAATCAACATTTTATTTTATCCACCCGTCATGTAGCGTTTTGTTCAATCGAGCCCACCTGTTCGTGTTTTAGCATGATTAGGGTCCTTGACTTGATCAGTCGACCAACTTTGCCTAGACCAAGACCATGACATTTATCTCAACCAAACCAACCATTTGGTACTGCCGAACATGCCTAAACGTTCCTGTACCTTACCCATTATATCCCTTGGAGCTACTTCCTATGCCTTGGATACTAGGATTATATCACCCTTGTTTCGATAAACTATCGACCTTTGCTTATGAATTGCTTGTTTGCTCTTCAAATCATGTACCCTGGTCGCACTACTGCATTTCAATGTGTGTCTGCTTCCTTGGACGTACCCCACCATCTTACCATCATATAAACACCGTTTACCCTTTATCAACCCTATCCCTGATTTCACGCTGCCTCAATCTGTGATAGATTTGAGGGGGATTACATATACCCTTAACAGGGGTAACCACTTCTTATTATTGTCTATGCAGCATTAACAAAGACAAGCTACATGACAACAAGGGGCTAATGTAGACACCAAATTTGTGTCTTACGACCCCCTGTGCCCCGCATCTCATTTCGCAACCTAACCTCACCACCTAAACCTTACATAATTATTTATTAATTACCTTATAATTAATAAATCCACATCGCCATACCTACCACCTCATCATAACCTAGTCTTAACCTTAAACTAACCTAATTAAGACCTATAACTTGGTCCACATCCACACCCATGACTAATGACTCCTCACCCGCACCTAAAACCAACCTCATAATGACTTGACCAAGCCCGCAACTAATCCCTCAGGAGAAAAGGAAGGAAATCTGGCTATTTTACCAAAAATAGCCCGCTTTGACATGACCGACATCGGTTCCTACTCGACCGCCGTCGGTTGTGTAACTGCCATCGGTTCCCTGTAAATGACCACCTCCAACCAAAAAACAAGGGATCAAATTTTCATTTGATCAGGAGGAGGAGAAATCATTGAAAGGATCTGGATTTGCTTGGCCAAACAGAGACAAGTGAAGAAACAAGAAGAGTTTACAAAGAAGGACATCAAGTCCAAGACTGCAACTGAATAACCAGAGCCCAGTGACACTCATCCGAGCATCAGAAGAGGAGATAGCTCATCTTAGATTGTCAGATCGTCCTACTTGAGCCCTGTCTTCATCATCACAGTCCTGGAACCTGCATCTTCATCAGGAACGAGTAAGTAGTGTCTTGTATGTTTCTAAGCACCATTTCTTGAGCCTGCGGATTGATAGTAATTACAAGCTCATTCTTAGATCTACTACCTACCAGCACCCTGCACTTAACCTTCATCCATACATCCTTGTACTGCCCAGAAGACCATTTTATCACACTCTAAGTCTTCCCTGCCCTCTCATTATTCCCCTCAACCATCCACCAGTCTTAATAACCCCACAATCACCCTGCAACCAACCTCTATCCAGAAGCACCTAGATTACTGACCCTACCGGTGTCGGTTATCCCCTACTGGCAATGGTTCTCTAATCGTGGTTGGTTATCCAGTGACCGGCATTGGTCACTGTGACTTATACCCCAAAACCTTCCTCTCGCCTATTTGTCACCTAACAACCTCAGGTCCAGTCTGGTTTATCCCTGTAACTCAACCTGAATGTATCAACGACCAATAACTGAACAAACAACCTGACTCTTTATTATTGATAGTTTAGCCTCTATTTGCTTTGTAACGAGGTACCTAAATCATGAGTTTCCAATAGCTTTCTTTGTTATCATTTGTGTTAATTCGTATTAAAAGGGGAACTGACCACCTTCAAAAGGAAGTTTTATATTTCCTGGGCCTAAGGTAGCTCCCTCATTTATTGTCTAATTAAAATCTGGTGGTCTTGTATTCTTACTTGCAGGTAGTCCTTCCAAGACAAAAAGGAGTTCTTCGCAGTCGATCTGATCTTTCTCTACGGTACGCGCACACCATTTCAACATTCAACAGGTATTCCTCCTAGCCCTAACCCTTATCTATTTCTCAAAGGAATGAAAGGATAGAAGCAAGTCTATTCCACAGAGCCGAAACATTCCATGCGAAACAAACACATCTTAACAACTTGTCACAGATTTGAAAAACTGGCATGAACACATAGTACACACATGTGACACTAGAAGTGACCATATTAAGCTTAATTTAAAAAATAGATACAAGATACATGTTTAGTCAGACACATAAACTAACACTATACAAATATGGAATTTAGTCTCTTAAACTCTAAATCATCTTAGATACTTGACACATTTCACCTTTTGAATAAGGCAAATAAGACTAAAAAAATATTTAATGGAGCAAGAAAAGGGCACACTTTAACTAGCACGAAGAACTTTCCATGAGAATGAATCCTCAAAATCAAACAAACATAGACCTATGAAGAACTCGCTTGATAACATATCAAACACAAATTACACACCCTTAATGATCAATGGAAAAACTTTTCTTAATCCTTTTAGGACATATTTTGATGACACATTTGAGCAATACACAAGGTGGAGCAAAGAGGACTTCTTGATAAAACAATAGAGACTTCACACTTACTATAATATACTTAGACCAAACTCATGAAAAAACGCTCAACGTTGATAACATGTGTAAACTCATGACCTTAAACTCAAAGCTCTTACTGAAGTCATGTACTTTGAGACACATCTATAGAATGACCTATACCTTTAATATACACATTATCACAACACAAACATCTACAAATTACAAGAACTTCAAAAACATATAGATATCTTACTTTACATACCTTATAACTCTTTATGTATTCCAAAGAATATCCATACCTCTCAACTTCTCAAGCATAGAAGATCTCTTTACTTTAATTATTTACTCAATATTCTTGACCTCATTAATATGAATAGGCCTCTTGTCATCCTTGTTTAGACTTAACTTCTCTGTTTCTTCCTTTTGATCATTCATCTTGACTGAGACAAATCCTTCTATGAATAATTTTGGAATCCACACTTCCTTTACTCACTTAGATCAATAATGAGAACAAGAAATTACAATTAGACCTTTGTGATGACATCTATAACAAAAAATCTCTTTTCTATCCCTTGACTGATCATTCATGTGGATTTCTCCATTGATCCAAGGATATACACAACTAAGAAACTTATTACAATCCCTTGTTTTATGACCATAACCATTGCAAGCATATTAAAAACCATGAAATTTTGCATACCTTATTGCATTAGGATGTCTAATAGGATTATATATTGACTAGATCTTTTTCCATATACACCATCATCCCTACTTCCTTTGGAACTAACACAAGCTGTTGGATATGCAAGAATAGGCTTCAAATCTTCCTTGATCTTTAGGGTTTGAAACTCATCACTAAGCATGAAAAAATCTTCTTTCTTGGCCTTGATTGTTTCAAACATATCTTTGATTTCAGATTTTAATCTAATGTTCTCCATCCTATGAAATACTAGGTCTTCTTGTAAATCAAGTACAATATCTTTGATATCATATTGTCCATTCAAAAACACATCACATGGATTATTTTTCAGTCTTTCACATTCTTTTTCTTTTGAAATCAAATCTGAAATATCCTTCTCCAAATTAATGTAGAGACTTTTGATGGTTTTTTGATCCATGTTAGTCATAGTTCTCAAATGTTGAGTCTCTTCCCTGATCTTCTTTGCCATAATGTTCTTCTACGATCTCCTCCAAGATGTTAGACTTTCTTCTCAAGGACCTGCTATGATACCAATTGTTGGATTCACAATGGAATGAGAGGGGGTTGAATAATTCCTACAAATTTATTGCTTCATTTACCATTAATACAACATCCATTCAATCATATACAATCCTCATTAGCTTATTAAGTGTGAATCATACATTCATATGAACATTAAAAATGAGAGAGAACACATAAACACAAGATGTAAGTGGGAAACCCTCAAAGGGAAGAAAACCCACTAATAAAATTGTTGATATTATGCACAATAAAGACTCAAGTGAATATCACACATCACAAGAGATCTCTTTAGTGAGACACCAACCCCACAAGGAGCACCAACCCCTAAACCCTTGTTGATATTACTCACAACAAGATAATTTCATTAATATGAATAATCACAAATGATTTTATAGAAATATTACCACTAAAAATATGCTAATACCACAGCTGATATTGATCCCAAAATTCATCTCCAAATTCCTTCAAACCCTCTCTTAAGCACACCTTCAACTCTCTAGGTCTTCTTAGACTTTTATTTTCTATAAATCCTTGCACACATCTTCTCAAACAGAATTTCACATGTAACTCATTTGAAAATCTCTCAAAATCTTCCCTTATACCTGTAATTCACTCACCTATGGGTCACACCTTTCACCCAAGCAAGACTAGCTCACAAATGAGCTCAAACTTCAATTTTATATGCATTTCTTATCTCTAACACAAAGGATTTCAGACCCCCATGATAAATTCAACCTAAAAACATTTTAAAATTTCAAATAAACTCATTACAATGGTCATGTATGACCCATATAGATCGGCCATGTGAAAAACCTTCCTTCTTTCACTAACAAACTCAAAACCCTACCATTAGAATGGAAAAAATCCTCTAACACCAAAACTATTTTTTTCCAAGATCTAAAACTCACCACACATGTTTAAATTAAATTTAAACAACATATATGATCTCAATTATCATGAACCAATCTGATTATTTCATTTAATGGACCCAATGGCTCATTACCTTCACAAAACACATATTTCCAGCACCCTTTCTTCATATTCAAACCTTAATATCACCTAAAAACTCCTCAATTATGGCATGTGAAAACTATATGGAAATTAAAAGACCTTTATATAACTCCTAAAAAAGTTATAGCTCATGAAACAATCACCTGCTCAAACTATAGCGACTTTCCTCTTCACCAAATCAAGTTGTCCAAAACCCTATTTTGAAAACACAACTAGTTTACAACCTTTCTGATACTTTAAAGAACTCTAAAATAATTCAATATATTCAAAATTCACTTAGATTCAATTTTGAGGTTATATCAAGCAATAACTTGTTAGAAGCATGGGAATACTGAGAGGGGGGTGAATCAGTATTCCATAATTTAAAATTTTATCCAACTTCATAAATTATTTTTTACACTTAATAAGATATTCAAATCTGAAAGTAAATGAGAGCACACATAGAAATCAAATGCACATAACACTAGATATACCGTGGTTCACCCAGTGTGGGCTACATCCACTAAAAGGAGACTGCTTGGATCTACTAGTCAAATCCAGCTGAAATAAAATAGTGTTTACAAAGTATGAGCACCCACTCATAGAAGACACCAATCTCCAAGCCAAACACCAATTCAGCCCTTGAATGCAAACACCATTGACTTTGCAATCTCTGATTCGAAGCACCAACTTTTGAAGACACCAATCCCCAATCAAAAGCACCCACTTCAGAAAATATGCAATAAAACTCAATAATATTTCTCCTTCTTTATTTTCTCTCTCACATACTCATACTCACTTAAGAGATTTACAATAATAACTTCACATACATATCACTCTAAAAAATTGCTCTATCTTTTTCACAATCACAAATGTTCACACAACACTTGTTTATATAGGAAGAAGGAGAGGGAAAACCACTTGTGGTTTCCCTAAAACCATGTGCCCATACCATGGGAAAATTTACTTTTAAAAAAAGTTCCATGTTTGGAATGAGGAAGCCACATCACTTGGCGGCTACAAAAATAATGAATATTTTCTCTAAATAGCAATATTATTTTTCAAGGTCAAGTGTAACTCATATTTTTCAATAAATACGCATGACCAGCTTCCCTTACACATCCTTAATGTTCCATAAATGATAAAATCCACCCCATAAGGTTATATTCTCTTTTTGACTTCAATTTTGTAACTCCTCCATGTCATAACTCATCACTAATGCAAATGTAACTCCCGTTTTTAATGCAAATGTACCTCATTAAAAAATGATTCATTACACATCCCACCATGTGTCACAAGATTCCTTTATGATGTTGAATATTAAAATATTCACATTTTGACATGGATAAATATTTTACGAACACTAATGTTGTAAAATTGAATATTAAGATAATATTCAAACCTCAATATTTATATCAACACTAATGTTTTACCTTTGACATCAATAAAAAAATTCTCAACAAACTCCCCCTTTTTCATTGATGGCAAACCTCTGCTAAAATTATTCATGAGAACCTGTTTACTATGAAATCCAATTTTCTACCTTTGAGCTCTTTTTGTACTGATGCACTGTACTTGTTATATGCAACTCTCCCCCATGCTGCAATTCTCCCCCTTTGAAATCTATGCAAAAGGGATATCTAAACCAACTACATGAACCTATACTTGGAGTTGAAGATAATGCAATGTGTAGCTCCCCCTATGTCCATACTCCCCATGAGATAGTCAATGAGTAAGAGTGATAGGAATCACTCCTATCTTTTGTCTGAGTGACTCAAAAGATTCCTTTCGTAGGGGTTTTGTAAATATATCAACAATTTGATCCTTAGTTCCAACATATTCCAATTTCACCTGCTGATCTACAACTTTCTCTCTCAAGAAGTAATACTTAATGGGAATGTGCTTTGTCCTAGAATGCATGACTAGATGCCTTTTTCCTAGAATGCATGACTAGATTTTTCGAGATGTTAATAACACTCGTATTGTCACAAAAAATGGAAATAGGATGCTCATAATCTACCTTTATGTCCTTCACTATTTACTTCATCTAAAGCACCTGTATACAACATGTCACTACTACAATATATTATGCTTCTGCTGTAGATAATTAAACTGAGGCCTATTTCTTACTGAACCATGACACTAATATGTCACCAAGATAAAAAGCTCTACCACTTGTAATTTTCCTATCATGAACACTTCCTGCCCAATCTGCATCTGTGAATGTTATAAGAGTGAAATCATCACTCTTTTAATAACATAAACCATAATCCAACGTACCTTTAAAATATTTAAAAATTCCTTTCACTACTGCTACATGAGTTTCCTTTGGTGCAGCCTGAAACTGTGCAACTAATCCAATAGCCTACATAATATTTGGTCTAGATGTTGTGGTATATAACAAGCTTCCTATCATGGACCTATACAAGGTTTGATTAACATCAGGAGACTCATCATTCTTACTCAACTTGCAACCTGTAATCATGGGTGTACTAACTGGATTGCAATCTTCCATTCTAAATTTATTCAACATCTTCTTTATATACTTGGTTTATGAAATAATAATGCCTTGACTATACTGTTGAATTTTCAAAGCAAGAAAGTAAGAAAACTCACCAAGCATAGACACCTCAAACTCCTTCTGTATCTCCTCTCCAAATTCTTTGCATTATCTCTTATAACTGCTTCCAAAAATAATGTCATCCACATAAACCACAACTATCACTTGATGTTCTCCTTTTGTCTTGATGGACAAATTTCTATCCACAATTCCTTTTCTGAATCCTTGTTCTTGCAAGTACTTGTCTAGTCTAGAGTACTAAGCTCTAGGAGCTTGTTTCAAACCATAAAGAGCATTTTCTAACTTGCATACAAAATCTGTATTTTTTGATAGAATAAAACATTCTGGCTGCTATATATAAACTTCTTCCTCTAAATTTCCATTCAAGAAATCTGATTTTACATCCATTTGATAAACTTTAAAATTCTTGAAACAAAAAAATGCTAAAAAAATTCTTACTACCTCCATGCAAGCAACATGTACAAATGTCTCCTCGAAATCAATTCCTTCAACTTGTTAGTATCCTTTGCACACTAATCTAGCCTTGTTTCTGACAACTTCTCCTTCTTCATTCATCTTGTTTCTAAAGACCCACTTGGTACCAATAATGTTCTTGTCCTTTGGTCTTGGAACTAACTCCCATGTGTCATTATTTTCTATCTGATTAAGTTCCTCTTCCATGGATTTTATACCAAAATTATCCTTACTGGCTTCATCAAAATTACTTGGTTCAACCTTAGACAACAAAGAAAAGTTTGCCTCTTGTGGTGTACTTGCTAGTCTCCTCCTTATTTGCACTCCAATATCTTTGTTTCCAATGGTTTGATTTGTTGGATGATTCTTCTGAATAGATCTAGATGGTGTCTTTGTGTCTTCTCATTCAGATTCTTCTTCTTCTTCTTCTTCTTCTTCTTCTTCCTCTTTCTGCACCACAAAGTGTCCTATTTTCCACTACTTCTTGAAGTCTCTTGTTATAGCACTTGTAGGCCTTGTTTCTTGATGAATAACCAAGGAATATGCCCCATCTACTATGGAATCAAATTTTCCAAGCTCATCTTCATCATCTCTCTTAATGTAGCACTTACTTCCAAACACTTTGAAGTGTTTCACAAAAGTTGGTCTTCCCTTCCATAACTCGTATGGTGTCTTTTCTGTATTTACTCAAATCTGTGCTCTATTAAGAATATACACTGTTGTGTACACTACCTCTCTCCAAAAATAATCTGGTAACTTAGACTCATTTAGCATTGTTCTTTCCATTTCTTGCACTGTTCTATTTTTCCATTCAACTGCACCATTCTGTTGTGGTGTTCTTGTTGTAGAAAATTGTTTTCTGATTCCATGCTCTTCACAAAACTCATCAAATTCATTAGACATAAATTCACATCCTCTTTCTGATCTCAAACACTTAATCCTAGAATTTTTCTCATTCTCAATCAAATCTTTAAATTTTTTGAATTGATCAAAACTTTCTGATTTTTCTTTTAGAAATGCAATCCATGTCATTATAGTAAATTCATCAATTAATAACATAAAATAAGAATCACCTTGTAAGCTTTTTGTTCTTGTTGGCCCACAGAGATTAGTATGAATTAGCTCCAATGGTTTTTTGTAGAGTAATCCTTTATCCTGAAACTGACCCTTGTTTGCTTCCCATGTTGACATTGTCTGCAAATAGTACTTTGCGGTTTTGTGATCTTGGGTAAATCTCTCACTACTTTTTTTGAGCTTATTTTCACCATGTTGTCACAATTAATGTGACCCAATCTCTTGTGCCATAACCAACTTTAATTAATCTGAATCATGTAAAAATTTTCTCCCTTAACATCACTCAGCATGTACAGGTTGTTCCTTGTTCTATTTGCATCTGCAACCCATTTACTTGTATCCTTCTTTCTAATTTCACAACCCTCAGCATAAAATGTGAGTGTATAACCTTGATCACACATTTGAATGACACTCAAAAGATTATGTTTCAGTCCTTCAACAAGTAAAACATTTTCAACTTTAGCTTGATCATTTAATTTTATGTTACCTCTTCTTGTGATCTTGGCTATAGTGTTATCTCCAAACTTTATTGTACCTCTACTGGCCTTTTTCAACTTTAGGAACTTGCTTTTATCACCTGTCATATGGCTTGAACATCCACTATCAATGTACCAAGGTTTTTCTTCATCTTGTGCCATGGAGCACCAGTTTGTACCAACATAGCCTCTTCCTTTTCCCCCTCCTTTATTTTTTGCAACACTTTCTTATTGTTGTCTTTCTGTATGATATGTTTTCCCTCTTACTCTTGCTTCTGATTTTCTGTAATCTTAATCCTGTAAAATCTTGCTATGTGGCCAACTTGGTTGCATTCATAACATATAATCTCATGCTCATTCACATTTGAAAACGCAGCAAAAGAGTTGTAGTTTCTAGCATGAAAGTTCTGATTCCAACTCTGAACCTTAGATCTATAGTTCATCATCTTATGACCATAATTGTGACATGAAAAACAATAACCGTGAAAAGAATACCTGGTCATGTAGGGCTGCCTTTGATAAGATGAGTTTCTAAAACTTCTTATTGGCACCTTCTTCCATTTTTTTTCTTCTTTGTTGTTGTTCTGTGGAGGATGATCTTCTTGTTTCTTGCTACTTTCTCCTTTACTAGAGCTTTTTAGGATATCTGCATAGCTGGATTTCTTCTCTAGTTCTTTGGTCTCTTTATTTTCTACTTCATTGAGTCCAATACCACCTTTGGATGATTTTGGTTTCTATTTATCCAAAATGTTTCTCAACACCTCAGAACTCTTTTCAAACTTGAGTCTTTTGTTTAACTTTTTAGTTTCCAGTCTAAGTGCGATAATCTCTGACTCTAATCTCTCAACATTCTTCTTCTTTTTGATTTCAGTTGTTTTCTGATCACTTCCTCTATTCTATTTGCCTCTTCAACTTGAATCTTTAGATCAACAATAGTATCTTCACATTATTTATTAGCATCCAGATTTTTCTTTGCTTCTTCATACTCTTGAAGTTGTAGTTTTTGCTTCCACCCAAGGCATAGATGAGTTCTTCTTCCAAGTTTACCTCACCTTATTTGTCAACTGTATCTCTATCTTCCACTTTTCCATCTTCAAGGGCCATAAAAAAAAGTTCTTCAAAGTCACTTTCTAGACAATATTCCTCTGAGCTATCATATTTTCTGGTGCATAGACTCTTCTTGCTTTGGTTCTAGTTCTTCTTCTTTTCAAATCTCCTTTGTTTGAAATTATTTTTGTAGAAAGGCTTCACTTTCTTTTCTTTGACAGGATCTTCATCATCACTTTCATTTTTTCATGCGGACACTTAGCTACAAAATGTCCAATCTCACCACAGTTAAAACATTTAAAAGGAAGTTTACCTTTGTACTTGCCGGATCCTCTTTTCAGATTTTTCACAAATAGAGATTCTTCTTCCTCATCAGATTCATCATCTGATTCAACCTTCTTCTCTTTTCCTTTTGAATCTTTGAAAGAAGATTCTCTTTTTCTTTGCTTATCTAGTTATGTTCTCATCTCATAAGTTGTGAGTATTCCATATAACTCATCCATTTTCATTTTATCTAGATCCTTAAGTTCTTCAATAGCTGAAACTTTAGCATCAAATCTAGGAAGTAGAGATCTTAATACCTTTTGTACTATTACTAGGTCTTCCATCTCTTCACCCAAGCCTTTTATCATGTTTACGGTCTCATCCACACGGAGTAAATATGCTGCAATGTTCTCTTCCTCCTTCATCTTTAGACTCTCAAAATTTCTTCTGTGTGTCTGAAGCTTTGTCATCTTTACCTTTGAATATCCTTCATATAAACTATTGAGCTTATCCCACATCTCCTTGGCAATTTTGCAAAGCATAATCTTTACAAACTCCAAATCTGCTACACCACAAAAAATAACATTCATAGCTTTAGCATTATTTTCACATTGTCTCTTACCAACTTGATCTGTAGGTGGAGTTTCTGGTATCATATATCCATTCTCAACTGACTGCCAAATATCATGTCCAAGAGAATTCAAGTAGTTCTACATACTTATGCTCCAAAAGGCATAGTTTGATCCATCAAATAGCAAAGCTTTGTTTGTGGAGAATCCTTCCTAAGTTTCCATCGTGCTTTCTGATCTACCTTCTAGCTGTTAAGCTACATAGAAGGAACCTACTTTGATACCAATTGTTAGAAGCATAGGAATACTGAGAGGGGGTGAATCACTATTCAATAATTTAAAATTTTCTCCAACTTCATAAATTATTTTTTACACTTAATAAGATATTCAAATCTGAAAATAAATGAGAGCACACACAGAAATCAAATGCACATAACACCAGATATACCGTGGTTCACCCAGTGTGGGCTACATCCACCAAAAGGAGACTGCTTGGATCTACTATCCAAATCTAGCTGAAATAAAATAGTGTTTACAAAGTATGAGCACCCACTCACAAAATACACCAATCTCCAAGCCAAACACCAATTCAGCCCTTGAATGCAAACACCATTGACTTTGCAATCTCTTATTCGAAGCACCAACTTCTGGAGACACCAATCCCTAATCCAAAGCACCCACTACAAAAAATCTGCAATACAAACTAAATAATCTTTCTCCTTCTTTATTTTCTCTCTCACATACTCATACTCACTTAAGAGATTTACAATAATAACTTCACATACATATCACTCTCAAAAAAATTGCTCTATCTTTTTCACAATCACAAATGTGCACACAACACTTGTTTATATAGGAAGAAGGAGAGGAAAAACCACTTGTGGTTTCCCTAAAACCATGTGCCCATACCATGGGAAAATTTACTTTAAAAAAATGTGCCATATTTGGAATGAGGAAGCCACATCACTTGGTGGTTACAAAAATAATGAATATTTTCTCTAAATAGCAATATTCTTTTTCATGGTCAAGTGTAACTCATATTTTTCAATAAATACGCATGACCAACTTCCCTTACACATCCTTAATGTTCCATAAATGAAAAAATCAGCCCCATAAGGATATATTCTCTTTTTGACTTCAATTTTGTAACTCTTCCATGATTTTAAAATCACTTTGTAACTCCTCCATGTCATAACTCATCACTAATGCAAATGTAACTCCCATTTTTAATTCAAACATTTATCATTCATTAAGTAACCTTAATTTTAAATGTACCTCATTAAAAAATGATCCATTACACATCCCACCAAGTGTCACTAGATTCGTTTGTGATGTTGAATATTAAAATATTCAAATTTTGACATCACACTAATTTTGACATGGATAAATATTTTACGAACACTAATGTTGTAAAATTGAATATTAAGATAATATTCAAACCTCAATATTTATATCAACACTAATGTTGTACCTTTGACATCAATGACAAAATACTCAACAAACTCCCCCTTTGTCATTGATGGCAAACCTCTGCTAAAATTATTCGTGAGAAACTGTTTGCTATGAAATCTAATTTTTTGCCTCTGAGCTCTTTTTGTACCGATGCACTGTACTTGTTCTATGCAACTCTCCCCCATGCTGAAATTATCCCCCTTTGAAATCAATGGAAAAGGGATAACTAAACCAATTACCTAAACTTTTACTCGGAGCCAAAGATAATGCAATGTGTTGCTCCCCTATGTACATACTCCCCATGAGATAGTCAATGAGTAAGAGTGATAGAAATAACTCCTATCTTTTGTCATAGTGACTCAAAATATTCCTTTGGTAGGGGTTTTGTAAATATATCAACAATCTGATCCTTAGTTCCAACATATTCCAATCTCACCTGCTGATCTGCAAATTTCTCTCTCAAAAAGTGATACTTAATGGGAATGTGCTTTGTCCTAGAATGCATGACTGGATTTTTTGAGATGTTAATAACACTCATATTGTCACAAAAAATTGAAATAGGATGCTTATAATCTACCTTTATGTCCTTCAACATTTGCTTCATCCAAAGCACCTATGTACAACATGTCACTACTGTAATATATTCTGCTTCTGCTATAGATAATGAAACTGAGGCCTATTTCTTACTGAACCATGACACTAATCTGTCACCAAGATAAAAATCTCCCCCACTTGTACTTTTTCTATCATCAACACTTCCTACCCAATCTACATCTGTGAATGCTGTAAGAGTGAAATAATCACTCTTTTTATACCATAAACCATAATCTAACGTACCTTTTAAATATTTAAAAATTATTTTCACTACTGCTACATGAGTTTCCTTTGGTGCATCCTGAAACCATGGAACTAATCCAACATCCTACATAATATTTGGTCTAGATGTTGTGGTATATAACAATCTTCCTATCATGGACCTATACAAGGTTTGATTAACATCGGGAGACTCATCATTCTTACTCAACTTGCAACCTGTAATCATGGGTGTACTAACTGGATTGCAATCTTCCATTCTAAACTTGTTTAACATCTCCTTTATATACTTGGTTTGTGAAATAAAAATTCCTTGACTAGACTGTTGAATTTACAAACCAAGAAAATAAGACAACTCACCAAGCATAGACATCTCAAACTCCTTCTGCATCTCCTCTACAAATTATTTGCATAATCTCCTACAACTGCTTCCAAAAATAATGGCATCCACATAAACCAAAACTATCACCTGATGTTCTCCTTCTATCCTGATGTACAAATTGCTATCCACAATTCCTTTTCTGAATCCTTGTTCCTACAAGTACTTGTCCAATCTAGAGTACCAAGCTCTAGGAGCTTGCTTCAAGCCATAAAAGATCCTTATTTAACTTGCATACAAAATCTGAATTTTTTGATAGAATAAAAACCTTATGGTTGCTCTATATATAAACTTATTCCTCTAAGTTTACATTCTAGAATGTTAATTTTACATCCATCTAATAAACTTTAAAAATTATTAAAAAAAAGCAAATGCTAATAAACATTCTTACCACCTTCATGTAAGCAACAAGTACAAAATGTCTCCTCAAAATCAATGCCTTTAACTTGTGAGTAGCCTGTTTGCACACTAATCTGGCCTTGTTTCTAAAAACTTCTCCTTCTTCATTCATCTTGTTTCTAAAGACCCGCTTGGTACCAATAATGTTCTTATCCTTTGGTCTTGGAACTAACTCCCATGTGTCATTATTTTCTATCTGATTAAATTTCTCTTCCATGGATTTTATCCAAAAATTATCCTTACTAGATTCATCAAAATTACTTGGTTCAACCTTAGACAACAAAGACAAGTTTACTACTTGTGGTGCACTTGCTAGTCTCCTCCTTGTTTGCACTCCAATATCTTTGTTTCCAATGATTTGGTTTGCTAGATGATTCTTCTGAATAGATCCGGATGGTTTCTTTGTGTCTTCTCATTTAGATTATTCTTCTTCTTCTTCCTCTTTCTCAGATTTTATTTCTTCATACTCTTTCTGCACCGTTGAGTGTCCTATTTTCTTCTTTGGTTTCCAGTCGTCAAATTTCACTTTTATACTTTCCACTACTTTCTGAAGTCTATTGTTATAGCACTTGTAGGCCTTTATTCTTGATGAATAACCAAGGAATATGCCCTCATCTTCTCTGGAATAAAATTTTCCAAGCTCATATTCATCATCTCTCTTAATGTAGCACTTACTTCCAAACACTTTGAAGTGTTTCACAGAAGCTGGTCTTCCCTTCCATAACTCATATGGTGTCTTTTCTGTATTTACTCTAATCTGTGCTCTATTAAGAATATACACTGTTGTGTACACTGCCTCTCTCCAAAAATCATCTGGTAACTTAGACTCATTTAGCATTGTTCTTTCCATTTCCTGCACTGTTCTATTTTTCCGTTCAACTACACCATTCTGTTGTCGTGTTCTTGTTGTAGAAAAATTTATTCTTATTTCATGCTCTTCACAAAACTCATCAAATTCATTAGACATAAATTCGCCTCCTCTTTCTGATCTCAAACACTTAATCCTAGAGTTTGTCTCATTCTCAATCAAAGCTTTAAAAATTTTGAATTGATCAAAAGATTTTGTTTTTTCTTTTAGAAATGTAACCCATGTCATTCTAGTAAAGTCATCAATTAATAACATAAAATAAGAATCACCTTGTAAGCTTTGTGTTCTTGTTGGCCCACAGAGATCAGTTGAATTAGCTCCAATGGACTTTTTGTAGAGTAATTCTTCTACTTCCTGTGTTGACAGTGTCTGCAGATAGTACTTTGTGGTTTTGTGATCTTGGGTAAATCTCTCACTGCTTGTTTTGAGCTTATTTTCACAATGTTGTCAAAATTAATGTGACCCAATCTCTTGTGCCATAACCAAATTTCATCAATCTGACTCATGTAACACTTTTCTCCCTTAACATCACTCAACATGTACAGGTTGTTCCTTGTTCTATTTGCATCTGCAACCCATTTACTTGTATCCTTCTTTCTAATTTCACAACCCTCAGCATAAAATGTGATTGTATAACCTTGATCACACATTTGACTAACACTCAAAAGATTATGTTTCAGTCCTTCAACAAGTAAAAACATTTTCAACTTTAGCTTGAGCATTTAATTTTATGTTACCTCTTCCTATGATCTTGGCTGTAGTGTTATCTCCAAACTTTATTGTACATCTACTGGCCTTTTTCAAATTTATGAACTTGCTTCTATCACCTATCATATGGCTTGAACATCCACTATCAATGTACCAAGTTTGTTCTTCATCTTGTGTATGAAGTGCAGTTTGTACCAACATAGCCTCTTCCTTTTCTCCCTCCTTTATTTTTTGCCACACTTTCTTATTGTTATCTTTCTGTATGATATGTTTTCCCTCTTTCTCTTGCTTTGGATTTTCTGTAATCTTACTCCTGTAAAATCTTGTTATGTGGCCAACTTGGTTGCATTCATAACATCTAATCTCATGCTCATTCAAATTTGACAATGCAGAAAAAGAGTTATAGTTTCTAGCATGAAAGTTCTGATTCCAACTTTGAACCTTTGATCTACAGTTCATCATCTTATGACCATAATTGTGACATGAAAAAGAATAACCATGAAAAGAATACCTAGTCATGTAGGGCTTCCTTTGATAAGATGAGTTTCTTAAACTTCTTATTGGCACCTTCCTCCATTTGTTTTCTTCTTTGTTGTTGTTCTGTGGAGGATGATCTTCTTTTTTCTTGTTGCTTTCTCCTTTACTAGAGATTTTTAGGATATCTGTATAGCTGGATTTCTTCTCTGGTTCTTTGGTCTCTTTCTTTTCTGCTTCATTGAATCCAATACCACCTTTGGATGATTTTGGTTTTTTTTTATCGAAAATATTGCTCAACCCCTCAGAACTCTTTTCAAACTTGAGTCTTTTGTTTAACTTTTCAGTTTCCAGTCTAAGTGCAACAATCTCTGACTCTAATCTCTCGCATTCTTCTTCTTTTGATTTTAGTTGTTTTCTGATCACTTCCTCTATTCTCTTTGCCTCTTCAACTTGAATATTTAGATCAAAAATAGTATCTTCACATTCTTTATTAGCATCCGTATTAATCTTTGCTTCTTCATACTCTTGAAGTTGTAGTTTTTGCTTCAGGGTCTTCTTTTTGAGTCTTTTGATCTCACCCAAGACACATATGAGTTCTTCTTTCAAGTTTACCTCACCTTCTTTGTCAAATGTATCTCCAGCTTCCACTTTTCCATCTTAAAGGGCTATAAAAAATTTATTTGAAGTCACCTTCTAGACAATATTCCTCTGAGCTATCATATTTTTTGGTGCATAGACTCTTCTTGCTTTGGTTCTAGTTCTTCTTCTTTTCAAAATTCCTTTGTTTGAAATTCTTTTTGTAGAAAGGCTTCACTTTCTTCGCTTTGAAAGGATCTCCATCATCACTTTCATTTTTTGCATGTGGACACTTAGTTGCAAAATGTCCAATCTCACCACATTTAAAAGGGAGTTTGCCTTTGCACTTGCCAGATCCTCTTTTCAGATTTTTCACAAATAGAGATTCTTCTTCCTCATCAGATTCATCATCTGATTCAACCTTCTTCTCTTTTCCTTTTCAATATTTGAAAAGAATATTCTCTTTTTCTTTGCTTATCTAGTTTTGTTCTCATCTCATAAGCTATGAGTATTCCATATAACTCATTCCATTTTCATTTTATCTAGATCCTTAAGTTCTTCAATAGCTGAAACTTTAGCATCAAATCTAGGAAGTAGAGATCTTAATACCTTTTGTACTATTACTAGGTCTTCCATCTCTTCACCCAAGAATTTTATCATGTTTACGGTCTCTTCAACAAAGAGTAAATATGCTACAATGTTCTCTTCCTCCTTCATCTTTAGACTCTCAAAATTTCTTCTGTGTGTCTAAAGCTTTGTCGTCTTTACCTTTGAATCTCCTTCATATAAACTATTGAGCTTAGCCCACATCTCCTTGGAAATTTTTCAAAGTATAATATTTACAAACTCCGAATCTGCTACACCACAAAAAATAGCATTCGTAGCTTTAGCATTATTTTCACATTGTCTCTTACCAACCTAATCTGTATGTGGAGTTTTTGGTATCGTATAGCCATTCTCAACTGACTACCAAATATCACATCCAAGAGAATTCAAATAGGTCTGCATCCTTATGCTCCAAAAGACATAGTTTGATCCATCAAATAGCGAAGCTTTGTTTGTGGAGAATCCTTCCTGAGTTGCCATCGTGCTTTCTGATCTACCTTCTAGATGTTAAGCTACACAGAAGGAACCTACTCTGATACTAATTGTTAGAAGCATAGGAATACTAAGAGGGGGGTGAATCAGTATTCCATAATTTAAAATTTTCTCCAACTTAATAAACTATTTTTTACACTTAATAAGATATTCAAATCTGAAAATAAATGAGAGCACACATAGAAATCAAATGCACATAACACCAAATATACCATGGTTCACCCAGTGTGGGCTACATCCACCAAAAGGAGACTTCTTGGATCTACTATCCAAATCCAGCTAAAATAAAATATTGTTTACAAATTATGAGCACCCACTCACAGAAGACACCAATCTCCAAGCCAAACACCAATTCAGCCCTTGAATGCAAACACCATTGACTTTGTAATCTCTGATTCGAAGCACCATCTTTTGGAGACACCAATCCCCAATCTGAAGCACCCACTTCAGAAAATATGCAAAACAAATCAATAATATTTCTCCTTCTTTATTTTCTCTCTCACATACTCATACTCACTTAAGATATTTACAATAATAACTTCACATGCATATCACTCTAAAAAATTGCTCTCTCTTTTTCACACTCACAAATGTGCACAAAACATTTGTTTATATAGGAAGAAGGAGAGAAAAAACCACTTGTGGTTTCCCTAAAACCATGTGCCCATACCATGGGAAAATTTACTTTAAACAAATGAGGAAGCGACATCACTTGGCGGTTACAAAAATAACGAATATTTGCTCTAAATAGCAATATTCTTTTTCATGGTCAAGTAAAACTCATATTTTTCAATAAATATGCATGACCAACTTCCCTTACATGTCCGTAATGTTCCATAAATGAAAAAATCTACCTCATAAGGATATATTCTCTTTTTGACTTCAATTTTGTAACTCCTCCATGTAGAATCAATTTGTAACTCCTCCATGTCATAACTCATCACTAATGCAAATGTAACTCCCATTTTTAATCCAAACATTTATCATGCATTAAGTAACCTCCATTTTAAATTTACCTCATTAAAAAAATAATCCATTACACATCCTACCATGTGTCACAGGATTCCTTTGTGATGTTGAATATTAAAATATTCAAATTTTTAACATCACACTAATGTTGTAAAATTGAATATTAAGATAATATTTAAACCTCAATATTTATATCAACACTAATGTTGTACCTTTGACATCAATGAAAAAATACTCAACACAACTTAGCCATGTGTTTCTTCAACCAACTCAATCTCTTAGCATTAACATAATTTCCTGAAATCTAGCATACAAACGTCTCTACAAATCAGCCTAAAAGACACATAAAATGACCTCAAAAAGACATAATCTATACATCATTATGTTAATGTGTGAGCAATATTATATTTTTAAAAATATCTCTAAATTATATTTACATAACATATTGTAACTCCTTCTAACTCTAAGTGAAAGGCCTTAACCAAGTCAATCTCTAAAAACTATTTTTTATCTTTTCTTGGACTCAAGAACTAACAGCTAATCCAACATACTCTATCACACCAAAAAAACTTCCAAGATCAAAAAATAAAAATAAAACATACTTAGACATGATGTATAATACATAAAAAACCTTCAACAATCTAGATCAAATTAGAATCAACATCTTACCTCATGAAGCCACATGCACCCTGTTATAATTAGCATCCTCTAAACTTGACCTTCAAAGAACATGTCATAAATTCTATGTAACATATCAGAAACACATTTTTTATATACTATTGGAAAAATATCTGAACCAAATTCACAAAACAACTTTAACGGATTCATAACTCCTCATGTAGCTCATGCAATGTCAAATATACTGAAAGCTGCTTCAAACTACCCTAAAAACTAGTCTTCATAGATAAACTAACAGCTAATCCAACATACTCTATCACACCAAAAAAACTAGTCTTCATAGATAGGGCATACTTTGCACTTTTCATTGCAACCATGATATGATACCTTCATGGAAATATATCACAAATCTTGGGATATCATAAATAGAAATTTAGATATTACCTTCTTTGGATGACTTTTCCAATAATTGGAACTCTTCAGAAACTATAAAATTCAAGTGGGGCCCACATATCACCACATACTCTAACATAAAATTTTTGAAATCTCTAGGAGTCCTCTACATCATCCAATCATCAAATTTTAAAAATTAATCAAAATAGGCTCACTATACCTATTATTCTGCAAGCTACTCCTAGTAAGGGTTTTATTAAGGTTTTAAACAACTTTACCTTCTTAATTATCATTCATAAAAATGTGATGATAAAAATACCTCATTATTTTTTTAAATGCTTCATAACTGACCTTAGAATTTATTCCAAAGATCTCAGGTTCCCATGTAAATCATACAATCTACAATGAGCATTAGAAGGTCCAATTTTTTTTAAAAACACACTGTAACTTACCCAGTTTCACCAAAATTTTCATATCTTCAAATTTCTTCATCATTTTTACCTAAAATTTGTCATGAATCATGATGAAAACATAATATAATTGTAAATAATCACCACATAGAAAAAATATCTATGAAAATATCTATCCAACCTCATTTTCATGTGCTTACCTACTTGATTCTCATTTTTTTCTTCCCAAGGACCCCATAGAAGCACTAAACCAATGAATTTAGACTTAAAATTCACCATACACCTAAGGTACACTATCATAACATTGTTTCCATGCTTCAAAAATACTCATCATCTCCAAATATCATATATCTACCTCATTCTGCATGATCTAGGGCTAGAAACAAGACTAAAATGACCTGAATCAATAATGTAACCACATGACCTAACCATGTTGACTTAATACAAATAGATGTACACTCATGACACATCATACCATCCATATTTTACCTCATGAAATCACCCAAATAGATCAAGAAGACACATACCATGAATCAACTCACTCAACCAAGCACCATGACCTCATAAGACATGACATAAACACTCAATCTTCATACTTGACACCTAAATAACATTATATGGGGACCCAAAATACACCATGAAAACCTTTTCCATAAATTGGGTTGACATCAATTACAAATAAAACACACAATAGTCAACACGTGTTGGTTAGGTGCTAGTGTCTGGAGCCATAAAAGATAAATAAGTAAAATACTAATTAGGCAATGAGGTATAAGCAACCAAAGAGAAATTAAAAAATAAAGACAAGAGGCCAAAGACAGTTGTCAATTACTAGTTTTCTTTCTTAGGAATCATATGAATGCTAGTATGTATTTAGGACCTTGAAATGTACCCAAGTGCGTGATTTTATGTCTATATTTTCCCCCACTTTATGTTGTTGAGTGAATAATCGATAACATAAAGTAGATAAGAGATGTGTACCTTTTGTTCCTATGGATTTTGATGGTTATATCTTGTCAAAGAGACAAATGAAGCATCAAATAAATGAAAAATCATGCATGGCAACTAGGATGATAGAAAGTGACCCTAGGGGTGAAGTGTATGCGTTATACTATGTTGTACATGTTGTTGTGCTTGTGATTTATACTTATTATAATGATGCAATTGTAATAAGAATATCAAGAATATAGTCAAAGTCTCATATATGATAAATCAAAGAAAAGTGTTCATAAGTATGTAAAAATATGTAAAAGGAAAGTGTGCACCTAATGTAGAAGAGTGTAAAAATATAGAAATATGTCCTGAACTATTGTGAAGAGAAATTGTTTTGGGCAATATCATGCCAAGAGTGAGTATTTTGGGTGATCCCATGCCAAATGTGATTTTTTTCGGTGATCTCACACCAAATGCAAGTTTTTAGGTGATCTCATGTGAAAGAGAAATTTTTAGGGAGAGAGATCTAGTGTTACTTTCCTTCCATGACACTACCCGATATACACCACTGCAGATAATGTGGTCTTGTTTTTTCCATGTTGTCCCTGGTTTGTTTTGAATGTATTGTTTTTTCCAATTGAAAAGGGAGATAAAATGCATTCTACTAACTAGAGCATAATTCCTATATTTTGAAAAGTACTCTGTAAACTATTTTGAAATGTGTTGATCTGATAAATTGGTTGTGTGTGCACCCATTACATTATTTCCTAGAGGATGACAAAGGCTCTTAGAAACTCATGTCTAAGCGTGGGCGCTAGTGTCTGTGCTATGTTGAGAACCCAAGTCGGATTTTGGGTCATTATGTGACAGTGTGACTACTCTGTTCCTTTACTATGCAGATATGTACTTTATATCTAAGAAATTATATGGTGTGACTGATTCACCAAATATATGCCCCCTAATGAGGCCATAAATTACCATTATTTTTTCCTTCCAAGTTACCTTTGAAAGTGGATTTAAATGTAATCTAGGAACTTATAGTTTTCTTAAGATAGAATATAGGATATATATCTTGTTCATTCTTTATAAATATTTTGTTATCTATTTTGTTGACTAATCCTATTGATTATTTGGGAAAAGATGCAAAGTCTTGTGTATGCAGGCCATAAAGGAAAGATAATGCTAGTATTGGGAAAAGTGGAATTGATCATGAATAGTACATTTAAAATCATATCTGATTTCATATTCATATTTATCTCAAAAAATTATGCAAGTTCAAAAAAACATATCTCAATCTGAGGTCGCATGCAAAAGTTATAGTTGTTTTAAGTTAGTTACAGAACTCGCAGAGTTAGTTCCCAGAACTTACAGGTTTAGTTCCAAAACTCACAGATTTAGTTCCTGAACTTGTATCAATTGAATAGAAGTTAGTTCTAGAACTTTCAATTCATGGAAAAATCAGATTTAGTTTCAGAACTTACAGATTTAGTTCCGGAACTTGTATAAAAGGAATGACAACTTTAGTTTCGGAACTTGCATTAATGGAATTACAGTATTTGAGGGATTGTGAAACTTAGAGATTCCAATGGGAAATATGAGAGAGGTTTTTATTCATAGAAATGTGTTTTAAAAAAACCTCATTTAGATTTGCTACATGTTTTACTAATGAAGAGAGATCTAACTTTTAGTGAGGTGCAGTCCGAGGAAAAGTGTATTAAACGCAGCACTAAAAGTTCCATAAACAAGAAATAGAAAAGTCAAATGGAAAATCTAAGAGATTTTTTATTCATAGTAATGTGTTTAACAAAAATTCATTCAGATTTGTTATAGGTTTTACCAATGAAGAGAGATGTAAATTTTAGTGAGCTGTAGTTCAAGGAAATGTGTATCAAAAGAGCACTAAAAGTTTCATAAACAAAAACTAGAAAATTCAAATAGAAAATCTGAGAGAGGTTTTTGTTCATAGCAATGTGTTTAACAAAAAACCTCATTCAGATTTGCTACATATTTTACCAATAAAGATAAATCTAACTTTTAGTGAACTGTAGTCCGAGGAAAAAGCGTATTAGACAAGCGTCAAAAGTTCCACAGTAAAAAATAACAAAGTCAAATGGAAAATCTGAGAAAGGTATTTGGTCAAAATCATATTTTGAGGAAAATCCTCCTTCCAATAATATAGAGGAATAAAATCATTATGATTCTTGTTACCGAAAAGTAAGGAGAAGATTTGGGAGCAAATCTTCCTAAAATAAGTGAGATAAGATTTGACTTCAATAATATATCTCTCTCCATATTTTGTGGAGATGGAGATCTTAGTTATTAGGATTGGAATAAAGATAAGATCAGATTCTATTTCCTAAAATAAGGAGTTGGTTGGATGCATGAATTATAAATGCAACCTTCCACACTTAGATATGTGATGCTTTTCTCTAAAGAAATAAAGATCTATTCTTTCCTCTCAAATATTATGTAGTTTTAACATCTCAGAACTATGATTTAAATCCTCTTTCAAGGAATGATTGACCACTCATTCCAAGGAAGATGGATCTGTGTATTTATTTTTATGTTTATTCATTTGTCTTAAATTCATTTTGTTGTATTGTTTTTATCATTGTATTGTGAAAATTTAGTTTGTTGTAAACCTGCAGGTGTTTCATTCAATTATGTTTATTTTTAATTCAACAATTTCAATTTATGCAAGTGTGCCTTTTATAATACAAGTGTGATTTCATTTATGCAAGTGTGTTTTTCAATTTTCACAAGTATGATTTATTTTATGCAAGTTTGGTTTGTGTTTAAAGGAGTTACTTTCCAAGATTTTCTTCTCTTAATGCATACAACCTTTAGACACCAATCTGGATTGACATTATTAATTGAGAGGATTGACTGACCCTCATCATTTTTGCATTGTTTCTGGAGAACACGATGTTATTGGGAGATTTTGAGTTCTCTAAAAGAAAATATTTTAGTAACAGTAAAATACCTTTTAACAAATTCTGTGACATGAGGTTTTTGGTAAGTAGTTTCTTTAAATTTTTATTTTCTACAAGGAGATTAAAATTTTATTTCTGTAATTAGGAATATTAGATTATAAATATATCTCCACAAACTAATTCTGTGTATAACAAAAATGACTCTGATGTTTGATCAAGAAATTATAATGGTATGAACAAGGAATTCAGATATGAAAATGGTAGAATATGATATTGAATCTGGAAGTAGATTGAGTTGATGAAATATCATATGTCATTTTTGATTACTACAACCATTTCCCTTTTTATTAACTAACAGCTCAGTGATCTTATTACACATAACCTTAGTAAAAAAGTAGATTTTCTAGTTTGTAATAATGAAATGGTAGCATTTCTAGTTAACTTCATCCATATTTAGGGATTTCATTAGAGCCAAAATAAAAAATATTCCATTATCCACTTATCCAAATTAGTTTTCATTCCATAATAAAATTCAATCCCTGAACAATATCCATTAGAAATTTTTTTTTTCATGTCTTTCAATTTATTCATTTTTGTATAGACTTATATAACATTAAAAACAATTATGGTGAATATTAAGGAAATAACTTTTTGTGTACTAGCATTTGAGGACTAGATCTATAGGAATTTCTAGAGTTATTCTTGATACCAAGATGCAGATTTTGGAGCACCAACAGTATGAAACTGAGGAGCATGCAAATTTTTAAGGGACACACAGATACCTTCACTCTCTATATTAACAACTATCTATCTCCTGAGATCTCTAGTCTGGGCTTTGAAAATTATTTTTGTGAAATAAATAATATCAAAAGTAAAAGAAATAGATCCACACATCAACTTGTTGTAAGAGAAAGAAATCAAAAGTAAAAGAAATAGATCCACACATCAACTTGTTGTAAGAGAAAGAAATCAAAAGTAGGAGAAGGAGATCCAGACAAGAACCTGTGGTAAGAGAAAAATTATCAAAATCAACGTAAGGAGATCCACACAATAACATGTTTAAAAGAAACAAATCAAAAGCAACAGAAGGAGATCCACAAGAATGTGTCCTCAATACGGAGAAGAATCTAAGAAAAGGAGATAATAATGTAATGCATGAGAACAGCATAAGATTTAGTGTGGGGTAACGATGAGGTCATAAATTGGCCATAAATTACCATTATTTTGTCCTTCGAAGTTACCTGTTAAAGTGGATTTAAATGTAATCTATGAAGTTATAAGATAGAATATAGGATATATATCTTGGTCATTCTTTATAAATCTTTTGTTATCTATTTTGTTAGCTAATCCTATTGATTATTTGAGAAAAGATTCAAATTCTTGTTGATGCATGCCATAAAGGAAAGATAATGCTAGTATTGGAAAAAGTTAAGTTGATCATGAAAAATATATTTAAAATCAGATCTGATTTCATATTTAGATTTCTTCTCAAAAAACTATGCAAGTTCAAAATGATGAATCATCTCAATTTGAGGTCACATGTAAAAGTTATAGTTGTTTTAAGTTAGCTACAAAACTCATAGAGTTAGTTGCAGAACTCATAGAGTTAGTTCTTTAACTTACAGGTTTAGTTCCAGAACTGACAGATTTAGTTCTAGAACTTGTATCAATTGAATGAAAGTTAGTTCTAGAATTTTCAATTCATGAACAAATCAGATTTAGTTTTGGAACTTAAATAAAAGGAATGACAACTTTAGTTCCAGAACTTGCATCTACGGAATGATAGTTTTTTTGAGATTGTGAAAACTCAGATATTCTAATGGGAAATCATGAGAGAGGTTTTTGTTCATAGCAATGTGTTTATTTTTATGTTTATTCATTTGTCTTTAATTCATTATGTTGTATTATTTTTAATTTTATATTGTGAAAATTTAGTCTGTTGTAAACCTGCAGATGTTTTCATTCAATTATGTTTATTTTTGATTCAACAATGTCATTTATGCAAGTGTATATTTTAATTCATGTAAGTGTGTTTCTTTGATGCAAATTTCATTTATGTAAGTGTTTCTTTCATGCAAACTTGATTTCTGCAGGTATGCCTTTCAATTTCCACAAGTGTGATTTATTTTATGCAAGTTTGATTTGTTTTTAAAGAAGGTACATTCCAAGATTTTCATCTCTTAAATATGTGTACCTCTTTGTAATCAAATTTTTTTATTCTTATTTATGGGAAGCCATAAATAAATAACATGCATGAGGACATGCATGAGCTTAGGTTTGGGAGAGAAAGAGAAGCTCAAGCTATGCATTTTGATTTTAAATATGAGACACAGGAGAAGAAGATCTACAAAATAACTTATTGTAAAATAAAAGAGATCAAAACCAGCAGAAGGAGATCCACACAAGAATCTATTGTAAAAGAAATAATATCAAAAAGAAACAAAAGGAGATCCACACAAGAACTTGTTGTAAAAGAAAAAATATCAAAAGTAGCAGAAGGAGATCCACACAAGAACCTGTTGTAAAATAAAGAATATCAAAACCAACAGAAATAGATCCACATAAGAAACTCATTGTAAAATAAAGAAATCAAAAGAAACAAAAGGAGATCCACACAAGAAACCTGTTGTAAGAGAAAAAATATCAAAAGCAACATAAAGAGACCTACATAAGAACCTGTTATAAAAGAAACAAATCAAAAGCCGTAGAAGGAGATCCACAAGAATGTGTCCTCAATACGGAGAATAATCTAAGAAGAGGAGATAATAATCTAATGCATGAGGACATCTATAAGATTAAGTGTGGAGAAATAATGAGGCCATAAATTACCATTATTTTGTCCTTCCAAGTTACCTTTAAAAGTGGATTTAAATGTAATCAATGAACTTATAGTTGCTTAAAATAGAATATAGGATATATATCTTGTGCATTCTTTTTAAATCTTTTATTACGTATTTTGTTGACTAATCTTATTGAATATTTGGAAAAAGATACAAAGTCTTGTGTATGCAGGCCATAAAGGAAAGAGAATGCTAGTATTGGAAAAAATGGAATTGATCATGAAATAATATATTTAAAATCAGATCCGATTTCATATACAGATTTTTCTCAAAAAATTATGTAATTTCAAAAAGAGAATCATCTCAATCCGAGGTTGCATTTAAAAGTCATAGCTATTTTAATTTAGCTACATAACTCTTAGAGTTAGTTCCAGAACTTGCAGGTTTAGTTTCAGAAGTCACAGATTTAGTTACCGAACTTATATCAATTGAATGACAGTTAGTTCCAGAATTTTCAATTCGTGAACAAATTAGATTTAGTTTCAAAACTTACATCAAGGAAATGATAGTTTTTGAGGGATTGTGAAAACTCATAGATTCCATTGGGAAATATGAGAGAGGTTTTAGTTCATAGCAATGTGTTTAACAAAAATCTCATTCATATTTTCTATAGATTTTACCAATGAAGAGAGATCTAAATTTTATTGAGCTAAATTCCGAGGAAACATGTATTAGACAAGCACTAAAGTTACATAAATAGAAATAGAAAAGTCAAATGGAAAATATGAGAGAGGTTTTTATTCATAGCAATGTGTTTAAAAAAAATTCATTTAGATTTGTTACAGGTTTTACCAATGAAGAGAAATCTAACTTTTAGTGAGTTGCAGTTCGAGGAAACATGTATCATATGAGCACTAAAAGATTCATAAACAAAAATAGAAAATTTAAATGGAAAATATGAGAGAGGTTTTTGTTAATAGAAATATGTTTATCAAAAATATCATTAAGATTTGCTATAGATTTTACTAATAAAGAGAAACCTAACTTTTAATGAACTGCAATTTGAGAAAAAGTGTATCAGATAAGTGTTAAAAGTTTCACATTCAAAAACAACAGTCAAATGGAAAATATGAGAAAGGTATTTAGTAAAAATAATATTTTGAGGGAAATCTTCCTTCCAATAATGTAGAGGAATAAAATCATTATGATTCTTGTTACCGAAAAGTAAGCAGAAGATTTAGAATTAAATCTTCCTAAAATAAGTGAGATAAGATTTGACTTCAATAATATATCTCTCTCCATATTTTGTCTAGATGAAGATCTTAGTTGTTAGGATTGGAATAAAGATAAGATCATATTCTATTTCTTAAAATAAGGATTTGGTTGGATGCAATGAATTATAAATGCAACCTTCCACACTTAGATATATGATATTTTTCTCCAAAGAAATAAAGATCTATTCTTTCCTCTCAAATATTATGTAGTTTTAAGATCTCAGAAATATGATTTAAATCTTCTTTCAAGGAATGAACTAGCTACTCATTCTAAGGAAGATAGATATGTGTATTTATGTTTATGTTTATTCATTTGCCTTTAATTAATTCTGTTATATTGTTTTTATCTTTGTATTGTAAAATTCAGTTTGTTGTGAACCTATAAGTGTTTCATTCGATTATGTTTATTTTTAATTCAGCAATTTCAATTTATGCAAGTGTGTTTAAATTAACGCAAGTGTGATTTATTTCATGCAAACTTTATTTCTACAAGTGTGCCTTTCAATTCATGCAAGTTTGTTTCTTTCATGCAAACTTTATTTCTGTAAGTATGTCTTTCAATTTCCGCAAGTGTGATTTATTTTATGCAAGTTTGGTTTGTGTTTAAAAGAGTTACTTTCCAAGATTTTCATCTCTTAATACATACAACCTTCGGGCACCAACCCGGATTGACATTATTAATTGTGATGATTGACAACCCTCATCACCCCCCTCATTTTGGGTACATGAAAAATTAATAAGAGAATGTAACCCAAAGAGAGGAGCCAATGTTGATCTGAACTATATCCCTGCAGGGGGAGGGGATTTGCATGTTAGAAACCACAAAACATGCAAACAAAGTGGCTAGATATATGTGTCACTACAAATATCATTCACTATTATATAGTGTAACAAACAAGAATGTAGACTACAAAAATTGGGATTCAAACATTAGACATCACTCATAATGTCACAAGACAAGTATGGCCAAAGTGGTTAAAATCATAGAAGCTATTATCATACAAGACATGGGATATAACCCACAAACAATAACATACAATAGTAAGAAATGAAAAACAACTTTTTATCAAAAAACCATGGTGGCATGTAGTCCTATAAAGAAAATGTTATACATGAAGCACGCATTAGCATTTTAGAAAGATAAAAATAATCTCAACTCATGTATGTATCAATGGAATCAGTAGTGTTTTAGTAAGAATAACAAGTAGTAGGTGATGAAAGGATAACACCTATTATGTGTGAGATTGTAGATGCCCCCAAGAGCCTCACTGGGATTGGTAATAGGTACAGTGCTAAGCATCATTACAGTGTGTGAAAATTTGTATGAGATCTGCATTCACTCCAAAATACCAAGTGAACACATATGTGTATATAGAAAAGATATTAACATAACAAGTATATGAATAGCATAGTAAGCAAAGTGCATCATGTAAGTATGAGCAAGTAATAATAAGTGCAACCAATATATGGAGTATGTAGTGTATGAGTGGGATGGAATGGTATGTAATATAAATGTGATAGGAGTAGCGTTCCCCCCAAAAGATGTGGATGAGTATGAGATGAGGTTAATTTATAAAATACCCCTCAATAATCAATAATGAATCATATAAAAAGAGTGCATCATCGGGAAATGGTTTGAAAATTTTTGCTAGATAGATAGATTGTGAAGTGTAAAGCATAAAAGGTAAATGTGGTGAGGTTAATTTTAGATTTAAACCCTTAATAGTCGAGTATGAACCATGGAATTAAAGTGTGTCATCGAGAAATGGTTTGAAAATGTGTTCTAGATAGATAGATCATAAATCATAGAGCATAAAATGTGAATGTGGTGAGGTTCATTTCATATTTAGACCCTTGGAATTCGAGTATAAACCGTTGAACTAGAGTGCATCATATGGTAATGATAATAAAAGTTGTGTATCAAAATCTATAAGAGTGGCTAGATGTAATGCACAAAGTGTATTTGTATGCGTAGAGATTAGAAAGAATTGGTAATTATTGAAGGGAGAGAAGAAATCATGTTTCCCCAAAGGATGATAATGTTGAAGATCTATGTGGTGATGTGAGAAGGAGTGTGCCATGATGGCGAAGCTTGAAATGTGTCTTGACCAGTGGTATAAGGAATAGTATTTTTGAAAAAATGAATTGGAAATGAAAGAGGAGTAGTGTATGGAGGGATCTTGAATGGTGGTAGACTATGTGGGATTGATAATGTTGTAGAAGACTTGAGAGAAGGAGGTGTTGGACTAATTTTGAGAGGAAGTTTCTTAGGAGTTTGTGACGTGGTTGAATATTTGAGAGGAGGTGTTGGGTTGATTTTGAGAGGAAGTTACTTAGGCAGATCTTGACTTAGCATAGAAGGAACATTAGTAACGATGGCATGATGCTCATTAGACATAGATGAATCAAATTTAGGACCCCAGTGATATTTAGCCATTAGAGATGAACATGTAGCAGCATTTTGTATAGTAAATGAAATGATACCATAATGTTTAAGGTGGCCAATTTGTCTTTTGAGAGCATATTAATCATTGTCATTATGTTCCTTAATTTGATGATAATTACAATATGGGTGACCATGGTATTTTTCAAGCCGGTAAGGAGGACAAGACTGAGTAGATGATAAGTTGATAAATTGATGAGTGAGTAAATAAGGAAGAATATAATGTTATTGAGAATTGAGATAAAACTTGAGAGGTTATGGTAATGGTAAGACTTAGGTTTCACTGATATGATTACATGTAGAAGACATAAGAGTAAAATGGGATGTAAAAGAAGAACTAGCATGGGGTTGAGAAGCATTCTTGAGATATTGAATTTAATATTTAATATATGTAATCGTTTTTTCCATAGCATATATTTTGTCTTGAAATAAAAAACTCAAATCATGAATTGACTCTAATATGGGTTGATTGGATGGAGGATTATGGGTGATAGAGTCATCAAATAGACAATCGAAGGTGGCACTTTAGCAAGTGGCATACTGCAAGGTAGATACATAGTGTCTAGGGTTTTTTTAAGAACATATTTGCAATGTGGGTGCCTTTGAAGAAATTCATATAAGGAGATTAGAGGATTTTTACGAGCCATGAGAGAAGAAAAATGAGGAATAATGAGGATTCAAGTGCATGATCACAAGTGGGGCTCACCAAATGATTTTTAAAAAAATAAGATTTATTGTTAAACCCTAATTGAAGAGTCACATATGATAATGAAATGCTAAAATATATATTTTACATAAACAATGATATAATTATAAAGTAAAAACCCTAAACAAGAGGTATAGGAAGAATAACTTAGTTGATTAATGTTTGATCTGGAATTTTTTTGAACCAAGAAGACTATTGATCAGGAAGTGAAGAGTGTCATAAAATCTCAGGATAAATTATGGAATCCATAGATAGGGATGGACATGGGTGCCCACGATTGGATAGGGGCAACTAGGCGGTAGAGACCTCTACTAGGTTATCGTGACTGTGTAGATGGTTAGAACCTAATATTTTCATTGTTGCAAAAGTGTCACAATTACTCTATGTTGGACACCTGTATGCCACAATTATGATCTTCGAGGTACATGTGACATGAAAAACAAATATTCTCCTACAAAATCCATAATACCACATTAAATCCAAAAATAAAATGATACAATATGGGGATTCAGACTAACCCTAGCGGTCTCCCGATAGAGTGAATTTACAACCAAGTGGTGCACTACATCTTAGACTCCATGTAGTTCTTGTGAGTGTGTGTAGGAATCATTCCCTAGGATTCCCTTGTGTAAGTACACTTGATAACATGATGTAGATAGATGTAGAAATATAATATAATGTGTGGATGAAATAAATAATTTCCCCTTCCTGTGTTGTGTATGCAGAAAATGTAGTCCCTTATCCCTTGAATAGATGCTAGATGGATGCATTTGAGTGTTGTAGGTGCCTTTAGCATGAAAGATTAGGTGATATTAGTAATGCTTACTGAATTTTCCTTTATTTTGAACATACAACTATGTATTTATATGATTCCCTTGTTTTAATTTTGTAGTTGACAACTGGAAGGATGACCCATAAGTGAAATAGATGCCCAAAAGACAAAAGAGACCCAAAATAATAAAGTGAGGTAGAAAAGGGTCAAGGTCACCCAGAGGGGATAGGGGCTCCTAGGAAATTTTTTCCTAGTTGGGCACTGGTGTCTGGAGCCATAAAATATAAATAAGTAAAATACCAAATAGGAAATGAGGTATGAAAGACCAAATAGAAAGAAAGAAACAAATACAAGAGGCCAAAGATGGTCATCAATTACTAGTTTTCTTTCTTAAGCATCAAATGAATGCTAGTATGTATTTATGACCTAGAAATGTACCCAAGTGTGTGATGTTGTGTCTATAGAATTGCATGAGTTCTAACAAATAAAACACAAGGAATTGATTTTCCTATCTCTATTGGTTGTTACACATGTTTTTTTGGCATCAAGGCTAAGGGTGTTGTAAAAGAGATTCCAAGAGTAACATTGAACCCTTTTCAAAAAAGTCTCATTTTTATTATAGATGAGTGGTGAAAATATTGGGACCTTATATTTACATGTACCTGAGTTAGAATATATTTGGGTTGTCTACATGGATTGAATTCTTCATTAGGAAGGACTACATAGGGTTAAATCTGGAGGAATTTACAAATTACAACATCTTTGATGTTCCTAAGGGCATGTATGATGATGGAAAATCTAGGATTATATATATAATCAAATGAAGGATGAAACCCTGGGATTTCCTCTAATCAACTAATTGATCAAGGAATGCACCTCTATCAAAGAACATGTTGTTAGGATTCTTATTTGCACTAATCATTTGATCATGTCCTTGATAATACCACCCAAGTAGGTTGATATTTATCCCTCAAGTCAGCCAGACATGACACTATAAATGTAGATGGCCCCCCTCCTAATCTCCAAAGGATAAAGGAATAACACCCATAAAACTAATCAACTTTAAATTTTTAAGAAAAAGGGAAAAGTATTCTACTTATTTTTCTCCAACGATTGTGGATGTGGATTTTCCTCCACCCCAAGGAAGTCAAGGAATGTTGACCAACATAATGTACATGTAGCCCATATTAATATCTTTACTCATAATCATGTATGTCATCTCTCTCTTCACCATATCTCCTAATGTTTCTCCTCCATATGTTTCCTCTCCCCCTCATCCATATTATCCATAAAAATCATTGGTAACACCTATTGTTGTTCCCTCATACCTAACCCTTGCATCTCTCATCCCCACTTCCTCTCCTCCCACTTATTCCAAACCAATTTCTCTCATGGTATAGGTTTCTTCCTCTCTCCCACCTCTTTTACTTGGGATTAGTATTTTCATGGGTTATCCCCCAAAGAATCTTTTTTCTCCATCATCCACTCCCATCCTTGTTTTGAGTCTTCCTCATTGTTCCTCCACGTTTTCGATGGCCAGTTTATCAATCCCTCCTTTCTTGGTTTCTACATTTACATCTTTTCCTAGTGCCACTCCTATGGAAATGTCTTCAACTTCTTCTCAACAGAAGCTAGTCCCCTCTTTTGTTCCATCCTAGCTAGAAATCCAAACCCTGAAGAAGAGGAAGAAATTATTGCTCCTAGAAGTGTTTGAATTTAGCATGTTAGATCTGACTCCTTCCCACACAACACAGAAACCCAAGAAGCTTTCTCATATCACCATTGATCAATATAGAGAAATATTTTTTGAGATCAATGTTATTCTTGTGAATAAGAGTAACGAGGATATAACTACTATTGATTATCATATCATAAAATTTTCTCTAGTAAAATACATTATAGAAGATTCCAATAAGATTTTTAAGTGACATTAGAAAATCTATTTAGAAATCTCAAAATAGTAGAGGTCACAATGAATGAACTAAGGTAGAAATTTGATCAAATGAAATCCTTTTTTTATAAAATCACTCACTCTACCCACACTATCACTCTTACAAAACAATTTTTGATGCATCATCTATCATGTTAGATCAGAAGATAGGGAAACAAGGAAGGGTTTTCAATGAATGGATTGAGATACTTCTCAAATATGGAAAAGGACTCATACTTAAAACCATAAAGTTCAATTACGACATTAAGAATGACAATTTAACAGTCAGTAGAATGAGCGATGAATTTGAAGAAGAATAAAATAGTTGGGAACTCACTCTAGAGGCTATGATAAATATTAAGGTAGATTCCAATACCTTAGATAAGGATAAGGAGATTGAAGAAATGTGTAGGAACTATGAATTATATGAGATTATTGAGTTCCATATAAGTATTTTTAATGAAACCACTGAGAAATTAGTAAAGGCAATAAGAGAAAGAATACACACCACTTCTAACATTGGTGACAAAATAGAAAAAAATTCATGTCAATTCTATGACGAAGATCTGAATGAACTATTAGCAAGTTATATTTTCATTGAGTTTAAAATCTTCATTGAAAAATATTAAAAATAGGAGAAAATATTTTATTTTTAGTCAATATATAGGTTTTTTTATATCAACATGTTTTGGGTAATTTGAAAAACATCATCAAAATGTCAAAAGGCTTCCAAGAAATTTTACTAGTGTGGTTAATACCTGTGATATTTTCAATCAATTTTTATGTGGCCCGGATGAAAAATAGGTTCAATAAATGATTCAAAGATACCATGAATACTAATAAAATAAAAATGATGAGGTCATTGATGTCTCAACCAATCAAGGAGTAGAAAAGGAAAATTTTGATGAAGAAGCAAGTTGATTTTTGGTATTTTTTCATATTTATTTTTGACATGTAAGTTTGCAAGGTGTTTTGCATCCTTCAAATTGACATGTAAATTGACTTGGTAATTTTTTGAAAGAACCAATCAATAGGATTTAATTAAGTAAACTTAATACTTACTACTTATAGTACTGGGAATTTTTCAAATAGTGTATATAGATATTCATATTTTCTCTCTCACCCTCTTGTGTATAAATTTTAGAATTCTCACATCATTTAGGGACTTTTTTTTATATGATAGAATTTTGTTGAATGTAAGAAAGGAATTTTTACATCTTTGGAGTGAAAATAATTTTTTTAGGATTTTTGTGAGAAACCAAATAAAATTTGTATTATGATTTTATTACAAAAAAAGATTAAGGACTAAACATTCAAAAATTGTGTTGAAATTAGTATTAATATTATGCTATCTTTTATGTTCATTGCACTATAATTCCGTGTAGTTCCATATTCTTGTTACTTCACATTATTGTCATTTTTTGTTAATCTACTCTAATTATGTGATAAAATTAGGATTTATGTTTTCCATTTTTCTTCAATCTCTCTCATTCATTATTCTACTTTCTGACATAAAATTTATGCATGATCTTATCTTACTCACACTATTTTTCTCTTGTTAGATAATTTTGGTGTCTTGGATTTGTCATATTTTTTATGTGGGTCACCATAGTGAATAGGACTAGTGATATTCTTGTTTACTTTTCCCCTTCTCCACCCATTGATATTCTCTCTTGATGTTATTATCTCTTGGAAGGATTATGTGTCAATGATCACACACAAAATACACGTAACTATTTTTTATCCCTCTTTAATCCTTTATTTTACATATATGTGCTTGTTGACATCATTAGTCATTCATTGCTATAGAATAGAGAATATACTTTTTTTCTTTGGTTTATTTTATTCTATTGCTATTATTATGCCCCTTGGATTTATCCTCCCTTGGTTACGTCCCTCTCTATTTTGGAATCCTAATAGGATGCCTATATTTATCCTGGTTGTAGGACTTATAAACCTATAGCTATCTATGGCTATAGTTTTTATCCTCTAGATTTATGAATTTAGAGATCATTTATTTTCTTTGTATCTGTGTGCATGTGTTGTTTTTAAACTAATACTAATATGAGTAAAATACTAACACCTAAATAGCCTTAATTAGTAAGAGTTAAAAAAACTACTTAGCACCATCATGATAATAATTAAACAAGGGTTAGATGATAACATTCCTTAATAAAACTTTGAAGCTAACAATGTTAAACATCTAAAATCCTCTATTCTCAAACAAAAAATAAATGAAATGGACTTAGGTAGGCTCCATGGCTATCAAAAATGGTTGTCTTATTGGTGTTCCAAGAACCTAGGAATGAGGGCTTGTCAAAGTTGGGCTACAAGACCCTTTTGAAACCTCCCATATGACCTAAGAACTTAGGAATGAGGATTAACTCTTTAAGATGATGAAATCTCAAGAAAACAAAAGGCAAGCTCTTAGTCTATTTTGCTATATGCTTTGCATTTGCTTTCTCAAAGAGTTTAGGTCTAGGTATAAAGGTAGAAGGAGGGCTCCTTATATAGCCCAATGGATAAAGGAAACACTTCATCCCTTTGCATGTGGGATAAAGGTAAAACATGATTAGGAATGGATAAGGTTGTTTTATAAAAGGTAACCTTACTTTAAAACGGTTTAAATTATGCTTATCAAGTCATGGGAGTTGGGGGGTGTTTTAATTAATCAAAGGTGATTAACTAATAGGTAGATGTAAGCTTATAGAAGCTAATTAGAGGAATATTAGTATGATTTAGGCTATTAGAGGGGGATTAAATCAATTAAATATTGATTTATTGGTTAAATGGAAGGGAAGGATAATTAATTAATAATAATGAATTAGTCTAGGTAGAAGGGGTGATTTACTAACATAAGGTCGTTAATTAGGGTATTTTTTGGATAGATGACATAATTAATTAACTTAGTGTAATTAATTAATGTTGATATGAGGGAAAATGAGCATTATTGACAATATGTCGTCAATTTTCCAGAAGATAGATAATTAGCACAATTTAAGTATTTAAATTGTTTGGGCATAAGTATGGGTTTCCACATTTGCCCCTCTTTTGGTTGGCGTAAGTGACGCCACTTCAAAGATAGTATACGGAAGAAATTTTGAAGCGATAAAAGAAAAATTAGTAGGAAGGAGAGATACCCCCTCGAGTGTTGATAGGGTGATGAAGGAAGACGATCGACAATCGAAAAAGGTAAGAGATAGATAGAAGAATGGGAAGGAGAAGGATTCCCCGGTAAGACAGAAGACTAGGGGTGAGTGAAAAGTGATGCAAAATAAATATGGAGGAGAGGAGAGAAGAGCATAGCCTCTAGCCACTGTGTATTGGAACAATTTTGATGTCATCATATTGCCATAAGAGCTACGTCATCGGTCCTTATGAAAAATATAAGCATATGACAAATGTAGAATGACATGAGAAGCCATACTACGAAAAATTGTCCATTGCTGAAAATACCAACTCTATGCAACATACAAAAATGCAATGCAATACGAGAAGGAAACAAGCTCATTCAACAGGGAAAATAAGTACGAACGCACATATCCAACCCAACAATGGTCAAGAAATTTGTACAAACATTTTGTTATCAAGCTAAAGAGATCCACATGTTCGTGATTGACGAAAAGGGTTAAAAATTATGCCCCAAGCAAGGATGCATGTAAGGGGAAATGATAATGGACATTAGGTCCAAGTAAAAAGCATTGTGCATAATGAAACAACACTAGGCAACAAATGTGCCCCAGAGTACAGATGAAGCAAGCAACTAGCTTTGTGAATGGTTGTGAATCCGGTGATCCGTGAGTCGTATTAATCGGGGAAGATGTGAAAAAAACTAGTAGGATATGGAGAGGATACCATGCACAAGACACAAGTTTAATCCATAATAAGCAAGTTACCATTTTTGTAGGTTTTTTACTTTTTAGGATTTTGTGAAACATTTTTCCCTATTTTTAGATTTTTTGATGTGATATATATATATATATATATATATATATATATATATATATATCAAAAAATCTAAAAATAGGGAAAAATGTTTCACAAAATCCTAAAAAGTAAAAAACCTACAAAAATGGTAACTTGCTTATTATGGATTAAACTTGTGTCTTGTGCATGGTATCCTCTCCATATCAATATATATATATATATATATATATATGAGATGGAAATTTGTTTATTGTTTCTCATGGATAGATAATTGTGTTTATGATGCATTCATATTTGATTTGACATGTATATGTATCATGATCTTGTTGATGTATCACATGTGTTTTTATTTCTAGATGATGTGATCTTTTAGAATATATCAAACGCCTTATGTTTATGAGATGTGTCATACTTATTGGATGAGATGATATGATGATAAGGGTGTGGGGGGGATAGATTTTAATATTTTCAATCCCTCTTTCCCCCATTTGATGATACGATATGTGATGATTAGATTAGCATTCATGTATGATGTATACTTAGCATTTCCTTGATATATGATTTATAGATGATGTTAGATGTGATGATAATGATGGTAATGTGATGTTGTGATAACAAAACAATGCACATGCAATAAACATAATCAAATGCTAGCAAAGAAAATAATGAAATAACATAATACCACACCAGGATTCACTAGCATGCAAAACACACCTCAATATGCACAAGCAAGAATAAATCTAATCTAAGCAAGAAAAGATGAATTGTAACAAAGTATGCCCAAGAAAAAAACAACCCAAAAGCAAAAACATAAAACAACTACAGAAGCAACAAGCAAAGCAAGAAACAATACAATGTAAGTAAATGTAAGTAAATGTTTTTGAAAGATTTGTTTTCATGCAACAATTTTCTATTGTTTTTGTGTTTGTGAAATAATTTTCTATTGTTTAGGTTTTTGTGAAACAATTTTCTATTGTTTAGGTTTTGTGAAACAATTTTCTATTATTTTTGCACTTTTTTGGATATTTCAAATGTTTCCAAAGTTATGCACAGGTAACCAAGAAAGCGTGGATGCCCCTAGCGTTAGATGGGGAATATACAAGGGAAAAGGCCACACGTGTATGAATAAGAAGGTGAAGCCGTTGAATTTCCCCCAGCATAAGATGGGGGATATCGAAAGACCATGCCCCTCACAAACAAATAAAAAGAAGACAAATTTGGATCAAGGCTTGACAGGATTGGGCTCACAGGGAATCTTGAAGGTAGAACTAGGGCTAGGCCAAGTAATAGTACCCTCCAGATGCAAGATTCTTGTGAACAATGAATACTCCCAAGGTGTCAGAAACTAGTTTTCACCCAAGGACCTATCCAAAGTGCCACAATTACATGGTTTTCACTTATGGATGACCTGTTTTCTCTTTTTGATTTTTTTTTGTACTTTTGATCATTTTACCGTGTTTTTATTATTTATTTTTTATGCTTTTCTGAGTTTGTGCCATGTTTAAGCATAGAACCTCTTAAGATGCATGACGTTCATGGGCTCACAGAGCTCATCACCATTGGGGTGAGCAAGTTTGTATGCAACAGTGTCGTACTTGGCTTTTATAACATAGGGTCCTAACCAATGTGGTTCGAACTTTCCTTTATTTTCTTGTTTCACTCTTTAGTTGAACTGATTCTCCTTCATGACTAAATCACCAACCTCAAATTGGTGAGGTATGATTCTCTTGTTGTAGTTTCTGGAGAATATGTTCTGATACACTTTGAGGTGATTAAGAGCGCGAATGCGCTTCTCATCTAGGAGCTCTAATTCATCCAGTCTTGCTACCTGGTAATCCTCATCTTTATCCAGAAAGTCCTTGAGTGAGATTCTCAGGGAAGGAAGTTCAATTTCTAATGGGATGATAGATTATATCCCAAATACTAGAGATTATGGTGTCACACCCGTAGGAGTGCGAATGGAGGTTCTGTAAGCCCAAAGAGCTGGGTGGATTTTCAAGTGCCAATTATGACCTGTTTTACTAACCATCTTCTCCATTATTCTCAACAAAGTCTTGTTTATGGCTTCGGCCTGTCCATTACCTTAGGGGTAATATGGTGTAGACCATTCTAACTTGATTTAGAACTGTTGACAAAGACCTTTCACCATTTTGTTCTTGAATGAATTACCATTATCTGTAACAATGGCCATAGGAATGCCATATCGACAAATGATATGATTCATGATAAATTTGGAAATCTGAGCTCCTATTACATAGGTTAAGGGAATGACCTCCACCCATTTTGTAAAGTATTCAGTAGCCGTGATGATGTGGGTATGACCATCAAATGAGGTGGGGGTAAGTTTCCCTATCAAGTCAAGTCCCCATTTAGAAAATGGCCATGGGGTAGTGATAGGTTGGATTGGTTGTGATGGAGCATGGATAAAGTTTCCATACTTCTGGAAAAGTACGCACTTCCTGACATAATTACAACAATTGGTTTCAATTATAGGCCAATAGTAGCCCACTCTTAGCAATTTCTTGGCCAAAACCATTCCATTTGTATGTGCTCCACACACCCCTTCATGTACTTATTTGATTGTTTGGATCAACTCCGTCATATCAAGATAATGTAACAGATTCTCATCGTAGCCACAATAATAAAGTGTACCTCCTAAAAGGGTGTAATGGGCTATTTGGTGAATCAGGCTTTGTTTCTCAAAGCGGGAGATATCGGGAGGGAACGTGTTTTCCTTGAGATAGGTAAAGATGGGCTCATACCATAGGGAATTGGGACCAACAACATCAGAAGCCAGACAATATTCTGGCATGTCATACACAAAATAGTGTAATTTTTCTACAAAGGAAGGCATGTCATTATTCCCTAGTAGAATATGAAGCATAGAACCCACCGTCACCATAGCATCTACCGATCTATTCTGTGCTCGTGGAATTTTTTCAAATGTAATGCGCACAAATTACTCTTTTATAGTTTTTACCAGCTTTTTGTAAGGTATGAGCTTATCATCCTTAACCTTGTATTCATCATTAACTTGATTGATAATTAACTGAGAATCACCCACAACCTTGACATGATGAATGTTCCAATTGATAGCAAGCTTCATCCCTGCAATAAGTGCCTCATACTTTATAATATTGTTTGTACAAGGAAAACCCAGGAAAAATCCTATGGTATAGGGTCGCCAGAAGGAGTAATGAGGACTACCCCTGCACCTGAACCATGAAAAGTAAAGGACCCATTAAAGTGTATCTGCCATACAATAAATTCTTCAATGTATAGAAATGAGGCATCTGGTAGATCCAGATTTAAAGGTTCAGTGCCTTGCAAAGGTGCTTCTGCTAGCTAGTCAGTGAGTACTTGTCCTTTAAATGACTTATAATGTAAAAATTCTATGTCAAACTCACTTAATAGAATGATCCAATTAGCCATTCTTCTCGTGAGGATGAGTTTAGATAGCAAGTACTTGAGTGGGTCAACTTTGGATATCTGTTTGGTTTTGGTATTCAATAGATAATGGTGGAGTTTTTGAAAAGTTAAAACAACAGCCAAGTAAGATTTTTCAATTTAGGGATAGTTGAGCTCATAAGTGATGAGAGTGCAACTAAGATAATACACCAATTTTTCTTTGTGACCCAGGTCATAATGGGTGAGCAGCACACCAATAGCAAATTAGGTAGTAGAGATATAAAGCAAGAGTGGCTCCCCAGGAGTTAGAGGCATGAGGACAGGCAGATTAGCCAGGTATTGTTTAAGCAAAGCAAAGGCTTTCTCTTGCTATGATCCCTAGATGAAGGTGACATCCTTTTTACGCAAGTGGGTGAATGAGTGGCACTTATCTACAAGTTGGGAGATGAAGTGGCGGATAGCCTAGATTTTCACCTGTAAGCTACGCAGTTGCTTAATATTCTTGGGTGGAGGCATTTCAGTAATAGCAGACACTTTAGCGGGGTCCACCTTAATTCCTCTTCTTGATACAATGAAGCCTAACATTTTTCCTAATAGCATGCCAAATACACACTTCTTTGGATTCAGCTTGACCTTTTACTCTCGTAGGCACTCAAAGATATGCCACAAAATGATAAGGTTATCTTATCTTGTCTTGGAATTCCCAAGGATGACATCCACATAGTCCTCTATGATATCAGGAATCATATTATGAAAAATCATGTTCATTTCCCGTTGATAAGTAGCTCCTGCATTTTTGAGACCAAATTACATCACCTGATAATAGAAGGTACCCCAAGGAGTCATGAAATCCATTTTGTGCTAATCTTCATCAACAATCTTGATTTGGTTATATCCTGAAAATCCATCCATGAGAGATAGCATCTCGTACCCTGTTTTTGAATCGACAATCATGTCAATATTTGGTAGCGGAAAATCATCTTTAGGGAAATCCTTATTAATGTCTATAAAATTTGTAAAAATTCTAATATCGACAGGCTTTTTCAGACAGGAATGATGTTGGATATCCATTCAGAATAATCAATAGGCCGGATGAATCCTGCCACAAGAAACCTTTCCAATTCTTCTTTAACTAGTAAGGCAACCATTGGGTGCATCTTTCTGAGCTCTGTTTGATAGGCTTAGCATTTACATGCACAACTAGGTTGTGCACGTCCAAAGTTGGATCTAAGCTTGGCATGTCTTTGTAAGACCATGCGAACACGTCGATGAACTCTCATAGTAGCATAGTGAATGTATTTTGTTCTCTATCCGAGAGCGATGCTCCCAATTTTACTATCTTGGGGTCTTCTTTTGTACCAATATTCACATCAATGTTTTCCTTGACTAGTAATTTGGACAAGTCCTCCATACACGTAGGATTGGGAGGAAGGTTGAGATCTTCATCCAAGGATGTCTCCATGAGATTTCACCCTTGGCATGGTCACTTTGTTTTTCCTTTGATTTTTTTACTTGTTTATTAGCCATTGCCTCAAAGAGGTTTTCACTGTGTGACTTGGACTTTGATTTTTTCTGAGGCTTTAAATTGGAATTTTTGCCCTCACTTTTCTTTAAGTTTTGCTGACCACGAAGCTCAGCCTCCTCACCGAAGTAAGTGCACGTATCCAAGTCAATAAAGAAACCCTTCTTGTGGTCTCCCATGGGAATTGTATCCCAAATGCCCATGAACTCTACGATAGCTTTGTCATTCTTGAATAGATCTAGCAACATGTGATGTTGTTGGTCCCATTCAACAAGGGAAGGGTAAACAAGGTCAAGGGTTGGTTTCCTAGGGATTATGGTTAGGACAACATTGTTATGGAGGCAAGATCCTCATATTGGCTACAATGGGAATCCATATCACTGTCTAGATAGTCAGAGCTATCCTCACATTCAAAACATGTAGCATCTTGATCATTGGAGTGTGCACCATAAGGGTGAATCCCAATGCTGTATCTTTCTATTTTGAAATGCAGAAGAGGCATCGGTTCTCTCTATATTTGTTCGTTTCTTCCACATCCTAGGCTTTTATAGCCCATGGAGTACATCATTTTACTAGATTTATCGTATACAAGGGTTTGATAACAGGATGGCTGAGTATCCTCTCGGACCCAAGTTATAGGTGGATCAAGCAATTTTTCCTCAGCTAGCAAGCCTTCAAGTAAGAATGACCCAATAGTGTGTTCATTTCTAGGTCTTCTGAAGTGATAGTTGGGTTGACCTCTAGTCTTGGGTGACAATGAGAGGTCTGATTTAGACCAAAGCGTTTGTATTCTTTTCTCTTGCACCATCTGGTGATATTGAGAATCAAAAACAACTTTGATCTCCATCTTTTTAACATTGGGATTAAACTTGGAAATTTGATTATTCATTTTTCTTAAGGGACTGAACCTTTTACAAAGAATTTTTTAATGGTCCTTTGATTTGAAGTTTTCCATTTCTATATATTTGGGATAAATTTTGTGTATACTTTTCTCTTGCACGTTAGGGTGACCTTGAGAATCAAAAGCAACTTTAGTCTTCATTTTATAACATTTGGTAAATTGGAAACTTCATCTTTTACTTTTGGTTTAAGGGAAAGAACATTTATCAAGATTTTTGTATGGTTCATTGATTGCAAATCTTGTCTTTAATTTTTACTTGGATTATTTTTTGTGTATGCTCTTCTCTTGCATCCTTAGATGATCTTGAGAATCAAAAGCAACTCTTAATCCTCTTTTAAATAATGTGATTTTCTTGGAGAACTACTAATGCTTGAGTGCAGGACCTAAAAAAGCTTGTCAAAGAAAGGAGGAATCAAAATGAAGTCAAAAAATACTAATACAGTTGTTATACAGGTTATCAAAAGGTTTTCAAGCAAACCACACCTAATTAAATAAGATAAAAAGAACAACATATTCAAAACACTGTATTACAGGTTTCAGAAAAGGATACGTGCCTCTCCACTATACTTTGGCTAGGAGCCCACTTTGACCATTCTAAAATAGTGTTGAGTTATGAACCATCTTTTTATTGTGAAACATGTGACTCATTACTTTTGCTTAGTTTTTACTTGCCTTAGGGTGAGGTGAAACGCTGCCAAAGTGAAGCCAACATTTTTTCATCCCATTTTTTATTTTCTTCCTTCACATTCTTTTGACACTTTGTTGATTAGAAGGAGGGTGACTACCTTTGTGTTACCAATTGATTTTTTCTTCAACTTTTTTGTCCGTTTACACCCATCCATGTTTGCAGCTGGGTAAGTTAAATTTCTAAAGTGCATGGAGATGTATTCATATCATTGGTGACCTTTTTGATCTTGATACCCATGTCAAGATCTTCATTGTAGTTAGGCATGGTTCATTATCTTGAACTTCTTTAGAAGGGTTACTTTGTTTGTATCGTATCACTACAATTTTGATATTTACGTCTTGTTTCTTGTGAACTCAACCTGAATATCTATATTGTAAGGTTACGCTAAACACAATTTAGCTATTCCTAGATATAATTTGAGCTTTTGGTTCAATTCTATTATTACCTCTATTTTGAAGATGGATACGTGTTACCACTTGTGTGTGTTATATCAATACCTTACTTTCTCACAAAGTTTGGTTAACATATCTTGGTGATATTGTTGTGTCACTCACAATTTGTAACTGGCACTTTTTGGGATATAGGTCTTAATCGAATTTGAGCTCACTTCTAGTATATCTTGTTAGGAGGTCACACTAACTTTTTGTATTTACTTATGTCTTGTTCATTCTCTTGAACTGGGCATAAGTGAGAACATCTTGTTAATTATCTTGCAACACTAAAATACTTTTTGAGAAGTAGTCTAGGAGTTACTTCATTTGATGGGTTTAGATACCAAACATTTGTGTCACTGGTGATTTATCACTCTATCAAATTGGTATTCTCACATTGTTAATTCATTCATATTCTTGACCATTTATCTTGCATTTCACTTAGGTGTGGTCACAAAGTTTTGAACACATTTACAACTTACCCTAGTGAAACTATTACAAATCATGGCTCCCAAAACATGATTAGGACTCAAGAAACAAACATACAAGGAACAAAAAGTGCAAGCTTGGGAGGCCTTGAACAGATAAGGGTCAAACCCTTTCATTGGACATGATCTAGGGCCTATTTTTCTGCAAAAAAAGAGATAGAAGATTTGGTCAATCATAGTGGTAATGGATTGGAATCTCCACACGCAGAATTCGACTTTGACCCCACTCTATTAGATGATTTTCTATTCAAAAATAAGGATAGAGTGCTAGCACGGGTTGTAGAATTAGGGGCTAAAATGCCCACTGAAAGTGAAAAAATCCCACCTGCAAATAACGCTAATGAGGAAGAACCACCCGTTATCAACATGGAGGAAATTTTGATGCATGGACATGCTTCTACCTCCAATATAGGAAATAATAAGATAGTGGGACATATAATACCCTTTATCAAAGTGCCACGTAAAAACACGACGAGACATGATAATGGTGAAGAACCTCCAAAAGACGAGGAAGAAGAGGAACCCTTAGAACAAGAAACCACCATTCAACAATAGATTAGTAACCTAAGCCAACAATTAGCTTTGCTAACCTCTCATGTACAGAAGGAAGCAAACAAAAACATTGAAAAGTCCAGGCCTAAGGTTAAGATCAATGAATTCCATAGAGAAAATCAAGAAGAAGATGATACGAGATATCACCGAGTATATATCCCTACTTCTCCCACTAGAGAATGATTGCTCACACAAGAGGTATAATCTATGAAATTAACACTCACAAGCTTTCAAGAGAGAAATATAGGGAGTGTTAGAAAGTATCAATATGAAGAATTATGTCCCTATCCTTTTGACAAGATGACGACCCTTCAACCCTTTCCTAAGAAATTTGACATGCCAAAATTTGAAAAATATAAAGGGAAAGGAGATCCACAGGATCACGTCAAATATTTCTATATGGAATGTCAAGATGTGTCTTACAGTGAAAATTATCTCATAATACTTTTTCCTAAGAGTCTAGTAGGTCAAGCCTTTGAGTGGTTTACACGTTTACCTCAGGGATCAATTTTCACTTGGCTAGAATTGTCAGAAAGGTTTGTGTGTCACTTCTCGTACAATATAGAGAGTGATGTCACCATCACAAATTTATGTGATGCCAAACAATGCCCTAATGATACTTTTGTCATATTCCTCCAAAGGTGGAGAGGGATAGCTAGCTACTTCCCTTGTGCTTTCCCTGAAAAAACAGCTGGTTAGGATTTTTGTACCCAACCTCAATCTAGATATAGCTTTCCACCTCCAAATGCATTGTCTTCACACTTTTGAGGAGGTAATCAAAAGGGGGGTTCACATAGAGAAATATCTCATTGCAAAAGGAACTCTCAAGTCCCAATCTAGAGATAATAAAAATGTTAAACCCTCGGAGAAGCCGAAGGTTTTTAACAAAAACAAAAATGTGGTGGGAGATGGGATCACTGATTCCAAACATGTTCAAATGGTCCAAACTGATCAACCTTTTAAACTTACCAAAGGACTAATTCAACCACCAAAAAAATGAAGAACATTCACCTCTCTTAATGAAGCTTTTTTGGTTATACTAAAATAATTGGATACGGCTCACATGATGACATATCCTATGACACAATCATTTGATGAAAATGCTCCAAAACCTTCATGGTACAAGGACAATGAATATTGTGAAATGCATCGTGTCAAAGGACATAAGATAGACAAATGTCTATGACTTCGTCGTTATATCTAAGGCCTCATCGACAATGGGGAGATAGAGGTGGATAGCCTAGGAAAAACTCAGACACCCAATGAAAATATGGGGATATATAAGAGCCATTCCCTAATCATGATAAATCAGAAAAGTCAAAACCAGATCGGGGAGAGTCATCCCAAGGTTATAAAGCAATTAATTACTTGTACACTAAAAAAGACAATAATCATTATGATTCACTTATTGGATGTATTCACTCTCCTACTGACCATGTCAACACCATATGAATCAAGGGAAAGGACTGCACCATGGTAACAAGGCATGCCCACCTCGTGATTCTGAAACCTTCACCATCAACCCCACAAACTGGTAAATACAATCTCCTATAGAAACTTGAGAAGAAATATGCTAAGATTTTGATCTTAGATCTTCTTAAGATATCCAATGTGCACAAAGACATTCTATACCAAACTCTTCAAGGATTGAGAATTCCATTAGAGGTTGATCCTAAAAATCTTCAATCCGTAGTCACAAACATTGTACAAATGAACATATTTCCTTCAACCATAGAGAGATCCCTACTAGGAATCCAACACATAATCTTCCTTTATATATTGAGGTAGTTGTTACCCGTAGGAAGATCAAACGAGTGCTTGTGGACAATGGATCAGGGTTAAACATTTGCATACTCAAGTTGGCTAAATAGTTAGGGCATACTGAGGTAGATCTTGAGTCCAATATCATCACTATCACCGCATACGAAAACATGGAAAGGGAGTCAGCAGGCACAATCACGTTACCCATGGAGGTGGGTCCCACTTGCCATCAAACAAAGTTTCATGTCCTAGACTTGCAACTTCCGTATAATATGCTTCTAGGCCAACCATGGATTCATGCCATCTAGGCCGTGCCATCGATGTTTCATCAGTGCATTAAATTAAAGCATGAGGGAGTCACCATTACAATATAAGGAGATTTAGATCCCTTCATTCACTATAGAGCTCTCAATAGATTTGTACAAAAGGGCACATATGCATGGCCCTCTGCTGATATAGTTGTTCCTCTCCAATCTGAGGCCATGGAATCTCACATACATTTGGATTCTCTCAGTTCTTGTGCCCATGGTGCGTCTACTTCAACATCTCCTTTCGATTCCTAGGAGATGAAAATAATTGAATATGGCTGTAGAGAATATAATGTGCAATAAGCCCTTTTGGTTTCAGACCTCTCATTGTCACCCAAGACTAGAGGTCGACCCAACTATCACTTTAGAAGACCTTGAAATGAACACACTATTGGGTCATTCTTACCTAGAGGCTTGTTAGCTGAGGAAAAATTGCTTGATCCACCTACAACTTGGATCCTAGAGGATACTCAGCCATCCTGTAATCAAACCCCTAAATACGAGAAATCTAATAAAATGATGTACTCCATGGGATGTAAAGGCCTAGGATGTGGAAGAAATGAACAAGAACAAAGAGAACTAGTGCCTCTTCTACATTTCAAAATAGAAAGATACGACATTGGGATTCCCCCTTATGGTACACACCCCAATGATCAAGATGCTACTTGTTCTGAACGTGAGGATAGCTCTGACTATCTAGACAGTGATATGGATTCCCATTATAGCCAATATGAGGATCTTACCTCCACAAACCTATTCATGAACAACATTGTCCTAACCATAACCCCTACGGAACCAACCCTTGACCTTATTTACCCTTCCCTTGTTGAATGGGACCAAAAACGTCACATGTCGCTATATCTATTCAAGAATGATGAAGCTATCGCAAAGTTCATGGGAATACGGGATACAATTCACATTGCAGACCACAACAAGGGTTTCTTTATTGACTTGGATACCTGCGCCTACTTTGGTGAGGAGGCTGAGCTTTGTGGTTAGAAAAACTTAAAGAAAAGTGAGGACAAAAGTTCCAACATAAAGCCTCGGCAAAAATCAAAGTCCAAGTCACACAGTAAAAACCTCTTTGAGGCACTGGCTGATAAAAAAGTAAAAAAATCAAAGGAAAAACAAAGTGACCATGCCAAGAATCAAAATCTCGTGGAGACATCCTTGGATGAAGATCTCAACCTTCCTCCTGATCCTACATGTATGGAGGAATTTTCCAAATTATTAGCCGAGGAAACCATTGATGTGAATATTGGTACAGAAGAAGACCCCCAGATAGTAAAATTAGGAGCATCACTCTCGGCTAGAGAACAAAAGACATTCACTATCTTGCTATGAGAGTTCATCAACGTGTTCACATGGTATTACAAAGACATGCTAGGCTTAGATCCAACTTTGGTCATGCACAACCTAGTTGTGCATGCAGATGCTAAGCCTATCAAACAGAAGCTCAGAAAGATGCACCCAAGGGTATCCTTACTAGTTAAAGAAGAATTGGAAAGGTTGCTTGCGGCAAGATTCATCCGGCCTATTGATTATTCTGAATGGATATCTAACACTGTCCTTGTCTAGAAAAATCCTATCGGTATTAGAATATGCATGGATTTTAGAGATATTAATAAGGCTTTCTCTAAAGATGATTTTCCACTACCAAATATTGACATGATTGTCGATTCAACAATAGGTTACGAGATGCTATCTCTCATGGATGGATTTTTGGGATACATCCAAATCAAGATTATGATGAAGATCAACAAAAAATGGCTTTCAGGACTCCTTAGGGTACCTTCTGTTATCAGGTGATGCCATTTGGTCTCAAAAATGTAGGAGCTACTTATCAATGGGAAATGACGGTGATTTTTCATGATATGATTCATGATATCATGGAGGACTATGTGGATGACATCCTTGGAAAGTCCAAGACAAGAGAAGATCACCATATCATTTAGCGGCGTATCTTTGAGCACCTACGAGAGTGCAAGGTGAGGATGAATCCAAAGAAGTGTGTATTCAACGTGCTATCAGGAAAATTCTTGGGCTTCATTATATCAAGAAGAGGAATTGAGGTAGACCCTTCTAAAGTGTCTACCATTACTGAAATGCCTCCACCTAAGAATATTAAGAAACTACGCAGCTTACAAGGGAATATCCAGGCTATCCGTCGCTTCATCTCCCAGCTTACTTATAAGTTCCACTCGTTCACCCACTTGCTTAATAAGGATTTCACCTTCATCTAGGGATCATAGCAAGAGAAAGATTTTTCTTTGCTTAAACAATACCTAGCTAATCCACCCGTCCCCATGCCTCCAACTCCTAGGGAGCCACTCTTACTTTATATCTATGTTACATAATTTTCTATTGGTGTGCTACTCGCCCAATATGACCTGGGTCACAAAGAAAAAGTGGTGTATTATCTTAGTCACACTCTCATCGCTTATGAGATAAATTATCCCCAAATTGAAAAAGATTTATTGGTTGTTGTTTTTACTTTTCAAAAAATCTGCCATTATCTATTGAATACCAAAACCAAGCTGATATCCAAAGTTGACCCACTCAAGTACTTGTTGTCTAAACCCACCCTCATGGGTAGAATGGCTAATTGGATCATTCTATTAAGTGAGTTTTACATAGAATTTGTACATTAGAAGTCAGTTAAAGGACAAGTACTCATTGAACAGCTATCAGAAGCACCTTTTCAAGGCACTAAACCTTTAAATATGGATTTGCTAGATGCCTCATTACTATACATTGAAGAATCTATCGTATGGCAGATATACTTCGATGGGTCCTTTCCTTTTCATGGTTCAGGTGTTGGGGTAGTCCTCATTACTCCTTCTGGCGACCCTATACCACAAGCTTTCAACCTGCGTTTTCCTTGCACAAACAATATTGTAGAGTATGAAGCACTTATCATAGGGATGAACTTGCTATCAAGTGGAACATTCATCTGGTCAAGGTTGTGGGTTATTCTCAGTTAATTATCAAGAAAGTTAATGATGAATAAAAGGTTAAGGATGACAAGATCATACCTTACAAAAAAATGGTAGAAACTCTATATGAGTACATCATGCGCATTACATTTGAACAAATTCCACAAGCGTAGAATAGATCAGCAGATGCTATGGCGACAGTGGGTTCTATGCTTCTTATTCCACCAAGGAATAATGGCATGCCTTTCTTTGTAGAAAAATGATGCTAGCCTACGTATGACATGCCAAAATATTATCTGGCTTATGATGTTGTTGGTCCCAATTCCCCATGGTATGAGCCCATCTTTACCTATCTCAAGGAAAACACGTTCCCTCCCGATATCTCCCATTCTAAGAAATAAATCCTGATTCACCAAATAGCCCATTACATCCTTTTAGGAGGTACACTTTATTGTCGTGGCTATGATGGAAATCTGTTACGTTGTCTTGATATGACAGATTCGATCCAAACAATCAAAGAAGTACATGATGGGGTGTGTGGAGCACATACAAATGGAATGGTTTTGGCCAAGAAATTACTAAGAGTGGGCTAATATTTTCCTACAATGGAAACTGATTGTTGTAATTATGTCAGGAATTGTGTACTTTGTCTGAAGTATGGAAACTTCATCCATGCTCCATCACAACCATTGCAACCTATCACTACCCCATGGCCATTTTCTAAATGGGGACTTGACTTGATAGGGAAACTTACCCCCACCTCATTTTATGGTCATACCCACATCATCATGGCTACTGAATACTTTAAAAAATGGGTGGAGGTTGTTCCCTTAACCTATGTAACAGGAACTCAGATTTCTAAATTTATCATGAATCATATCATTTTTCGATATAGCATTGCTATGGCCATTATTACAGATAATGGGAAGTCATTCAAGAACAAAATGGTGAAAGGTCTTTGTCAGTGGTTCCAAATTAGGTTAAAATGGTCTACACCATATTACTCCTAAGGTAATGGACAGGCCGAATCCATAAACAAGACTTTGGTGAGAATAATGGAGAAGATGGTCAATAAAACAGGTCGTAATTGGCACTTGTAAATCCACCTAGCTCTTTGGGCTTACAGAACCTCCATTCGCACTCCTACGGTGGTGACACCATATTCTCTAGTATTTGGGATGGAATATATCATCCCATTAGAAATTGAACTTCTTCCCTGAGAATCTCACTGAGGGACTATCTGGATAAAGATGAGGATTACCGGGTAGCATGACTGGTTGAATTAGAGCTCCTAGATGAGAAGTGCATTCACGCTCTTAATCACCTCAAAGTGTATCAAAACAGAGTCTCCAAAAACTACAACAAGAGAATCATACCTCTCCAATTTGAGGTTTTTGATTTAGTCATGAAGGAGAATTAGTTTAACACAAGAGAAGAATGAGAAAAGAAAGGAAAGTTTGAACAACATTGGTTAGGACCCTATGTTATAGTAGCCAAGTACGGCACTGGGCCTTGATCCGGCTTTGTCTTCTTTTTATTTTTCTACGAAGGGCATGGTCTTTCGCTATCCCCCATCTTATGTAGGGGGCAATTCAATGACTTCACTTTCTTGTTCATATGCATGTGGCCTTTGCCCTTTTATATTACCTATCTAACATTGGGGGCATCCACGCGTTCTTGGTTACCTGTGCATAACTTTGGAAACATTCGAAATATCCAAAAAAGTGCAAAAACAATAGAAAATTGTTTCACAAAAACTTAAACAATATAAAATTGTTTCAAAACACCAAAAACAATAGAAAATTGTTGTATGAAAACAAATCTTACAAAAATATTTACTTACAATTACTTGCATTGTCTTGTTTCTTACTTCGCTTGTTTCTTGTGTAGTTATTTTATGTTTTTTCTTTTGGGTTGATTGTTGCTTGGCTGTACTTTGTTAGGATTCATGTTTTCTTGCTTAGATTAGATTTATTCTTACTTGTGCATATTGAGGTTTTTTTTTGCATGTTAGTGAATCCTAGTGCATTATTATGTTATTTCATTGTATTATTTGTTATCATTTAATTGTGTTTATTACATGTGCATTGTTTTGTTATCACAACATCACATTACCATCATTATCATCACATCTAACATAATCTATACATCATATATCAAGTAAATGCTAAGTATACATCATACATGAATGCTAAGTTAATCATCACATATCGTATCATCAAATGGGGGCAAGTGGGACCAAAAATATCAAAATCTATCCCCCCCACACCCTTATCATCATATCATTCCATCCACTAAGTATGGCACATCTCATAAACAAAACACATTAGATATATTATACAAGATCACATCATCTAGAAATCAAAACACATGTGATACATCAACAAGATCATGATACATATACATGTCAAATCAAATCTGAATGCATCATAAACACAGTTATCTATCCATGAGAAACAATAAACAAATGTCCATCTCATATATATATATATATATATATCACGTCAAAAAATCAAAAAACAGGGTACAAATTTTCACAAAATCCTAAAAAGTAAAAAACCTACAAAAATGGTGACTTGCTTATTATGGCTTAAACTTGTGTCTTGCGCATGGTATCCTCTCCATATCCTACTGGTTTGTTTCACATATTCCCTGATTAATACGACTCACAAATTGTTGGATTCACAACCATTCACAAAGCTAGTTGCTTGCTTTGTCTGTACTCTAGGGCACATTTGTTAACTGGTGTTTTTTCATTGCATACAACACTTTTTACTTGGAAATAATGTCCATTATCATTTCCCCTTGCATGTATCCTTTCTCAGGGCATCATTTTTAACCCTTGTCATCAATCACAAACCTATGGATCTCTTTAGCTTGATAAAAAAACATTTGTACAACTGTCTTAACCGTTGTTGGGTTAGATATGTGCATTCATACTTGTTTTCCCTGTTAAATGAGCTTTTTCCATTCTCGTATTGCATTGCATTGTTGTATGTTACGTGGAGTTGGTATTTTGAGTAATGTACAATTGTTCGTAGTATGGATTTTCATGTCATTCTACCTTTTTCGTATGCTTATATTTTTCATAAGGACCGATGACGTAGCTCTTATGGCAATATGATGACATCAAAATTGTTACAATACACAGTGGCTAGAGGCTACACTCTTCTCTCCCCTCCTCCATATTTCTTCTGAATCACTTTTCTCTCACCCCTAGTCTTCTGTCTTACCGAGGCATCATGCCCCTTCCCATTCTTCTATCTATCTGTTACCTTTTTTGATCATCGATCGTCTTCCTTCATCACCCTATCGACACTCGAGGGGGCATCTCTACTTCTTACTAATTTTTTTTTATCCCTTCAAAATTTATTCCATCTACTATCTTTGAAGTTGCATCACTTATGCCACCCCAAAGAGGGGAAAATGTAGACACCCATAATTACGCCGAAGTAATTTAAATACTTAAATTGTGCTAATTATCTATTTTCTAGCAAATTAACAACATATTGTCAATAAGCTCATTTTCCCTCATATCATCATTAGTTAATTACACTAAGCTAATTAATTAAGTTGCCTATCCAAAAAATACCCTAATCAATGACCTTCCATTAATAAATCACCCCTTCTACCTAGACTAATTCATTATTATTAATTAATTATCCTTCCCTTCCATTTAACCAATAAATCAATATTTAATTGATTTAATCCCCTTATAATAGCCTAAATCGTACTAATATTCCTCTAATTAGCTTCTATAAGCTTACATCTACCTATTAGTTAATCACCTTTGATTAATTTAAACACCCCCCAACTCCCATGACTTGCTAAGCATTAATTAAACCATTCTAAAGTAAGGTTACCTTTTATAAAGCAACCTTATCCATTCCTAATCATGTTTTACTTTTATCCCACATGCAAAGGGATGAAGTGTTTCCTTTATCCATTGGGCTATATAAGGATCCCTCCTTCTACCTTTATACCTACACCTAAACTCTTTGAGAAAGCAAATGCAAAGCATATAACAAAATAGACTAAGAGCTTGCCTTTTGTTTTCTTGAGAATTCATCATCTTGAAGAGTTAAGCCTCTTTCCTAAGTGCTTAGGTCATATGGGAGGTGTCAAAAGGGTCTTGTAGCCCAACTTTGACAAGCCCTCATTCCTAGGTTCTTGGAACACCAATAAGACAACCATTTTTTATAGCCATGGAGCCTACCTAGGTCCATTTCATTTATTTGTTGTTAGAGAATAGAGGATTTTAGATGTTTAGCATTATTAGCTTCAAAGTTTTATTAAGGAATGTTAGCATCTAACCCTTGTTTAATTCTTATCATGATGGTGTTAAGTAGTTTGTTTAACTCTTGCTAATTAAGGCTATTTAGGTGTTAGTCTTTTACTCATATTAACATTAGTTTAAAAATGGGATGAAAAAATGTTGGCTTCACTTTGGCAGAGTTTCACCTTGCCCTAAGGCAAGTAAAAACTAAGTGAAAGTAACATGTCACACGTTTCACAATAAAAATATGGTTCACAACTCAACATTGTTTTAGAATGGTCAAAGTGGGCTCGTGGCCAAAGTATATTTTCCTAGGTGGTTCTCTTGTCCTATGTGTTACAAAGATTATCCATGAGTGGGATGATTTACCCAAATATTCCTGACTATCTTGGGAGTATATTGACTTTTTCCCCTTCAATCATAGTGGGCAGTAAATGCATCCATCGTGTACTTAAAAGGGTCACGTAGGGACAACTTGTAACTCTATCTTACTCAGGATTCACTAGTCAGATAGGTAGTACGGAGCACTTCCCGTTTCTTCCACAAGGTTCCCTCTTGCATGGACTACTTTGGGGTTCCTGGAACCACCCCCATTGTTGTAGCTTAAGGCATTATGCTAAAGGGGTTATGTTCCAGTTGAGCGGAGAGGGATGTACCCTTTTTCGAAACCTGTAATACATTGTTTTAAATATTTTGTTCTTTTTATCTTGTTTAATTAGGTGTGGTTTGCTTGAACACCTTTTGACAACCTGTATAACAACTATATTAGTAGTTTTTGACTTCGTTTTGATTCCTCCTTTCTTTGACAAGTGTTTTTAGGTCCTGCACTCAAGTGTTAGTAGTTCTCCAAGAAAATTACATTATTTAAAAGAAGATTAAGAGTTTCTTTTGATTCTCAAGATCATTTAATGATGCAAGAGAAGATCATACACAAAAAATAATCCAACTAAAAAGTAAAGAAAAGCTTTGCAATCAATGAACCATACAAAAATCTTGATAAATGTTCTTTCTCTTAAACCAAAAGTAAAAGATAAAGTTTCAGATTTACCAAATGTTATAAAATGAAGACTAAAGTTGTTTTTGATTCTCAAGATCACCCTAAGGTGCAAAATAAGATCATACAAAAAATTTATCCAAACTATATAGAAATGGAAAACTTCAAATCAAAGGACCATTGAAAAATCTTTGTAAAAGGTTCATTCCCTTAAGCAAAATGAATAATCAAATTTCCAAGTTTAATCCCAATGTTAAAAAGATAGAGATCAAAGGTTTTTTTATTATCAAGATCACCAAAATGTGTAAGATAATAGCATACACATGCTTTGGTATAAATCAAGTAAGCATGGAAATACAACATTCATAAAAACATTAGACATATTAGAAAATGACAAATTTTAAACTAACATAAAAACTTGTAATTTCTATAAGTATAAATCCCTACTTTATGTTTCAATTTCATAGTTAACTTCAATACCTTTCCAACGTAAAAAAAAATGGAAACATTTCGAGTTTGGGAGCAAACATTATGGCCTTCGGAAGATGGGTTACGCATATGATCTTATGCTCATGGGTATGCACTTGACATGCACTCAAAAAATGTCAAAAAAATGTCCCTCGATCTGTAAAATGGGTAAATTTTTCCAACAAAGATTCAATTTTGACAACAACCCATCACATTAATATATTAATAGAAGACTCAACGCTATCAAACATAAACATACATGCTCAAGAATTTAAGATTTTCAAGAAATTGGCAAAACTAGCATGTAGAATGATGAAAAAGTAAGATCTAAAAATGAAAACATGATGAAATCTTGAATTTTTTTTTACCAAGATTTAATTTTGATAGCAACGCACCACATTAATATGTAAATAGAAGACTCAGCACTATCAAACACTAACCTACATGCTCACAAATTTAAAATTTTCAAGAAATTGACAAAACTACCATGTAGAATGTTGAAAAAGTAAACTCTAAAAATGAAAACATGGAGAAATATTGAAATTTTCCCATCAATTCCAATTTTGACAGCACTTCACCTCCTCTATACCTACAAGGAAGACTCAACACATGCAAACTCAACAAAACAAATTAAGAAAAACAAGTTAGATCAACATGTGTAAAAAAGGGTTAGTAACCAAAAATAAAACTTAAATGTAAAAACTTGAAATTAAGTGCAAAGGACAATGGAGTAAGTCCCACCGGGCGTGCCAAATGTGTGCATGTGTTATTTTTGAACTAATTCTAATATGAGTAAAAGACTAACACCTAAAGAGCCTTAATTAGCAAGACTTAAACAAACTAATTAGCACCATCATGATAAGAATTAAACAAGGGTTAGATGCTAACATTCCTTAATAAAACTTTGAAGCTAATAATGTTAAACATCTAAAATCCTCTATTCTCTAAAAAAAATAAATGAAATGGACCTAGGTAGGATCCATGGCTATCAAAAATGGTTGTCTTCTTGGTGTTCCAAGAACCTAGGAATGAGGGCTTGTCAAAGTTGGGCCAGATTCTGAAATGGTTTTGATAACAGTGGGATTCATAGAGAATTATTGAATTTTAATTTTAATAGGGTCTTGGGTGAAAAAAAGGAAGCACATACTTTCAAAATGTGCAATTGTTGACAACGTTGACAAAAAATGATGATTTGATAAGGTTCGGAGGCCAATAATGATATTTTGGATAAAGGGAGGTAATTGCTAGTGATTACCCTAGATTGCTAGAAATTTAAAAAAAATCATCTATGATTAGCCTAATCGCCAATGATCTACTGTGGAGGAAATATTTTGATATAAAATGCGGTGTGGGCGCTTATTTGTCACCATCACAATTAAGAGTTTAAGAAACCAAAAAAACCCTAATTTTTGAATTTTATGATATTTTTAGCGAGATAGAGGAAACCCGAGGTGTCTAGAGGTAATGGAGACCCATACTTGATGAGGTAGGTGGTGTTTTTCTAAATCTGTGTTATTTTTTTTCTAAAAAATTGGAATGGTTATGAAACTACTAGCAATTTATGGGTCATTGGAAATTTTGATAGGGTTTTCAACGATTCAAGTAGAATGGCTGGTGATGCGTGTGTTTTGATAAAAACTTGTAATTCTTAAAGTTTTTTTTATTGATTTTTGATGGATGTTTTTTTATTGTGTGATGTTGGCTCTTATGGATGCAAGCTAGAGAGATATTAACGACACGAGACAAGATCTTGAAGATACTAGATAGTGTTTGTGAATATTTGGTGGGTGAAGATTGGGCTCACTTGATGATGTTGGAATGGGAGGAATACATCATTATAGACATATTCGAAGGGATAAAGGATTATTTTTGGCTCTATTTGAGAGATGGACCATGTAACAAGAACATTTTGGTTTCCTACTAGATGGATGTCAGTTACTTTGGAGGATGTACACAAGATCTCGTGTTTACCAACACAGGGTGAACATGTGCATGTGATTAATGATGTAGGCAAGGTTTGTGTAATGTAGTGATTGTATGGTCATGATGTGATTCACTCTTCTAGGGGATTTTCATATGGGGATTTATATGGTGATGATGAGGAGTTTCGAGATTTACTAATGTTGATAATTATGGCTATCATCTGCTACGCCCTACTGGATTTAGCTAGAGGTATATTTTCATAGATGTTGAGTGGATTGGTAGCTCACATGATGGGTTATAGGATTGATTTTACTTGGGTTTTTACTTTATCGGCACTGGTTTATAGGGAGATATGGTCTTTGAGGAGTGGTAAGAGATTCGAGGTTAGTGTATAATTTTTTTTGGAGTCTTGGGCTTATAAACACATTATAGTGGATTGATCGAGGGGTGTGTCCTAGATGAGATGGATTTAATTGGAATATCAATTAGGTTCATGTGGTGAATATCAAATCATTCAGCCATGGGGCCTATCCAACATGTGTAATGGAATTTCTTAAATATAATAGACATTATGCCAGAATATATAATATATTATTAATCCACTTCGAGGAGGAAACCTCTTAAGTCTTATAATAAGACACTAAATCATACTCTACACACCTATGGGGAGGCATTACTCACCCGTATATAGGTATGATTGTGTAAAATCAAACCCCTTCATTAATATAAGTTTATACCTAATGACTAACTAACTAATGAATATAATTATAAATTTTATATAAGTCATATGTTAGCCCATGCTTAGATATATAAATGGTATATGTTAGGGGCATAACATGTTCCTCCCCTTTAACCAAACATCGTCCTCGATGTTTGGCTAGCAGTGGAAAAACATGTACTCGACCATTGTCTTCCCATTGCACCTTGTTGTATGTCTGGCATTGTTCCTTAATGAGATTAACTATTATAACCTTCATTTGTAACCTCTTAAGCTAATTCTGGTTAAGAAACTCTAGTGCTATGAAGGTTATATCTGGTGGTACTTTCACATTTGAATATATATTTTACATTTCACTTGAAAAATATGCCTTATCCATTTACTCTCGAGAAATGCATAATTTTGGCTCAACATAATCATTAAGATTGCATATTTTATTCAAGTATGTAATGGACCTTCTAGTATAATGGACTTCATAGCCACTATATCTAAGGTTGTGACATCCAACATGTGCCTGATGTATCTCAATTATCATATATAGGGTGTGATTAAATATTCCATTAGTAGGCATTTTCCTTGTAAATTTGTCTTTGTATTGGCCCTAAAAGGAATGATAAGAAGATTTTTCCAAGTCACGAAGATCTTTGATGAGAATAACACACCACATTGGATTTACAAAAAAAGAGCTAAAATATAATATACATGGAAATCCATCATAATCCATTATTCTCATTACATTGAATTGTATTCCATTACATTTCTCAATAAGAAGGATGTACATATAGAAGCAGGTAAGTGAAACTAATATCCAAAATAGTGGTGAAGAACTCCCATTAACTAATACTAATAGTTAAGTTAACTCAACAATACTAGTAAGCTAACTCCTCACAACTAGTAAGCTAACTCCACATAACTAATACACCCAAGAAAAGCTAATCCAACAAGTGTAAGGCTAATAAAAGTGCAAGAATTATCCTGATAAAAAAATAAAAGGATAAATAATAACCTACACTAACACCCCCATAAGCATAGCTTAGGTGGGAAAAAAATAAGGTGGGTCCCGACAATAAGGCCTAATGAGGTATCCACATACAATAACTGGGAAAAAGAGACATCACAAGGTACCCAAAACTAATAATAACAAAGAAAGAAAAAACCCAACAAGGCATCCCAAAAAACTTGGCTCAAAAAAATCATATAGTGATGAAGAATTTTGGTGTGCACTATGGTCTGAATCCACTACTCAATCAAAAAATAAAAAAACAACTGACACCGGGCTTCACTAGAATAGCTCCATATAAGGAGATTATCAATGGAGTGATGTTAAAAGTCTAGAAAAAAACAAAACATTATTTGATCAACTACTACAAATAGGTGTGTCACCATCCAGAAACAAGGCAAGGAAATAAGGCAAATAGGTGTGTACTATAACAACCAAGGAAATAAGGCAAGGACACGAGATCCAAAGAAATTAGATTACCACAATCCAAGAAAATCCAAGGTAACAAGGTAAAGACACAAAACCGGAAGAATAAAGATCAACTGCTACAAATAGGTGTGCCAAGATCTAAGAACAATAACCAAGGGAACAAGGCAAGGACATGAGATCTAAAGAAATTAAAGTGTCTCGATCCAAGAAAATCCAATGAAACAAGGAATGGACACAAAACCTGAAGAAGAAGTATCAACACCATACCCTCCCATATTGTTGAATGGGTAGAGTGATGCAACAAATCTGTATGGGTTGTTAAAATAAATACTTAAACTATATGGGTATATTCCCTTCAAAACTATTTGCCCTTAATAAAAAAAATAAAAATAAATACTTAAACACTAACAAAAAAACACTGGGCTTCACTAGAATATCTCCCCCACAAGAGAGATTGTCAACATGCCAAAAAAGTGTCAAAAATAGAAATCTAAAATATTTCGAAAAATAAGAGAGATATAAATGTCAGTACTTTATAATTGAGTGCATGTTATAAAATGGAAATTTTAAATTTTTATTTTTTTACTCGGAAGAAATAGTTCTAATGGAAAGAGTACAAAAAAACAAGCACTTTTGAAAAAATGACATTCAAATCTGAGTTACCAATTAAAAGATACAAGCTTGTCAAATTTTTGCTTTAATATTTATTTAAAAAACATAAAATGTCTTTTTCCTTCACTCTTACTCAATTTACCTTTTCTCGAACAAAAACTTTTCAATTCTAGATCTGTAAAAATGGAAGAAGAAAAAACCCATTACCAAACGTGAAAAACGTAGAAAAACCCAGAAATTGTTTTTCTAGATTTTATGCTTTACTGACACAAATTTTTAAAATCCCCAACATAGCATAGATCTACAAGATCCCCAAATACTCTACACATAGGAACTCTACAAAGTAGAAAAAAAAAACCATTACCGAATGTAAAAAGCCTATAAAAAACTAGAAAGTGTTTCTTTAGACATTCTGTCTCCTCGGAATAGATTTTCTTATGGCATGAGTATCTAAGATTTCCACATCCTTGAAATAGTAACTCTGCAAAGTGGAAGATAAAACTCATTACCGAACATAAAAAATCAAGAAATCATTTTTATGGACTTTGTACTTCCCCAACACAGATTTTTTACTCAGCATGAATTTCTAAGATTTCTAGATCCTCAACAAATAGGAACTCTGCAAGGCAGAAGAAAAAAATGCCAATACAGATTACAAAAAACCTAGAAAAACCTAGAAATATTTTTCTAGAGTTTTTACTTTCCCGTTACCAAATGCAAAAACCCTCGAAAAACCTAGAATCCATTTTCTGGACTTTTTAGTTCCTAGAAAAAATTTCTTCCCCTCACATGGATTTCCAAATAGATCTACAAATATGTGTGTCTGCCCCTACAAAACCAAAAAAAGTTCAAAAAATAAACTATCTCCTTCAATGGCCAAGTTTACAGTTTTTTCTGGCATTTTGTTGCCTTCCAAATTGAACAGAGCCCTCTATTTTGAGTAAAAATGGAATCCACAACAAAGTGCTAACAAATTCTAAAATATATGAAAACAAGTAAAAATTTTCTTGTAAAAAAAACTTACTGATGGATGTCTATATCATCTATTGCTCTAATACCATGAAAGAAATAATAAGAAGATTGTTCCAAGTCATGAATATCTCAGATGATAATAACCCATCATATTGGATATGCAAACAAAGAGCTAAAATATCATATATGGAAATCCATCATAATCCATTATTCTCAATACATTGAATTACGTTCCATTACATTGTTCAATAAGACGGATGTACATATAGGAGGATTTAAGTACAACTACTACCTAGATTAGTGGTTAATAACTCCCAGGAAATGATACTGGTAGTTAAGACAACTTCACAAGACTAGCAAGATAACTCCACATAACTAGTAAGATAACTCCACAAAAATAGTACACCGAAGCAAAGATAACCCAACAAGTGTAAGGCTAACAAAAGTGCAAGAATTATTCTAATAAATACATAAAAGGATAAATAATGACCTACACTAACATGCCCAAAAATGAGCTCGCATAATGTTGCAAACGTTAAATCTGACGTTTTGGTTGTGTCTTTTGTACTTCTTCCACACTAAAAAACTTTTTAACATCCGACCTAGGATCAAATATAATTTCCATATCCACGTTTACCAAACCTTCATCACAATATTCCAAGTTAATCTTATTATATTCAATAGAACCATCCCACCTAATTGTTTTCCATTCTGCATCCATATTGGGTTTGACCTTTTGAATGTCTTGAATTTTCAAGAGTCATAATGAGCATTCCTCATCATGGCATATTCCATGTCATCTTCAGTTACCACAATACAAGATTCTTTCAAAACCATAGGATTTTCACCTTGGCTATTAGATACATCTCGAGGAGTGATTGAATTCTTTTGAAAATGAAAAATATGACCGAATATTTTCTCAATCTCATCTAATCATTGAGTTGTTTTGGTGAAAGTAACTTGCAGTTCCCTCATGAAGTAAGTACCTCCTAGTTCAAAATTATATTGTATTTTATCTTTATAATGAGTATTCCACGGTGTGTATGAATTTTTTTCCATCCTCTAGTTTATGAACTGATCATAATAAGGGATTTCCCTTACATAATTCAATTTGTTTTGTATGACCGAATTTGGCCAATGAATTTCTCAATATAGATGACCTCAAATGTGAAAATGTAAAGAATGGACTTATATGAAACTTTGAAGAACTTTCCAACAATGTAAAAAAATATAAAAATTTCTTTAAAATGTGGCTTGTAGAATGATTTTATGGAAGACAGTATATCTCCAATAACTCTCACGAAACAACAAAATTAATTATAAAATTTTTACTGAAGCTTTATAATATTGATCTCCAAAAGTGTAAAAATAATCTATGTAAAATTCACAACAGTTATGTAGATATAGTGAAAAAACCATTCATTTCTGAAATCAATGCTCTGATATTATAGTGCCCACTTCCCTTTGACACTTTTAAATACTGATCTTGATATTGTTGATCTTATTATGGACACTACTATGTTTTGTTTAGTATGATGGTCAGATGTTAGATCAGGGATTATTATTGATCTGGATTCAGTTATTATGCATGGTGATTACTAGAGATATTTTTATATGTGGATGATGATATACTATTTGACATGGAAATATTATAGATGTTGATTTGGACATGTGACATTGGATGTTTTGAGTAGACCTAGTATGGAAGATTATTGATGATGATATAGTTGATTAATCAACTAAAAACGATAATGTTGATTTCTTGATGTTGTTGTGATTCACATGTTTAGATGATCTTGAGACGTTGTTTATATCATTTTGGATGTTCTGATATGGCCATGAGGCTGAAAGAGGTATTTATGTTTTACAGGTTAAAATATCACAACAATGTCGGGGGACTGGAGACTAACCATATTTGAATTTTGGGTGAATTCAACAAGGTCACCATGACAACTATTTTATGTGTGTGTGTGTGTGTGTGTGTGTGTGTGTGTGTGTGTGTGTGTGTGTGTGTGTGTGTTGTGTTATGTTAGGGATTCCCATGGGGGGAATCACCTTTTAATGTGACCATGGGGCTTTATGTTTTGTTAATATGGTTTCTTTATTAATGTTTGCATGTATTTATTTTGTGATGTGTTACCATTTTCATTAGTTATTTTATGTTGTGTTAATGTTGTGGATAATCATGTGTTAAAATAAATAATGAAATATGTCATAATAATGTAATTAATGAATTTGTTGCCCTTAAATGTAATGTTGTAAGAGTGTGTAAGAGAATGTAAGATATATTTTGGAGTGTGAAACACTTCATCCTCTTGGGAATTCGAATTTTTCCTTAGAGGCTATATTTAGAGGCTTGTGGGACAAGTTAAACTTGTCCCACACCTCTTAAAATTACTCACCAACCAACGTATGGTTTAGAGGTTAAATTTAGACCTTTTTAATGCATTTTGAAATGACTAATTGTAAGTTTTAATTGCACTTCTCTTACATGTTTTAAATTCAGTCCTTTTGGGGTATTGGTTATTTTGGAATGTGTAAGTCAAATTGTCATTTTATTTATTATGTTTAGGTGAATGATGTTGACTTTAATCTTGGGGTTGAGGAAGAATGATGTGGCATCCCACATGGATCCACATCATCCTCTTCTCTTCCCTCTCGTTTGAAATTTGACCTCCTTGCTTGTTGGATGGTTATTGAAACTTTTCTTATTCCTCTTAGGGTGAATTTTTCTTGTTGTTTTGGAGCTTTACTTGTGAAAGGAGTTTGGATTCATTTACATATTAGTGTGTTGCTGATTTTGTACTACATTTTGGCATTGGGAAGTTTTTTTATCTTGGAACAAACTCCACTATGGAAAGGTAGGAACTTTATCCTTTTGAAAATATTTCTTTCTCTTGCATGCATGTATAAAATGGTGAATGATGTTATGTGCGTGTTGGCTGGTTGGATAGACTACTTAGGACATGGTGTAGGAGAATGCTATGGGGATTTCAAATGGGGGGAATAAGGGAATGCCAATGGCATTAGTTTTATTTTGGAGGGAGTTTGAGATTGGGATCCACCATGGAAAAGAAATAGCTTTCATTTCTTACTCTTGGGGGGGCATAAGGGAGAAACTTTGGGGGGGGGGCATAAAGGTATGTGAGATGGATTATTATTCGTGGGTTGTTCAGGTGGATTCCCATTTCCCATTGGGAGGCATAAGTAGTTCCCCATAGATATTTTCTCTTGTTTTCTTGCTTGATGAAGCCTCAGTTTTGTTTGCACTTGTTTAATGTAGTTGTGAACTACATTCTTCTTGAAATGTGTTTTGAATGTGAAAATGTTACATGTTTGTTGTGGAAGCCTTTGTTTTCATGTGTTGTATTGCATCTCTTATTTCAATATGGTTCAGGCTCGGGGACCAATGAGGAAGGATGGCTTCTCCCTTCTCATTGGATATCTTAGTTGGGTGGAAAGCGTTGCCTTTCCCCCTTCCTTGTTGTGATCAAGATGAAAAGATGAAGAAACTAGCATACTGTTATTTTTTAGCAAGAGAAATATACAGTTTGATAGTCCCTTTTTTGCGCAAGTTCATTATAATACTTCCCACTTTAGAATGGATGAATTGTATAGAAATTTTTAATGTGAAGATAATTACATTGAGAATGGAAAATTGAAATTGGAATGTGAAATGTAAAGAAGTTATATTATACTCTCTGTTTTGAAAGGAAATGTGAAAGGATGTTACATGCATTGCATTTTACATTTAGAAATCAAATGGAAAGGAGATAAATCGTAAATTTGTTGTTGGAAATCAATAAAGGAATGCTTTACCTTCTCATACTTGCATGATTGTATTGGAATTGAATTCCTGTTGTGAATCAAATCTCTGTTGCAATGAAGAATGTGTATGAAGGAAAAAACAATGTTTTATTCTCTTGAAATGAGTTGAATTTGGAAATCATACTTTGTATAATTGCTATTGAATGGTTGAATGAATCAATTGAATGCATTATAATAGAAAGGAAATGAATTCTCACACTTGGAGGATGGAAAATTGTTTAAGAACCTTTAACGTTGATCTCTGTTTTAATTTCCAAACCTGGCAATCAAATTTATCAAAGAAATGAGTAGTTCAAACTTGCATCAAACAATAAGAAATGAAAAATTAAAATTTAGATGTAGTAAGTCCTAAGGAACTCAATTGGACAAGAAAAATTAAGAAAGGACCCTCAGAACATTATAAAAATCCATTGTGAAACATGCACAACCTTTTTGTTGTCAAAAGAATATATATATATATATATATATATATATATATATATATATATATATATATATATATATATATATATATATATATCAATTGTAACTAAATAAACTAAATTGAACCTTGAAACCTCTCTTAAATCCATCTGAAAACAATCCTTCATGTCTTTTTGACATGTTGAGTAAGTAGGAGAACAAATTTGAATAAAAATTTATAAGTGAACTTCTCCTAGTTTTATTCTGCAAAATCCTGCAGATTGTTTTCATTAAATTAACCACTTAAAATTCATTTAATTTCTAAATTTTATGACTCTTTTGTAGATAGGGCTTTGAGATATTTCCAGAAAGTCCTCGTTTTCCAAAATCTGAGCTTCCTATCAAAAGTTATGGCCATTTGAAGTTTTACTTCAAATTGGCATTCCAAAAATAAAATAAATCTAACTGTTAACTTTAATTTTTTACTTTGGAAAAATTTCCACAAAACGTACATGGCCTCACCATCCCAAAACCAATCTAGGCCTACCACGTGGCACCTTGGAGGGGTGGACTAAATTTTAAAACTTGTTTTTTTGAAAATTTTACCTTGCGAAAATTTTCTTACTTTTCCCTGCATCCCCGCAAACCTACGGCCAATCACATGCTGACACATGGCTAGGTGGAAGCGTGGGAGTTCTTTGGACTTAAAATTTTTGTTCCCTTTGGAAAAAATTTCATTTTTCCTCTACGGCCCCGCACTAGTGCCCTGCCTTAGAAATTCTTCCTTCTTGCAATCATGGGCCTGCAAGAGTTTTTAGACCTTTCTCCCCTTTTTGGCTAAATACCTTGGGTTTTTCCGCCACCCCATCACTTACACCCAACCATGGTTTGACACATGGCACCCTTTCTGACTTTGGCGGAGGCACATGTGAAATTCCTCCCTAGCACTTTTTACCCTAAATCCTAAATCTTCTGCTTCTCTCGCCCGTCTATTTTTCCTGCGCCAATACCTGAGTGACATGTGGCATCACAGAGTCGGTGTGGGCACGAACCAATTCATTTCCCTTGTGCTTTTGGTGAAAGAGATTTATAGTCTCAACCCACTCTATTTGCCCTCTGTTTCTCCCAACCAACTAGGGAGTGACACATGTCTCCCTCGCAATGCTCGCATGCGCGCGAATGCATTTTACACTTTTGCAACTGAAAAAGAAGAAAAATGCATCAAGTTTCTCCCTACTTTGCTAACCCACGCAAGGTGGGGGGCAATTTTCCTCCCTAGGCCCGCAAACTCTCCGTGGGAAAATTTCTCCCCTAAAGTCCTCCATCTCATATCTTGCAAAATATGAGTTAGGAGGACTTCTTTATATCATCGGAAAGGTAGGAAAATTTTCTATCCAATGGGAATGATTTATGGAAATTTTGGAAGTGTTAAGTATGAGAAAAATCCTGTTGAAACTCTGAGGCTGCTAGAGAGTATACATGGTGGTAAATTACTCCTTGAACCTAACTAAAACATATAACCCTCAAATTTGAACCTTGTGAACTTGTTATTAGTTAATGAAGGAAACATATGTTATAGTAAATTGGTCTTGTTCTGGAATTGTTAGTGAAAAATGATGTCTTACAACCTGGTTGTAGACACTTCAAATCAAAAAAAATTATCCCATAATTTTCTAACTAACCTTAGGTTGTTTCTTGGGTGTCAAGTGGTTGTTTAATCAGGCACTACAGTTTGGTACCAGAGCAGTGGTTCAAAGGCTTGGACCATTGGGCACACTAAAAAACTTGAGACATGGAAAAATTAGACCTACCACACTTTAAATCTAGACAACAACTTAGTAATAATATGTATGTTTTAGTAAACATGTAACTTGTATAAACTTAACAAAATGAACTAACTCTTGCTTTGGTCTATGCAGGAGGCTCAGGCGGAGCGAGAGGAACCTTCACAGAGACTCAGACTCGCCACCACCACCACTGGATCAGGGTGTGGCAGCCATTCTACCTCAGATTCTATAGACCCTTCAGGATGTCAATTCCACTCTACGTGAAGGATTAGGTGGAGAATAGGTAGATAGTCATGATAGCGCCCCTTCTATCAAGGTTCAGGTATCTCCTCGACTCAGTGAGGAGCATAGAGGAGAGAAATCCCATGTGGAGTCAGCCCAAGTAGAGTCACCACCTAGGAGATAGGGTGAAAGAGTTATAGAGCATAGAGAGAGGTCTCGGAGCACTAGGCTTAGGGATGAACGTATTGAGAGACCTAGAGGCTGATAGACCACAACAACAAATCACATCAAAGAGATCTTGAAGCTTCGGCCCTCACATTACTCAAGTGATACGAGTGGATTTTAAGCAGAGGCCTGGCTAGTGAGCTTGAGTAGTTGCTTCAAGATTTATCCTTGTTCTAGCAACACAAAAGCTCGTGTTGTGATCCATCTACTGAGGGATGGAGCAAGAGTATGGTGGAGGATAGAGGAGTAGAAGCTCCATGTAGATTCAGAGACAGTGACCTGAGAGTTATTTGAGGAGAGATTCAGGAGAATATATTTATCACGGAGGTTTATACAGTAGAGGATTGACGAGTTCCATGACCTCCAACAGGATTCTCTTTCAGTAGCAGAGTATGAGAGTAGATTTCTAGATCTACTCTAGTATGTACAGTATATGCAGGATGAGAAGGTGTGGATTCACAGGTTCATTCGGGGCCTGAATTTGGATATCACAGGTGCAGTGTGAATTCATTGTCAACAAACATTAGCAGAGACCGTCGAGAAGGCCTACATTACAGAGGAGACTCAGGGTAAGACCCAATAGGCTATAGATCGAGTCCAAACCCACATACATCAGATTTAGGATGGTAGATCAAGAGGTTCATTACCTCTTCCTCGTGATGGCCAGAGTATAACACAATAAACCTTTAGGCCACAACAACAGTCTCTCCCACCTCATAGACCTCCATAGAGAGTTGATGCACAGAGAGGTCAGAGTATGGGGCCTCCTCCTAGGGTTCCCATCATGACACAGGGTGGACCTAGAGCTCAATCAATAGGAGCTCACCAGTAGAGGCCACAAAAAACCATATCTGGATCATTAGGATCCACACCAAAGGCTTCTAGGGCACCTACTAGAGGTGCTACTCATTGGGGAGGATCAGGAGGATGTTTTAGATGTGGAGTTACTGGACATTTTTGGAGAGATTGCCCTCAGAACCCTAACAAGGGTAAGGCACAGATGTCAGAGATGACTGTTGGTGACATGGGATGTAGCCATAGGATTTATGTAGTGGTTGAGAACCACCAAGAAGATCATCAGAGCATAGTCATTGAGACCACAGGTAGCATTGGTGGCATTCCTACCTCTTTTTTGTTTGATTCTAGTTCTTCTAATTCTTTCATTACACCATCTTTAGTAGAGTGATGCAGGCTGGTGGAAGTTAGGTAGGGTCATATTTGGGATGTTGAGATGGATTATGGAGCCAAGATCTCGGTAGATTCCTTGGCCAAGGAGTGTGTAGTGGATTTGTGACCTTTCACCACTACCTCAAATCTCTGTATCCTTCCTTTTGGCTCGTATGGAGTCATTTTGGGTATGTATTGTTTATCTGCACACATGGCCAGGATGGATTGTTATCACAAGACTATATCTTGTGTAGATGATTTAGGAGTTGAGTCGGTGATTTCAGGGGTCAGGAGACCTGTTTCTATTCGCACCATCTCCACTATGCAACTTAAGTGGTGTGTGTGACGAGGTTGTTAGATGTATGTTATTACAATCAGTGACAGATCAGAGGATGGGTCTAGTGGACCATCGCTAGATGATCACCCCATTGAGAGAGTTTTCTAATGTTTTTCTTGGGGATCTACCGGGGTTACCACCCCCACATGAGATTGACTTTCATATAGACCTAGTTCCTAGAGTAGAGCCTATCTCACAGGGACCTTATTGGATGACCACCTGAGAGTTCTATGAGCTCAAGTTGTAGCTTGAGGGTCTTTTAGAGAAGGGCCTTATCCATTTGAGTGTATCCCCTTGGGGTACACTGGTGATCTTTTTGAAGAAGGATGGATCTTTGTAGTTTTTTATTGATTAATGCCAGTTGAACAAGGTAACGATCAAGAATCGTTATCCTCTTCCTCATATTGATGACTTGTTTTATCAGATGAAGGGAGTAATAGTTTTCTCTAAGATTAATCTCAAGTCAGACTATCATTAGTTAAGGATTATGGAGGCATACATTCATAAGGCCACTTTCTACATGAGATATGGGCACTATGAGTTTATAGTGGTTCCTTTTGGTTTGACTAATTCCCCCGCAGTGTTCATGAGTTTGATGAATGGGGTATTTAGGACCTTCTTATATCGCTTCATGCTCATCTTCCTAGATGACATTTTGAAATACTCACATATGTGTGAGGAGCACGAGGGGCACCTTCGCTAGGTTTGTCAATGTCTTTTTCAGTAGTAGATTTACGGGAACTTAGAGAAGTGTGCTTTCTTTCAAACAGAGGTGCAATACTTGGGTCATATCATTTCTGGGGAAGGTATTGCCATCAATCCTTCCAAGATTAGATCCATTATGGATTGGCCAACACCCATTATAGTGACTGAGGTGCGCAGCTTCATGAGATTAGTAGGTTACTACCAGAGATTTGTTCAAGACTTCTCTCAGATTGCGCACCCTATCAATTCCATTTAGAGGAAAGGAAAGAAGTTTGTTTGGTCAGACAGATGCGAGTAGGCCTTCAAGACACTAAAGGAGTGCCTCACTACAACACCCATTCTTGCAGTTCTAAATCCATAGGGTGAGTTCTTCATTTACACAGATGCTTCATTAGCAGGGCTTGGAGGTGTGTTGATGTAGGATGGCAGAGTAGTAGCTTTTGAGTCTCGCAAACTCAAAGATCATGAGATTAATTATCCGACCCATGATCTTGAGCTTGCGGTAGCTATGTATGCTTTGGTTAGATGGAGACATTTTCTTCTTAGATGGAGATTCACACTTAGAACTGATCATTTGAGTCTTCGCCACCTCTTCATGTAGCCCAATCTCAATGCTTGTCAACGGCGTTGGATGGAATTGCTTTGTGAGTATGACATGGAGATAGAGCATGTGAAGGGGAAGGAGAATGTGGTATTATACACTCTCAGTAGATGGAGACATGTGGCTATGGCCACTACAGTGAGCACAGATTTGTAGGGTATGTTTCTTTAGTAGCTTCCTCTTGACAGCTTCTACATTGCAGTACGAGAAGAGATCAAGTCACAGAAACCCCTTGAGGAGAAGTTTGATGGTTTTTCCTTAGAGACAGATGGTCTTCTTAGACACAGATGCCGGATGTATATTCCCATAGATGGAGGCTTGAGGTAGGACATCCTAGTAGAGGCACATTGTGCACCCTATTCAGCCCATCCTGAGGTGAAGAAGATGCATGCCACTTTGCGACAGTTGTATCATTGGAGAGGGCTTTGTAGAGATGTGGCCCAGTTTTTGTCATAGTGTTTAGAGTGCCAGAGAGTTAAGGCCAAGCATCAGCATCCAGTAGGCCTTCTTTATCCTCATCTCATATCGAAATGGAAGTGAGACACCATTGCCATGGATTTCATTATTAGGCTACTGATGTCGAGATATCACCACAACGCCATCATGATCATGGTTGATAAATTGACAAAAGTGGCTCACTTTTGTCTAGTGAAGACCACTTATACAGCTAGAGTAGTGGCACGAGTATATTTGGATGAGATTGTTAGGTTGTTTGGGATTCCATGGAAGATCATTTGTGACCATGATCCTTTGTACACTTCACACTTTTAGACTACCATGCAGTATGTTCTTAGGATGAGGATCAACTTCAGCACAGCATATCACCCTGAGACAGATGGAAATACCGAGTGATTGAATTAGATTTTGGTGGATATACTCAGGATGTATGTGATGGATCAGAAGTCTAAGTGGGAGGAGTACCTATACTTAGTAGAGTTTTCCTACAACAATAGTTTCTAGAGTGAGAGTGCATGACACCTCTTAGCTAGGACAGGTTAGAGGATAGTGTATCTCTTGGACTATCTCTTTTGCAGGACATGGAGCAGTAGGTAGTGTTGATTAGGTAGAGATTGCTAGAGGCGCAGGACATGAAGAAAAAGTATGCGGATCAGCATAGGATTGATCATATTTTTGATGTGGGCATGAAGGTGTTCCTTCGTGTCAGGCCACACAAGATACTTATCCATTACAAAAAAGGTTCTAAGTTAGCTCCTAGATTCATTGGTCCTTTTGAGATCTTGGACCGTATCGGCCCTTTGGCCTACCGTCTAGCATTGCCACCCAACATGTCTCACGTACATGATGTGTTTCATGTTTCATTTCTTAAGAGATATATTACAGATCCTTCTCATGTGTTGGATTGGACATCATTGTAGGTGCAAGATCAGGGGCAGGTGATGGTGGATCCCATAAGCATCCTAGATGGCAGGACCCAAGGCCTTCGAGGGAGAGAGGTTGATTAGGTTTGGGTACAGTGGGACAGATATGATGGGATAGATATGTTGATCATGTTCAGGTATTTGTAACCTCTTAAGCTGAGTCTGGGTAAGAAACTCTAGTGCTATGAAGGTTATATCTGGTGGTACTTTCACATTTGAATATATATCTTACATTTCACTTGAAAAATATGCCTTATCCATTTACTTTTGAGAAATACATAATTTTGGCTCAACATAATCATTAAGGTTGCATATTTTATTCAAGGATGTAATGGACCTTCTAGTATAATGGCCTTCATAGCCACTATATCTAAGGTTGTGACATTCAACATGTGCCTGATGTATCTCAATCATCTTATATAGGGTGTGATTAAATCTTCCATTAGTAGGCATTTTCCTTGTAAATTTGTCTTTGTATTGGCCCTGAAAAGAATGATAAGAAGATTTTTCGAAGTCACGAAGATCTTTGATGATAATAACAAACCACATTGGATTTGCAAACAAAGAGCTAAAATATCATATATGTGGAAATCCATCATAATCCATTATTCTCAATACATTGAATTATATTCCATTACATTTCTCAATAAGAAGGATGTCCATATAGAAGGAGGGAAGCAAAACTACTATCCAAAATAGTGGTGAAAAACTCCCATTAACTAATATTGATAGTTAAGTTAACTCAACAAGACTAGTAAGCTAACTCCGCACAACTAGTAAGCTAACTCCACATAACTAGTACACCCAAGAAAAACTAATCCAGCAAGTGTAAGGCTAAGAGAAGTGTAAGAATTATCCTAATAAAAAAAAGGATAAATAATAACCTACACTAACACCCTTGTAAGCATAGCTTAGGTGGGAAGAAAAGAAGGTGGGTCCTGACAAAAAGGCCTAATGAGGTATCCACGTACAATAATTGGGAAAAAGAGACATCACAAGGTACCCAAAAATAGTAATAACAAAGAAGAGAAAAAACCAAACAAGGCATCCCAAGAAACTTGGCTCATAAAAATTGTACAGTGTTGAAGAATCTTGGTGTGCACTATGGTCTGAATCCACTAGTCAATCAAAAAATAAAAAACAACTGACACTGGGCTTCACCAAAATAGCTCCATACAAGGAGATTTTCAATGGAGTGATGTTGAAAGTTTAGAAAAACACAAAACATAATTTGATCAACTACTACAAATAGGTGTGTCACCATCTAGAAACAACAACCAAGGAAATAAGGCAAGGACACGAGATCCAAAGAAATTGGAGTACCACAATCCAAGAAAAGCCAAGGTAATAAGGTAAAGACACAAAACCTGAAGAATAAAGATCAACTGCTACAAATAGGTGTGCCAAGATCCAAGAACAATAACCAAGGGAACAAGGCAAGGACACGAGATCTAAAGAAATTAAAGTGTCATGATTTAAGAAAATCCAATGAAATAAGGAAAGGACATAAAACCTGAAGAAGAAGTATCAACAACATACCCTCCCATATTGTTGAATGGGTAGAGTGATGCAACAAATATGTATGGGTTGACAAAATAAATACTTGAACACTAACAAAAAAAACATTGGGCTTCACTAGAATATCTCCCCCATAAGAGAGATTGTCAACATGTCAAAAAAGTGTCGAAAATAGAGATCTAAAATATTTCAAAAAATAATAGAGATATAAATGTTGGTACTTTATAATTGAGTGCATGTTATAAAAAGGAAATTTTAAATTTTTATTTTTTACTCAAAATAAATAGTTCTAGTGGAAAGAGTACAAAAAAATAAACACTTTTGAAAAAAATGACATTCAAATCTGAGTTACCAATTAAAAGATACAAGCTTGTTAAATTTTTTCTTTAAGATTTATTTAAAAAAACATAAAATGTCTTTTTCCTTCACTCTTCCTCAATTTTCCTTTTCTCGAAAAAAAACTTTTCAATTCTAGATCTATAAAAATGGAAGAAGAAAAAACTCATTACCAAACGTGAAAAACGTAGAAAAACCCATAAATTGTTTTTCTAGATTTTATGCTTTACCAACACGAATTTTTAAAATCCCCAATGTAGCATAGATCTACAAGATCCCAAAATACTCTACACATAGGAACTCTACAAAGCGGAAGAAAAAACCCATTACCAAACGTAAAAAGCCTAGAAAAAACTAGAAAGTGTTTCTCTAGACATTTTGTCTCCCCGGAACAAACTTTCTTATGGCACGAGTATCTAAGAGTTCCACATCCTTAAAATAGGAACTCTGCAAAGTGGAAGATAAAAACTCATTACCGAACGTAAAAAATCAAGAAATCATTTTTATGGACTTTGTACTTCCCCAACACAGATTTTTTACTCAGCACAAATTTCTAAGATTTCTATATCCTCAAACAAATAGGAACTCTGCAAGGCAGAAGAAAAAAACCCGATACAGATTACAAAAAACCTAGAAAAACCTAGAAATAGTTTTCTAGAGTTTTTACTTCCCCGTTATCGAATGCAAAAAACCTCGAAAAACCCAGAATCCATTTTTTTGGACTATTTAGTTCCCAACACAAATTTCTTCCCCTCACATGGATTTCCAAATGGATCTACACATATGTGTGTCCGCCCCTACAAAACCAAAAAAAAATCAAAAAATAAACTATCTCATTCAATGGCCAAGTTTACAGTTGTTTCTAGCATTTTGTTGCCTTCCAAATCAAATAGAGCCCTCTGTTTTGAGTAAAAATGGAATCCACAACAAAGTGCCAACAAATTCAAAAATATATGAAAACAAGTAAACATTTGTTTACAAAAAAACTTATAGATGGATGTCTATATCATCTATCGCTCAGATACCATGAAATAGATAATAAGAAGATTGTTCCAAGTCATGAATATCTCAGATGATAATAGCACATCATATTGGATTTGTAAACAAAGAGCTAAAATATCATATATGGAAATCCATCATAATCCATTATTCTCAATACATTGAATTATGTTCCATTACATTGTTCAATAAGACAGATGTACATATAGGAGGATTTTAGTACAACTACTACCTAGATTAGTGGTTAATAACTCCCAGGAAATGATACTTGTAGTCAAGACAACTTCACAAGACTAGCAAGATAACTCCACATAACTAGTAAGTTAACTCCCAAAAACTAGTTCACCGAAGCAAAGCTAACCCAACAAGTGTAAGGATAACAGAAGTGCAAGAATTATTCTAATAAATAAATAAAAGGATAAATAATGACCTACACTAACAGGCCCAAAAATGAGCTCGCATAATGTTGCAAACGTTAAATATGACGTTTTAGTTGTATCTTTTGTACTTCTTCCACACTAAAAAACTCTCTAACATCCAACCTAGGATCAAATATAATTTCCATATCCACGTTTACCAAACCTTCGTCACAATATTCCAACTTTATCTTATTGTATTCAATAGATCCATCCCACCTAATTGTTTTCCATTCTTCATCCATATTGGGTTTAACCTTTTGAATGTCTTGAATTATCAAGATTCATAATGAGAATTCCTCATCATGGCATATTCCATGTCATCTTCAGTTACCACAATACACAATTCTACAAAAACCATAGGATTTTCACCTTGGCTATTAGATACATGTCGAGGAGTGATTGAATTATTTTGAAAATGAAAACTATGACCGAATATTTTCTCAATCTCATCTAATCATTGATTTGTTTTGGTGAAAGTAACTTGTAGTTCCCTCATGAAGGAAGTACCTCCTAGTTCAAAATCATATTCTATTTTATCTTTATAATGAGTATTACACGGTGTGTATGAATTTCTTTCCCATCCTCTAGTTTATGGACCGATCATAACAAGGGATTGCCCCTACATAATTCAATTTGTTTTGTATGACCGAATTTGGCCAACAAATTTCTCAATATAGATGACCTCAAATGTGAAAATGTAAAGAATGGACCTATATGAAAATTTGAAGAGCTTTCCAACAATGTAAAAAAATCTAAAATTTTCTAAAAAATATGGCTTGTAGAATGATTTTATGGAAAATAGTATATCTCCGATAACTCTCACTAAACAACGAAATTAATTATAAAATTTTAACTGAAGCTTTATAATATTGATCTCCAAAAGTGGAAAAACAATCTATGTAAAATTCAAAATAGTTATTGAGATATAGTGAAAAAACCATTCATTTCCGAAATCGATGCTATGATACTGTAGTGCCCACTTCCCTTTGAAACTTTTAGATACTGATCTTGATATTGTTGATCTTATTATGGACACTACTATGTTTTATTCAGTATGATGGTTAGATGTTAGATCAGGGATTATTATTGATCTAGATGCAGTTATTATGCATGATGATTACTAGAGACATTTTTATATGTGGATGATGATATACTATTTGACATGGACATATTATAGATGTTGATTTGGACATGTGACATTGGATATTGTGAGTAGACCTAGTATGGAAGATTATTGATGATGATATAGTTGACTAATCAACTAAAAATGATAATGTTGATTTCTTGATGTTGTTGTGATTCACATGTTTAGATGATCTTGAGACGTTGTTTATATCATTTTGGATGTTCTGATATGGCCATGAGGCTAAAGGAGGTATTTGTGTTTTGCAGGTTAAAATATCACAACAATGTCAAGTGACTGGAGACTAACTATATTGGAATTCTGGGTGAATTCAACAAGGTCACCATGGAAACTGCTTTGTGTGTGTGTGTGTGTGTGTGTGTGTGTGTGTGTGTGTGTGTGTGTGTGTGTGTGTGTGTGTGTGTGTGTGTGTGTGTGTGTGTGTGTGTGTGTGTGTGTGTTGTGTTATATTAGGGATTCCCATGGGGGGGAATCACCTTTGAATGTGACCATGGGGATTTATGTTTTGTTAATATGGTTTCTTTATTAATGTTTGCATGTGTTTATTTTGTGATGTGTTACCTTTTTCATTAGTTATTTTATGTTGTGTTAATGTTGTGGATAATCATGTGTTAAAATAAATAAATCAATACATCATAAGAATGTAATTAATGAAGTTGTTGCCATTAAATGTAATGTTGTAAGAGTGTGTAAGAGAATGTAAGATAGATTTTGGAGTGTGAAACACTTCATCCTCTTGGGAATTCAAATTTGTCCTTGGAGGCTATATTTGGAGGATTGTGGACAATTTAAACTTGTCCCACACCTCTTAAAATTACTCACCAACCATACGTATGGTTTGAAGGTTAAATTTAGACCCTTTTAATGCATTTTGAAATGACTAATTGTAAGTTTTAATTGCACTTCTCTTACATGTTTTGAATTCAATCCTTTTAGGGTATGTGTTATTTGGGAGTGTGTAAGTCAAATTGTCATTTTATTTAATATGTTTAGGTGTATGATGTTGACTCTTATCTTGGGGTTGAGGAAGAATGATGCGGCATCCCACATGGATCCATATCATCCTCTTCTCTTCCCTCTTTTTTAAAATTTTAACTCCTTGCTTGTTGGATGGTTGTTGAAACTTTGTTTATTCCTCTTGGGGTGAATTTTTCTTGTTGTTTTGGAGCCTTTCTTGTGAAAGGAGTTTAGAGTCATTTGCATACTGGTGTGTTGCTGATTTTGGACTACATTTTGGCATTGGGAAGTTTGTTGATCTTGTAACAAACTCCATTATGGAGAGGTAGTAAAATTAGCCTTTTGAAAATGTTTCTTTCTCTTGAATGCATGTATGAAATGGTGAATGTTGTTATGTCTGTGTTGATTGGTTGGGTAGACTACCTAAGACATGGTGTAGGAGAAGGCTATGGGGATTTCAAATGGGTGGGGGGGAGGGGGGCAGGGGGGTATAAGGGAATGCCAATGGAATCAGTTTTATTGTGGAGGTAGTATGGGATTGGGAGCCACCATGGAAAATAAATAGCTTGCATTTCTTACTCTTGGGGGGGCATAAGGGAGAAACTTTGGGGGGACATAAGGAGGAATTTGAGGGGGAATAAGGGTATGTGAGATGGTTTATTATTGGTGGGTTGTTCAAGTGGATTCCCATTTCCCATGGAGAGGCATAAGTAGTTCCTTATAGATCCTTACTCTTTTTGGCTTGCTTGATGAAGCCTCAGTTTTGTTTGCACTTGTTTAATGTAGTTGTGAACTACATTCTTCTTGAAATGTGTTTTGAATGTGAAAATGTTGCATGTTTGTTGTAGAATCCTTTGTTGCCATGTGTTGTATTGCATCTCTTATTTCAATATGGTTGGGGCTCAGGGGCCAATGAGGAAGGATGGCTTCTCTCTTATCATTGGATATCTTGGTTGGGTGGAGAGTGTTTCCTTTCCCACTTCCTTGTTGTGATCAAGATGAAAAGATGAAGAAACTAGCATACTATTGTTTTTGAGAAAGAGGAATATATAGTTTGACAGTCCCTTTTTTGACTAAGCTTATTGTAATCCTTCCCACTTTGGAGTGGATGAATTGTATAACAATTTGTAATGTGAAGATAATTATATTGAGAATGGAAGATTGAAATTGGAATGTGAAATGTAAAGAAGTTATATTCTACTCTCTGTTTTGAAAGGAAATGTGAAAGGATGTTACATGCATTGCATTTTAACATTTAGAAATCAAATGGAAAAGAGATAAAATGTAAAGTTGTTGTTGGAAATCAATAAATGAATGCTCTACCTTCTCATACTTGTATGATTGTATTGGAATTGAATTGTTGTTATGACTGTTGGAATGAAGAATGTGTATGAAGGAAAAGACAGTGTTTTATTCTCTTGAAATGAGTTGAATTTGGAAATCATAATTTATATAATTGCTATTGAATGGTTGACTGAATCAATTGAATGCATTAGAATATAAAGGAAATGAATTATCACACATGGAGGATGGAAAAATGTTTAAGAACCTTTAATGTTGATCTCTGTTTTAATTTCCAAACCTGGCAATCAAATTTATCAAAGAAATAAGCAATTCAAACTTGCACCAAACAATAAGAAATGAAACATTGAAATTTATATGTATTAAGTCCTAAGGAACGCAATTGTATAAGAAAACTTAAGAATGGACCCTCAGAACCTTATAAAAATCCAATGTGAAACCTGCAGAGCCTTTTTATTGTCAAAAGAATATATATATATATATCAATTGAAACTAAATCAAATTAATTGAACCTTGAAACCTCTCTTAAATCCATCTGAAAATAAGCCTCCATGTCTGTTTGACATGTTGAGTAAGTAAAATAACAAATTTGAATAAAAATTTATAAGTGAACTTCTCCCAGCTTCTTTCTGTAAAATCCTGCATATTTTTTTCATTAAATTGACCACTTAAAATTCATAAACTTAAAAAATTAATTACTCCTATGTAAAGAGGGCTTTGATAGCTTTCCAGAAAGTCCTTAGTTTCCCAAATCTGTGCTTCCTACCAAAATTTATGGCCATTCGAAGTTTTACTTCAAATTGGCATTCCAAAAATAACATAAATCTAGCTATTAACTTTAATTTTTGACTTTGGAAAAATTTCCAAAAAAATTCCATGGCCCTGCCATCCCACAACCAATCAGGACCTGCCACATGGCACCTCAGAGGGGCGGACCAAATTTTAAAACTTATTTTTTTGAAAATTTTACCTTGCAAATTTTTTCCCACTTTTCCCCGCATCCCCACAAACCTGTGACCAATCACATGTTGACACGTGGCTAGGCAGAAGTGCAAGAGGTCTTTGGACTTAACATTTTTTTTCCCTTTGGAAAAAAATTCATTTTTCCTCTATGGCATTGCACCAGCGCCCTACCTTGGAAATTGCTCCTTCGCGCATGTGCGGGCCCGCGAAAGATTTTAGACCTTTCTCCCCTTTTTGGCTAAATACCTTGGATTTTTCCACCACCCTGTCACCCACAACCAACCATGGTTTGACACATGGTACCCTTTCTACCTTTGGTGGAGGTGCACATGAAATTCCTCCCTAGTGCTTTTTACCCTAAATCCTAAATCTTTCGCCACTCTCACCCGTCTGTTTTTCTCGGACCAATACCTAAGCGACATGTGGCATCACGGAGTCAGTGTGGGTGCAAACCAATTCAGTTACCTTGCACTTTTTGCAAAAGAGACTTAAATTCTCAACTCACTCTGTCGGCCCACCACTTCTCCCAGCCAACTAGGGAGTGACACGTGTCTCCCTCGCTGGGCTAGCGGGTGTGCGAATGCATTTTGTGCTTTTGCACCCAAAAAAGGAAAAAAAAATGCGCTAAGTTTCTCCCTGCTCCAATGACCCACGAAAGGGGGGGGGGGGGAATTTTCCTCCCTAGGCCCATGGACTCTCCCTAGGAAAATTTCTCCCCTAAAGTCTGCCAACTCATATCTTACAAAATATAAGGAGTTATGTGGACTTCTTTATATCACCGAAAAGGTGAGAAAATTTCCTATCCAATGGGAATGATTTATGGAAATTTTTGAAGCGTTAAGTATGAGAAAAATCCTATAGAAACTTTGAGGCTGCTAGAGAGCGGGCATGGGGGTAAATTACTCCTTGAACCTAACTAGAACATATAACCCTAAAATTTTAACCTTGTGAACTTGCTATTAGTTAATGAAGGAAACATATGTTGTAGTACATTGGTCTTGTTCCAGAACCTATTAGTGAAAACTAATGTCTTGCAACCTGGTTCTAGACACTTCGAATAAAAAAAATTATCCCATAATTTTCTAGCTAACCCTAGGTTGTTTCTTGGCTCTCAATTGGTTGTTTAAATGGGCACTACAGATACTAGATGTAATGGAATTACTTGAATATAAATACAAATATGCTAGAGTATATAATATATTATTATGCCTCTTCTAGGAGGCAACCTTCTAAGTCTTACAATAAGACACTAACTCATACTATACACACCTATGGGGAGGAACTACTCACCCATATATATAGGTATGATTTTGAAAGGTCATACCCCTTCATTAATATTAGTTTTGATTAAATAAATATGGAATTTATTAAGTTTATTCTAATTAGGAATAGTAGTAATTAAATATATAAAGTGACCTAAGTAACTAAAAAAGTAGATATGTGAAACCCTATAGTACAAAGAGAGTTAGAAATAACTCAGCTGATTCGACAAGCTTGATGGACTGTCTCGTAAAGATGGCTAGAGAAACAATATGAGGAAATGATTGTTCCAAGGTCCAGAAAAGTGTAGATTTAGGTAATCGAAGTGGACTGGGTGCCTGAATAGGTACAAGGGCACATGTGTGCACCCTAGTTTGTGAAAAATCTTTATAAACTTCCTTTGAGGTGTCATTTAATGGTTACCTACCTTTACTTTCTGTCACACTAGCTTCGCTGGAATGCATAGTACGTCATTAGAAATCCAAAATAAAGATGAGACCTACAAAACCCTACAAAAACATCAAACCCTAAAAAATAAAAATTCATATGAAGGGGTTGGAATGTCCTCAGTTGCCACAATGGTGGACTTACTAACTTAGCGCTGCACTAAATCTCAAACCCAATGTATTTCTATGTGTAAGCGTGTGAAATCATGACCTAGGTGCTCCTGTTCCAGTCGCACTTTGTGAAAGTAGCGAGTAGTAAATATGTGTAAAAAATGTAATAGAATTGTAGATGGAATAGAATAAAATTCCCTCCTATCCTTGTGTGATGCAGATGAACCAACCTTGTTCCTTTTGATGGATCTAGATAGATGCAAATGAGCTCTATATGCCTTAGATGGATGCAACTCTTAGTGGATGATAGTAGTGACTAGTGCTTGGTCCCTCATTATGGTTTCATAACTTTATATTTATATGGTTCTCTAGTTCTAATTTCATAATTAACCCTGAAAACGGCCAACCACAAGAAATATAAAATGTTCAAATTCCTAGAAAGTTCCCAAAAAGTGGCGAGAAAGAGGGAAAATGATCAGGGTGCCCTGGCTGGGAATAGGGTGCCTGGTGGTACCCCAGTACTAGCCTAAGCACCCTATTCAAGGATAAAATGATGGAAAATGACAAAAATAGATTGGGCATGCATGTGCGGGAGGTCAGAAGTGACGATAAAAAAGCAAACTAAAATGGCCATAAAATGGGGGTTAATTAGTAATTTCTTCACTCAAAAACCATATGAATAATAGTATGAGAGCGAGACTAAATAATCCCTAAAGTGCATGATTTATCATCTACATTTTCCCCCACTTTATGTTGGTGAGAAAAAATATCGATAGCATAAAGTTGATAGATATGTGTACCCGATGTCCATGAATAGTGTTGTAGAAAACGTGCTAAAGGACTAGACAAAGCATGGAGTGACAAAAAGATGATGGAGTGTGGAAACTAAAGATACAAAAAGTGAAAAAAGTGATGAGAGTAAACCTAGGGTGGAAATGCATGTGTAATTGTTGATGTGTGTGATGTACCTATCATCCAAAATGTGCCCCTGCTCATTATTGTGGCTAACTCCTTGTGTTCTTACCTCTCTTGTGCCTCAGTCTCCATTTTTGATTTTCAGGAACTCAAATATTTCTAAAACTAGCACCATTGGATAGAGCTCTCTCTCAAATTTTTCAGAAAGGTAAAGTTTTCCTCCTAACTCCTCATATTTTTCAAGTTATGGTTGGGTGGAGTTTTTGTGGGAAATTTTCCCCTAGAAGGCCCGCAGCCAATGATATGCTGCCACGTGTCCAGGAAGTGGCGGGGGTCGGAGGAGAACTTGGTTTTTTTCCAAGTGTTTTGGCAAAGGTTTCAAAAGAAAAATTCTTCCCATGGGGCCCGCCGACGAATCAGGAGCTGCCACGTGTCCCAGGGAAAAAATTTGGGAAAATCGACTAAGTGTTGGCGCAAGGAAATTTTGAAGAGATGGCCCCACGGCCAATCAAAATGTGACACGTGTCATAAGGAATCAGAAAGTGGAGCATGGGGATAAAATTGGAAATTTGGCTAAGTGTTGGCCGAAATTTCAAAGAAGGAAATTTTCACCCATTTTCCTACCGCCTAATCACAATACGACATGTGTCCAAGGAGGTCCACACCAGCGAAGCAGAGGGAGGAATTAGAATTTTTGGCAAAATGTTTTGTTGAAAGTCCAAATGGCAAGTTTTGGCCCACTACCCCCACCAATGAATGGAATTTTAACACGGGTCCCAGCCGAGCGGAGTGCAGGGAATATTTGGGAAATTTTCCCAAGGAGGAAATAGAGGAAAATTTAGAAGGGAAAGCCCGCCCCCTTATTGCGAGCCAATGGAATCTCGCCACATGTCCAGGTAGGGCAAAAAATTCAGAGCAAGCCCATGAGGAAATTTTGGAGGGTCAAACCCACACCCAATGGGGTTTTGAAACGTGTCCAGGGAAAAAAATTTGAAGCGACTTGCAGAAAATTTAGGAGAGACTGGCCCGAGCCAATCACATCTCGCCACATGTCTTCACCTCATCGACCCTGCAGGGAAATTTTGAAAAATTTTCCAAAGGCAAAAATGAACTAAAATGGAGCAGGAAGGGACCGTGACCAGTCAGAACGTGCCACATGGCACCTGGGGTGGTCGAGCACGGGGAAAATTTGAAAAATTTTCCAAAGACCAAACGGGTAAAAATTCAAACTTTTACCCGCCGATCCGATTTTGGCCAGTTTTTGCCCTAAATTTTCAAATCGCCATATCTTTCGATCCAGAGCTCGGATTTTTACGTACTTTATATAAATGGAAAGATGGTGAAATTATATACATGATTCTAGGGTCAATTTTGCATTTTGGTTCAGTTTGGAGAGAGAAAATCAAGAAACATCTGTGGCACGTGGTAATGGCCAGAAATGACGTTTCAACAACCAGTTTTAATGCAAAATGGGTCACATTCTTCTTTAGCATGGCCAAAAATGTCAGGGCATGGATCTGTAAGGACGCCCATGCTGTTTTAATGCATCTTCATTCAATGGGGAATGGCTCCCACGTTTTTTACACATTTTCTCTCTCCTGGGCTCGACCCATGCATTGTAAAAGCTAGATTTGGCTCATTTTTTGAGGGTTGAACATTTTTTTGGATAGCAAGCTTCTTATTTCACCTTCAACAAGTGATTTTTACAAGTATCAAACCTTCTTCATGATTGTAACAGGTTTCTACATCTTTGATGTTGCAAATGCAAGGATTTTGACAGTGAAAATGACAATGCAGACTCTGTGATCAATTTTCAGTCCTTTGTTTGTATTGTCTTACTTCATTTCAGACCTCTAATTGCATCTTATCAGCCTGTGTATGATGTTCATGTTGTATTTCATGAAATTGTGTCAATTTTCATGAATAAGAAGTGTTCACCACTCCTTTGGTGTATCACCTATTAGTTTAGTTTCAATTTTTGCACTTTCTATCTGTCTCCTTTGAATTTAGAGTAGGATTAGGATTCAAACCTCTACAATTGTGCAAATAACAGATCTAATCAGAGGAGTTTGAGGAACCAACCTCTAATCTAGAGATTCCTCTCTCATTTTACAAGTCCCACACTTAAAGAGAGGTTTCAATGTTGTGCAATCGCATTGGATGCCTGAAACATCAACTTAGAAACCTGATTTACATCCAGGGGTGATGTTGATTTGCAACAATTGTTTTGGCATGCATGGTGTGACCTTAGAGGTCTCATTTTCATTACAGCAAAGTTGATGTGAATCTGCTGCAATTTTCTTGCTTAAAAGAGCTATAAATTACACATTTGGTGACTCCAAGGGGAAGAATCAGCTGATTTTAGCAGTGCAGACCTAAAAGCTCATGAGAAGAATCACTACAAGGTCAAGAGCTGGAGAAGAAGAGGTGCTATTTGAATATCTGCAGTTATCTCCAAGACGAAAGCAAAGAGGAAGAAGGATTCAAAGGTCTCCATCTCCACCAAATAGAACTCTCTCAACTCCTCCACCTGGTAGGCCTTTCATTCAGTCAACAAGGGTTCTAAGACCAATTAGAATGGCACAAAAAAACCCCTATGTCAATTTCACTGGCAGCAGCCCACTTGCTCTCAATGCACAAAATCCAATTACAATTACAGCCTTGAAGAACATTCCATACTTCACTGGAGAGAATCAGACTACTCCTGGTGATCATGTTAAAGACATTGTCAACCTTTGTGTAATTCATGAAATCAATGAGATGCAAGTTGCTATCAAATTGTTGGCATCTTCATTCAAGGGGAAGGCTTTGCAATGGTTTAGAAGCCTTGCCTCATGTTCTATTCAAAATTGGAACCAGCTATGTGTAGCACTTCATGAGCAATTTGGAGAGAAGGGAGACAACTTGTCTCTTTTGGAGCAGCTGACAACCATCAAGAGAGCTCCCAATGAGCAGCTGATTGATTTCAACTTCAGATTTCAAAGGACTTGGGAGAGAATTCCAGTGGCAGTTAGGCCAACAACAGAAATTTCTTTTCTTTACTATCTCAAAGCTCTAAATTCTGATATTTCTATGTTGATTCAGTCCATGGGAGGCATAACTATCCCTATGGCTTATAGCATTGCCATTAGGGCTGAAAATTGTTTGATCCAAGCTGGCAAACTAGCCCCTAGACCTCCCATGCCATTGTTTCCAAGTTTAGAGAGCCCAAACACTAATCAAGCACTTAATTTGGCTTCTTCTCCCACTCCTAGAAATCAAAGTTCAAATGAAGCTTCTACTTCATCTCTAAGTTCCCCAAATGAGCTTCAAGAAGTCATGAAGCAATTGCAAAATTTAGGTAATGAGCTGGTTACTCTCAAGAGGCAACAAGCCCAAAGTTTTAGACCTTCCTTCTAGCCTCAAGCTCAGCCTAACAGGTAGCCATATCAACCTCATAGACCACCCAATCTAGCTGCAAATCTAAATCAAGTAAGGTCTCCTGCCAATAGACCATTTGAGCCCTATAATCCAAATGCTATATCTGCCTCTAAGGCATTGGCGCCAATACAAAACAACATTGCTCAGGAGTATGATTGGTGTTTTCCATGCAATGAACCTCACAATCAATCTATGTGCTTCAACAGTGCCTTGAATCAAGAATTAATGGTGACAACTACTAGTGTGGAGGGTGAGGGAAGTCAAGGAAACAACCAACAACAAGAAACATTCCAGCAGCAATCAGCTCCAAATGACACCACACTTGTGATCTGGTAGGCAGAGGATTTTTGTGGCATTAATCAAACAGTCTCTCAAGGTGTTGTAGCCAACACAAGGTCAAAAAGAAGGAATTTGGGTAAAGAACAACCATTAGCTCCAACCAATCCACAACCTTTTATGGCTCCACAAATGGTTGGCAAACAAAATCCATTTGTAAATGCACAAGGGCAGCCAAGAACAGCTCCTAGACCAACTCAAATACCAGTTGTTGCTGCCCACATGCAAGGGATGAATATGCAAACCAAGGGAAAAAAAAGAGATCCTTCATCACCATTTAGTATCATTGATCAGATGAAGAAGACAAATGTAAATATATCAATGTGGGAATCCCTATCTATCCCAGGCCAGAGAGATTTGATACAAGCTGCCATGAAGGACTGGCCAACTTCGAATCAGCAAGTCCAAATGCAAGAGAAGGCGCTCACAAATGTTGCCCAGCCTAAAGGGAATCATGGAGGACAACAAGGTAAAATGTTGAAGTCCCCTCCTTTTTATGTCTCATTAATCATTGGAAACCAATTGGTGCACAATTACATGATTGATTCTGGGGCAAGTAGCTCAGTGATGCCCAAGCAAATAGCTGATCAGCTAGGAATTCAATATGAAACCATATCCAAAGGGGTAGTGCAGCTGAATGGGATAGTAGTAACAACAGTTGGGGTGATTAGAAACTTGAGTCTTACCTTGCATGCATGTCCAAATGTTTTTGTTTTACAAGATGTATCAGTTATAAACCTTCCACCACTCTTTGCCCTATGTTTGTCAAGAGATTTCACAGCCAAGATTGGAGGATATTTTTCTGCTGATTGGTCACACATGCTGTTCAGAATGAGGTATGGGACCAAAGCTACAATCAGGTCTGAACCTATTGCAAACTTCCACATTGAGCCCTACACTCCAAGTCAGATCAATGCCTACTGTTCAGCATTTGATCAAAAAGATCACCCAAGCACTGATGAAGCTGACACCAAGGTTAGAAGCATCCCGGATCTAACTCTTGATGAATGGGAAAACAAGGTGCATGCTTTTTATCCTTATCAAGAAGTAGAAGAATCTGAGCTAGGGGTCTATTGCATACATCAAGAAGATCAGCCCATTCCTAGCATCACCAAGCCAAACCACAAGGATGACAATGAGGTATGGCAGCTTTTTTTTAATGGATCCAGGAGTAGACAAGGTGCAAGAGGTGGAGCTATGCTTATTTCACCTCAAGGAGTAAAGTACTTTTCAACTTTTAGATTTCAGTTTGCATGCTCCAATAACACTGCTGAATATGAAGCCTTGGTGCAAGGGATGCATTAGGGAATAAAGAGAGGAATAAATGACTTGCAAGTCTTTGGTGACAGTGAATTGATTATAAACCAAGTTAAAGGGGCATCTTGTTGTAAACGAATAATCTGCTCAAGTGCTACAAGAACAGGGTGTGGGACCTCATTGAAGATTTTAAGGGCTTTAGCATAAAATCCATTCCTAGAAAAGAAAACCAAGCTGCTGACAGGCTTGCAGCAGTTGGGGTAGCCTTTGATATTGTGGAAAGCATTTAAAAGGACGAAGGTACAGCCAAACATCCATGTGATTGTGAGGCCTTCAGTGTCGGATAACAATGTAAGTTGGCAAGTGTTTGAGAATGACCAGAAAATCATCCATTTCTTACAAGAAGAAGCTGAGTTCTCAGCTAAAAATCAAGAAAAATTGGAACAGCAGTATGGTGACCAAGTGGTTAAGCTGAGAACTAACAAGTTGCCCAAGGTACTTATCACTTTGGAGTCCATTTTCAATCCCAATGATCAGTTTAGGAAAGAGAAAGAAACCATTCAGGTCAAGAGAGAGGATTCAGTATCCATTTTGGTGGAAGAGAACAAACCATTGCAAATTGGAAAGATGAAAACCGAACAAGAAAGGTATGAGTTCATACAGCTGTGTCAAGAGTTCCTTGATGTGTTTGCTTGGAGCTATGAAGATTTGAAAGGTTTCAATCCCAAGTTAGCTCAAGACACCATTGAGTTGGATCCAAATACTAATCCCCATCAGGTAGAAACAAAGGCTAGTCAATCCACACATGGAACCTCTCATGAGGAAGGAATTGAACAAGTTGATTGAGTTAGGAATCATATTCCCAATCAAGCATTCTAGTTGGGTTGCCAACTTAGTTCCAGTCAGAAAGAAGAGTGGAGAGAGTAGATTGTGTGTTGACTTTAGAGACTTGAATAGAGCATCTCTCAAGGACCATTACACACTCCCTTCTATGGAGAAAATTTTCTAAGTTGTGGCTGGCTCTGAGAGGTTTTCACTACTTGATGGCTACTCGGGCTACAATCAGATTATGGTGAAGGAAGAAGATCAGTTCAAGATAGCCTTCACAACCAAATGGGGAACTTATGCATACAGGAAAATACCATTTGGGCTGTCCAATGCTGGAGCTACCTTCCAAAGAGAAATGGACATGGTGTTCAAAGGTTTGATTAACAACGTGGTGCTGATATACCTTGATGATATCATTATTTTTTCAAAGAATGCAGTAGACCACCTCTCTCATTTGAGACAAGTCTTCCAAAGGTGCAGGAGATTTGGAGTGTCTTTGAATCCTAAGAAGTGTATCTTCCTAGCACATGAAGGAAAGCTCCTTGGCCATATTGTCTCCAAAGAAGGATTAGCAATTGATTTAGAGAGGGTTGAAGCCATAAGAGCACTACCATTGCCAAGCCACAAGAAGGCCCTTCAGAGTTTCTTGGGGAGAATAAACTTTGTTCGGAGGTTTGTCCCAGATTTTGCAGCCCTTGTCAAACCTATCACCAAAATGTTAAAGAAAAGCACGGATTTCAAGTGGACAGCAGAAGGCAAGGAGAGTTTTGAATTAATCAAAGAAGCCATCTCCCAAGCACCAACTCTCATCAACCTGGATTTCTCCAAGGATTTCATCCTCTATGCATTTGGAGGTAATGATACTATTTCTACCATTTTGGTATAGCAAAATAAGGACAATAATGAGCAGCCAATTGCTTTCTTCAACCAAAGCCTAGATGACTATGAGGTGAGAGATTCTTTTATTGAGAAGCATGTACTTGCAGTAATAAGAAGCTTGAAGAAATTCAAGCATCTAGTCTCAAACAACAAGGTTTAGTTGTTGGTCTCTCATGCGGGAGTAAAGGACTTCCTCCTCAACAAGGATTTGAATGAGAAAAGGGCAGGTTGGATCACTCATGTCATGGAGTATGACATTGAGATCAAGGTCACCAAGCTGGTAAGAGGAAAAGGATTGTGTGAGCAACTAATTCTGGGCAAGCAAAAAGGAGTATGCAATAAAGAAGAGGTTGTTTTGACAGTTCAAGACAGCCATGTGCAAGGTAGCACTCAAGAAGAGGATAATGTTGTCCCCACTCCTTGTTGGACCCAAGGTATAATGCACTTCCTAAGCACAGGCCTATGCCCTCCAAAGATGAAAAAGACCCAAAGAAGACACTTCAGATTGTAGGTTGTCCCATATGCCATAGTAAACGGTGTTTTGTTCAAGAAAGATGTGAATGGAGTGCTGCTGAGATGCATTAGCACAAATCAGATTCATAGGGTGTTGGAAGAGTTCCATGGTGGACCAGCTGGTGGTCATTTGGCACCATGAGTGAGAACTCTAAAAATCATGAAGGCTAGTTATTATTGGCCCAATATTTTTCAGTGATTGCTTTGCGTAAATCAAAAGGTGCAAGAATTGTGCATTCTTCACAGGTAAAGAGAGGCTTGTTGCCCTTCCATTGCATCCAATTTCAGTTGACTAGCCATTCATGCAATGGGGTTTGGACTTCATTGGATTCATTAATCCCAATTCAAGTCAAGGGCATAAGTGGATTTTGACAGCCACAGACTACTTCACCAAATGGACTGAAGTAGTAGCACTCAAGGAAGGAAATGAGTCTAGCATCTTAGACTTCTATGAGTGGATAGTAACCAGATTTGGCATACCTGCTACAATAATCTTAGATAATGCATTAGCATTCATTGGATCCAAGGTGACTGAGTGGGCTGTCAAGAACAAGATCTACCTAAGTACTTCATCAAACTACTACCCTCAGGGTAATGGCCAGGCTGAATCTACAAACAAGAACTTGTTGAGGATCATTAGGAGGACTCTTGATGAGAATTAGAGGTCTTGGCATACCAAACTGAAATCAGCCTTATGGGTTGATAGGATAGCTCCCAAGAGATCCACAGGTAACTCTCCATTCAGGCTTATTTATGGAAGAGAGGCAATCTTGCCCATGTCACTTGAGTTACCAACATTGGAACTCATGAAGCAATTAGAGTTGCTCGAGTTTGGGCCCATGGAGGTGAGATATGCAGAGTTGATGGAGCTCCAAGAGATCAGAGATCAGGCATCCCAAGCAATGGAGAAGGATCAAGCTTTGATCAAGAAGACCTTTGATAGGAAGGCCAAGAGTAGATCTTTCCAAGTTGGAGATCTAGTGTTAAAATGGAATGCAGATAGAGAAAAACCGGGAAGGCATTCAAAATTTGATGCCATTTGGAGTGGCCCATACATGGTCACAAAGTGTAAGGACAACAATGCCTTCCAATTGTCTTCATTGGATGGCAAAGAACTGCAGATTCTAGTCAATGGAATCTATCTAAATCATTGCTACTAAAGGGAAATTCTCCACCTTCTAAATATTAGCTTAGGTTTTCATTCCTCCAAGTGCTTGTGCACATTGTTTTGCTGTAGGTTTTTTTGCTTTCCCCAAGTGCTTTGGCACAGGCTTGCTGTTTCTGGGAATGTGTTTACAGCCCTTGCTCCATCAGGTGATATTCCATCTTCCTCCTTGCAACATTCTAGTCATTTGGGGTATTAAACAAAGAATCAGGTGACTCCATGCCCAATGGATTGCTTCAGGCAACTGGTATCTTCATCTAGCAGGTAGATGACCCCTCTGAGTCTCCAAAATTGTTATCCAAAATGTGCCCCTGCTCATTGTTGTGGCTAACTCCTTGTCTTCTTTCCTCTCTTGTGCCTCAGTCTCCATTTTTTATTTTCAGGCACTCAAATATTTCTAGAAATGGCACCATTAGATAAAGCTCTCTCTCAGCTTTCTAGAAAGGTAAATTTTTCCTCCTAACTCCTCATATTTTTCAAGTTATGGCTCGGCGGAGTTTTTGTGGGAAATTTTCCCCTAGAAGGCCCGCAGCCAATGATATGCTGCCACGTGTCCAGGAAGTGGCGGGGGTTGGAGGAGAACTTGGTTTTTTGCCAAGTGTTTTGGCAAAGGTTTCAAAAGAAAAATTCTTCCTGCGGGGCCCGTCGATGAATCAGGAGCTGCCACATGTCCCAGGGAAAAAATTTGGGAAAATCGGCTAAGTTTTGGCATAAGGAAATTTTGAAGAGATGGCCCCACGGCCAATCAAAACGTGACATGTGTCATAAGGAATCGGAAAGTGGAGCGTGGGGATAAAATTGAAAATTTGGCTAAGTGTTGGCCGAAATTTCAAAGAAGGAAATTTTCGCCCATTTTCCCGCCGCCTAATCACAATGTGACACGTGTCCAAGGAGGTCCACACCAGCGAAGTGGGGGGAAGAATTAGAATTTTTGGGAAAAAAAAATTTCCGAAAGTCCAAAGGGTGAGTTTTGGCCCGCTGCCCCCGTCAACGAATGGAATTTTGACACGTGTCCCGACCGAGCAGAGCACAGGGAATATTTGGGAAATTTTCCTGAGGAGGAAATAGAGGAAAATTTAGAAGGGAAAGCCCGCCCCCTTATTGCGAGCCAATGGAATCTTGCCACATGTCAAGGTAGGGCAAAAAATTCAGAGAAAGCCTGCGAGGAAATTTTGGAGGGTCAAACCCGCACCCAATGGGGTTTTGACACGTGTCCAAGGAAAAAAATTTAAAGTGACCCACCGAAAATTCAAGAGAGACAGGCCCAAGCCAATCACATCTCGCCACGTGTCTTCACCTCATCGACCCGGCGGGGAAATTTTGAAAAATTTTCCAAAGGCAAAAATCAAGTAAAATGGAGCAGGAAGGGCCCGTGACCAGTCAAAACATGCCATGTGGCACCTGGGGTGGTGAAGCGCAAGGAAAATTTGAAAAAAATTCTAAAGACCAAATGGGTAAAAATTCAAACTTTTTACCTGCTGATCCGATTTTGGCCTATTTTTGCCCTAAATTTTCAAATCGCCATATCTTTCGATCCAGAGCTTGGATTTTCATGTTCTTTATATTAATGGAAAGATGGTGAAATTATCTACATGATTCCAAGGTAAATATTGCATTTTGGTTTAGTTTATAGAGAGAAAATCAAGAAACATCTCTGACACGTGGTAATGGCCAGAAATGACATTTCAACAACCAGTTTTAATGCAAAATGGGTCGCATTCTTCTTCAGCATGGCCAAAAATGTCAAGGCATGGGTCTGTAAGGATGCCCATGCTATTTTAATGCATCTTCATTCAATGGGGAATGGCTCCCACATTTTTTACACATTTTCTCTCTCCTGGGCTTGACCCATGCATTGTAAAAGCCAGATTTGGCTCATTTTTTGAGGGTTGAACATTTTTTTGGATAGCAAGCTTCTTCTTTCACCTTCAACAAGTGATTTTTGCAAGTATTAGACCTTCTTCATGATTGTAACAGGTTTCTGCCTCTTTGATGTTGCAAATGCAAGGATTTTGACAATGAAAATGACAGTGCAGACTCTGTGATCAATTTTCAGTCCTTTGTTTGTATTGTCTTGCTTCATTTCAGACCTCTAATTACATCTTATTAGCCTGTGTATGATGTTTCATGTTGCATTTCATGAAATTGTGTCAATTTGCATGAACAAGAAGTGTTCACCACTCCTTTGGTGTATCACCTATTAGTTTAGTTTCAATTTTTACACTTTCTATCTCTGTCTCCTTGGAATTTAGAGTAGGATTAGGATTCAAACCTCTGCAATTGTACAAATAACAGATCTGATCAGAGGAGTTTGAGGAACCAACCTCTAATCTGGAGATTCCTCTCTCATTTTTGCAAGTCCCACACTTGGAGAGAGGTTTCAATGTTGTGCAATCACACTAGATGCCTAAAACATCAACTTAGAAACCTGATTTGCATCCAGGGGTGCTGCTGATTTACAACAACAGTACCTACATGGCTAGTATGGTGTGTGTTATCACAAAGTGTTGTTGTTGTTTCCCCCATTATTGTAGTTGTTGTTGTTGACTATTTGTTCCTCATACCATCAAACCTACAAGGTGAAGATGATCAAGAAGTAAAATACGCATTTATATATATCAATGCATGTAAAAGACACATGTATATGTGTGTAAGAGTATGTAAATGTAAAATACACAAATAAAAAAAAATGGAACATGTGTACTTGATCCATGATGAGAGAAAGAGTGTAGAAAGAGGATATCATGTCCTGGGTTTCTTGGTCAATCTAACGCTATAGGCCAAAGAAGTATAGGGAGGAAGTCCACTGTATCCTCTAACCTTTAACTTCTTCCCTAAACACATATGAAGATATCTTTGTACTACTTAGTTTTTTGGCCAATCTAATGACATTGGCTGAAGTAGTGTAGAGAGGAAGTTTGTTGTATCCTCTAACCTATAATTTCTCCTGATAATACTAAGGATAACCATGTCATGTAAAATTCATTGTGTATGGGGTTCATAGACTAGTCTGAACCCACTCGCTCTATAACCAACAATGCCAAGGGAAAAAACTAAATTGAATTGATGTAGAAGCAGTGTATAGTATGTAAACCCTAAATGATGCCCCCTTATTTGGGGGCACATGTGACATCTCTGATAGGAGAATGTGATCCTAAAAGAGGACCAATCACGTGAACTCTGTAACTCTTCCATGCAAGGGGAAATGAATGCGCTTGAGAGAAACTTAGGAACACACAAACAAGTGGCTAGAAATAAGTGTTAGTACGACCATGCATACATGTATAAAACAATGTGTAATATACAAAAATAGTGTATAAGATACCAAACAATATAGTAATGTAAATACACAAGAAGACAATTTAAGTTGTCAAAGTGGAATGTAAAGATGGGACATCACTCGATATGTCATAAGACACTCACGAACATAGTGGCTGCATACAACAAACAATTGTGCACACCAAACAGAGGGCAAGGCTTGCATACAATAGCAAACAAAATGAGAAATTACAAACAACAAATAACCATGGAAGCAAGTAATCTTACAAAAAAAAGTTACACATGAAGTTCCCATCAGCATGTTAGAAAGATAACCAGTATGTAAAAAGCATGTATAACCATATAATATAGAGTGTTGAGTAAAAAATGAAACAATAACATCTGTGAGAGATGAATGTGGATGCCCCCAGAGACCAATATAGGATGGGTAGAAGGAAAGCATTTGTACTTTGTGCAAAAGATTTGTATCTAAGATCACAACTAAGCAAAGGCATGAATGCACATGTGTGTATGGTATAGATGAATGAGATACAAGAGATCTAACTAGCATGTGTAATATGGAAACCATATACAAGAAAATACAAGCAAGAGCTAAAACAACCAATATATGAAATATGTTGTGGATAGATGGAATGGAAGGAAAGATGGATGATAGGAGCCACATGCCCTCTAAGTGAAAGGAAATGTATGCAGTGAGGTTCATTTGGTTTTCCCCCTCAGTAGTCAAGAATGAACCATAAACGAGAATGCATCATTAGGAAATGGTCAAATAGTGTGTTGTGTCTAACTTGTTGTGATGAATGTGTATGTGTGTGTTGATGAGACACAACCTAGATGTTAGGATATAAGGGATAAAATATGCGGAATAATCCCTCATAGAATCAAAATAGTAGAAACTAATATGCAGAAAATATTACAAATCTTAAATAAAAGTGCAGAATAAAATAACACAACACAAAGAGATAGTATTTAATGTGGTTCACCCAATTTGGGCTACGTCTACCAAGAATCACTTTCTTATATTTTATTACAAACCACCACTCTCTCATTACAATACCCAGATCTGTTTGGAGCTATGCTATAAAAACTCTATAGAATTCACACCCGAATTCAAAAAACATCTGTAATGTTAAATAATATCTACCATATGCATAAAACCATATAAGTAGACAACTTCTTAAGTAGTTTTATAAAACCATGGGTATCAAAACCATGGGCCAAAACTATCCCATAAACCTATGGGTCAAAATCCTGCCCATATGAGAAAAAACACATTTCCTGGTATATTGGGCACGTTTTAAGGCCAAAAAAATTTGGTTTTCCCCCTCAGCAGTCAAGAATGAAGCATAAACGAGAATGCATCATCAGGAAATGGTCAAATACTGTGTTGTGTATAACACACTGTGATGAATGTGTATGTGTGTGTTGATGAGATACAACCTAGAAATGATGTGTCATAAACCCTATAGCCGAAGCATAAATGACGATAAGATGATCGAAAGAGTGTTGATGCGTCCTAAAGCATACATCACTACTAATTGAATAGAAGGAGTGGTGATGTAGGATAAAGCGTATACCGCTATAAGATGAAGGGATAGGTGAACATTTAGCCTAAAGTGTATGCCACTAACCTAGTAATGTTGTATAATAGAAGTTTGAATGATGAACATGTAATAATGATAAGGTCCATTTGATTTTTAAACCCTCATCATTCGAGTATGGTTTGAGGATCTAAAGTGTGTCATAAGGTGGTGAATGCACCGTGTAGAAGACAATGTAGTGTGTGATGATAATAACCAACCATATGATGTGTAAGATGTGTAGTATGTGATGAATAGTATGTAATACAATGTGTGTAGATGGACTTGTAGTGTGAAGATGTGTTTTATGTAGTATGTAGAATGAGTAGGATGTAACACTAGACTCATAGACCATAAGAGTGTGATACATGTATGAGGATGACTAATATGATGTATGATGTGTAGATGCACAAATGTTGAAAATATATATACTAAATGTAGATTGTATGATGTAAGGTGTAAGACATACGATGCAAGATATGTGAAGAGAGGCAATGTGTGGAAATAGTATGAAAAATGCATGTGATGCAATATGGAAGATGAGTAACATAAGATGCTAACCCTGTAAACAAGAGAAGTGTAATACAATGAATATAAGAATGGTGTAGATGATATGTATGGTGTATATAAATTTGAAAACATGAATGATGTGATATAATGCAAGATGTAATATGTAGGAACTATAGATAGCCTAAGATTGTAAATTGCATGTGAAATGTAGATGTAGAATAGTCAGTGTGTGTAGGCTATTTGATGAGTATGGACAAACATGTAATGAGTGCAATGTGTAATGTGTAAGATGAAATAAAAAGTTCATAATCAAACCTAGTATAGATGTATGTATGATGAAGACTAATATGATGTGTAGAATGCATAAGGTGTGTGAATGTAGATGAAATGTAGAATTTAGTATGAAATACATATGACGTGTGAGAAGACATGATGGGTAATGCCTATTGTGTAGGGTAATGCCTATTTTGTAATGTGTGAGGTTCATGTGTAGTATGTATCCCTCAATAGTAAAGTTTGAGCCGAAGCACAAGAGTGTGTCATCGGGTAATGACGATGCTAAAACATGTGATGAGTATGTCTATGTGAGGATATTGATGTATCATTATGCATGTATGAAATATGTGTTGATGTTAATGTGAAGGGGGGTGTTTGATGATATGCCCTCCAAGTGTGTGGTAATGTATGTATTGTTTGATAAATATTGTTGGACAACAAATAGATAAGTGACGTATGAAGGTGGTGAAGTATCATAGATTTTGTAAGATTTATTCAATGATGGGATAAATAATGAAAGACTGTATGATATGTGTGATAAGTGATAGGTGATTTTAGATGCATGTATGTATGAGTGGTTATGTAATAGATATATATGTTAATGTAATATGGAACAAGGTTCTTTATTGTAATAAACCCCTCAATAGTCATAAGAACCATAAGAATATGATTGTGTCATTAGGAGGGTAGGGTGACAATAGTCACCTACCAAAGACCAAGTTTGCATGAAGCAGTGGAAGCATGGTGGGAAATAGTAAAAGTAGGACCATGTGGTGGTGGAATTTGATTTATCTTGACTATTAGTAGGAGGATGAGTTTCTTTGAAAAAAAATGATTGGTTGCTAAAGCGATGTAGGATGGGGAGGTATTTTGAATGGTGGTAGCTTTTCTAGTGTTGATGACGTTGTCGAAATCTTGATAGGAAGTCAAGTTGTACTAAGTTTTAAAGGAGGTTGTCTACATTAACTTTTTAATGTTATAGATGGTTGCTTAGGTGGCTCTCGACTAACCAAAGAAGGGACACTAGAAATAGTGACATGATCCTCAATAGATGCAGAACGAGTAGTTGTTGGAGCCCATTTGGATGTAGCATTTGTAGATGGTCATGTAACATAATGTTGTGCAGAAAATGAGATAAATACTTGATGCCCAAGATGTTTGATTCTTCATTGGAAAGTGTGGAATTCATTTTCATTATGTCCATTGATTTGATGATAATTGTAATATGGACGATCTTGATATTTTTCTAGCCAATAAGGAGGGTAAGAATGAGTAGCTGGTAAAGTAATTAATTGACTACTAAGGAGCTCATTAAGAAGGTCATGTTGTTGAGTAGTGCAATCAAGGATGAGAGGCTTTGGTAATGGTAGAACTTGAGGATCACTAATATGAGCACATGTAGCAGTCATAGAATGAGATGGAGATGTAGAATGAGAACAAACATGTGCTTAAGAAGCATCCTTAAGTTGTTAAAATTTCAGATTTGAGAGATGTAATTATGGATTCTGTGGCCTTAAATTTGTCTTGAAATAAATCATATAGAGTGTGAATTGAGTCCAATATGGGTTTATTAGATGGAGGAACACTAGGACTAGGTTCATTAGATAGATGGTGGAAAATAGGAATTATTTTGTTTGGTGGCATATTTTTAAGATGACATATAGAAGCTAGTTCTCGTTGTAGAATAGCTTGACAGTTGGGATACATTTTAAGCAAATCAGACAAAGGAACTTGAGGAATGTTAGGAGTAATGATAGAGGGAAAATGAGGATCCTAAGCGTGAAAGTGTTTGGGTTCACCAAAATGATTAACTAAAATGTGGAATTTATTAAGTTGGTATAACTAGGAACAACAATAAATAATAGTAAATAAATATAGAAATGACCCAAGCAACTAAGAAAGTAGATATGTGAAACCCTAGAGTACAAAGAGAGTTAGAAATAACTCAGCTGATTCAAATAGTTTAGTGGAATATGTCGTAGAGATGTATCTTGCATAACTTTTAGGTAGTTTTGATGTTTTGATTTGTACTAACTCTTAAGTGGTTTGATTTGTATATTTTCTCTGCATCATTTTGGTATCAGAGCATGGTTATTTCTCTTATGAATTGATAAGAAGAATGAAGATGAAGAAGCAGAGGAAATGGGTGGATAAGGAGATAGAATATTTGAGAAGAGATTGGAAATATTAGAGGAATATCAAACCACTTAATATTTAGTACAAATCAAAACATCAAACACTACCTGAAAGCTCTATAAGAGGATCCTGACCACTTAGCCCAAAATGGATTAAAACATGAAAAAAGTGGGATTTTAGCTTCCAATGTCAAGGTACCCTACTCACATAGCCTAACCAAAGCAATTTGATCAACTAATATGATAAAAAACCATCAAGAACCTCTTACTTAAAGTCATTTTTTCCAAAACTACCTTATAGGCTTCTTAAGGGGAATTACGTTTGCCAAAACTAGTTGGGAGTAATGTAGACACAACCGAGAAAAAGTAAAACCACTTTCAGATACCCATTTGGCTCCCCATGCTTATTACCAAATTTTAGGATCCAGTTCTAAAGTTATATCTCCTTTCTCTCACCTTCTTCTTTCTAATTAATCTTTGTTCGTGTAGCCCTAGTTTTGGTGTTTTCTGGGAACAAATTTATATATATGAGGTTTCTAGACAAAATCAATACATTTATGAGCACCAATTTGGCTCTTCTATTTGCATACTAAGTTTAAAAAACCAATTCAATGAATAGACACCTTTTTCTTGCATTTGCCCTTATTTAATTAGGCCTCTCAAGCAACAACTAGGCCAAGAATAGCACTGGTAAATATTCTGATACAATGAGAGTATGTAAGGCCTTAAATATTCATTATTATGTCACTATACGTTCTTTTGATGATGTCTTCCAAATCTTGTCTCACAAAACCTTTCCTAATTCTTTATATCCATTTTTTCTATTGGCAATTTAGGTCTCTTTACAAGTCTATAAAACTACGAAAGGAATGATTTTGATTTCTTAGAAAATTTGATCATTTCAAACCTTAAACCTTCTAACTTAGCATGAATACGCCTCTCTCATGTTGTCTATTAAGTTTCAATCACCAAGTCACCCTTTAAGTCTTCCTTTTACTCTATTCTCTTCCTTTACTAGATCCTTCTCAAGCCCTTTCCACGGTCATTTCATGGTTTTCAAAATTCCACTCCTATTCATCACATAAAACCTACTGAATCTATTTTCTTACCTCCTTCACAATGTTCATTTCAATTTTTAACCCCTGGAATGGATCCTTACTCCATTTATCATCATTTTAGAAATTTGGCCATTGTCATGCTACAGTCCTGACAGCTAGCAATCTGATTATTATAAAAATTTTGGGTCTAAATATTATGTATCAAAAAATTTATATAAGATCTCTACTGACCCTCATAACATATCCTTAAAATTTTAATGCCTAATGCTTTCAAAATATATTACAATCCTTGTTTTCATTTGTCAATTGTTTGGGTTTTATATGAGAAATTGTCGTCCTTCGACCACCAACTGATAGAGATATCTTGAAAAAGGAAGAAAATAAAGACTCTCAGCTCTATTATATCCCACTTTCATGCTCTTGATATGTTATATTTCAATTTTTTACCTTTAAATAATTCTCCAAGACCTCCAATCAGAAAATTTCCTTCAAACTCTACCTAGTGTTCCTAGTAAAGCTCAAATATAAGAAAAATTAAGTTTTTTCATAAACATATATTATTTAAAGGCACAAAATCCTTGGAAAATGTTTGTATCATCTTGTGAAACATCCCTAAGCACAAAATAATGAAGAAAAAAATCAATAATTCCTTGAAGCCAAGAATTTTCATTTTCAAATAGAGTTTTTACCATGTGTGTTAATGTGCATAGTTGGATAATCACTATCTTCATGGCTATAAATATTCTAAAACCTGAATCACATAAGAGCATCCTCTAAATACACTATTAAATTGTTGAATTTTTTCATTTTCATTAGTGTTGTCATTGATGTCAAGTTGCATTGATGGCAAAAGCGTTGTGCAGGTTTCTCAAGGTCAACCATGGGTGAAACAGGTGTTAACAAGTTTGTAACAAGCTTTAGGAAGTACTTATTGTGAAGGTTTCTCAAGGTCAACCATGGGTGAAACAGGTGTTAACAAGTCATTAACAAGCTTCATGAATTAGTTCAAAAAATACTCTACAAGAAAAATGTGAAGGTTGATTGGAAGTGCCAGCTCTTAAAGAAGCTCCAGGTGATTGCATGATGATGACACCAAAGGATAATAGATGTTTCACTGGTTCAATGGTGTGTAACAATCTCATACAAGTACATGGTGCATTCAAAAATTTACAAGAATATTTAGGGTCATTGCAAAATCAAATGATGAGTTAGGAGCCTCTGGAGAAATTGAAAAGGTCGGTACACATTGTTCAAATGATCTATAGGCCCGAAACTCATTTTCATATTTTTCTAAGTGTTCACAAGGTTTGTATGAGAATGCGAAAATTCGAAGTACTTAGAAATTTTTATAAAATGAATATATTGAGTGTTTTATTGTACTGTGGGTTCTTCATCAATTTTTGAGATAGCCATGGATAGAAAAAGAAAGCCGTTGAATTCTATAGGAAGACATAGATAAATAAAGAAATCCACAGGTAAAAGAATGGGGTTGTGGGTAAAGAAGGAAGGTCATGGCACAAAGGATAAAGACTCAATACAACGAAGAAAGCTGACATAAGCCATGAAATGGCTCATTGGGGATCAGATAGGGATTTCGGTAATAATTGAATCATCTAGCACAAATTCAAGTGGGACTTCGTTCTCCAAAATTGATATTAATCCAAATATCGAAAGGAAAAGAGGGATAAAGTGTAGTGTGGTAATATAGAGATGCAGAAGAACTAGACATAGCTGACCTGAGTTCCATTGTACCCATTGTGCTCCAATCATGTGATTTATCTTATCAATAACGAAAATGGAAAAATGTTTTGAAAAGGATCAAAAGGTAGTGTATTGCGGACTATATGTGATAATATGGAACTTGTGTGCCATGAAAAATTTAGACCCGATTTGATATATCTTGAGATCCGGGTGTCAGAATTTTATGTTCTTAGAATTTTTCAAAAGGTGATTACATTCTCTATGACTTGAAATAGAGAAAAATATTGATGTTGAGGTATAACTGAATATCAGAGAGAGATATGTGGATCATCCTTTTTCAATATTTGAAAATCCTTGAATGATGAGAAATTTATTGTTAGAAATTTTCTCATAACCATTCTTGACTCCACTAATAAGATGTTGGACAATTAATGCAATCGGAAAAAATAAAAATCAAGTGTGAGAGAGGGAAAAATATTTTTTTTATCTATTTAAACACGTTGAGAAGCATGTGATGTTGTTGTTGAAAGGAGCAAGAGGATTCTCATGAGCTGAAGAAGAATTATTCAAGCCAGAGGTGCAGAGACAAACATAGATATCATAATGTATAATCAATGAAATGCCAACTAATACAAAGACTCATAATCAATTCAGATGGATGCATGAAGACTGATAAAGAGTAAAATATTGTTTAAAGAATGATAGAGAGTCTTGTAGATATATGTGTAAAAATAGAATTAGAAAAGTGGTCATAATCCATTGTGTAAGAAATCTTGATACTATATGATCAATTTGTTTTGTAATATCATCTTCTAAGTGGGAGCTTAGATCATAGGGGCGGTTTCTCCTTACAAGTTGTAGCTTGCTAAATTTTCTGAGTAGGTACTTAGCTTTCTTCAAGTAGGTGCTTGTATAATCTAAAGCGGGTACTTTATAAGTTGAGTGGGTGCTCAACAGAAACCATTCCTAATAAAGCCTTGGTTTCAAAGTGGGTTTTTCTCCTGAAAGGGTTTCCCACTATTTATATAATTATTTCAAGTATCATATTATTATAGTCTCTAAATTTAGTTGAAGTATCATTTAAAAGAGTCTCATCAGTTAATGTAGTCATTATTTCTAACATTATAAAAATTGAGTCAATGTCAAAAAAAAATTAAAATAAAAAAACAAATTTACATTATCGACGCATTTTTGGTGTTACTCGACGTCCTGGCTACCATTGATCCTCAAAAGCCAAATTTGGTGAGTTAGCATCTGACTGGAGGATAGAGGAATCAGAAACTGGAGGTCAATCAATGACCTCTCATCAGTTCCCAATGGTGAGGACACATATCAGTTATGGAGGAACATTTTTTTGGTGTGAGCATGTGTTTTTTAGTTATGCTTCATTTTAGTTTTTCAACTTTTTCGTATGGTGTGTATTGTGGATGCTGGAAAAAAAATTGCATTAGAGAGAAGATGAATGCATATATCCTCTGAATACAGTGATCCTTTTACTTCCATACTTCATTAGAAGATGATCAGTCACTAGATATGTTCATTAGAATTGGTGATCATGTGCAACAAGATCCAAGACAACAAGATCCGGTCAATAGTATGTAATTCAATTGACTTGATTTTCAATTTTCCTATTTGTGTGAATAAATGGAATTTCAAATTGTGGGGGGAAATAATGAACAATGTTCCATTCCCATTCTAAACCCAAAACGATTAAATTCAAAGGAAAATTTTAATGGAAGTGGCATTTGTTTATGTTGTTTGAGATCGAGTGAAAGTGATCAACAATAGTGGCTACAATTAAGAACATTGCGATTCTTATAGGATGAAATGTGAAATATCTTTCGTGTGTGTGTTTTATTTTTCAATTTTTTTAATAAGCAAGTTGTGATTCCTAATACTTCCCTGATGTGCAAGCATAGTGGCAAAATAAATCACAAGAGTAAGTTAGTTCATGGATCTTAGAAGGGTTTGTCGAAGGATCTTAAAAACCACCCAAGGTGGACAGTCAATGGAGCCTGTTCACATCAAGGTTTGTGGTAAGATTGTTTAAAACCATGAAAAGAGAGACCCTTTCTTTTGATCAATATCATGAGTCACATAGCATGACATGTTTCATAGGGGTTATCATATTGTGGTTGAGTGTGTGAATGTCTTTCTACCGTGTTTGCACTAAGGGGGGGAATCTTAAAAAAATACTTATTAATGCTTACATAAGTTATTAAGCTAATACTGTAAGTAATTTATTAAAATAACTTAGGTAGGAGATTAAGGAGTGACTACAGGGATGTGATTTGTTAGAACAATTCACCTATATTTTGGTGATTCGTTATATCAAAATAACTATATATTTGTATATCCTACATGGTTTATTAATAGAATATCATCAATGTGATTTTGTTGTACAATTTTCTCGTACCTCACAATATTCACAAAACCATTAAGCAAGAAGAGTTTTGAATATCTTCATGAATATCTAGGATTCATTAATACTAGTAGTTTTAATAGGGAGTTTTGGAGAGTGTGTAATCTCAACTACCCCATCGTATTGATCAACTACCCAATTTGAAAATTTTTTAAGTTAGGAAATATGTGCCTCTGAATGCAATCACCACCACTTTACATCATCTAGTTTATCACATAATATGAAGGCTTGGGTCGATTGGTTTTCAAGAAATATGCACATCAAGAAAATTTATGGATGATCAATATTTTGAGGGAAACATAAATAAGTGTGATTGCTTATGATTCTAGAAATTGATGAAATCCAAAAAATTCATCTTGATCAATTAAATATTCCAAAGAAAAAGGTTAGCAATAAGCTAATCATGTCCACTTTCAAAAAATGAAATTTGTGTGATTTTTAAAAATTTATGATTACCTTCCAATGTTTTGTGACAACATTCATAATAATAGACTCATTTCATAGGATTTTTTTAACGCCATGATAAAAATATATACACACTTTCTTCTTCCCAATTTGATAATATTTTTAGTGTTGGCTCCACCAATATTTATGTCCAAACATTCATCTAAATTCCCAATGCTATTAATGAAGTTTACTGTTCCTCTGTTGGGTTTTATCATTCCTTCCCTCAAATAAATGTGTCCATTAATTTGAAAAATATTAAAATACATGTTGTTATGGAGAATGTCTAATCTCAAGTCACCCAACCATAGTAATCAATTGTTTAGTCAGAAACATTTCTATAAGTTAGGGTAAATATATGGACTTTGGTATTTAGTGTAATTTTTTTAATTCTTATGTGCATGCCAAAATTTATGTTTGTAGGTGGGTTATTTATGAATCCCACACATTTCTAGATAATTATTATCTCTATATAAAGGAGGTTATTTTTCATAGTAACTATGGAGTACAAAGAAATCAGCACAATTATGCCAAAGAAATTTAAATATATAATTTGTTCATATTATCTGTATCCATTTACTTATGGTTTAATATATTGCGATATATATACTCAATCGCCACAATTTGGTAAGAGTGTGAATTGTAAATTTGGCCACCAAATCCTGTAGATGCAAAATCATGCACTTTGATTCATTATTTAGTCTCAGTCTCATCCTAATATTCATAAGGTTCTTAAGTGAAAAGAGTAATAATTAGCCCATATCTTCTGTTATTTTTAAATTGTTTGTTGTCGTATTCTTGATCTTAAACCTACACTTGCCTAGTTTTTAGTTTCATTCTACCTGTTTCCTATTTCTCACTAGGGTGCCCAACCATGATTTGGGCACCCTGATCCTCTTTGCACTTTACTCCCACCTTTCTGGAACTCTCTAGCAATTTGATCTTTCTATATTTTTGGTGGTCAGCCTTTTCAGGGTTAATTACAAAAATAGAACAAGAGAACCATATAAATATAAATTTGTGTGACCATAATGATGGGCCAAGCACTAAGCACGTACTATCACCACCTAAGGTTGCATCCATAAAAGGCATATAAAGCTAAATTTGCATCTATCTAGCTCCATCACAAGGAACACAAGGCTAGTTCATCTACATCACACTTCATAAGAGGGGAGTCTATTGTTTCCATGCACACATTTATAACATTCTACATCTAGTTATTTTCTTTCTACTTCACAAAGTGTGACTAACACAAGAACACCTAGGGAATAATTACACACACACACACACACCTAGAACTAAATTGGATCTGAGATGTAGTGAAACACTTAGTTATTAAGTCCACCATTGTGGACGCTGAGAACAGTCCCACCCTTTCGTATGCATCTTTCTTTTTTAGGGTTTTGATGTTTTGTCTAGGGTTTTACATGTGATTCTTTATTGCTAGTCTTACAATGACATTAGAGATCACACAAAGACATTCACATGAGATGAAGAGAACACATGTGAACATTCAATGACACTCGATAGGTGTTTTCCTATCCATTTCCATAGAGCAGGGTGCCCAGATCTCAAACCAGGGCACCCACGGGTGTCCCTATCCCTTTCCAAGCACAACAGTCCAGTGAGGTAACTCATATTTGTACTTTCCTAAGATTTTTTGTGGTTGTTTCCTCATTCTATTAACATGGTATATAGTGCGACATAGCTCCGCAACATCTACGAATCATCTAACACCTTTCTTAACCATTCTTGCACATTAGGGTTTCATATTTTCTAGCTTATTTTTCTTGGGTGTATTTCAGTATTTTATTATTCCATTTATTAAGTTATTTTACTACTCCTATAGCATTAGATTAAACTAGAATATTTATATTTTAGTCAATCATTTTGGTTAACCCATGTTCAAATAATCTTGGATCTTTCTTTTTCATCTGTCATGGCTCATGAGGTCTGTCAAGCCTCCTTTCTTCAATTGATTCAAATGCACCCATCTTGTAAAGAAGCTCTCCAAAAACCCTTGAAACTATGTATCTGCCTATCAACATGTTGCCTGCTCAAGTCCATTCTATTTTCAATCATCTTTCTGAGGACTCTCTTGATTCCAAATCTAATCAATCTATTTACAAATCCATTCAAGCCCTTAATTTTTTATTTCAAGATAAATTTCTGACTATGGAATCCATGATTACCTCTCTTAAATATGAAATCCACCAACTTAAGGATGTATCTCAAGCTCATGTTTTTTCTCCTTTTGCATCTTGGAGACTATACTTAAATACATGTGTTTCATTGACCTTATATTGAAATTAGATAATTTCATGACTAAACAAATAAAACTCTACATAAATATAAACAAATAATACCAATATGACTCTATTTATATGTCAAATCTTAAGATTATTACTTTTTTGTACATGCATTTTCACCCACGTGGATTAATAGTAGAAATCAAACTGGAAATTGTTTACTCAATTTAAGGTTAAAAAAGGCCACATACTGATGTAGGTTTCATTGAAATGAGGATAATGTGCATATTATTCTATCCATGCTGCAAACATTGTCACCCTTGGCAAACTAGATGTAATGCATTAGACTTCTATTTACAATATACTGAAGTATGAAAGTCTCTTGATCATAGAACGTGCTTAGAGGACACACTGTCTTATCAAGGTTGTATCCAAATGTGGTTTTTGATTAATCTACTACATCAATGGTGAATAATCCCAATAAATTTTTATATAACACAAAATCACAACCAGCTATATTTATCTTTGTAATATAGAAAATAATCTTTAGAATAGAAGGATCTCGTGCAATTTGCAATAAGAAATGTGAAGTGCATGTGCAGATGGAATTCAACGCTTTCTTGTTCTTTGAAAAAAAAAACAAGACCAAAAACTTCCACCTGAAACTTGTTTGAGGAGATCTGAGTCAAAAATTAACACTTAGCAATCTCTCAAATGGATCGTGTTAGGAAAAAATATCTCTAGTGCTTGCATTGATAAGTTATAAATGTTGATGAATATAAATGTAATATTTTAATATTACATTATGCTTATAAATGTGAAAGGTAGTGGTAATCTATTATTTTTATATTAACAATAATATATATGGTTTGGAGTTGTTATAAACAACTCATGTAATTAGATTGAGTATTGTTACATAAGTAAAAAACCCAACCAAATAAAATTTGTTGGAGATAATCTATCCTTGAATATAGGAGAATACTCTCCAATATATTAGATGTAATCTCATATGTATGTAATGGAAATATAATAGGAGAAATATATTATTTGTATATGTTAAATCAATTATCTAGTTTTATGTGTAATGCTCTTATAATTCTTATCATTAGTATTAGAGCAGTAATGAGATCCTAAAGATTTGTGAGGGACATTAGTTCTGTGATTTGTACCTGTGTATGGTGCAATTATTATATGAGAGTATTATTTCATATTTTATAGTAGCATAAATAGTAGAAGTGTGGGTGTGAGCTTCATATATTTTTCCTGTGTGATTGTCTTGAATATCACATGAATTAAAAATATGTTTGGCTCTCTTGATTCATGTGAAAGGAGGATGTAAGCTTGGAAAATGTTAAGAATGTATGCTGGAAGAATATGCATATCAAAAGGATCATCCACCTTTATAATCTTGTAGACTCGGAGTCGTAGCAATACAATTTGGATGTTGTAATTTTCCACAGGCTGTAATAATCTCTTTGTAGACACCAAATTTAGGTCACACTCCCCTTAATCCCCTTTCAATCAGTTAACCTAACATGTTCACCTCACCATGACCCCTTTAACACACATTCATATTAATCTAATTACTTACAATTGAATTGATACCCATCCTCATATTATTTATTAATTTAATTACTTTATTGAATTAATTTACACCTCATCTACACATGTCATTATGGACTTATTCTTAGCCTGTTAATTAACTAAGACTCATTCTCTACTTATCTTAACCAACTAGGACTTAGTCTAACCCTAACATTAAATTCATATTCCTTCTCCAACAACACCCCCGCTTATCTAAGCGCTAACCATCACTTGATACCCGAACTAAAAAACATAATATGCCAAAAATAGCCAAGATCTGTTATTTTTGGTAAACCTAGGATTTCCCACCCTAACTGACGTCGATTAACCCACAATTGATTCCGGTCACCTTGACCATCATCGATTACCATATATAAATTTTCGCAATATTTTTCCCAAGTTGGTCACTTCAAGTTTTGGAGAAAGCTATTTGCATTCAAGCACAAATCAATTTTTTCTCAGCATCAAGATAACAGAATACATCTAGCCAAAGGTCCAAGCAAGTACTTGAGATTGATGCAAAGGAATTGGCATTCACATAAGCACTCCAGGGAAGCACTTCTATGGCACTAACCACCAAGTTCTTCATAGATTGACCATCACCATCCTTCACCCAACCAGGCTTGCAAATACAAGTAAGTACATTTGATTTTGCATCATTTATGTACTTATTTAATAGGTTCTTTATCTTTTTGTTATAATATCATGTTCTTCCCTGTATTCCTCTATCCCCACCTTCCTGCCCATCTACCTATCCAAGTTCCCCAGCCATCTGGCTCTCCCTACATACCCTTTATACCTTCCTGAGTCTTCCTCATATTATTAAGAACCCAATCATCCCTCCTTCACTCTCTATGTAATCACAGAGAAGACCAAGATTACCTTTTATCAAATTTCACCAAGTTTCCCCTACTAATGCTAGTTACCTTGACCATCATTGGTTTCCCCTTCACTGGCATCGGTCACCTGACTGATGTCGGTTACTGTATCCCCTATCAAATTTCAACTTAATTATCCTTAACATCCCCAAAACCTCACATAACCTTACCAAAATTTGGTACCTCAACTATAACCTCACCAAAAACCTTCCCAACTATTTGTGTAGACACATAAAGATCCTAGACACCGATTTCTAACATTCTTACATTCCCTCACCTTAAACCAACATCGGTCATACCTAAACTATCATCGGCCACACACTGACCGGTGTCAGTCTCTGTGTCTGGTAAACTACCTCAGACCAACAAGCTTCCCATTTATCCAAAACCAACCCAAACTCCATCAATCCTTACCCAAACCCTACCTATGACCTCCAAACGACGTACCCATCCTGCAACCTGACTTGAGACCTTTACTATTTTAATTATTAAAGCATCTAATTGGATTAACATTGATAGTAATCTGAGATACCTAAACTAGAACACTAGCATTAGATTCTCTTAGTTGTATGTTCATTTACTTTATATTGAATTATATATTAGTGGATTGACAACCATTGAGGAAGGAAATCCACTAACCTTTTTCTATTAACTATGTTTTATGGTCTTGCTTTGTATCTCAAGTAGTTCCTTCTAGCGAAAATGAAGCTCACACAATCAACTTGGATCAGGAAATCAGATTCATGCACACAACCTTCAACCAACATTACAACAGGTATTCCTCCTTGGTATTCTACCCTTATCTATTTCATTAATCTACTAAGAATCTAGTGAAACATTTTAGCACACCTGGTGGGACCCATCAAGGGTTCTGTTGTATTTTTCATACCTAGGTAAAAAAAATTGTTTATTTCCCTTTGAAAAGTATTCACATTAATTTTCTTCTCTGGAATCTTCTCCTTCTTTCTATTGTCTACAATAAATCATGCTTTTCGTGCTTTAAAAAGAACACATCTTTCTTTTTACTACATTTTATTAGTGAAAGAGCATTCCTCTTCTTGTTATCCATTTTCTACATTGAACATAATTGTGGATTTGGGCTTAAAACATTTGCATTTAATTCTAGTTTGTTGCATTGTAGCTCACATTAATTAAGGGAAACCTATACGCTATAAGTCATGCCCATCTGATGGTTGACTAATCCAATCGTAGTTCACTTTGCACACTCTCTATACTAAACCACTTAAATAATTTACACATCTTCTTAAACATTATCCTACCTAGAAGAAGTTGTTAACGATTAGAGGATTGACAATGGGTGCCCAGCTGGTTTTTCTATCCAGTCATTATCTCATAGAAAGGACCACCCCCACCAAAAATTTACCTAAAACCATGCTTAATTATTATATTTTCACAGGGTACCTTCTATTAAATAAAAACACTATGTTCTATTCACAAGTTAGTCATAAATAACATAACCTAAAACATAAAACTCACCAATAGGATTTTGTGTTTCTTAGTTTTTGCTTAACTTGTGTTTCGAGTTGAGAGATTGATTTCTCCATTTATTTTCTTCCTTTCACACTCCACAATCATATCTGGCGTATTCCGACTGTTTCTAAGTGTGTCAAAGTTCATCATTACCATACTCAGGTTTTTGGGTTGGTATTTTAGTTTATCTAAGTCACAAAAGTCATTTTTTCCATCTTTTCAAATTTTACAGTGACAGGCATGGTCCAGTGACTGTTATCGGTTTATTCATCTAACCATCATCAATTTACCTAACCATTTCAAGTTACCTTCTTTTTTTGTTCATTGTACCAAAAATATCCCTCATCACATTTTATATTCTTTCTAAGTTTCCTCAGATACATCATCATACCTCTGGATCTTTGAAAACACTGTTAAATCTAGGTTTTAATTCATTTTCATCAGTTATTTCCTCATTTGCAAATGTTTTGATTTTCCATAGTAGCCGGTATTTTTCACCCTAATAGTCATCGGTCACCCTTTATCACCTTCATCGGTTAACCCAATTGTCATCGGTTCCTGTGTTTTAATTTTAAATTAAAATAGTAACCATATTTACCTCCCAGATCATATTTTTGCCATTCCCTTTTGTTCTTTTGTGTCATTCACAGAGATCATATTACTAGGTCTATGCTAACTCACATGGTTTTGACTTGTAATCAATCCAATACCCTTGTATTCCATGCAAGCCTTCAGCCACGCATGCCTAGCCCATCGCGACCTTCCATCCAATCACCTATGGATCTTACTCAGCCCATTATCATTAGTACTGGTGATGAGGAGATCACATGACTCCTTGACCAAAACCTTGCTACCTTACAACATTATCTTGCCCATTCATCTTCTCGAGATTCATTCGGACAACTGGTATACAATATGCCTGTGTCCATCCCCCTTCCCTCACCTCCACTTCTGTGTCAACTAGTACTAACTCGGCCTTACCTTCTTCAACCTTACCTCTCATGGTATCCCAATTTGACCCCACATCATCAAAATTTGTTGCACCTACAGCTTCAGCCACACTTTTAATGTCAATTTCTCTCATAGTGTTAACCATTCCTTCATTAGCCACCCTAAGCATAGCCCCTTCTGTATCTGCCACCTCGTATATACCTATTGCATCATAGCCACCCATGGTGTTGAAAACCCATACTTCAGTCCAAAACATCATCCTCTTCATCCCGCAATCTTTACCTCCAATTACTACAAGAATCACTACATCCACCCCACCTACTTACACATATCACCAATAACCTCCTATCCCGTGTATCACCTATTTGGGATATTTTCTGCTTGCATCTATTCCCCCCTTGCAGTTATTATACTCGGCACAACCATATACTAGGATGTCATCCTCCTTATATGTTCACCATCTCCCCCCTTATACTGTAAGGGGTGCCCGATCATCACAACCTACCAATGACCTTATTAAAATGATGAAGGAAAATATGCAAACATTGGAAGCATCAGTTTCTGGCTCTCGTAAATCTTTAACAAATGATGAAATATGCAATGAGCCCATTCATTTGTCTATTCCCATTCGTCCATACCCTACACATTAGGAAATTCCCAAATTCAACCGGTTCAATAGGAAAGAGGACCTCCAACAACAATTGCAGTCTTTCAAACATGGGTGTTATTTAATCACTCATGATGATGCTCTACTCTGACAGAAATTCTCAATGTCCTTAACAGGACCTGCATTAGATTGGTATAGTAGTTTACCTCGACATCCCATTTACTCATTTAACAAAGTGGCTCAAGCCTTCTTAGACCATTTTTCGATCAATATCATCAAGAAGGTCACCATTACTAACCTGTACTCAACACGACAATATGAAGATGAATCTATCACATATTTTGTTGTTCATTGGCAAAGCCTCATCAACCAACTTACATTCCAACTACCTCAAAGTGAGCATATAGATTTTTTCACCAGTTCTTGTGCTAGGAACATCTCACCAACTCTCCAATTCTAAACCATCCATATGTTTGATGAAGCTTTCACCATGGCTAGAAAACTTAAAATTTTGGGGATAGAAGAGAAGAAAATTCAACTACGTAGAAAAAATGCTACATTCAATTCAAATGGTGCCTCTTCCTCTACCAAAACCCAAAAAAAATCTTCCAAGGCCAAAGGATCTGCCAACATTGTAGTCTTAAAAGTTGGCCCATCTCACCCATCCAATCAATAAAAACCTACTTCTAACCTTTCTCTCATCTAATCTTTCTAGTTCAAGTGGGAGCAATGAAAGTATACTCCTATAGGAGTTCCCTATTCTTCCATTTTAGAAAAACTTCTAAAATCTGGAGCAATTACTTTTCCACCCATCAAGCCACATACTAGTTTTGACTCCGCTCGTCCTATGCCTACATGGTACAAGGAACATGATTTCTGTAACTATCATCATCTTAAAGGTCATAGTGATGCTAATTGTATAACGTTAAATTTTTTTTCTAGGAAATGTTAGAAAATGGAGATCTTATCTTTAAAAACACGAGTGCACTGGCTAATTAAAACTTACATATCTTCAAGAATCCATTTCCTAATCACACCCCGTCATCTAACCAAACTAGCGAGCATGACACTAATGACCTTAATGTTCATGAAGTTCATGTTGTTTTCGAAGTCATACCAGACCTTCTTCAATTTCCTCCTATCCCCTCTATCAAAGAGATTCTTACACGAGGACCTTTACCCATGAAGGAACCTATTTCATCTATTCCTTCACCCATAGAGGAGTCTCCTTCATCTCCCCCTTCACCCATGAAGGATTCCTCAATAACTATCAATTTTGTTTCACCACTCACCTCACAACCTAACGAACAACCTGCAGTGTTAACTCTCTTACCCATGGGAGAATCATGTTCACCTTCCTCTCCACTGAAAGAGGAACCTACCTCATCCTACCCATCATCTACCCTACCCATCAAAGATCCTTGGGAAGCACCACTACCTATTGGTGAGAATTCCCCATTAGCCTTCCAGTATCCTGTTGATTTTCTCTCAGCTCTCTTACCTACAGAGTCTGAAGCCAACCGATTACCTATCTTATAGACATACTTTACAGGGATTACTACTAAGTGAACATCATCTCCTCCTACAACAATGTCATTTTCACGCTTGGTTGACCCCTTAGATTATGTTGGTAATTCCATGCTTTGGGGATGCCTTCAGCTACCTTTTTCAACCCAAATTTGAATGTTGTTTGTTGATACCTCTAAAATTTACCCAAATGTATTTTATACAACTAAACCAACCATGCCCAAGCCTATTATAATGACATCTTCTTCATCACCCTCACCTACATGTAAACCCTTACTAACAATAAAACTTATTCCTATGCCTAGGAACCTACCTGCACCTACACCTTCCCCCACATCCAAAACCATCACCACATTGGGAGTCATGCTAACATCAAGCCTATTCCATTCTCCTATCAAATTCGATTTAGCCTCATCCTCACAATCCCATGCAAAACCAATACCTCCACCTAAAAGGAAGAACCAACCTTCTAGGCTGCATACATGGGTTTCACCAACTACCCCTATTTCACCTTCACCACTTCCATCCATCCTAGGACCTCACCCATCCACCTTGTCCAATCAGCCTCCTACCCAAGGTAAACTAAAAACGCAACAACCTACAGCCTCATCATAAGCCTCTATTACACCTAACTTACATGCACAACATTTTCATTCATCATCACCTGCGTCCTCCCTACCAAATATGCCCCCTACTTCTAGTAGCCCCGTCTCTACCTATTATATTCCTCACTCTTCAACCAATAGCCTCCACCTCGCCTCTTCCAAAAACCTTCACCACATCTTCATTATCACCTTGGCTAACCCTTCCCCTTCTACCATCTTCCTTCCCTTCAACATCATGCACACCATATTCACATTTACCTAGGATGGTGCAACCAAAGTTGAAAAACCAACTACCCTCCAAAGAGGTAGTCAAACCTACAACACCTTCTATCACTAGTTCATATGTAATGCCTTTACCCAAGATGGTATAACCCAATCCTAAATAGTACAACCTACCAAATCAGTGAACAAACCTACTCCACTTCTAATTCCACCTCTTGTGGTACCTCTCCCACAAAAATCACTCACACCTCCATCTCGACCCACACTTACTTCACATTGTGATCCATTGGTAGAATATTACCCCAACATATTAGCAAACCTTTTATAGACCTCTATCATCACATTGCTACCACTTAAACCTTACTACCCCATTCAAACCTAAACCAGTAGGGTTTGATGATACAAAAAATTGTTCCTACCATCATGTGCCAGGGCATGATGTAGAAAGTTGTAAGGCTCTGAAAACCATTCTTCTCCAACTTTGTCCTCATAAATAAAACTTTGATGATGATGATCTTTTAGACAAGGACCATGTTCCCCCTTCACCTATCACCACACACCCTCATCCCTAACCTATCCAGTGACCTTCCTCTCCACATCTACAACCCTTTTATCCTAATCCAAATTTTGATATCAACACGGTCTATATAATAGATTTATCCAAACCTCAGCCTAAATGCCAATGTGTTACTTTCTTTGCACAACACTAGTATATGCCCTCATCATTCTATTTCTCATCTTATTGCTACACTTATCATGCCTCAACTGCTCCCTCACCCAATATTAATATGGTTAGCATTGCCACTTGCACCTAGAAAGACAAAGGAAAGGAGAAAGAAACTAGCCCATTTGTCAATCCTGTGCCCAATATACCATTTGCACCTGCACCAAGAATTACCATTTGGTGACCCACGTACCTTGTTTCTAATGTGGTCACCCATCATACAATGATCAAATGGTTGTACCAATCTCCTCTCAAAATGTCACTGTACAACCTTGTCTAAACCTCTAAGTCTCACTAACATTCCTTCATGGAGGTTCTAAAATTTATTGGTGTTTTACCTAATGACCCAAATCCTATGGCATTCATGATCACTTCTCACCATGTGGAATATCTCGCCACTTCATCACCTTCCTCTGCACCCACTACCACTCTTAGTTTCTTCAATGATGAGATTGTACCTCTTTAATTAGATGATCCTGATCCCACCCTATTCATCTCCATCAACATTGATAATATACATGATTGACGAGTTATGATCGATGGTAGTTCTAACATCAAAACTATATCTTCCCATGCATATAGCCAAATGTGCATCCCCACCAATTATATACATAATAAACCTGCTATGTTTCATTCATTTAATGATGTCATAACTTTGACCCTTGGCACCATCATTCTCGACATTCACATGGGCTCCTGTACTATTCCATAGTTATTCTACATCTTAGAAGGGAAATTCTAGTACAACCTATTTCTTGGCCGACATTTGATCCACATCATGGGTTATGTTCCTTCAACTTTACATCGATGTATAAAATTTGAACATGAAGGACATAACTATACCATTCCAGCTGACCCTTCACGATGTATAAAATTTGAACATGAAGGACATAACTATACCATTCCAGCTGACCCTTCAGCATTCAAAACATGTAATATGTTGTATAGACCTAATGATGTCCTTATACCAATTAAGGCATCCTCCACTTCCACCACCTCTCCTTCACCGATAGCCCCTTCCACCAACATTTTCGCTACCTCATCCAAACCTAACTCCTCTATTCCTAATGTCATCTTTTCCTCTGTAACTAACCCATCTACATATCAACCAACCAATGCTTCTTCTTCTAATGATTCATCCATTCCCCTTACCCATATACAAACTAGTGATCCCTTAGAAGGTGTAACATCCTCATTTTTACACATTAGAACAAGTAAATTTTTTTTTTTGATAAATGCTTCCTGGTTCTAAATACATAATTTAGAACTCATAAATCAAAACAACCATTCTTATAACAGATAACCATATGCAGCTGTAATGACTCGGAGTACCTCCAATCTATTCATTCCATGACTCGGTAATCTACCGATCTATTCATGTGTAGTAAGAGTTGGAGTTTTTATTTAACACATCACTCTTGTGGTTCTCTTCCCTAATCTGGGATTTAGAATACTCTTTCTAAGGAACCTATCTCAATAATTGTTACCATTATTCATCGGCATCTCATCCCTTAGACTAGGTGACTTAGGACAATACAATCAGCAACTTGCGATACTTTTGCCAAAGATTTGAAACATACTGCTTAAGTCTTGTATTCCTTGACGGCATACTCATCAATCTAGAATACGTCCTTCACCCCATTCCTATGTTATGTAGAATGTCTTATACTGACTTCTGTCAGTCTCTCCTATCCCAAGTTATTCACTCAGGAACAGATTAGTAAGATGACAACGTTATAGGGATGCTCCTGAGGACTAGGGATACGCTGACATACTGGGTCAACCCTAGTTAATCCAGTGTGTCAAGATACCCCGAGTCTCCTAGGGCAGCCTTATAACATGACCACATTCCTAATCAGTCCCAGAGTAACTTGCTCGAGTTAAAGGTGTAAATCTTAACGATCAATGCAAAGGGTGTCGTCATAAATCACCTGCATTGTTGTATCTTTGAGAATATCCTAATCTTCTCGAAGGTACAACCCTGCAGTTGACTTGTGCCGTCAACCTTTAAATCTGCCCCGAAAATATCTACTTATTAATAAATGTTACTTATGTTGAGTTAAAATTATACCATAAGATGCTCCCTAAAGGGTATTCTTTCCCAACCCCTGGGTTCCTCACCTTAGAATTACCTTTCTTAGTAAAACCCATTACACAAGAGAAGTTATTAAGACAAGAGGTCCCTTCAAGGAGTTCATAGAATATACATAATTCTAAATCAACAAAATTGGGCAATAACCCTCAATCTTCACATGAGATTGCTAACCAAACCCTTTTTAGGTTTATATCTTTTCTTATAGCTGAAATCTTATCTTACTTATTAACATCGAGATAAAGTGATTAAGATTCCAATTGAACATTGTCTTGACTTAGAACAAGACTAGGAAGTAATAATTTATTCAGCTCGTTTAGCTTCCTGTTCAGGTTTATTTTAACCCTAGCTTCCAGAAAGATAGTGATCTAAATTCCAATTTAGCTTTAGATAGAACATACTAGAACTACTAAACAATCATAAGTATTCAGTCACATATTCTTGCAAGCTTACATTGATAATCACAAAAGTCTCCAAATTATACAATAATAACAATACTCTCAAGATCATTTGAACCGAAGAAGGTCAAACTATCAAGATACGAATACAATCATATAAGTAACAAATAACTATTTTCATTCCTCTCAAGCTAATCAAATACATTTTATGCATTCAACATATTTGATACAATACTCAACAGAAAAAGAACATCTTTCTACAAGTAGTACATTCAGAGAATCAAGTTGTAATTCATCATAAAACCAAATCAAACAATCTGATCATCCTATCAGATCTGCGAGCTTTTACCACTTACGGCAACCATCTGAAAAAATTGTCAACACGGGTCAGTTCGATGAACTGAGCATGATAAGCACTAACTCTTAAAACAATTACAGTCCATCAATTGTTTTCATTAAATAACCTATTTACATGAAATCAATTCGTCAAACATGTAAACATATTTCAGATTATACTCTTGTAATACAATAAAACTATACATGCGTAGCTCTTATTATAGTTACTAAATAGTAATAGATACCTTCCCGATATTTCATCATAAACGTTAGTGACCAAGAAGAACAAATGCATCTAAAACAATTATCCATCTGAATACCAAGTACAACAAACATTAGACAAACCATTACATTCAACATAATAAAATGAATATCATAACAATTCATGATTCCATCAGTATGTTAAAACAATTCCATAAGTTAGATAAAAATATATCAACATATACTTTACAACAGAAGAGAAAGAAAACGATTCATTCATATTTCCCCTCAAATCAAGCTCATGACTGTACCGTCTCCTCAAGAGTAAAGCATTCACCTTATACGCATGCAAATAAATCAGACGAGACCACAAGAAGCACCACATTGTTGTTTAAATTTAAATATAACTTCTTCCTATAGCTTACTAGTAGTACAGTAGCTCTCCCGCCAAGGCAGTGATGAATAATCTATCAAATAGACACCACATAACCTTCCATACTAATCAAAAAATGAGAAAATATCCAATGCCATCACTTTTCGAGGTACAGTTAACAGCTCTTTAGTTAAGTCAAGCTCACAACTAGATATTCATACTAACAAAAGACATAATCATGCACAAACACAACATCAAACCCACCCAGCAACGTACAGCTCAATCTAGTCCCTACTAAAACTCTGTAAGGACTTAGATCCCAAGGCTGAAATCAAAAGAACAACCTTTTCATCACAGTCAAATAAGAGGCTCAATAACATTAAAATAAATGATCTTTCCCTATGCCTATGTAGAGATATTCATATTGAATCCACACAACATGCATAGCCTCATTTAATTGGAACAAATTCTTAAATAATACAGCCATGACTTATATTAGAAGTCGTTTTCAAGAAAACAATCTCAACAAGGTCTCAACCAAGTAAGGTATGAAAAGAAAGACCTTCCTTTTACTTTCCAAAGAATCAGACAGAAAGGGACACAAGGATATAAAATAGGAGTCTGAACGTTATGCACGCACAGCGAAGGTTTAATCGAAAATCAAGCCAACTCGCAACATTTCAAAACTCCAACAGTATCCATACCACTAATGCTCAAAACAAGTTTAGATTGAATTTGCTTTCATGCGACCACAACTCAAGAATCATAACAGTATTCACGACTGAGGTTTTTCAAAAGGGAAAACATAATATACTCCCCAGGTTTTAAAAAGGAGTCTTACCCATGTGGTATTCTACAAATAAACTTCTACAGAAGTAGAAGGATACAGGATACATATCAAATTCAAGAATTCTAACCAAAATAATAACATACCGTATTCACATCTGAACTCCTTCAGGGGTAGAAACGTATGGCATTCACGACCCACTTCTACAGAGGCCAAAATACATTATATATATATATATATATATATATATATATATAAAGAATTCCAACAGAGCCAAAACAATAAGTATTCACAACCAGGATTAGAAATCCAAAATATGTGAAAAATCCAAGGACTCCATAGGGTCATTTCATATGTATATTTATCTTGCAACTTTCATCGAATTAAATCCCATTATTGCAACACAGGGAGAACTTCTACAAAGTCACATTCAAATACTATAAACACAACAAGTTATCCGTTCAAAAGTAACTTAAGTATTATAGCAAAACCCAAAAAGATTCAGTAACCACAACTTATATTACCCATGACAAAACTTATAAAGAAGTCGAAATATACTGAAAATTCATACAAAAATCCAACAGTATCCTTTTCGACAAGTGTTGACAACAAGTATTGACTGTAGCCTGAACCCAACAAGGAAACAATTCATGGACTCCCACAGAACCGATTTCGTGTATTTTCCTTGCAAGCATTTCCACAACTTTATCCGAAATGCAAAATATAGCGAGATACTATAATAGTTCGAAACACAATACACACCCATCAAGGGTTTACTTAAAAAAAGTCGAGCCAGTAAGAAGATGCAACAACTAAATCACACAAGCTACCATAAAAACCTACTGAACGCAAAAATCATCTGAACAGAGTTGTTCTAATGAAATCATTTGAAAGAAAGCAATATATTTAAAGGTTAGGACCTAACATGCCTGGCAATGTTGCTTAAAAATCCAAAGAAGACCACTGAAAGAGCTCAAGCCTTCTCGTCTTTTTCCACGTTAGATTCAGCAACAATAATTTGTTATTTCCATGCCTTATAAACTTTCCTTGACAGAGAAAAGAGCTAGTTACTCTCATATTTGCCATGCAACACCAAGTAGACTAGTGCGAAGAACTAGTGATCAGATAGAGGGAAAACCGGAGCGCATGAAAAACCAAACAAACTACCAGTTTTCCATTTTGCATGTCTTCCCGAGAAACCTGAGCTTGAAGACCGAGTTCCTTAATTGCATTTACTCCAACACTCTCGCTCAATCTCCATTACCACCAACCACCATAGTTGGCGATGGACAAATACAAGTCGAAGACCATTTCTAACTTTGGTGACTCTGCCATGTTGGCTTTTGCTAGCCGTTTAAAACTTCCACTATATCCCTATCCTTCATGCTTATCCATCCCATTTAATGCCATAGAAACTGCCACCCATGGCTCGCACCCTTTCATAGGTCCCCTTTCCTCCTTGTTCATTAGTTAGGTTAGTAACATAGGTTAGGATTTAAGATGCAACTTAGTCTAACCTCCATAGCACTAGGTTACTAACTTAGAACATTTAGCTTATAGCTTAGGCCTAGGTTAGATTAACACTAATCTAACCCATAGATTATAGTTTAGGTTTAGGTTATTAACCTTAATAAATCCAGTTTAGGTCTAACATTTAGAATGTTCAGAATAAGAACCTACAAACATACATTCACGAAAAGGATTCACTCTTGAATTGCCAATAGGCTAGTTGAATAAATGTATCTGAATTTATTACCTGGCCCACGATCAATACCTTCTTGATATTACGATATCGGGAACCAATTCATATGACATGATCAGTCTGAGCTAGACTCTGGAATAGCTTATTCAACGCATTCAGACCTTACAACCTACGTAAGGTCTATAATTTTTGTTCATCCCGAATAAACTTAAAGCATCTCTTGGATCAATGCCTCTGATCTCGGGCTGGGTCTTATAGATGGATAAATCCACAATTCATTCCGAGATCAAATTAAACTCAGGTGCAAAAATGAAAGAAATAAAAGATTCCAATCATATTCTGACTCAGTCAAAGAACTTCAATTGCAAATAAGATACAATACATATCAAGCATGACTTCATAATCAAAGGAACACATCCTTTTACAGAAGAAATCATATATCGACACTTGAATGCTCAGGAGGAAGTAACAACAGTTCAGAGTGTTACAGAAGGTGTTTTTTAATGTCTCACTCTAGGGGAGTACCACCTGTACAACATCGACACATTCCTTACTCCTCAAGAGTATGGTAATATATGGAAACATCCTCGTTATGATCATGGCATAGGAAAAATTTTCCCTTATGGTCCTCCCCACCTTTGCACCAACTTAACGTATGGGATAATTGATACTTCTACCTACTCACCTGAGCCACCTACCCAAATGCAACCATTTTCATTTGACCTTCAATCTCTCACCAACCGCTGCTTCGCCCACACATTCTTCCATCATTTTGCATGGAAGGGTTTTGTATTTTGTTTCTATGAACAACACCCTCATATTGTCATCCCATGCACCACACGTAAACATAAAGACCGAAGTGGTATTAGCTTTCCCGAACCATCCCCTAAGAAGGCCCGAGTTGAACTCATTGAGGACGATAAACCTTCTCCACCCCATCTACCAACTTCACCACATTCACCTTCAGAGTCTATTGATCTAGAAACCATTCCTTCTAAAAAAAATTGTGAACACCATTTCCCTGAGACATTTAACCTATCAACAAGATGTCAAGGCTCCCTCTTCCCTTCCCTTCTAGTATCTTGGCATGATTGATGATGATACACCTTCTATTAACGTCATTCAATGTCAGGATGATGAGTCTATTCTCACCTACCTTGGTGCAGAATATTCTTATATTCACCAGTCGTTACCTTCTGAGACATAAACCATGTTAAATAAATCGACCATCAAAATCAATATCCACACTTAGGATGACCTGCACATTTTAAAGATAGACTAATCTTTAAATATTGTTGAAAAGTAAGATTTTACTTCTTTCCTCTAGGATCGTGGCAACACTTTTTCTTGGTCCTATGCTGATATGTGTTATGTTTGTGGAGCCTATTTTCATGTTAGAGTGTGGTACACCTTCTATGTGTTACACTCGGGTATTTTTACGGCGGTCCCGCTCGCCGGTGAGTGGCTCAGGGGGGTTCGGGGGGGTGAAGCCCCTGAAGCAAATTTTCATGGGTGGTTTATCAACCCATGGGTAATGGGTAACCGTTATGGGCTGTTTTTGGGCCCATGTTTTTTCGATACCCATTGTTTTGTAAAACCACCTCTTCGGTTACCCATAGGTTTATGGGATAGTTTTGTTCTTCCCCATTGTTTTGATACCCACGGTTTTGTAAAATTGCTTAAGTTGTTGTCTATTTATATGGTGTTATGCATATGATAGATACACAAGCAAATGTATTGCAGATGTGTTTTGAATTCGATTGTGAATTCTGTAGAGTTTGTTGAGCATAGCTCCAAATGGATCTGAGTATTGTATTAAGAGAGCAGTGGCTTATAATAAAATCTGAGCAAGTGATTCTTGGTGGATGTAGCCCAAATTGGGGTGAACCACGTTAAATACTCTCTTTTTGTTGTGTTATTTTATTCTGCAATTTTATTTGAGATCTGTAATAATTTCTGCATATTAGTTTCTACTTTTGTGATTCTGTAAGGGATTATTCCGCATATTTTATCTCTTATTCTCTAACAATATGCCTAGTATTGACCCAAACATTGTGGTCCACAATGTCATAACTATTCCTGAAGCCAAACCCGTAAAACAGAAGTTGCGGAAAATGCATCCTCACATTTCCCTTCTTATCAAAGAAGAAATCTAGTGCCTTCTTTTAGTTTCCTTCATCCTACCCATTGATCATCCCTAATGGATATCTAACATCGGTCCTGTCACAAAAGTAATGGGGCACTCCGCATTTACATGGATTTTCGTCACCTTAACTTAGCTTTCCCTAAAGACGATTTTCCTCTACCTAGTATTGACCAACTAGTTGATCTCACCGCTAGCCATGAGATGCTATCCCTCATGGATGGTTTCTCAGGTTATAACCAAATATTACTTGCCCCAGAAGATCAATACAAAACATCCTTCATCACTCCTTTTGGGACCTTATGTTATTGTGTCATGCCTTTTCACCTTAAAAACATCAGTGCCACATATCAACGGTCTATGATTTATATCTTTCATGACATTATGCATCACATATTATAAGATTGTGTTGATAATATTCTTTCATAATCGAAACATCGGGCCGAACACCTTACCATCCTTAAGGTCATCTTTGACCATCTCATCAGATATTGTGTTCACCTTCAACCCAAGAATTCTGTCTTTGTTATTCTTTCTGGAAAGCTCCTTAGTTTTATCTTTTCTTTACATGGAATAGAAGTTGACCCCACTAAAATCAAGGCTATTATCAAAATGCCTCCACCTAATAACCTTCGTCAACTTTATATTTTGCAAGGTAAGTTTCAATCTATTCATCACTTTATTTCACATATTTTTTATTGCTGCCACCCATTTCATCATCTCCTCAAAAAGGATGTCTCCTTCAAATGGGATGATAAATGCCACAAATCCTTTGAAGCCTTAAAAAAATGCCTCCTCTATCTTGTTGGGCCGAAAATATATCGGGTGGGAAGATCTATGGATAGACGAGACTACAGTGTGCAGGGCATAGCCCCTCTTTGATACAGTAAAGTGAAACTGGTTTATTTCTATTCTACCAGTAGGAATCTGTATAATTCCTATAGTTTTCTACCTTCAGGGGTTTGGGATCTTGTCCTAGTAGGGGTATTTCCAACTGTGAACGAAAATGATTGAAGGGAGGAGAGGAGGTAGGATAGATCCGAAGGGAGAAAAGAAATGAATTCCAACGTAGAAAGGTCAGAGGGTTTATGTTTTGGGCTGGTAGTAAATAGATCCAACCTACTTGCATAAAAAAATAAAGCAATATTGATGAGCAGACGAGAAAAAAGTTGAGATAGATCTAACAGAAAAGCAATACATATCTAACTTAAAAAATATCCAATGCACATAACACATCCATTGAGCACAAAGTCTTAATTTCTATATTAATAGTTTCTGTTACAAAAAGTATAAATCCTTTTCCTTCACACTTATATTTTTCATCTAAAAAATGTTCACCCTTGAATACAACAAGTATCCAAGTATATATGGAAGGAGAAGGAGAAAGAAGGCAAAAAGGAACCAACAACTATTTACAAAATATCTAAAATTCAACTGTTGAATTTTGGCTCAATTTAGTGGATGAAAACATCCCATGGTGCAACATGGATGATGTCATCATTTGTGCCAACATATCGTTTAAATACTTTACAAAAATGGGAACAATCCCAAGAGGAAGGAGCTTATTCATCATCATCCTACAGCTGGAAAGGAGTATCTTGTTTCTGCTCAGGAGAAGAAATGTGAAATTGAGCACAATACTCCATGAACTTGCTAATCATCGGTTGAAGTTGATCCTGAGCGAGACCCTTAGTGTGATCACCAATGACCATACAAGTCTCCCACTCATCTCTGAGTCTCTCTGGGAGTTTGAAGTATTCATTACCTACCTCCATCAGGTATCCAACAAAATCATGGCAGGCAAGAAGGTTGTTGATAGATTTCATATCAAAAGAGGCTTCTGACCCTAAACCTTGTGACGCGATCTCATTGAAGAGCCAAATAGTTTCATCTACCTTCCTTAAGGAATATGATGTAGTGAGAAAGCCTAGAGACATCCTTAGGACAATTTGTTCCATTTGATGCATTGCATCCAAGGCTTCCTCCTTAATTTTATCTATTTTATCCAAGACAAATTCCATCTAGTCAACCCGATAGTCCAAAGCAGCAAGGACTTTGTTAAGTGCTCTTGGCTGATTGAATATGCCAAATTTTACTAATTCATCGACTAGGTAGTCGAGCATCTTCTGGAATGTCTCATGTTGTAACCTGACATGGTATAACTCTTCAGAGATAGGTCCCACAATCACTTGGAGTTCTTTATTAGCCTGATCAATATTTTGATACAGCTATGTGAAATTTACAATCACTTCCTCACTATCCTTGAGGATTTGGTCTCTCCAGGCGGATACTACAATACCTTGGTCACTAATCTTGGTATACTCATTTATCTCTTCCTGACTAAGGGCTTCAAGAGTTTCGGTGGCAGCTACAGGAGGTGCACTACCCATTTTCTGTAGGGCTAGGAGAAGATGGTTGTTCTGTTCTTTCAGTATCCTCTTCTCTTCCTTTGCTTCCTAAGCTTTTTGCAAAGGGCATCCACCATAGATAAGGCCTCTCCTTGCATGCTTTCTGAGGATGTTCCCATTGTGACCTGTGTCACTGTATAATCTATAGGAGATAGATCTTTTTTATCCTTTGTGGGATCAAGGTATGTGATCTCCATAACTCTTTCACCTGAAGTGCTTTGAGAGAAGCGGGTTATAGCCTTTTGCTTCTTAGCTCCTTTAGTTGGAATCACGGAGAAGTCCATAGGTGCAATGGGGACTTTCCTCTTGTGCTGACTCAGGTGTTTGGAGATCCATTCTACACTTAGGGGAGTGGGACCAGAGGGAGAAGAGGGAACGGAGGTGGAAGAAGGAGCAGCTACAGTGGACATGGGAAAATGCATCGAGACACTTGGTGGTGGCATTGAAAAAGAAGCCAACCCTCCAACGCTCATAGGGGTAGGAGTCACTGTAGGAGAGGAAACCGTGGGGGTGGAAGGGATCTGAGAGATGAGGGAAGAAATGCTAGGGGACAGATCCACGAGGGAAGAGAAGATGGAGGAAGAGGAAGGGGGAATAGTAGAAGATGGGGGAGAAGACACAACCAAAGGAGTGGTTGCTTGAGTGACATGAGGAGGGGAAGGAGGAGCAGGAGATGGGATGGTGGGAACTTCACTAGTTACAACAGTGGCAACATCCTGAGTGGATGTGCCCATTGGAACACTTACTTCTTCTTCTTCTGGGGAGACCAGGCTTACTACCTATTCCTGGGTGGCAAAAGGAGGACTCTCAGGAGCTTCCTCCTGATCAGTGCTTGATTCTCCTTCTTTATCTTTCCCTTTTCCTTTTGGCAAGTGTTTCAGCCTGGCAGGTGCATTTCCCAAGGGAGACGTGGTAAAGTCCACCCCAAGGTAGATGAGGCCATTCTTCCTACACCAATGCTCTGTGCGGTGCAGATTTCCTTTAACCCTTTCCTTAATAGTCTGAGGTGCCTTTATTCTATCAATCTCGGAAAATGGCCAATTGTCCCTATCCGTATCTAGATAGACCTGATCAACTTCTTGATCAGTTTCTTGGAAACATTTTGAGACAATGGCCACACCATATTGGATGATCTCTGCCAGGGCTAGGTGGGAATGATCCTTTCTTCTGAGCTCTAACCTCGTGATATAGATTGATATAGATATCTTCGATCTGTGGGATGTGAATCAAATAAAGTTTTTCCCTTGGAAGGAAATTGCAAGGATCAAAGGTTGGTTTTGCTAGGAAATTGTGTTTCAAGTTGAGCAACTCCAGCTTCGTAAACATTTCTTGGGATTTTCCATGAGAAGTGCAAGTGTACCTTCCCACTCTATGGGGGAATGGAGTTACACCCTTATTTCTTTTTAGAAACTTCTCATGGTACATCATAAACTATTTGGATAGCTCCAATAGGATCAAATGGGTCCCGCATACCTCGGTAACTTGGTGGGCTCCCCTAAGAATTTGATGGCTCTGAGATAAGTGAAAGTGGGGAATTGCGTAAATAACACCCCCCACTTCTCTGTAGTAGTAACCATGCTCTTGGTCATCCGACCGTGAGTCATATTAGGCCTCAAGAGGTAGATGACGCCATAGAAGAATGCATCATTGATCTTGCTTAATTGTGTGATGTTGTTTTCCATTCTCAACTCTAGATAATATTCATATATTCTCACTTCGGGCCATACCCCGCATCGGCTTAGTGTTGGGTAGTCTCTTTTAGAGGTAGCAATGTATACCACGTAGGAGTTCATATAGAACCTCCCTGTTGTTGAGAGTTGTTGAAGCTGCTCGGAGATGGTGTTGTTGATAATCTCTACCCATTCAAAACACTGATCAGGCACATTTTTGCTCATTATTTCCAAGTATATGAGCATCCATTTGTGAAAGTAATGGGCATCAGGAAGCTCAAACACCCTTCTTAGGAAGGTGATGGTGTCACTCAGCTCCTCTAAGAAGTCGCTGCGATGAATAACTTACGGCCACCTGGTTATCACCTTCTTATTTTTCAGATATACTTCATTCATAAGCTGTATGCATTTGTCTTCATTTTAATTCCATGCTTTTATGCAGTATTCTTGGATTATTGCCATAAAATGCTGGTGGTGGGGGATAGCCAACATGATTTCGAAGTGCCAGACAATGAGGTTGATTATTACCTCACCCTTCTCATTTTTGACACATCTTGTGTTCTTATTGTTACAACGGCCCACCACCATCATGAACTCATTGTGAACTGCACTCATGGGAATTCTTGCAGTGAAATGTAAACCACTACCAACTAATTTTTCCATCCATGGACTACCTATGACCTTCTTGGTTTTGGCCCAAAAGTCCTCCATATCTATATGACCAAGTTTTGAATCCTTGATGTCCAAGTCACACTCTGCAAGGGATTCAGGCATCCTGACCCTTTGGTATTTGTACTTCATTTCTTCTTCTATGAGTTTGGCCTTACCCTTAGACTTGGTTGGCTTCTTACTTGATGAAGACATGTGTGAATCTGAGTTCAGCTGCTGATCTGCAAGAAGAATCAGGGAAGTCCATCGCAGAAGAGCCATGTTAGCTGTTAAATCATCCATCAAAGCTTTACAGAATGAAAAGTTATCAATTTACAAGCCTCAGGGCACAAAGCACAATTCTATTATAGGCTTCAGGGTCAGAAAAGCAAGGCGCACTTTAGGAGGATGTTACATGGAAAAAAACAACGCAAAAGGGGTGCAGGGCATAGAAAGAATACTCACAACATTCGGATGTTTATGTCATAGGATGTTCACTTACACCATATGAAGGGTTTTAACTGGGCACAGATTTATTTGGTGTAGTAAGGGCTCAGGATGCACCATTGGCACAGATATAGTATATGTTGCAAAACATTACGATGCACTAAAGGGCATAGGTTCAAAGGGTGCATCATTGAGGTAAGGTGTGCCAATGTTTTAGCTTTTGGCACGGCACGAGAAAGGGCTTCATGACATTCAAATGTAGGTGTAGATGTGGTTGCGCTTGCACCTGTGTTAGGTTTTAGGAATTTTTATAAGGTGCGGGAAAGGTCAATGTTGCATGCAGGGATAGTGTGCCCCTTTGGCGCGACTGTATTTAATGTAACAATAACGAAGTTTGCGCCAAAGGAAAACAGTGGTTTGGATTGCAATAACTTTAGATTTTTCACTTTTTTGACGGGTTTGGGGTCTTTTTCCTCTCTTAACTCAGATTTTTCAGTGAGGGGAACAAAGGAAAGAGGGTCAGGGATTCATTTTTGAGACAAGGCCTCCCAGGTTTAGTAGATCTGGAAGGAGGGTAAAACCGTTTTGAAAGTGGGTCGATTTGCAAAAATGGGCTGGAGTTGTATTATTTTCTTAGGTTCATTCATTTTTGTTTTGATAATACCAACCCTAAACAACAACGAAACCACAAAAAAACCACAAGAAAAGCAAGGACCACTTACCAGGAATATATAAGATGGAGGAAATGATGTGGGGTCCACGAATACAATGAAAAGCAACACACGGGGCTGACAGGAGCGCTGACAGGTGCAGAAGAATAACCTTTTTCCACATTTTTTCAGTCGTGAAAATGACAGGTCGGATGCGCCTATTTATAGAAAAAGGTGCAATAAATGCGCCACCAAATTTTTGTAAGGTGCACCTAGGTAGACGCCAACATGAAAATATTTGTGCCCTAGGCGTAGTGGATTTGGGACTGTCAACATTGCTTTTTCAGCGCTTTGGCGCACCATTCAGGGGCGCAACATTTTGAATGTTGACAAGATGGCGCATGCACCTTGGTGTAGGCTTGAAAGGCACATCATGGGAAGGCACAACATTTGGAATGTCGACACTCCAAAGGATGTGCCAAAGGAAAGGAGGGGGCACAGTTTCATTTGATGTTGCGTGAATAAAAACTCCCCAACCAAAAAAGGACCAAATGACTAAGTTCGAACAACTAGATTCTTTGGAAAGGGATTTTATGCCATTCCGAACGCTAAGGGACCTCAACGGGGAACCAAAACAAAAATTTGGTATGGTTACCTGCAAAATTTCCCTTGTCAATTTTACAGGATAACAACTGGCTCTTTCTAGGGACTATCTTTGAGCAAAGCTTAAGGGTAGAGAATCCCAGATCTACATGTGCCTATCCATTGGGTTACAGAGTCAAAAACAAGGGCGACAAAAAAAGGAAAACACACAACCAACAAAATCAAACACACGACAAAAATAAACACACAACTAAAGCAAACTGTACAAAGAAGAGAGCAAGCTCTACTTCCTGAATATTTTGAGATGTTGCCCGCTATAGGGAAGCGGGAGCTCAATTCCATCTAGATACGAGAGATAGAAGCTATTCTCTCCATTGAGCTACTTGATCTTGAAAGGCCCTTTCCAAAGGGAGTCAAATTTTCCATGCATGCCCTTTGGCTCTCTTTGCTTGTCCCATAAAAGGATGAGATCTCCCACCTTGAAATCCCTTTGCTTAGCCTTTTTATCGAACAATCTCTTGACTTGAATCTAATGTTCAGTGATCCTGTCGACCACTCTTACTCTCTTTTCTTCAAGCTCTATTAGATACATGACCCTCTTTTCAAGAGAATTCTAGAAAGTCTCATCTTCGATCACTCGTGCCAAGCGCAGAGCAAGAAGTTCCGTAGAAATGGGAAGCTCAGCGTTGATTCCATATAATACTTGAAAAGGTGACATACTGAGAGACCTCTTTGGAGTAATACGGTCTGCCCACAAAGCATCATACAATGACTTGTGCCAGGACCACTGATTCTCATTGACTAGCTTCCGTATGATGGTTACTAAGTTCTTATTATTGGATTCTGCCTGACCATTTCCCTGGGGGTAATAATCTGAGGCATGGGCCAAGGTTATCCCGTATTCATAGCAAAAACTGATAACTTCCCATGAGGAGAAGTTGGAAGCATTATCAGCAACAATCTTGTGTGGGATGCCAAATCTTACAATGATACTTTCTTTGATGAAGTTGCAAACAACTTCAGAGGTGGCATTCTTAACAGGTATGGCCTCCACCCATTTGGTGAAGTAATCTGTTACTGTTAGGACATAACTATGTCTGGCACTTGATTGGGGATGTAGTGCTCTAATAAATTCAATTCCCCATTTCCTAAATGGTTCATCAATAATGACCGGCCTGAGGGGAAAAGTAGCCAATTTTGGTTTACCAACAAACTGTTGGTAGAGCTCACATTTTTCTACCCAGGTGGTTGTATCCTGAAATAGTATTTGCCAGTAGTACCTGGCTCAGATGATCTTATGTGCTATCACAGATGAGGAGAAGTGACCGCTACAGGTTGAGTCATGAAAACTTTCAACCAATTTTATCTGTTGTGGTTTGTCAACGCATCGCAAAAAGACACCATCAATAGCATGTTTGTATAAACCGTCATCCCATATGACATATCTGGCTGCCCTGAGCTTTACAGTCTACTTCTCTTTTGAATTTAGATGAGGTGGGAACTCACCGTAGGTGAGAAAGAAAGTGATATCGAAATACCATTCATTGCTAGTCACAAAAAATAGAACCATAGGCAGAGAATCAACTTTCTTTAGTTTACCCTGTGCTCCATTGATGCAATTAACTTCCTCTTTAGGGACCTCTGAACCTTTGTTTTCAGCCATAAGCTGACATAGGCCCTTGCCTCTTACCAGCTTGGTTGGTTTTATGTCTAGATCATACTCTTGGACCTTTGCGATCCAATTCCCCCATAAGCTTCCTAACTCCTGTTGAGTTAGGATAGACTTGACTGCCGTGTCAGGAACCAACACTACCGTATGAGAGTTTAGGATGTAATACCGGAAGTTCTTGACTACTTTGACAACAACAAAGGTATGATTTTCTAACTGAGACATATTCAATTCATGAGGCTTGAGAGGAGAGCTCATGAATGTGATTGGAGATTCAACATCCTTAGAAGTTCTTTTGCATTAAGATGGTTGATACAATATGCTCAGATGCATAACTGTACATGATAAAATCCTTGGAGAAGTCGGGACATACCAGGATGGGTGCATGGGTGATGGAGGCTTTTATATCCTTGAATGATGCCTTTCCTTCTTCACTCCACAAAAAATTTTGTGACCCTTTCATCATATTTGATATGTGACGAGTCTTTTCAGCAAAGTCAAGAACAAAGCGTCTGAGAAAATTCACCTTTTTGAAGGAGTGAACACTGGTCTTACTTGTGGGTAAGGTAAGGCTCTGAATAGCCTTAACCCTTTCGACATCTATCTTTGTTCCTTCCTTGCTGACAATGTGTCCCAGCAACTTTCCTTCAGTGACCCCGAAAATAGACTTTTTTGGATTTAGGGAAATCCCATGTTCTCGGCATCTAATCAATACTTGCTCCAAATGATCACAATGATCACTTCACTTTTTAGAGAACACAGTTAAGTCATCTAGATAAAACATGATGACCTTTCCCATTATACCTTTGAATGTGAAGTCCATTCACTCGCTGAAAGGTGGCACTAGCATTGGTTAAGCCAAAAGGCATCCTGCTATAGGTGAATGTGCCCCAGGGAGTAGTGAATGTTGTTTTGAATCGGTCTTAGGCGAGACTTCGATTTGATTATAGCCTGAAAAGCCATCAAGCATGGACAACATCTCTGAACCAGTTACTACCTACAGAACTTGATCCATTATGGGCAGCGGGTAGTTGTCCTTCAAGGACGCCTGATTCAGATTGCGAAAATCTACGCATATGCGTATTTCACCATTCTTCTTTCATACTGGTACGATGTTTGCAACCCAGGTACTATGATGGATAGGAAAGATAATCCTCACATCCAGCATCTTCTGTATTCCACCTGGATGGTACCTGAGATTTTGGGATTATAGTGCCTCTGTTTCTGGAAAAGGTTTGACATCATCTTTTAACGGGATGTCATGCTGAACGTCCTTTGGCTTGAAAGACTTTAGATCGGCATAAGACCATGCCAATACGTCCATATATTTCTTCAGCAATTTGAAAAACTTCCACTTTTCTTCGGGTGTGCAACATTTCCTGATGTTCACAAACTGTGGATGTTCCATAGTACCCAAGTTGACCGGTTTAGTTTCTGGAGAGGAGTTGGGGTCATCTTGTCGCTTCTTCTTGACAAAATGATCATGTTTGTCAAACAAACATTCCAGAGAGACTAAACCCTTTGAAATTTTATTTCCCTTGAGCTGACATATGCCATCACCTTCTTTTGATTTATTTGCTTGACTAGTGACAGATTCACAGCATGCAAAAGTAGATCCTTCAAAATGAAGCTCACTAAAATTTTCTGCTTTCTCTAGAAAGGCAATAAGTTGATTGTCATCGTTGAATACTTGCCAGTGCTGAGAATTATCTGGCATGCTTGGGCAGAAGACTACCTCAATGGTATATGTGTTTGTTTTCAACCCTGGGTGAGGGAGCATAAGAGATGCTGAGACGGCCAATGAATCGGCCATGTCATTCTGAGCTCTTGGAACGGCTTTTATTGAGAAAGCATCAAATTCCTCAATGTTGTCCCATACTACATTGTGGTAATGTTTGACCCTTTCATTCTTTACTTGATATATTCTTTTCACTTGATTAACGATTAGCTCAACATCACCCTATACTTTTAAGTTCTTAATTCCCCTTTCTTTTGCAGCTTGCATGCCAAGTAGCAAAGATTCATATTCAGCAGTATTATTTGTATTGAAAAATTTCAACTTGAAAGAGAGAGGAAAAATCTCCTCTTCAGGAGATATTAGCACAACTCCAGCACCGCATCCGCTAGCTGCATAACTACCATCAAACTACAGTGTCCATATCTTGTTAAGGTCCTCTTCCTAGATGAGAATGCCCATTTTATCAGACTCAGTAGATAAGAATTAGTTCCCCATTCCTTATGATTTGAAGATAATTTGGGCTTTGGGGTCATCAGAATTGGTGACCAAGTACTTATTTTGCGATTTAGGCTCCAATGTCTGCATTACACCCTTGACGGGGATTCTGGCTTTGGACCAGTCCATATGGATCTCTCCACCAACTTCTCTAAAAAATATTCTTCCTAGTAGAATTCCATATGCCGCTGGGATATCAGCAACGAGGATGGTCATCTTTACTCTTTTCTCTGGGAATGCCGCAAACGTGCAAACTGTGCGTCTTTGATTTGACCAATCAATGGAACCTATTTGGTTTCCATGGAGTAACATCTGCCAAAAGGCTTGGTAAGAGTGAGGCCCAAAGCATGGGTGACCTTTTCCGGCATGACATTATTGAAAGCCCCAGAATCAATTATGTAGTTGCTTAGCTTGTGACCATTGATTAGGAGGGAGAGATAAAAAGGTTCAATTTTGCCTGACATGGAAGTCGAGGCAACATTTATGTGAGATGCAGGAGGAGTGGAAAGGATTCCTTTCGGAGAGGCATGAGAGGTTACGGTAGCTTGGATTTGGATATATTCAGTCAATCTTACAAGCTGCTCAGGGTTAGACTGAAGATATTTAGCCTTCAGACATTTGAATCTTGGTCTTTTTAGCATGATCGATTATGTTGAATGTGGCCAAGGGTTGCATTGATGAAGGAATGAGTCCCTCACTTCACGATGGTAGGGTAGGGTTACTGGTCTTTATGGGAATAGAAGAAGGCTGATTTGGAGGAGAGATGGGAGGAAAATATTTTTTTGTAAAAGACTTAATAGGAGGTTGAGCAGGAAGAGGATTACCTCTTTTAGCAATGGTTGGAGGCGTGTTCGACATAGCCTTCTCTTTTTGTATCCTGGTAGCAACTTCTGCTTCTTTTCCTTGGGAGCGGGTGAAAATAGCATATGACTGTCCACTTGCATACCCTTGGGTACCCTCTTCTTCATCAGATTCTTCATCTTCAAATTCCATATACCTGATTGTAGAGTCGTCATTCGATTCACTGACATCTTGATCATCTTTTCCCTGTGATGAAGGTTCTTCATAATTTTTCTCTTCTTCTTCAACCTCGACTAGGGCATTGACCGAAGGGGCCTCAAGTGCCAACTTTGGAGTAGTTGTAAGCAAATGTGGCCTTTATGGGGCATTGTTGGAAGTGAAATTTCTCCGTGGGATATCCCGGTATGAAGTGTTAGGAGAAGCTTGAGCTAATTGCTTCTTTAATGCAAGAAAGTCGTTTGCCATCTTTTGGAATGCCGGATCTAATGAAGTGGCTTGAGAAAGAGTTGAAGTTTTAAGCTTAGACGACTCTCGTTTTAACTCACCAGATATAAGTAGGTTATCTTCTATCCGAATGGTTGTAGCTTGAGCGAGAACCAGGGTGGTGATTTGTTCTTGTAAGAGTAAGAAACTTACTCTTGAGCTCATGGCGTTCACAAAGAAACACTTTTGATTTTCTGGTGTTGGCAGCATGGCAGGCGGCACATGGTTAATTAGTGAATTGAAATGAGTGATAAAATCACGCATGGTTTCATTGACTTCCTTCTTCAGGTGAGTGATCTTTGACAGTAATGCAAATGCGTCTTCTGAAGGCTTATACCTATCTTCAAATGTAGTTCGTAATGTGGCCCAACTGGTGATAGATCCGGCCAGCAAATGTTGGAACCACTTTGCTACGGGTCCTTGCAAGGTCTCTAGAAAGAGACGTACTGACACATCTTCATGGGTCACATCCAGGATGTTGCATGACATAATGAATGTAGATATATGTGAATCTATGCTTTGGTTTCCACTCCCATCAAATCTTGGGAAATTCTTGCAGTTTCCATGAGGGAGTGCGTGAATAGGATGTGGCAATGCGAGAGGGCCCATAGCATTTCCCCATGGTACTGCCATTTGAAAAGTTGGAAAGAGGACACAAGCGGGAAGTGCAGTTCCACTGAGCAACAGAACACTGCAAAGGGATGTGGAGGCTCTTTGTGAAAAACGGTTCTTTCATGGGGGTGAGACACTTCTGGCTGACCGATCAGTTGAACTCAGTGATGAGAAGCGTGCTGGTGTAATACTGAAGTTGTGCCTTTGAAGTAGATCAAAAATAGGATCAACTTCTCCATGAGCTCTCCTACTACAAGTAAATGGCTCACTAGCCAGCGTATCTTTCAGATCTACAATGTTTTTAGAGCAGATTTAAAAACTCTTTTTGGTTGTACTTGCTGATTTTCTGATTTTTCTAACAAAAATCAGCAGCATGTACTTTTCTAAATATTTAATTTTATCCCTCTTTTGAAAACTGATTGTGGTTTAATGACAAAGATCAACAAGGATAAAATGATGGTTTAACTTAGTAAGCTGATTTTCAGATCTTAGAGTTGACTTTTTGCAAGGGTTTGAAATTATTTGTAAAACTGTCAGAATCTCAGATCTACGGAAATATATGGGTTTTTGTAAAAACTCAAGCGAACTAAAGATCTCTAACTAGCCTAGATCTATGGATCTCTGAAGAAAATTTTCAGTTTGGATCACTTTTGCAAAAATTTGGATTTTAAGCAAAGAGTTAAGATTTGCAAACAGGTAGTGCTTTTTACAGTTTTATCTATTTTCTTAGTTACCTTAGCAACCTTAAAAGTTGTTAGTGTCTTTTAACTGACACAACACTCACATAGATCTGGTTCGATCCCCAGTAGAGTCGCCAAAAACTGTTGGGCCAAAAATCTGTCGGGTGGGCAGATCTATGGATAGATAGGCCAACAGTGTGCAGGGCATAGCCCCTCTTTGAGACAGCAAAGTGAAACTAGTTTATTGCTATTCTACCAACAGGAATCTATGTAAGTCATATAGTATTCTGCCTTCGGGGAGTTTGGGATCTCATCCTGTAGGGATATTTCTGACTGTGAATAGAAAGGAATGAAGGGAAGAATGGAGATAGGATAGATCTGAAGGGAGAAAAGAAATGAATTCCAAAGCAGAAAGGTCAGAGGGTTTATGTTTTGGGCTGGTAGTAAATAGAGCCAAACCTACTTGCATAAACGAACAAAGCAATACTGATGAGAAAATGACAAAAAAGTAGAGATAGATCTAACAGAAAAGCAACATAGATCTAACTTAAGAAAGATCTAATGCACATAACACATCCATTGAGCACAAAGTCTTAATTTCTGTATTAATATTTTCTGTTACAAAAAGTACAAAGCCTTTTCTTCTCACTTCTATTTTTCATCTAAAAAATGTCCACCCTTTGAATACAACAAGTATCCAAGTATATATAGAAGGAGAAGGAGAAAGAAGGCAAAAGGAACCAACAACTATTTACAAAAAATTTACAAAATATCTAAAAGTCAACTAGTGACTTTGGGGCAATTTGGTGGATGACAACATCTCATGGTACAACATGGATGATGTCATCATTTGTGCCAACATACTTTTAAATACTTTACAAAAATGGGAACAATCCTAGGAGGAAGGAGCCTATTCGTCATCGTCCCATGGCTGGAAAGGAGTATCCTGTTTCTGCTCAGGAGAGGAAATGTGAAATTGAGCATGATACTCCATGAACTTGCTAATCATCGGTTGAAGTTGATCCTGAGCGGGACCCTTGGTGTGATCACCAATGACCTCGCAAGTCTCCCGTTCATCTCTGAGTCTCTCTGGGAGCTTGAAGTATTCATTACCTGCCTCCATCAGGTATCCAACAAAATCATGGCAGGCCAGAAGGTTGTTGATAGATTCTGTATCAAAAGTGGCTTCTGACCCTAAACCTTGTGACGTGATCTCCTTGAAGAGCTGAATAGTGTCATCTACCTTTCTCAGGGCATATGATGGGGTGAGAAAACCCGAAGACATCCTTAGGATGATCTGCTCCATTTGATGCATTGTATCCAAGGCTTCCTCCTTGATTTTATCTTTTTTCTCCAAGACAAATTCCATCTAGTCAACCCGATAGTCCAAAGCAGCAAGGACTTTGTTGGGTGCTCTTGGGTGATCGAAAGATGCCGAATTTTATTAAGTCATTGACTGGGTAGTCGAGCATCTTCTGGAATGTCTCATGTTGTAACCTGGCATGGTCCAACTCTTTGGAGATAGGTCCTGCAATCGCCTGGAGTTCCTTATTAGCTTGATCAATATTTTGATATAGCTCTGTGAACTTAATAATTACTTCCTCACTATCTTTGAGGATCTGGTCTCTCCAGGCAGATACTGCCATACCTTGCTCACCAATCTTGGCATACTCATTTATATTTTCCTGACTAAGGGCTTTAGGAGTTTCGGTGGCAGCTACAGGAGGTGCACTACCCATTTTCTACAGGGCTTGGAGAAGATGTTTTGTTCTATTCTTTCAGTATCCTCTTCTCTTCCTTTGCTTCCTAAAGCTTTTTTGCAAAGGGCATCCACTGTAGATAAGGCCTCTCCCTGCAGGAGCTTTCTGAGGATGTTCCCATTATGACCTGTGTCACTGTATAATCTGTAGGAGATAGATCTTTTTTATCCTTTGTGGGATTAGGGTATGTGATCTCCATAACTCTTTCACCTAAAATGCTTTGAGAGAAGCGGGTTATTTCCTTTTACTTCTTAGATCCTTTAGTTGGAATCACAGAGAAGTCCATAGGTGCAATGGGGACTTTCCTCTTGTGCTGACTCAGGTGTTTGGAGATCCATTCTGGACTTAGGGGAGTGGGACCAGAGGGAGAAGAGGGAATGGAGGTGGAAGAAGGAGCAGCTATAGTGGACATGGGAAAATGCGTCAAGACACTTGGCGGTGGAATTGAAAAATAAGCCAACCCTCTAATGCTCACAGGGGTAGGAGTCACTGTAGGAGAGGAAACCATGGGGGTGGAAGGGATCTGAGAGATGAGAGAAGAAATGCTGGGGGACAGATCCATGAGGGAAGAGAAGATGGAGGAAGAGGAAGGGGGAATGGTAGAAGATGGGGGAGAAGACACAACCAAAGGAGTGGTTACTTGAGTGACATGAGGAGGGGAAGGAGGGCGCAGGAGATGGGATGGTGGGAACTTCACTAGTTACAACAGTGGCAAGCTCCTGAGTGGATGTGCCTGTTGTAACACTTACCACTTCTTCTTCTTCAGGGGATACTAGGCTTACTACTTCTTCCTCAATGGTGGAAGGAGGACTCTCAGGAGTTTCCTCCTGAGCAGTGCTCGTTTCTCCTTCTTTATCTTTCCCTTTTCCTTTTGGCAAGTGCTTCAGCCTGGCGGGTGCATTTCCCAAGGGAGACGTGGTAAAGTCCACCCCAAGGTAGATGAGACCGTTCTTCCTACACCAATGCTCTATGTGTTGCAGAGTTTTTTTAACCCTTTCCTCAATAGTCTGAGGTGCCTTTGTTCTATCAACTCAGTAAATGGCCAATTTTCCTCGTCCGTATCTAGATAGACTTGATCAACTTCTTGATCAGTTACTTGGAAACCTTTCGGGACAATGGCCACACCATATTGGATGATCTCTGCTAGGGCCAAGTGGGAGTGATCCTTTCTTCTGAGCTCGACCTCATTATACAGATCGATGTAGATATCTTTGATCTATGGGATGTGAATTGGATCAAGCTTTACCCTTGGAAGGTAATTGCGAGGATCAAAGGTTGGCCTTACCGGGAAATCATGTTTCAAGTTGAGCAACTCCATCTCCGTAAACATTTCCCGGGTTTTTCTATGAGAAGTGCACAGGTGTACCTACCCACTATGAGGGGGAATGGAGTTCCACCCTTATTTCTTTTCAAACACTTCTCATGGTATGTGATAAGCTGTCTGGACAGCTCTAATAGGATCAACTTGGGTCCCGCATACCTCAGTAACTTGGTGGGCTCCCCCAAGAAGTTGGCGGCTCTGAGATAGGTGAAAGTGGGGAATTGCATAAATAACACCCCCCACTTCTCTGTGGTATTAACCACGCTCTTGGTCATCTAACCGTGAGTCATAGTAGGCCTCAATAGGAAAATGACATTGTAGAAGAAGGAATCATTGATCTTGCTGAATTGTGCGATGTTGTTTTCCAGTCTCAACTCTGGATAGTACTCATATATTCTTACTTGGGACCATACCCCTACATCGATTTCAGTGCTAGGTAGTCTCTTTCAAATGTAGTAGTGTATACCACATAGGAGTTCATGTACAACTTCCCAGTTGTTGAGAGTTGTTGAAGCTACTCGGAGATAGTGCTGTTGATGATTTCTGCCCATTCAAAACGTTGATCAGGAACGTTTTTGCTCATGGTTTCTAAGTATCTGAGTATCCATTTGTGAAAGTAATGGGCATCAAGAAGCCTAAATACCCTACTTAGGAAGGTGATGGTGTCACTCAACTCTTCTGAGAAGTCACTGCGATGAATAACTTGTGGCCACCTGCTCACCACCTTCTTGTTTTTTAGATATACTTCATTCATAAGCTGCATGCATTTGTCTTCATTTTCATTCCATGCTTTTATGCAGTCTTCTTGGCTTATTGCCACAAAATTCTCGGTGGTGGGGGATACCCACACATGATTTCAAAGTTTCTGGGCAGTGAGGTTGATTATTACCTCGCCCTTCTCATTTTTCGACACATCTTGTGTCCTTATTGTAAAAGTGGCCCACCACCATCATGAAATCATTGTTTACTGCACTCACGGGAATTCCTGTGGTGAAATGTAAACCACTACTGATCAATTTGTCCATCCATGGACTACCTATGACCTTCTTAGTTCTATCCTAGAATTCCTCCATATCGATATGACCAAGTTTTAAATCTTTGATGTCCCCTGTCACACTCTGCAAGGGATTCAGGCATCCTGACCCTTTGCTATTTGTACTTCATTTCTTCTTCTATGAGTTTGGCCTTACCCTTAGACTTGGTTGGCTTCTTACTTGATGAAGACTTGTGCAAATATAAGTTCAGCTACTGATTTACAAGAAGAATTAGGGAAGTTTGTTGCAGAAGAGCCATGTTAGCTGTTAAATCATCCATTAAAGTTTTACATAATGAAAAGTTATCAATTTACAATCCTCTAGGCGCAAGGTGTAATTCTATTGTAGGTTGCAAGGTCATAAAAGCAAGGCACACTGCTGGAGAGTGTTGCATGGAAGAAAAAAGCGCCAAAAGGGGCACAAGGCGCAGAAATACTACACACAACATTCAGATGTTGGTGTCATAGGATGTGCGCTTGTGCCATTTGAAGGGTTTTAATTGAGTGCAGATATATTTTGGTGTTACAAGGATTTAGGATGTGCCATTGGTGCATACATGGTATACGTTACAAAACATTATGATGCACCAAGGGGGCACAGGTTCAAAGGGTGCATCATTGGATGGTAAGGTGCACCAAAAATTTGAGCTTTTGGCACGGCACGAGTAGGGTCTGCACGAAATTTGAATGTAGTTGTAGACTATAGTTGCACTTGTGCCTATTTTAGGTTTTAGGAATTTTTATAAGGCGCGGGAAAGGCCAATGTTACATGCAGGGATAGTGTGCCCCTTTAGTGCGACTATGTTTAATGTAACAATAACGAAGTTTGTGCCAATGGAAAACTAGTGGTTTTTGGCTTGCAATAACTTTAGACTTTTCACCTTTTTGGTATGTTTGGCGTCCTTTTCCTCTCTTAACTCAGATTTTTCAGTGAGGGGAACAGAGGAAAGAGGATCAGGGATTCATTTTTGAGACAAGGCTTCCCAAGTTCAGTAGATATGGAAGGAGGGTAAAATTGTTTTGAAAGTTGGTTGATTTGCAAAAACACGGGTTGGATTTGTAGTTACTTTCTTAGGTTCATTCATTTTTGTTTTGATAATACCAACCCTAAACAACAATGAAACCACAAGAAAACCACAAGAAAAGCAAGGACCACTTACCAGGAATATATAAGATGGAGGAAATGATGTGGGGTCCATGAATACGATGGAAAGCAAAACATGGGGCTGACAGGAGTGATGACAAGTGCAGAAGAATAACCTTTTTCCACATTTTTTCAGTCGTGAAAATGACAGGTCGGATGTGCCTATTTATAGCAAAAGGTGCAATAAATGTGCCACCAACCTTTTGTAAGGTGCACCTAGGCAGACGTCAACATGAAAATATTTGCGCCCTAGGCGTGGATTTGAGACTGTCAACATTGCTTTTTCAGTGCTTTGGCACACCATTTAGGGGTGCAACATTTTGAATGTCGACAAGATGGTGCAGGCACCTTGGTGCAGGCTTGAAAGGCACATCATGGGAAGGTGCAACATTTGGAATGTTGACACTCCAAAGGATGCGCCAAAGGAAAGGAGGGGGTGTAGTTTCATTTTATTTTTTGTGAGTAAAAACTGCACCCAACCAAAAAAGGACCAAATGACTAAGTTCGAAAAAATAGATTCTTTAGAAAGGGATTTTATGCCATTCCGAACGCTAAGGGACCTGACAGGGAACCAAAACAAAAAAAATGGGATGGTTACCTGCAAAATTTCCCTTGTCTATTTTACAGGATAACACAACCACCTGTGCTCATTCCCCCTAAGGATGACCAACCATTTTACCTTTACATTTCTACTACTGATCATTTCTTGGGTGCCATGTTCGCTCATTGCAACAAGCAACACAGGGAGAAAAAGTTTTATTATATAATTTGTACACTTTTAGACTATGAAAATAAATACACTCACACCAAAAAAATCTTCTTAGCTTTAGTTTTTGTCACCACTAAACTTCTCCATTACCTACTTAACAAAAAAAACTTCATTATCACCAATATTGACCCTTTACATTACATATACGCCAATCCCTATCAACATCAACATCCTACACATTAACTCATGTTTCTTGCAAACCTAGAACTCAAATCCATCCATCAAAAATACGTCAAAGGATGAACCATCACTGAAAAACTTCCAGAAACACCTCTCTTTGGTAATCAATCCTTCAAATTTTATTTCCTGGAAGAATCCATTTCTACCCTCTCTTTGGACGATACTGTTTACCATATGACCTTATTCTTTGATGGTACCAAATGTCAGCATGGAGGTGGTGCCAGAGTTATCATCATTCCTCTTAATGGTGAGTGTATGCCATTATATTTCAAACTAGATTTTCATTGTACTAAAAATATCGTCAAATATGAAGCACTTGTATTAGGCCTTCAAACCACTATTTCCTTAGACATTAAGTCAATTAATATCTTTGGTGGTTCTCAATTGGTTGTAAACCAAGTTAATGGTATATACTAGTGTCATAACAAGATACTTCAGAAGTATAAGCATCATGTAGACATAATTTTGACTACCTTTGACCATTATGAACTTCAAACCACCCCACGTTCCACTAATTTTTTTGTGGACACCGTGGCCTTCCTTACTTCTCAAATTCCTTCTTCGCCCTTCGAATCAAAAAAAAAATTCACATTACAAGGGCTATAATCACCTTATTATCTATTTCAATACGTCAACCTTGTGAGAACCATTGATCTTGACCCACGTGACCATTGGTATAAGAAATTTTCTTACTATCTTTCCCTTTCCATTTTACCCCCAGATCTTACTTGCAATGGAAAACAAGCCTTTCTAAAAATTCTCTCGCTATGTCATCATGGGTGGTTCTCTTTATAAATGTGGCTTTGACAGTATCCTCTTACAATGCCTTACAATTTTTTAAGTTCCCTACACCATCAAGGAAGTTCACAATGGAATTTTTGGAGGTCACTTTAGTGGTTTAGCCGTCACTAAATGCATTCTCTACCTGGGATATTATTTTCTAACCTTAAACCGTGACTATTTTGATTATGTAAAAAGTTGTGTGAAGCACCAGCAACATGTTAATATTCATCACACACTTTACAAGTCACACAAGACCTTTGGCCTTTCTCTTAATGGGGTTTGGATCTTGTCGGAGAGATCAATCCTCATTATTCCCAATTTCATCAATGGATTATTACTGCTATTGAATACTACACTAAATGGGTAGAAACCATACCTCACATTTCTACAAAAGCTAAGAAAATATGTGAATTCATCAACCATCACATCATTTGTTGCTTTAGTGTTCTTCGCCCTCTCATTAATAATAATGGTAAATAGTTCAAAATAAAACCATACAGAAACTATGTGACGCCTTAGGCATTCAAATAATTTTTTCTTCACCTTACTACCCTAAAAAAAACAGCCAATCATAATCAACCAAAAAAACCTTAAACAAAATTCTTATGAAATTATTTGACGATACTGGAAAGGACTGGCATACACACATTCCCTTTACTTTACAGGCTTATTACACTAGTATTCATGCCTCAACTACTGCCATACCTTACTCTCTAGTCTACAGTAGAGAGGTTGTTTTTCCTCTTGAAGTCCAAATTGCATCTCTTCATATCTCACTTAAAGAGATGCTCAACGATGATGACTTTCACCACGATCAGTAGGCACAACATGAGTTATTAGATGAATGTCATCTCAATGCTCTTGATCACCTCCAAATATACCAAAAATGAATCAAATTTTCCAACAATAAATGTGTCCATGAACGAACCTTCCATTTCAGTGACCTCATCCTGGAGGAAAATCGACATGTCACAAAAGAGGAGAAAAGTAAATGGGGAAAAATTGCTCCTAATTGTCTTGGACCCTATATCATTACTCATATGTATGGATTAGGTTCTTATCATTTTTCTTCCCTCGAAGGTAAACCTAAACTTGATCCCCTCAATTCCTTACATCTTCGACCATTCTATTATTGAATCAAGTCATATATCATATTCTATTGAGTTAAAATGATCATCCCTTAAGCACCATTCACCTTTCATTTTACCTATTTTAAGGATCAACGACTAAACCGGAATAATGTGATTACCTGTCACTTTTCGACCTTATGTTCAATTTGAGTACTATAATTCTACGCATGACATGATTCTCATGGATACTTTTCACTTAAACCCTCTCTTTCATAGTTAACCTCTATGGGCTATGGTTTTGTCTTCAACACAATTGCCTATCATTCTTTATAGTCTTGTCTATGACCTAAAAGTCTAAAAGAAAAAAAATTCCAAAATTAAAATGGGATTCAACTCTGTGAGTCAAACTTATAGCAAAAATATGACTCCCTCAAAGATGACATCTACTATTTCTATGTCGTTTTTATAAGTAGACTACTCCCTTGAAGGACGGCTATACAAAGCTAATATATATATATAAACAAAATATTCTAAAGCTTCCCGCATTGATTAGCTTCAGGAAGACCTCAAGGAGATAATCTACTCATCCCATATAGACTTCCCACATCGATTAGTCTATACAAAAAATAAAAAATAAAAGGATAATTTTTTTTGTCATGGACTTTCCTATTTTGATCTTGGGTCTTATACCAAATAGGAATGATGTCTCACCCCCAATTACGCTAAACTAGATTCTTTCACCTCATTGCCTTTTTCATCCTAATCTTCTACCTTCTCAAGGGACTTGCCGAAAATGTGACATTTTGTGATCATGCGAATTTCGTTACCCTTAGAACAGTTAATTATGCAATTCCTTTAGGGTCTTACATTCATAAACCAATCTTTGGTATGATATACTCATTAGGATTCTTATCAATTAGGTGGTTTTTTTCCACCTCTTACCATACACATTCTTCATCACTTGTTGATTCTCCTATATAGGACTAGACCATCCACACCTACATTTTAAGGACTCCACTTTCACTAAAATCACCCATACCTAAAATGAACTAAAATCACCCATACCTAAAATGAACTAAACTCAACCATGCCTAACTAACCTAAACTCAACCATTCCTAACTGACCTAGACTCAATCATGCTTGAAACCTACCAACCCATCCTTCAACATCATCATATTCTTCCCTAGCTTATGGGAGAACTACATCGGCTTGAGGCCCCTTTTTACTGGGGATATATAGGTAGCACTCCGAGGGCATGGGTCCTTGGAGGTTAGTTCAGCCACTCTTTACCCTCACCCATTTTCCCCCTTTTTCACATTCTAACTTAGTTAGTTTCCATTTTTCACAACACTTAGAAATTAAACAAACATTCAACATACATACCTACCATTTTATCACATCATCAAAACATTGATTTTATATGACATCAAATATTTGTAAATTTCCACCATAACATACATATACATCATCATTTATTCTCCATTTTACATAAAACTTGGAAATGAAATCAAACCCAACAACATGACTCCACCATGCCTAACTCACCTAGACTCCACGATGCCTAATTCACCTAGACTCCACCATGCCTACATGACCTCGAATCAATCATGCCTAATTAACCTAGTTTCCATCAATACATAATAATAATGGAAATTAAAACATAGGTACATCATCCATACATTCAATATCATCATTTATATAAATGGGAGAGTCTTTGTATCACTACACATATAAATAGATAAAAATAAATACAAGTATCTCAAGTCACTCAGATACAACCTCACTATCTTTGGCACACAATCCGGTATATATATCAAGAATCAAAACAATGATCATCTCAAGTGACTACACATTAGCCCACCTGATATCCTCCAGGTCAGTCTCACATGTCTCCTCCTCCCAACCTGTCTACCGCTCTACCAAATACTCTCCACCCTCCATGGGTCTCATTCTAATCTCCATCTAGCCCTCGAATGGGCATGGCCTCTTGAACTAGTACCCTCACCCTGACCCTGTCTCTAGGATTGTCAGCCCCCTGTGCTCTCTGAACTATGAGTGTGAGATCTATTCCACTCACTCGCTGCCTCTTGGGCTTTGTACTCGGCATATTAAGGGACACCTATACTGACCATCGTCAGGTGATCTTGATAGTTACAAGAATCATTTAGGGCATCCCTAAACCTCACCATAGTCACCATCTGAGGTGGTGTCATAGGTCTAAATGCAGCCTATGAGCCATGTCCTGTAAATAATTGCTTCGATCCTTTTACCTGTGATCCCTGTCCTCCTCCCTGTACCATGGGACCATGTCATGTCATTTGCTTCCTATTGTATGGGACCATGTCATGTCATTGCTTCCTATTGTATGGGACCATGTCCCTAGACCTATAGAAGTACATGTGTTATAATCTTTGCCTATAAGTCCACTACCTGATCTATAAACTCTTCAACTTTGGAATTATCCACAAAATCACAAGTTAAATGTTGTTATTCTACTTTCTATTATAAAATGATAGAGATAGCTAGTGAATGAATTTTACTTATGCTTAGAATCCACAATTTCAAGAAAGGAAAGAATATAAACTCATAAACACCAACAAATTTTATCTTGGAAACCTTCAGAGGAGGAAAAACCAGTCGGGAAGGGAAATTAATCTTTCTTCCCAATTATATTAGCCAATTCAAAACAATAAGTACAAAAATTACAATAAGTATGAAAGAGAAGTAGATAATATCTCACACTTCCTCCCTATTACTTGATTGCTCTGTCTCAACACTCCTTTCTTCTACAAAACACAATTCTAGCACTAAGAACTTCTTGCTCACTTACTTTCATGCTTCAATGATCTTTTTCTATTCTAAAAACATGTATTTATATCCTTTCTCATGTCCTCCCATACACTGGAGAATGGGAAAGGTCATGGAGGAGAAGAGAAACAGATAACCCTTCAAATTTTGGGATTTTTTGTTTCATATTTTTTTTTTCTGTCTGAAAGAGCTAGGACAACCACCCAATACAGACCAGTGGTCCTAGGACTTCCACCCTAGTTGGGTGGTGGTTCTGTAACTGCCACTGTATATAGAGTGCCAGACCTATTACTAAAAAGATAGAACCTTCATGTATTATTTTTCCTTCTTCGTGTTGACTGGTCTGATGAAGTAGAGTAATTTTAGATCCCTATAGATCACACCTCCCCTACTTAGGATGCTTTTGGTCCAACAAAAGCTTAGTACGGGAGTAGATGAGGAAATAATTTCCTCACTTTCTCCTTCAAGTACCATTAGCTTGCCTTGGTTTCTTTCCTTTCAATCCAATCTACCAAGACTCCTACGGACCTCTCCTAGTCTCTTTAACCTTCTGATGCAGCACTACATCCTCCTCCAATTCACCTCATGATTCCAAGACACAATCCTCAATGGAAGGTAGAAACTATAGTCCATCTTCATCTAACATAGATGGCTCATATAGGTGTAAGTTATCATAGTTTACTACAAAGTACATCCTCATAAATGATGGTAAATCAAGTTGAAAGGCATTTTCTCTAACCTTCTCTAATATGGTGAAGGGCCCATATCGTAGTGGCTTGAGCTTCTATCTTTGACCTTGTAGTATCTCCTTGCTAAAGTAAAGCCAAACTTTATCCCCCACATGAAGCTTATGTTCCCTACTATGCTGACCATGCCTAGCTTTGTACTTTTCTGGAGATTTCTCTAGCTCTTCTTTGAATTTGAGACGGATTTTTAGGATCCTCTTAATAAATTTGTTTGCTCTAGTCACTTATTTGTCTCATGTCTCTTCTACATCCTGCTTCCTAACTACTATGTCTAGTAGATTTGTAGGTAGATATCCCAAGCATGCTTCAAATGGTGACTTCATAGTGGATGTGTGTACAACTCGGTTATAAGAATGTTGAATGTAGGCTAAGGACTCATCCCAAGTCCTTGGGTATTTGTTATTATACCCTCTGATTAATTGTACCAAAGTCCTGTTCACCACCTCTGTCTTTCCATCTATCTGTGGATGGAAGTTTATGCTCCTCTGAAACCTGGTATCCATCTTATCCCACAAAGTAGTCCAAAACTTCCCCAAGAACTTGGAATCCCTATAAAAAATAATAGACTTTGGCAAACCAAAATGCACCCATATATTAGCAACAAAAATATTTTCCGCCTCATGTGCTTTTACTGTCTTTTTACATGCCATAAGAATACACATAATACTAAATCTATCAACAACCACATAGAGATAGTCATGGACATGTTTAGACATAGGTAATCCTCCTACAAAATCCATAAAAAATACCTATCCATGGATGAGTAGGTACTATAAAAGGCATATATGAACCCTCCTTCCTAGTCTTAGGCTTCCTGGTACAACAAAGTTTACATCCACATATAAATTTTGATACTTCTTCTTGCATATTGGGCCAATACACGTACCTTTTCAAGTGGGCTAGGTCTTACCAACACTAGAATGTCCCACTACTTTCAAGGCATATGCTTCCCTCATCAATAGAATTCTTTCTTCTTTAGGCATGCAAAACTTCCCCCATCAGTAGATCAGCCCATCCTTGAGATAAAAAACTTCTATCCCTATCCTTTCAGTCCCTTGAGATTGCAACTGCTAAAATTTCATGCCAAAGTCTCTGTCCTAGGCATATGCCTCTCCGTAAGCTTTCTTCGTGAAGAGCTTCATCTGAGAGATAGTGGCCAAATAGGAAAAATTCTCCTATGTGGGCAGCCTAGAAAACATATCTTCCACCAAATTTATACTACCCTTCTTTTATTTGATCACCAAATGGAACTGTTGAAGGAACCCCATCCATTTGTAGTGCCTTTCCTGCTGTAATTTAGACTTTGCTTGCAAATACTAGAGAGGTTTGTGGTCAGTGTGTACAATAGTTTCTATACCCAAAAAATAATTATTCTATTTTTAAATTTCCTAAACTAGTGCATACATTTCCTTATCATATACAGAATATCCTTTAAATTCTGAAGTCAAAGTTATAGAATGATATCATACAAATTTACCTCCTTAAAGCAACACTATGCCCATAGCGTAATCACTGGCATCTATCTCTACTTCAAAAGGTTGTTGCAAATTAGGAAGAGAAAGTACTAGAACATGACTAATATTGTATTTCAATAACTCAAAGGATTTGTCTTGTTCCTTACCCCAATCAAAACCCTTACTATTTGTGGCCAATGTGTGTAGAGGTATTGCAATTGTGGAGAATCTTGGAATGAATTTCCACATGTACTATACTTATCCCAAAAAACTCCTAGTCTTTGTGGCTCCTTTTGGTGTTGGCCAATTAGTGATGGCTTCCACCTTATTTGGATCCACTTATAGCTCTCCTCCTCTAACCACGTGCCCAAGATATACAAGTGAATTTTTGGAAAATTCACATTTCTTCATATTACAAAGTAGTTATTTCTCCCTGAGAACTTACAATAATTTTTGTAAATGAGTTAGATGTTCTTCCCATGTGATACTAAAAATCAAGATATCGTCTAGATACAATGACACATGAATCTATGAAATCCCACAATACATCATTCATCAATCTCATAAATGTAACGGGTGCATTGCATAACCCAAAAGGAAGTAATAACCATTCATACAAACCATGTTTTTTCTTGAAGGAAATCTTCCATATATCTTCCTCGTTCATTCTGATTTGGTGATAACCAGACTTGAGAACCATCTTCATGAAGAATTTGGCATGATGAAGTTGGTCTAAGAGATCATCTATGTGGGGAAGTGGATATATGTTCTTTATGGTGATCTTGTTCAAAGCGCGGTAGTCAATGCACATTCTCCAAGAACCATCCTTCTTTGTTACCATCTCAATAGGTGAACCGCATGGTGAGGTGCTTAGACATATCACACCTTGGTCTAGTAGTTCCTGGAGTTATTTCTTTACTTCAGTACTCTCAAGCAAGGATTTCCTATACAACTCAATGTTTAGTAGAGAGGACTCTGGCAATAGCTAAATCTCATGCTCTACTTCCCATTTTGGTGGTAACCCACTGGGAGCCTGAAATACTTCCTAAAAATATTGAATAATACTATCCAAATCATGCCTTCCCTGGTTAGAAATCTCTAAAACTTCTACCCTATCTTTTTTATCCTTTAACAAAACTAAACAAAACTAATTATAATTTTCCTGAATAAGTCATTTTGCTTGGTTAGCACTTACCATGGTAATCCATGTCTTACATTGGTGTGCCAGGATGTTGTAGCTGATCCCATATGGACCAGTTTTCCCTTCTTATAAATATAGCATCCCTAAATACAAGTAAGAACTCCCAAATACAACATCAAAAGCATCAATTGGAATAAGGTCAGCTTCAAAAACATCAATATACTAGGAATTTATCCCAAACTTGACCTTACATCTTCTTGTTACCTGAATTTCAACACCCTTCTTCATCCAACCCAAAGGATGAGGGTATGGATGCCCGTAAGTCTCAAGACCAAGCATATTTGCAACTGCTTCAGAAATCAAGTTAGACTGAGAACCGGTATCAACCAAAGCATTTGCCTTAGTTCTCTTGATTTGGAATAGTCTACTCATCTCCTCTTCCTAGTTGTCCATGTTGGTGGTCGTACATCCAAGCCTTTTATCTACATCAGATTCATCTTTGATTTCTACCTCCCCTTCTATTTTTACAACTATCACGGACTTCTTTGAGTCCTTGGTTTGGTTCTTTGGATGTAACTCCAGATGCAACTTCTAACATGTAGCTTTAGTATGACCATTGATATCACAGTTCTTGCAAAAATTATTGGGATCTTTACAAGTATTTAAAGTAGTGGCATTTTTTTTACCTTTCCCTTTCCACTTACCCTTGTTACTTGTATTCCTATAATCTTTTTTATGCTGATTTAACAACTGATTTCCCTTGGTTATGCTTCTCCTTGATTATTTTCATCATCTAGGTAGTATGAGTGCACACATGCTTTGTTGATATCTTTGGGATTTGTCGAGATGAATTTTCTTCGAAGGTGAGTGTGAAGTCCTCCCAAGTACTTAGTCAGAATATCCTCATCCTCCAAGTCCATATTTAGCAAACATGATCTACCTCTGAAACTCTGTAGTATAGTCCTACACACTTTGACCACAACCTTGTCTAATATACTACCTTTTAATCATTTCGTCAGTCTTGTGGCCAATAGGATAGAAGTTAGCTCTAAGTAATTCTTTAAATTCTTGCCAATATTTCACAATAGGATGCTTCTTCTTTTCACAAGTGGTTATATGGGTTTCCCACCAAACCAGAGCGTGTCCCTCCATTTTGAGACATGCAAAGGTGATCCTCTATGCCTTAGTGACATTATGGATGCTAACGTAGAATTCTAATTGTTTTAACCATTTATCAAGCAACTTTGCATCTGCTTGTCCTTCAAATATTTTAATCTCAACTTTAAAATGAGTATGATCAGATTTTACCTTTTCACTTGCGTTTGCAGTCTTTTCTTCATGTTCTTCCCCATAATTTTCCTCATGGTGGCTCATCCCTATGCCAAACTTGTCAGCTAAGCCTCGAACCACTGAGTCCATGGAGTCTTTCTTGACAGAAGTTGTCTTCTAAAAATCTTCAAGCTCTTCTTTCCTTCTAAACATCCTATCCACCATGGTCTCTAGCATCTTGATTCTATAGACCAAGTTCTCTTTCTCCATTTGTCCCCAAATAATCTGTTTCCACTTCTTTGTAGAGATTTCTGGATTGCAATGTAAATCCTCTTCGCCTTTAGATTTTTTCATTTTCATACAAATCCAAGAACGAATACCACATTCCTAGATACTTGTTAGCTCTAATACCAAAATGATTTGTAAACTCTTCAACTTCAGAATTATCCACAGAACCATAAATTAAATGTTTTTGTTCTACTTTCTATTAGAAAATTATAGAGATAGCTAGTGAATGAATGTTGCTTATGCTTAGAATCCACAATTACAGGATAGGAAAGAATATAAACTCATAAACACCAACAAGTTTTATCCTGGAAACCTCCAAAGGAGGAAAAACCATTAGGGAAGGGAAATTACTCTTTCTTCCCACTTATATTGGCCAATTCAAAACAATAAGTACAAAAATTACAATAAGTATGAAATAGAAGTAGATAATATCTCACACTTCCTCCCAATTACTTATTTGCTCTATCTCAACACTCCTTTCTTCTACAAAACACAATTCTAGCAATAAGAACTTCTTGATCACTTGCTTTCATGATTTGATGATCTTGTTCTCTTATACAAACATGCATTTATAGCCTTTCTCATGTCCTCTCGTGCACTGGAGAATGGGAAAGGTCATGGAGGAGAAGAGACACAAATAAACCTTCAAATTTTGGGGTTGTTCATTTCATATTTTTTGTTTTCTATCTAAAAGATCCAAGACCGCCACCCAATGCAGATCGGTGGTCCTAAGACTGCCACCCTGGGTGGGTGGAGGTTTTATAATCGTCACTCTATATAGAGTGGCGGTTCTATTACTAAAAATATAGAACCTCTATGTATTATTTTTCCTTCTTCGTGTTGACTGATCTAATGAAGTAGATTCATTTTGGATCCCTATGGATCACTACATGTGCCTATTAAGTTGCCAATTAGCCTTGTAAACCAGCCTCTTGTTCCTATAATGTGGATACCTAAAATCCATCACCATATCTACCATGTGTGGGCACCTATCCCTGTGCTATGTGGGCCTATAAATCTGTCACTTGAGCCTGTAGGGTGGACACCTGTGCATGTGCCCCTATCAACTAACCCTGGAAACCTCTTATTTACATCTGTAGGGTGGCCACTTGACCCTGTAATTCATCTCTCTTAACCATGACCATAGCAATATATGGCTTCCCTGGCCTTGGTGGTGTCACCCATCGTTGTGCCGCCCACCACTTCCTATATCCATCAGTGACTCTAGCATCATCAATACACCTATCAACCACCTATTCCTCCTTGTCTATCGGCACACTCAGAGGTGGTACAGACAAGGTCTCTCCATGTAATCATGATGGTACTATGGGAAGGGTGAGGCATGTCCTGTTGCAGCATGAACTGTTATCTAACCCTATCTAGGGGTATCATCTCATGCTCACTAACACAACACCCCTCTATCCACCTCAATATCTAGAGCTCCTCTAACTCCTCCACCATACCTCTATAAGATGGAAAGTCAACTTAAGGCCTCCAAACAATGTCAACTCCTAACATCTCCTTTAATAACTACCTATAGTATACAACATCATATGTGGCCCTAGCCACCCTATACTACCCACTAACTGGTACCCAATGTTTGTATCCAACTCTAAGAAATCCACCCCTAAACCAATTATATGTAAAACCAACTAGTCACACACATATAATGAGCATTTATGCCCAGTAGTGTAATAAAAAATTACAACACATACCGAATCGTTGTAATCTCCCATAAGCCCGTAGCTCCTTATATAGCTGAACTAGGAAATTTGAGTCCTAAGCGAAGCACATCCACTCCTCAATCATATCCTGGATTACTCCCATCAGTGCTCGTGGGAATCGGCCACCCTCATAATCATGAAAGAAAAAATAACCTACCACCTCCATCATCAATACAAATAGCCTCATCTCCTATGGGTAGGTTACATACATGTCTCCATAAGTGAGACTCGCATTGTGATACCTTATCTCACCCATCACCTCACCATAAATAGCCACTATCATCTCCGTCAATGCTTCAGAAGTAATAGAATAAATTGGCTTCCCAATAATCGATAGTCACATAATCTTGTACACGTCCTCTAGGGTGACGATCTTCTCTCCCATTGGTAGATGAAAATTTTTGGTCACTACATCCCATCTATCGATGAGTGTGAACATCAAAATATGATCTCGAGCTATACACCTATAGCGTCGGATCCCAATAAGTCCAACCTCGGTCATATGCGACCACTCCTATATGGTCATGTTGGGCCACATCCATACCAATAGGGGTGGTACTTTATCCTGCATCCTTAAGTTGATCCCTAGCTTACATCATCCAACACAACCATATCAAAATTTGACTACCTTAAATCACATATTACCCAATAAACCATACCCAACCACATCAATTGTACTTACCCCCTTTACCTAATTTACCTACAAACCTACTAACTCTTATCATTATTACCCATTCTCTCGGTTCACTTCATCTATTTACCTATCTCGTATCACCAAAATCATATTTTTACCCTCCTCCCTATACATACACTCTTCACCTATCCCTTTTTACCTATTTTCCTTCCATACCTAGCCCTTCTTACCCTTATTCTTTGTTAACCTTAACCGGCGCCAGTTGCCTAGACCATCACTGATTTTCCTTGACCGTCATTAGTTCCATTTAACAATTTTCAATTGCCTTATACTTGACTAATTCCAGCCAAAACCGACTAATGGTGGCCAAACCTAGACCAATTTCGGTCTCTATCGAGGCACCCAAATATGAAAACCCGTCCCCCCATTCTTCAAAAATTACAAAACTAACCTAAAACCTTCCTCTAACTTACCTAAACCTACCCTAGCATCATTTCCCACCCTCTTTAACTTATGTATGACATTCCCACCCCTCATTTTCCTAAATTTTACCCATAAATTGAAAATTAAATCCCACCCAAACATTTTAACCAAATCAGATTTCAACAAACTATTTTTAACCAAATGACGGATTCTAACTGACTCCTACCTCATCTCGATGGTTTCTACGTGGTGGCAACTCTGGTCTCTATGCTATTGGAGCTCCCACACCTTCTCCTGCCTCTACCATGATCAAATCACCTCCTCTCCTTCAAACAAGTGAAAACACTCAAATCAATCTCTGGGACCCGCTGATAGAGCACTAATCACCCACTACGTGGCTCACCAACTCATCTCAACACCTCGTACAATCACTTTTTCAATCCTCACCACCTCTCTGTCATTTTCTACAAATAGACACGTCAAAATTAATCCATAAAACATATATTTTTCTTTTTTACACCCAAATCGACATGACTGACGTTGGTCATATCATGCCCTAGCTAACCGATGTCGATTATACCCTAACCAGCATCAGTCACCTTCCCTTACCTTTTGACCCACCTAAATACCCATTTTGTCTAAAAACATTACTGACCCAATAACTTTTGACCTTACCAACACCTATTACACCCTACCCACAAGCCTCAATTACCTATACATTTCCTTAATTATGTTAGGGACATGTTATTTACCTATACCACGACCTTACCCATGCCATGACCTATATACCCTGACCTGAACCACCTTTTGTGAGATTGGAATTTATGTACTCATTATACCTTGCGATGTAGTTACTCATGTTGTTTAGCCTAATGACCTTACCTTGCCTATTATTGTGATGTTTATCCTGACCAAACCTTCGGTGTATTAGATCATACCTAAATGTTCTTACACCTAACCTCAAATGTGTTTTGGGACCATATCTTGTACCCTTGATACCTGAAACACGTCAACCTTGTTTAGATAAACTTATCAACCTTGGTCGATGAATATTTTGCAAGCTCTTCCACTTGGTACCATGTCACAATCTATACGTGTGTGTGTGTGTGTGTTTGATTGTCATTACCCATTACCCAATATACCATTACCTATAACCCACCTACTCTCACTTTCATCACTTACCCATTTATCAAACCACTCATCAACTCCGTCTAACACATCATCAGCTCCTAGTGTGAGGGGGATCACCTCCACCAACACTTGGGGCAACCTCATCTTCATCCCTACATGGGGAAACCCCAATCTCACCTATACTTGGGGCAACAATTTCTTGTTTTTGTCAGCATCTCTTACCAATACAAGATACATGACAAAAAGGGGCAAATATAGACACCAAATTTGGGTCACACTCCCCTTAATCCCCTTTCAATTAGTTCACATAAAGTTTTCACCTAACCATGAACCCTTTACCCCAAATTCGTATTAATTTTATTAATTACAATTGAATTAATGCCCATCATCACATTATTTATTTATTTAATTACTTTAATTGAATTAATTTACACCTCGCCATGGACTTATTATCAGCCTATTAATTAACTAAGACTTAGTCTCTACTTATCTTAACCAACTGGGACTTAGTCTAACCCTAACATTAAATTCCTATTCCTTCTCCAATAACACCCCCACTTATTTAAGCGTTAACCATCACTTGAGACCCAAGATTACAAGAATAACACACCAAAAATAGCTAAAATCTACTATTTTTGCTAAACCTAGGATTTCCCACCCTAACTGACATCGGTTAACCTACAACCAATGCTAGTCACCTTGACCATTATCAGTTACCATATATATAGTTTTATAACCTTTTTCCCAGGTTGGTCACTACGAGTTATGGAGAGAGCTATCTGTATTCAAGCAAAAACACGAGTTTTCTCAACATCAAGATGACATAATACATCTAGCCAGAGGCCCAAGTAAGTACTAGAGACTGATCTAATGGCATTTGCATTCATAGGAGCACTCCTGGGAAGCACTGCTATAGCACTAACCACCAAGTTCTTCATAGATTGACCATCACCATCCTTCACCCAACCAGGATTGCAAATACAAGTAAGTACATTTAATTTTGTATCATTTTTATACTTATTTAATAGGTTCTTTATATTTTTGTTATTAGATCTTGTTCTTCCCTGTATTCCTCCATCCCCACCTTCTTGCCCATCTACCTATCTAGCAACCCCCAGCCTTCTAGATCTACCCACCTATCATGTATACTTTCCTGAGTCTTCCCCATATTATTACAAACCCAATCATCCCTCCTTCACTCTTTGTACAATCATAAAGAAGCCCAAGATTACATTTTTATCAATTTTTACCAAATTTCCGCTACTGACACCAGTTACCTTAACCTCCATCGATTTCCCCTTAATCGGAATTGGTCACCTAACCAATGTCATTTACTGTATCTCCTATCAACTTTAAACTAAATTGTCCCTAACATCCCTAAAACCTCACAAAACCTTACCAAAACCTGGTACCTCACCACAGACCTTCCTAACTCTCTATATAGACACAAAGAGAGCCAAGATGCCTGTTTCTGACATTTTTTCATTCCCTCACATTAAATCGGCATTGATCATACCTAAACCATCATTAGTCAAACACTAACCGGCGTCGGTCTCTTTGTTTGTAAACTACCTCAAACTAGCAAGATTCCCATTTATCCAAAACCAACCCAAACTCCACAAAGTCTTACCAAAACCCTACTTGTTACCTCCAAACCACCTACCCATCCTGCAACCTGACCAAGGACCTTTACTAGTTTAATTATTAAAGCATCTAATTGGATTAAAATTGATAGTAATTTCAGATTCCTAAATAGAAACACTAGCATTAGATTCTTTTAGTTGTATGTTCATTTAATTTATATTGAAATATATATATATATCAGTGGATTGACAACCATCGAGGAAGTATCACACTTCATGGATCTAGCTCACACTAGGAAATACACTAACCTTTTGTTATTAACTATGTTTTGTGGTCTTTCTTTGTATATAAGGTAGTTACTTCTAGCAAAAAATATGCTCACAAAATCAACTTGGATTAGGAAATCAGATTCATGCTCATAACCTTCAACCAACATTACAACAAGTATTCCACCTTGTCCTTTTACCCTTATTTATTTCATTAATCTAATAAGAATCTCATGAAACACTCTTATCTTGGTTTGTAATCAAGAAAAGTGTTGTCCACGATCTGTGTTGAATGCTCATGTGATATTTGAAATATCCTGAACTTATTCTTCTAGAACTCTCAAAGCATTCAGACTACATTATTTTTTTAAGCATTGGCCTTTTCGTTGTTTGCACAATAGGTTTTTCAAATCCAGTCTCGACTAAGTGTTCCCTTTCAAAAGATTAATACAAAAAAATCTATTCCTATACCATTCACTTGTCATGGAATATTCCTCAAAATTTATTACAATCTGTAGTTAACTAGCTTCAAACACATGTAAAAACGCAAATATGGAAGAACTGTTTAATTTTTATAGTGATCGCCAACGATTCTGGACATAAAACGCAATCGTCAATGATTAGGGAAAATGGCCAACAATTTTTATGAATCTTCATAGATTCCTTAGAAATCACTAGTGATTTTCTACCTTAATGGAAAGATCTTGAAAGTGGATTTCAGGTGCATGTTACGGTTTGTAAAACGGAGATATGGTTCTCAAGTTATCTTCAAAACATCAAAAGTTTGTTTTTTTTTACATCCAAAGCTTCGCAATCATCAAATTTTGCATCATGATCCTTAAAGATAAATAATATTGATTAAGTATCCTTACACTGGACGATGGAGGCATATGAGGATGGAGGACAAGCAATGTCCTCTCATTATTTTCCAACAACGGGGCCGCCTAAAGGTTTAGTGACATATGTGTTTGCAGTTTTTGTTGTGTGTTTTTCACTATGTTTTTCAAAGTGCTAGTTTCAACGTTTCTATTTGTAGTGTTTTTATTTTCAATAAGTGGAAATTTCACATTTTGTGGGAACATGATCCAATAGTCCATTTCCATTATCTCATATTTTTCAGTTTATGTATGAGCAACAAAATTTAGAAAAATTTCCTAAGTTATTCCCTGCAGTGAGATAATGATGAGAGATGATGATACTACTGTTAGGAAATCCATGGTTAGTTCTCCACATATATGTGTGTGTAAATAATAATTACGAGAGTAATTATTATCATCTTAATTTGTGGTAGTAAATATGTTAGTAAATAATAATTACATTGGTAATTATTATTTAAATGGTAAGTAAATATTTGTTATAAGTTGTTATATTAAACAACTATAACAAATATTTTTGTGTGAGTTTTAAAATTCATGTGTATAGAGTTTGGGAGGGATAATAATGGAGGTGTAGTTATACCTACATCATAAAATATAGGAATTATATTCCTATATATATGTAAATATTGCAATATGTAAATTGATAATGAGAATCCATTTGAATTAAGTTTTATTCATTATATTTTTCTGTGATGGATCTCTACAACTCTCCTCTCTCCTTCAGATTTGGTATCATAGGGTCCTTATCTTCTCTCTTTGATGGATTTATGATATTATCGATGGGATCGGTGTTGTACTTACTCCGAAGTATGCAACAAAACCATATATGGTCTATGTTTGTGATTTAATATAATAGTGCAGATCTTAGGTTTTTTTATATGTATCTATGTGAGATTAGATATCTCCTTAACATCTGTTTCAATCAATTCTCCTATATTCAAGAAAATTTTTATGTCAAGTTTAAATCTTGCAACTTGTTGGGTTTCAGAATGGAACATGGGTTCAAACCGCAGTCAGGGGACAACAACTCCCTCCTCTTTAATGGGAGAGGTTCCCTTATTGAAAGCAGGAAAAATAAATGTACATATATACAACTCTCAATGTTTGGACCCTAATACTCTGGAATGTTTTTATACTTAAAATATTATCAATCATAAGGAATGGAAGAATAGAGAGATGGGGGAAGGAAGAAAACAAAAATGCTTTTGGGAAATATAGATAGCAGAGTATCTCCCTACTCACATTGAACCAAGAAAATATAGAAAAGGATCAATTACTTCACCATCGATGCAAATCTGTAGACAAAAATTTCTAAGGATTACACAGACCAGAACACAAAGTTTCTTTTGAATGAAAAATAAATGATCCATTAAATCGAGCCAGGAGAGAGAGATACAACAGAGGAAAATAAGAAAAGAAAGAACTTTTGTATTGAATTACTTTAGAATTTACAACCTTCCTAGAAAACTAGAATCCCCTTTCTGTGGTCAGAACCATGTTCTTATAACAATTGTTTACATCCATACTTTTTCCCCAAGAAAAGAATATTCGAAAGGAATAATGTTTGTTGCAGATCCACTTTTGGAAAGTGACATGAAACAAATGCACTCATGAAAACTAGAGGTTCAAAAAGACAAATATTTCAAGTGTTCGAGCATGATTACTTTAGCAGGGGGAATCTCGTGATTTTCTTCTTCATGTGGTCCTGTTATACCCACCTTTTAACCATTTTCATAGGACTCAAGTGCTTCCTGGTGATTTTTCTCCCTTTTTTATCACATATGCCCAATAAACTCCATTTTTTGATTATTAAACTTTACATCCCTTTAAACTTATCGATTTGGCTCCATAATAAATCAAAAAATCATCTCATGGAGAAATGACAAGGGTACAAAGAAAAAGAATGAAGAATGATCCATTTTTGAATTTTTCAGAGCTCTATTTCGTTAATGGCTATCCTTTCCCCATTTTACCTTCAAATTTGGACCCTACACATGGCAAGATCCAAGCAACGATGGCCATAGGGGAGAAATATTAATTTCCTGACATTTGGGAGAAAAAGCGTGATTTCTCATTTTTCTTTGCCCCCCCGCAGCTCCACTAAAAGCCAAACACGTGGCACCATCTAAGTGGCTGAGGAAATGCGGTTCAAATATTCTATTTAAACTCTTTTTTAAAAAAAATCTCAAATTTTCAAAAACCTTCATCATCCCTCTTTGACTTTTCAACGTGAACACATGGCACACCACGATTGGAAATGGGGTCGTAGCTCAATTTGCAACATTTTAACCCTTTGGTGAAAAAGGCTCAAATTATCAATTTCCTTTGTGGGCCTGTTGTTCTGATTTCATTCTTTGACATGTGGCATCATGTGACAGGTTGCAGGAATGTGCTTCAGTTTTATAATTTATCTATTTTTGAAAAGGAGAAAAATTCAAACTTTTCCCTGAAAGTCCATGCCCCCGCCATTGAATTTTCAACGTAGGCCAAGTGTCCCTTTCTAATCTGTTATGGGCCTTAACTTAGAAGTTTTCCCTTAACATGAGCGGGGCTGCGGGCCATTTTAGAACTTTTCACCCTTTATGGAAACAAGACTGAAATTCCCAAAGTCCTCCGCCGGTCCACTAAAGCGCATGTGAACTGAAAAATGACCACGTCTCCCTTTTTTATTCTTCAACACATGGCATCACCTGATTGGTTGTGGGGACATGCTTTAATTTTTATCTATTTTGAGAAGGGGAAAAATTCCAACTTTCCCCCAATATTCCACACCCCTACCATTTACTTTTCATCATGAACACGTGTCCTTCTCTGATTGACAGCGAACTTCAAGTCAGAATTTATCCTTTCGCATGGGTGGGGCCGCAGGTCATTTTATAACTTTTCTCCATTTCCTCGTAATGCCTTAGAGATTAAAATGGATCCGTTGGCCCAAACTTCTGCCAAAACTACTCCAACCAATCAGGGACTGGTAGGGATGCAGGGCAAATCTGACATTTTTTTCAAAATCACCAAAACTGATAAGTTCAATAAGGAACCCATCCTACCGCATCCAATGAGAAGAAAATGCATAGCTTCACCTTTTTGAGCAAGAAAAACAGGAAAACACTATTTTTGTTCCCGATGAATAATTTCTTTCTCTGCAAAAGTTTAAAAACAAAAGATACAAGGTCCCACGCATTCCAAATGCATAAAATAAGGACTAAAATCATTTCCCATCCATTGAAAATAGGTAACACATTTTAATGGCAATAGATTGAGGGAATTTTGATTAAAAAAATGTCGTGGGAAATGAAAATGAGCATCTTAGGAGTTTAAAACATGAATTTCTTCCATGGCAAGGCTCCAATTTTCACAAAATTAGATTCGAAAGGGTTGGGAAAATTGAGAGGACAATAGCTAGCTCCTTCTATGGATGATTTAGCAGAGGAAAGAGGTAAAATCAAGAACCTTAGAGAATTATGGGGAATCAAATTGAATCATTGTCTTAGCCAATGGGAAATGGAGTCAAAAAGAATTAAAACCAACACAGAAGAGAATCTAGAAGGGAAACCAACCAAAACAAAAACAAGGAAAGAGAAACGTTATACAAAATGTATAGAGGGACCTGCAAAACTGCTAGGTTTGGAACAAATTTAAAAATTACCCACTATAAGGAAGTGGGAGAGGAGAACCATCCATGTAATCTAGGTAAAAAGAGTTCTCACAAGGAAAATATCTAATTTTAAAAGGACCAAGCCAAAGGGAAACAAATTTACCATGGTTGCCTCGTGGTTCATGCCTTTTGTCCCAAAGAAGAACACTGTCTCCCACTTGAAAAGTTTTGGGTTTAGACTTTTTGTCAAATAGATCTTTTACCTTGAGTTGATGAGCTGATATTTTGTCAACCAATTGCAATCTATCTTCATTCAACTTCTGGAGGTACATAATTCTTTTGTCCAATGAATTGGTAAAGATAGCATCCTCAATGGCCTTCATCAAATGCAAGGTTGGAAATTATAATGTCACTAGTAGTTGAACTTCAACTCCATATACCACTTCAAAAGGAGACATTCCAATGGCTCTCTTAGGTGTAATCCTATCTTTCCATAAAGCATCATATAGTTTCTTATGTCAATTCCTCTGAGATTCATTAACAAGCTTCCGAACAATGGTGACCAAGTTCTTGTTAGTTGATTCTACTTGCCCATTCCCTTGGGGATAGTAATCTAAAGAGTGGGAAAGGGAAATTCCATAGCCATAGCAGAAATCCATCATCTCAGCAGAATAAAAATTGGAAGCATTGCTAGTGAAAATCTTGTTTGGTATCCCAAACCTTATTAAGACGTGCTCCTTGATGAAGTTGCATACTACTTCAGAAGTCATACTTTTAACTGGAATGGCTTCCACCCACTTGGTGGGATAATCAGCGGCAGTCAAAACATGAGTAGGCCCTACACTTGAAGATGGATTGAGTGTCCCAATGAATTCCAAACCCCATTGTTGAAAAATTTCCTCAATCACCATTGGTTTGAGAGGTAAAGCAACTAATTTCGGTCTTCCAACAAAGGTTTGACATGCTTCACACTTGCCTACCCACTTTGATGCATCTATGAATAGGGTAGGCCAATAATATCCAACACAGAGGATTTTGTGGGCCATGACAGTAGAAGAGAAATCATCTCCACAAGCCTGGTCATGAAACACTAAGAACAATTTCTTTTACTACTCTTTGTCAACACATTTCAAAAACCTTCCATCTATGCCTCATTTGAACAATGCATTTTCCCACAACACATACTTTTCAGACCTTAATTTGATGGCTCTCTTATCCTTGGCACTCAATTGAAATGGACATTATCCATAAGTAAGAAAGTGTGCAATGCCAGCATACCATTCGTCAGTTGAGCTGAGGAAAAGAATAACAGGTATATCAACTTCCTCCTTGGACAATTTGGCATCAGCTCCTTCAACAATGAGTTCACATAAGCCCTTTCCTCAAACTAGCTTGGTGGGTTTGATATCAAGATCATACTCCTAAAATTTGGCTACCCAATTGCCTCTCTTGGTTCCAAATTCTTGTTGTGTACGAATGGATTTAATAGTTGTATCAGGCACAAGAACAATAGAATGAGCGTTGAGGATGTAGAAACGAAACTGCTTCACAAATTTGACCACTGCAAAAGCATGTTTCTCTATCATCATGTAGTTCAACTCATAGGATTTCAAAATATAACTCATGAATGTTATGGGGAATTCATGACCTTCAGCATTCTCCTAGGCTAACACAACAGCTATGGTACTTTCAGTAGAATAGCAATAGATAATGAAGTATTTGTTATAATTAGGGCATGCCAAGATTGGAGTCTTTGTTATACCTCTCTTGATGTCTTCAAATTTAACCTTTCCTTCAAAGGACCAATCAAAAGTCTGCTTCCCTTTCATCATGTGGGATATGTTCAAAGTAAGTTCAGCAAAATCAGGTATGAATCTTCTCAAGAAGTTGATATTTCCAAAGAAAGAACACCCTTCTCAATTTTGGGGAGAGGGATCTACTGAATCATCTGGACTCTTTCTGGATCAATCTTGATTCCCTCCTTGGAGAAAATACGTCCCAATAATTTTCCCTCAATGACACAAAAGATAGATTTCTTGGGATTCAAGGAGATGCCATGCTCTCTACATTTTTGGAGGACAGTTTCAAGGTGTTGGAAATGCTTAGCTCTAGTTTTTGAAAACACAGTCACATTATCAAGGTATACAACTATGCATTTTCCCTTGAGATTGCCAAAGGTTAGGTCCATTTCCCTCTTAAAGGTGGCACAAGCATCGATGAGGCAAAAAGGCATTCTCTTGTAAGTAAAGGTGCCCCAAGGAGTGGTAAAGGTAGTCTTATGCTGATCTATAGCACTTCTACTTGATTATATCCTGAGAATCCATCAAGCATGGAAAACATTTCTAAACTTGTAACAACCTACAACACTTGATCCATTATGGGGAGAGGATAATTATCCTTCAAAGAGGCTTGTGTTTCGCATAGAATTTCAATTCCAGAATAGAGTTGCTTCTATCCTTTCATTCTCTTGAGAAACAGATAAGGGTTAGGGCTAGGAGGAATACCTGTTGAGTGTTGGGAAGGTGTGCACGTACCATAGAGATATCAGACCAATTATGAAGAACTCCTTTTTTTCTGGGAAGGACTACCTATAAATAAGAATGCAAGACCATCAGATTTTAGTTAGACAATAAGTAAGGGAACTGCCTTTGGCCCAGGAAATACTAAACTTCCTTTCGAAGGTGGTCAGTTCCCTTTTAATATAAATTATTGCAAATGATAATAAAGAAGCTATTGCAAAATCATGATTTAGGTACCTTGTTACTAAAAGAAATAGTAACTAAACTACCCATAATAAAAAGTCATTCTGTTTGTTTGGTCCCTGGTTATTGATACGTTCAGATCAAGTTACAGGGATAGACCAAGCTGAATCTGAGGTTGTTAGGAGAATAAATAGGTAAAAGGTTGGTTTTGGTATAAGTCACAGTGACCGATGTCGGTCACTGGATAACCGACCGTGGTTATAAAACCGCTACCGGTAGGGGATAACTGATATCGGTAGGGGCAGTGATCCAGGGGCTTCTATGTAGAGGTTGATTATAGGATGGTTATGGGGTTTTTAAGGTTGGTAGATGGATGGGGGGGATAGTAAGGTGACAGAGAAGACTCAGAGAGTGAGAAAGTTGTCTTTTGGGCAATATAGGGATGGATGAATGAAGGTTAGGTGCAGGGTGCTACCGGGTGTTAGATCCAGGGGTGAGCTTATAATTACTAACAATCAAAAGTTCATGAAGTGGAGCCTAGAAGCATACAAGATACTACTTACTACTTTTTGATGAGGATACAGGTCCAAGGAATGTGGTGATGAAGGCAAAGCTCATGTGGGATGATCCGACAATCGAAAATGAGCTGATGAAGCTATCCTCTGACTCTCCCAATGCTTGGATGAGTGTGACAGTGATCTCATTGATCAGTTATAGTCTTGGACTCAACGCTCTTCTCTGCAACTCCTCTCTCCTTCTCACTTGTCTCTCCCTTGCCAAAATGGATTTGGATCCTTGCATTTTGGTTGGGGTAGGTCATTTACAGGGAACCAATGGTGGTTGCATAACCGACGGCAGTCGAGTAGGGATTAGCGTCGGTCAAGTCAAAGTTGGCTATTTTTACTAAAAAAAGCCAACTTTCCCTCCTTTTCTCCCGAGGGGTCAGTTGTGGGCTTGGTCAAGTCATTATTAGGCTCGTTTTGATGCGGGTGAGGGGTGATGAGTCATGGGTGTGGGTCTAGACCAAGTCATAGGTCTTAATTAAGTTAGTTTAGGGTTAGGGCCAGGTCATATTGAGGTTGGCAAGGTGATGTGGCAGGGTTGGAGATGTGGATTTATTAATTATAGGTAATTAATAAATAATTAAGTGTGTAAGTTTTAGGTGGTTAGGTAGGGTTAGGTTGCGGGACGAGATACGGGGTACAGGGCGTCGTAAGACCCAAATTTGGTGTCTACATTTTCCCCTTGTTGTCATGTAGCTTGTCTTGTAAAGCTGCACTGACAATATACGAAGTGGTTGCCCCAGTTAAGGGTATAGGTAATCCCCCTCAAATCAATCACAGATTGAGGTGACGTGAAATCAGGGATAGGGTTGATAAAGGGTGAATGATGATGAGATGATGGTAAGATGGTGGGGTAAGTTCAAGGAAGTAGACGCACATTGAAATGCAGTAGTATGACTAGAGTACACGCTTTTAAAGAGCAAACAAGCAATTCATAGGCAAAGATCGATAGTTTATCTAAACAAGGTTGATATAATCCTGGTATCCAAGGCATAAGAAGTAGCTCAAGGGGATATAAAGGGTAAGGTACCAGAACGTTTAGGCATGTTTGGCAGTACCAAATGGTTGGTTTGGTTGAGATAAACGTCACAGTCTCAGTCTAAGAAAATCTGGTCAGCTAATCAATTCAAGTATCCTAGTCATGCTAAAACATGAACAGGTGAGCTCGATTGAACAAACACTACATGATGGGTGGATAGAATCGTAATTTGTGGGCCTCGGTTGAGGTACTTAATTGGTGTGGCCATGGGTTAGGCCAATTGGTTGGGTGCGGACGTGGGTTGGGCCAATTGGTTGGGTTGCAGCTGTGGGTCGGGCCGATTGGTTGGTTGCGGCCTTGGGTCGGGCCGATTTAGTTGGGGTGGCCATGGTCGGGCCGATGGTTGGTTTGTAAGCCTTGGGTTAGGCTGATTAGTTTGTTACGGCCTTGGTTTTAGGCTGATTGGTTTGTGCGGCCTTGGGTTGGGCCAAGTGATTGGTTGCGGCCTTGGGTCGGGCTGGTTGGTTGGTTGCGGCCTTGGGTCAGGCCAATGAATTCAAAAATAAGCTTATTTAGCAAAGGTCGGGGGTAGGCGATGTGGTGAAAAAATAGAGTTCGGTGGATTAAGGGTAGGATTTTAGGGTATCTAAACTAGGCCGGGAACCGATATCGGTTAGTGGTGACCGGTATTGGTTAGGAGACCGATATCGGTCTTCTAGGGTCTGCGCCCTAACCGATATCAGTTAGAGGTCAAAACCTATAAAAAGAAAAAATACAGGCATGTCATTTTCACATTGTGCATTTGAGTGCCAACATTTTATTTTCTGAGTTTTGAATTGATTGGGTTGAGTTCTTTAGGCTGAGTTAGCACTAGTGAGTGGGGGAGTGAGTTATTGGAAAGGCCCCAGAGATCAGGAGGTAGAGTTTTGATTGGTGGAGGACCCTGGCTAAGGAGATTTAGAGCTATGTGTAGACACCAATTCGTGTCTACGACCCCTTTGTGACCCGCATCCCATTTCGCAACCTAACCTCATTACCTAAACCTTACACAATTATTTATTCATTACCTTGTAATTGATAAATCCACATCACCTCACCTACCCACCCTCATTTTTGCCACCTCATCATGACCTAGCCCTAATCCTAAACTAACCTAATTAAGACCTAAAACTTGGGTCTATACCTACACCCCATGACTAATGACCCCTTTCTTGCACCCAAACCGACCTTCTAGTCACTTGACCAAGCCCGCAACTAATCTCTCGGGAGTAAAAGCAGGGAAGGTGGGCTATTTACTAAAATAGCCTACTTTTTCCTTACCGATGCCAGTTCCTACTCGACCGCCGTCGGTACGTAACCGCCATCAGTTCCCTGTAAATGGCCTCCCCAAACCAAAAACAAAGTATCGGAATTTCATTTTTGGATCAAGGTCGAAGGATTTTTGAATCAACAGAGATCATTTGGGAGTGATCAAGAGAGTCCAGATCTTCACTGACCGAGCAGAGACAAGTTACGAGACAAGGTAGAGTAAGCCAAGGACTGCAACTGGATACCAGAGCCCTGTGATACTCAGCTGATTTGATCTGCTGTGTGCCAGACCATCCTACCTCAGTTCTGCCTTTACCATCAGAGCTCTTGGACCTGCACCTCCACGAATAATCAGTAAGTTACTTCTTGCATGTCCTCTTTAATAACATTTTCTTCGGACTTTTAAATCATATGTCCCAACCAAATCCATTCTTGGATCCACTACCCAACGTATCATTGCATCTAACTATCATTCATCTACCTCTCATCACCCTATTTCCTAATATCACCTATATACAGCCCTACAAATAACACAACTACCAAATAACACCCACCACCACAAAACAACTAACCTTCAGATCCTAGACTCTACCAATATCGGTCATCAGTAACCGCCATGGGTTATCAGTAACCGCCATCGGTTATACTGACTATAACCAATAACCAGCCTTTTCCCCTACCCAGTTCAACAAAGCAATTTAATTGATATCTTATAGTCTTTTGTGTTAATTCATATTGGTAGGGAACTGACCACCTTCGAAAGGAAGTTTTATATTTCCTGGGCCCAAGGCAGTTTCCTCATTTATTATCTAATTAAAATCTTGTGGTCTTGTGTCTTATTTTGCAGGTAGTCCTTCCAAGACCAAACAGAGTTCTTCGCAGTCAGCCTGATCTTTTTCTACGGTACGCGCACACCATCTCGACATTCTGCAGGTATTCCTCCTAGCCCCAACCCTTATCTGTTTCTAAAAGGAACGAAACATTCCGAGTGAAACATTTTGGCACGCTGGGTGGGACCCATTTTGGGTTTCTGTTTCTCTTGCTTATTTTCATTTTAGGAGCATACTTGCTGTTGCTGCTTTTGTTATATATTTTGTAAAGAATTTGTCTTGCTTTCCTAGTTTTGCATTAGTGAAAGTCATCTCTCTTGCTTCCAATCGAACATAATTTTTCGATTTGGGTATAAAACACGTGCATTGCATTCCTGCTTGTTTGTTTTCAATTCTAGTGAACGTAGATTAAGTAACAGGTCATACACGTGGGGGTGATATCCACGGTACTTGATAGGAAATTAATCTTACATTCACTGCACAACACATACCGAATCACTTCACAATTAACACAACAGCTCAAAACATCCCCCTTTTTTCCGCGGTATTCCTCTGCCCGATTGAGGTAACCTTATAAGCCAAACAACTTGACATTTCCCCTAAGTCTCTTGTTTAGGATTCTGACATCATTCTACGTCTAAAGGCATAAGCCCACGATAATTAAAATTAACCCTAGGGTTAATCTCTGGATTTGTGTGTGCATCTTTCTTTTTTTTTGTTCTGTTTTCTTTCTCATACTCTGTCTTCTGTGATCAATAATTGGACAAGTATACTAAACGTTGTTAAAAATCAATTAGCAGCCTTTTTATATTTGTATAGCCCAGACTTCTTACACTGACATCGGTTACCCTGACCGACGTCGGCTATAGTGGAACCGACATCGGTTACTAGACCGATATCGGTTACTCTCTTTCCAATTCCTGACAAACCAGCAACTACCAATTTTACCAGTCTGAGTTTGTTTCTTTTCCTGACAGATTGAAACCCTACTGTGAACTCCTTGTCCATTGGTTGTTAATCACTCGATAAGCAAGATGCCGCCATGGTTTACACATGCTATTGCTCTGTTTCTTTGCCTGGAATGTCACCCCTCTCACATTCTGTGGGGAATCCTACGGATACCAGCCGACGGTTCCTAAAATACAGGTGGGAGATAAGGAACTTTCCAAAATTTCAGATGCTACTCTAGTGCTGGAATACTATTTGTTCTCATACCCCCAACAGTACGAATAATGATCAGTCCTTGGGGGTATGCCATTAGTATAGCTACTCTTTAGCTAACACTCCGCCTGAAATACCGCCTTGCTTCCTACATCTCTAGCCCCGTCTCCCAATCCGATGGCTTCAGAGGTTCATACGACTCAGATTGGCTTTCCGTTGGTTAACCTCGGACCCCACATATCATTACCGCCGACTGCCCCTACCTCATCTCTCTTGCAGACTGCTCCGTTCATGACTTGCTCTCTGCCACCTATCCACACGAGCTTTCCTTCTCAAGCTCCGCCTACCTTTTCATTCCCATACACGTATCCAGTGACCTCAACATCCTATATGGGACATCCCTATTCGGTTGCCTCAACATATTCATCCTCCACACCTTATCAACACTTAACCCCACCAGGGTCTAGCGGTGGTCCTTGGCCCATTTGCCTCCGTTTACCACAACCACACCATCATCTCATCCAACTACTGATCTAATTAAACAAATGATGGACAAAATGCAAAACCTGGAGGCTTCTGTTTCAGGAAGTCGTAGCGCCTTGACATACGAGCAAGTTTGTCGGGAGCCCATTCACCCTTCTGTCCCCCTTCATTCATATCCTCCTCAATGGGAGTTACCAAAATTTACCCGTTTTAACAGTAAAGAGGACCCTCAAAAAACACTTGCGATCATTTAGACATGCTTGTTATTTGATTGCCCATGATGATGATGCCTTGTTACTCCGCACCTTTCCCATGTCCTTATCAGGACCTGCCTTGGAGTGGTACAGTGCTTTAACCCAGCACTCAATCTTCTCTTTTAACCAACTAGCCCAATCTTTCTTGGATCATTTCTCCATTAACATTGCCAAGAAAGTATCTATCACCGACCTCTATGCCATCCGACAATTTGAGGACGAATCTATCGCAGATTTTGTTGGACGATGGCGGGGCCTTATCAACCAACTTACGTATGTCCTTGCCTCAAACCCGAACTTATCGAACTATTTACGCGGGCTTGCGCTAAGCACATCTCCCCTACCCTCCAAATTCAAACTTTCCGTACATTCGATGAAGCCTTTACCATGGCTCGGAAACTAGAAATTCGAGCCTTAGAAGAAGAGAAATTGCGGTTGCCAACAAAAACCCCAATTTCCGAACTCTTGATTCTACCAATAAACCAAATACCACCACTCCTCACGCGTCCACTTCTTCTAAATCAAAAGGAGCTGTCCACGCGGTGATGGTCAAATCTCAAGCGCCGTCCAATACTCCACCAAAAACCACCTATAAGTACAAAGCCAAGCCCATCAACTACACTCCCTTGGGAGAAACATATGGTGTGATATTGGAAAAATTGCTCAAAGCAGGAGCCATTACATTACCTCCTGTTAAACCTCATTCCGGGTTTGATTCCACTCGCGCCATACCTTCCTGGTACAAAGAAAATGACTTCTGTAACTTTCACCGCGTAAAAGGACATAGTCATGAAAACTGCAAGATGTTGAAAAACATAGTACAGGAAATGGTTGACGCAGGGGATATAACCCTCGATAATCCTAATGCCCCTGCCAACCGAAATTTGAAAATCTTTAACAAACCATTCCCGAATCACTCTTCCAACAGCAACGTAAACCAGGATATCTTAGCCGAGGAGAGTGTTCATGAGATCCATGCAGTCTTTGATACCCAGCCCAAAGCCTCTATCGAGAAAATTTTGAATCAAGCCTCTTCACTAACACAGGAGCCCGAACCTCCTTTACCTCCATCGAACCAAAGTGAAATCATTCCTTTACCCATAAAGGAGTTAACTGCCCAGACTTCTCTTCCCATCGATGAGTCTTCTTATACCACATCCCTACAAGATTGCGAACGGATGTTATCTAACCTATCTATTTCCCAGATTTCCCCTTCTACCCCTCTTGCTGCACAAGAGGAAGGTACGCCACTCCTTTTGACATCCTTAGACGAGGAATCTCTTGCACCGACATCACCAAATTCTTTAACCATGACGGATCCTCTCGAACATGCCCTCCTACCTATTAGTCCTTCATCACCTAAATCTTTTCAACAACCGGTCGACCTCTTGACATCTATTGATACAGTGCCTCGTTTACCCCCCGTGTATCACACCCACAGTGGACTGGAATCACAACCCACCTTCTTTCCGTACAAAAGTTCACATTCACACGTGAGGACTGTCATTCCACAGAAGATAGACAGGCCCTATGGGAACGTTTGAGTACGCCATATTCTACTCAAATGCAAATGACCGATCCTGAGGCCTCCACCATATACCCGAAGTGTTTACAGAAGCTTAAAATGCCCATGTTCTCACCTTCACCCCTCTCACCTCTACCAAATGCCCCGTCCACTTCTATTAACTTAGCCAAATCTTCCCCTACGCTTGGGACCTTACCCATACCCAGTCTAACACACCCACCTAAGCGGCTTGATTTATCTAAAAATAAAGCCGTCCACCCCATTAAGAGACAGACTCAATCTCCTCAACCTATGCCTCTATCACAACTAAAACCATCATCGTCACACCTACCTTCCATATTGGGACCCCATCCCTCTACCCTACATCAATATATCATACCTCCTGCGTTTCCTTTAAAGCGACCTACGCCTTCTGCACACATACAAGATCCCAGGGTATAGCAACACCGTCACTCCGCGTATCCTTGTCCACCTATCAACCCTAAACAAATTCCATCATCAAAAGATTTGTTTTCGGTCACTCCTATTTCCCCGTGGTTGTTTTCTGATACCACACCATCTGTGGCCTCATCATCCAATATAGCTTCTGCACCAAAGAAACCACGTTTAGTGAAAAACACGTATCAACACCCCTCGGCTAAACCACCACCCATACGAAACCAACCACGCCCAAACATTACCAAAACCCATGCAATCAATACCCTCATCCTCTTCTGATTTTGACCCACTCAAAGGATCTTACGCCAAAATCCTTGCTATGTTAGTAGAGAATGCGACCATTTCCCTACCCCCCCACTTAGACCTTATGACCCGTCTAAATCCTCGACCTATAGGTTTATGATGAGTCTAAGATCTGCGCTTATCACCGCACACCAGGACATGATGTGGAGGGATGCAAAGCTTTAAAAACCATCCTTCGTCAGTCACCTCTCCCCAGATAGAAAGGTTAAGAAAGACAACTTACGAAGGGAGAGACCTTTAGTTTCCATTCCCTCTCCTATACCATCTGTCCCCGCCTCACCAAGATCTGTCATTATTACAACCCCACCTCTTGAAGACCATGATTTACCCAATCATCTTCTTCATCTCCGGTCTACGAGATTAATATGATTAGTGTTGCTACTCGAGCGCAGAAAAAACAATGAGAAAGCAAAAGAAAGCGCACCTGCGTCCTCTCCTTCTCCGTCCAGCATCCCGATTGCACACCACCACCCAAAGTGGTTATTCGTGGACCCGCTTACCCCGTCTCTAATGGAGCTGCCCATCGAGCCATGATTAAACAGCTTCACCAATCACCCGTAAAAATGACACTATATGATCTCATTCAGACTTCTGAATCTCATCGACAAGCTCTCGTTGAAATTCTTCAGGGGATCGAGGTCTTACCTAATGAAACCCTTCCCGTTGCCTCCATTCTGACACCCAATCACCTTGCCTCTCTCACCAAACAACCCACCGCCCCCCCCACTTCCGTCTCTGTACCCACAAGCTGCTGCAGTCAGTTTCTCTGAAGATGAAATTATCACTTTGGTACCGAAGATCCTGACCCTGCTCTTTTTATCTCAGCGTACGTTCGGGACATTCGGGTACGTCGTGTTATGATTGACGGGGGGTGCTAGCCTAAACATCATCTCTTCAAAAGCCTTCCAACAAATGAATATCCCTTCCAGTTGCATGTGCGCCAACCCCATCATGTTGCGATCATTCAATGATGCTATTACCTCTACCTTAGGCACCGTGATCCTCAACATTCGGGTAGGACCACGTACTTTACCCGAACTCTTCTATGTCCTTGAGGGAGAGTTCCAATATAATATATTGCTGGGTCGTCCTTGGATCCGGGCTATGGGATGCGTTCCCTCAACATACATAGATGCTTAAAATTTGAGTACGAGGGGAAGTCCTACACCGTAAAAGCTGATCCTCCCCCCTTTAAAACCTGCATATGTTATACCGCCCTAACGATGTGCTTATACCAATCAAGACACCCATACATTCAACCCAACCATTCTCTTCAAATGTACCTCAACCATCCACCTCAACCGCGCCTACGCCTTCAACTGATGAAAACCACCATCGCAAAAACCCACTTCCCTTCCCGCAGCTAACATCCGAACCTCCGACCCCTTAGTAGATGTTTTTCAACGCCTTACGCTAGGGGAGTACCGCCTATATAACGTTAGTTCTTTCCCTACCCCGCAGGAGTATGGACAATTACATGCACATCCCACCTACGACCGTCGCGTGGGGGAGGTAATCTCTTACGGACCACCCCATTGCCGCACCAACCTAACATATGGGGGTGTTGACGCATCCTCCATTACCCCTGAACCTCCTCTTGGTGTGGTTCCCTTCCCGATTCCAATAGAGGTCAGTGATAGATTTTCCCAATGTTAATGGAGAAATGATTCGAAAGATTGGGCTACACTGTACATCCAAGGCAGGTCCTGATAAGGACATGGGAAAGGTGCGGAGTAACAACAGGCATCATCATGGGCAATCAAATAACAAGCATGTCTAAATGATCACAAGTGTTGTTGAGGGTCCTCTTTACTGTTAAAACGGGTAAATTTTGGTAACTCCCATTGAGGAGGATATGAATGAAGGGGGACAAAGGGTCGAATGGGCTCCCGACAAAACTTGCTCGTATGTCAAGGCGCTACGACTTCCTGAAACAGAAGCCTCCAAGTTTTGCATTTTGTCCATCATTTGTTTAATTAGATCAGTATGTTGGATGGATGAGATGATGATCGGTACGCTGGGGGGAGTACCGCCTTATATAACGTTAGTTCCCCCCGCAGGAGTACAGAAAATTACATGCACATCCCACCTATGACCGTCACGTGGGGGGGTAATCTCTTTACGGACCACCCCATTGCCGCACCAAACCTAACATATGGGGGTGTTGACGCTGTTTCGGCATGATTACTTTAGCAGTGGGAATCTCGTGCATTTGCTTCTTCTGTGGTCCCTGTTATAACCCCTTTTAAACCATTTTCATAGGACCTCAAGTGCTTCCTGGTGATTTTTCTCCCTTTTTTATCACATATGCCCAATAAACTCCATTTTTTGATTATTAAACTTTACATCCCTTAAACTTATCGATTTGGCTCCATAATAATCAAAAATCATCTCATGGAGAAATGACAAGGGTACAAAGAAAAAGAATGAAGAATGATCCATTTTTGAATTTTTCAGAAGCTCTATTTCGTTAATGGCTATCCTTTCCCCATTTTACCTTCAAAATTTGGACCCTACACATGGCAAGATCCAAGCAACGATGGCCATAGGGGAGAAATAGTTAATTTCCTGACATTTGGGAGAAAAAGCGTGATTTCTCATTTTCTTTGCCCCCCCCGCAGCTCCACTAAAAGCCAAACACGTGGCAACCATCTAAGTGGCTGAGGAAATGCGGTTCAAATATTCTATGTAAACTCTTTTTAAAAAAAAATCTCAAATTTTCAAAAACCTTCATCATCCCTCTTTGATTTTTCAAAGTGAACACGTGGTACACCACGATTGGAAATGGGGTCGTGGCTTAATTTGCATCATTTTTAACCCTTTGGTGAAAAAGGCTCAAATTATCAATTTCCTTTGTGGGCCTGTTGTTCTGATTTCATTCTTTGACATGTGGCATCATGTGACAGGTTGCAGGAATGTGCTTCAGTTTTATAATTTATCTATTTTGAAAAGGAGAAAAATTCAAAACTTTTCCTGAAAGTCCATGCCCCCCCCGCCATTGAATTTTCAACGTAGGCCAAGTGTCCCTTTCTAATCTGTTTAGGGCCTTAACTTAGAAGTTTTCCCTTAACATGAGCGGGGCTGCGGGCCATTTTAGAACTTTTCACCCTTTATGGAAACAAGACTGAAATTCCCAAAGTCCTCCGCCGGTCCACTAAAGCGCATGTGAACTGAAAAATGACCACGTCTCCCTTTTTTATTCTTCAACACATGGCATCACCTGATTGGGTTGTGGGGACATGCTTTAATTTTTATCTATTTTGAGAAGGGGAAAAATTCCAACTTTCCCCCATATTCACACCACACCCCTACCATTTACTTTTCATCATGAACACGTGTCCTTACTCTGATTGACAGCGAACTTCAAGTCAGAATTTATCCTTTCGCATGGGTGGGGCCGCAGGTCATTTTATAACTTTTCTCCATTTCCTCGTAATGCCTTAGAGATTAAAATGGATCCGTTGGCCCAAACTTCATCCAAACTACTCTACCACCAATCAGGGACTGGGTAGGGATGCAGGGCAAATCTGACATTTTTTCAAAATCACCAAAACTGATAAGTTCAATAAGGAACCCATCCTACCGCATCCAATGAGAAGAAAATGCATAGCTTCATCACCTTTTTGAGCAAGGAAAAACAGGAAAACACTATTTTGTTCCCGATGAATAATTTCTTCTTTCTCTGCAAAAGTTTAAAAACAAAAGATACAAGGTCCCACACGCATTCCAAATGCATAAAATAAGGACTAAAATCATTTCCCATCCATTGAAAATAGGTAACACATTTTAAATGGCAATAGATTTGAGGGAATTTTGATTAAAAAAAAATGTCGTGGGAAATGAAAATGAGCATCTTAGGAGTTTTTAAATCATGAATTTCTTCCATGGCAAGGCTCCAATTTTAACGAATTTAGATTCGAAGGGTTTGGGAAAATTGAGAGGACAATTAGCTAGCTCCTTCTATGGATGATTTAGCAGAGGAAAGAGGTAAAATCAGAACCTTAGAGAATTATGGGGAATCAAATTGATCATTGTCTTAGCCAATGGAAAATGGAGTCAAAAAGAATTAAAACCAACACAGAAGAGAATCTAGAAGGGAACCAACCAAAACAAAAAACAAGGAAGAGAAACGTTATACAAAATGTATAGAGGGACCTGCAAAACTGCTAGGTTTGGAACAAATTTAAAAAATTACCCACTTAAGGAAGTGGGAGAGGAGAACCATCCATGTAATCTAGGTAAAAAGAGTTCTCACAGGAAAATATCTAATTTTAAAAAAGGACCAAGCCAAAGGGAAACAAATTTACCATGGTTGCCTCGTGGTTCATGAGCCTTTTGTCCAAAGAAGAACACTGTCTCCCACTTGAAAAAGTTTTGGGGTTTAGACTTTTTGTCAATAGATCTTTACCTTGAGTTGATGAAGCTGATATTTTGGTCAAACCAATTGCAATCTATCTTCATTCAACTTCTGGAGGTACATAATTCTTTTGTCCCAATGAATTGGTAAAGAATAGCATCCTCAATGGCCTTCATCAAATGCAAAGGTTTGGAAATTAGAATTCACTAGTAGTTGAAACTTCAACTCCATATACCACTTCAAAAGGAGACATTCCAATGGGCTCTCGTAGGTGTAATCCTATCTTTCCATAAAGCATCATATAGTTTCTTATGTCAATTCCTCTGAGATTCATTAACAAGCTTCCGAACAATGGTGACCAAGTTCTTGTTAGTTGATTCTACTTGCCCATTCCCTTGGGGATAGTAATCTAAAGAGTGGGAAAGGGAAATTCCATAGCCATAGCAGAAATCCATCATCTCAGCAGAATAAAAATTGGAAGCATTGCTAGTGAAAATCTTGTTTTGGTATCCCAAACCTTATTAAGACGTGCTCCTTGATGAGTTGCATACTACTTCAGAAGTCATACTTTTAACTGGAATGGCTTCCACCCACTTGGTGGGATAATCAGCGGCAGTCAAAACATGAGTAGGCCCTACACTTGAAGATGGATTGAGTGTCCCAATGAATTCCAAACCCCATTGTTGAAAAATTTCCTCAATCACCATTGGTTTGAGAGGTAAAGCAACTAATTTCGGTCTTCCAACAAAGGTTTGACATGCTTCACACTTGCCTACCCACTTTGATGCATCTATGAATAGGGTAGGCCAATAATATCCACACAGAGGATTTTGTGGGCCATGACAGTAGAAGAGAAATCATCTCCACAAGCCTGGTCATGAAACACTAAGAACAATTTCTTTTACTACTCTTTGTCAACACATTTCAAAAACCTTCCATCTATGCCTCATTTGAACAATGCATTTTCCCACAACACATACTTTTCAGACCTTAATTTGATGGCTCTCTTATCCTTGGCACTCAATTGAAATGGACATTATCCATAAGTAAGAAAGTGTGCAATGCCAGCATACCATTCGTCAGTTGAGCTGAGGAAAAGAATAACAGGTATATCAACTTCCTCCTTGGACAATTGGCATCAGCTCCTTCAACAATGAGTTCACATAAGCCCTTTCCTCAAACTAGCTTGGTGGGTTTGAATATCAAGATCATACTCCTAAAATTTGGCTACCCAATTGCCTCTCTTGGTTCCAAATTCTTGTTGTGTACGAATGGATTTAATAGTTGTATCAGGCACAAGAACAATAGAATGAGCGTTGAGGATGTAGAAACGAAACTGCTTCACAAATTTGACCACCTGCAAAAGCATGTTTCTCTATCATCATGTAGTTCAACTCATAGGATTTCAAAATATAACTCATGAATGTTATGGGGAATTCATGACCTTCAGCATTCTCCTAGGCTAACACAACAGCTATGGTACTTTCAGTAGAATAGCAATAGATAATGAAGTATTTGTTATAATTAGGGCATGCCAAGATTGGAGTCTTTGTTATACCTCTCTTGATGTCTTCAAATTTAACCTTTCCTTCAAAGGACCAATCAAAAGTCTGCTTCCCTTTCATCATGTGGGATATGTTCAAAGTAAAGTTCAGCAAAATCAGGTATGAATCTTCTCAAGAAGTTGATATTGTCCAAAGAAAGAACACCCTTCTCAATTTGGGGAGAGGGATCTACTGAATCATCTGGACTCTTTCTGGATCAATCTTGATTCCCTCCTTGGAGAAATACGTCCCAATAATTTTCCCTCAATGACACAAAAGATAGATTTCTTGGGATTCAAGGAGATGCCATGCTCTCTACATTTTGGAGGACAGTTTCAAGGTGTTGGAAATGCTTAGCTCTAGTTTTTGAAAACACAGTCACATTATCAAGGTATACAACTATGCATTTTCCCTTGAGATTGCCAAAGGTTAGGTCCATTTCCCTCTTAAAGGTGGCACAAAGCATCGATGAGGCAAAAAGGCATTCTCTTGTAAGTAAAGGTGCCCCAAGGAGTGGTAAAGGTAGTCTTATGCTGATCTATAGCACTTCTACTTGATTATATCCTGAGAATCCATCAAGCATGGAAAACATTTCTAAACTTGTAACAACCTACAACACTTGATCCATTATGGGGAGAGGATAATTATCCTTCAAAGAGGCTTGTGTTTCGCATAGAATTTCAATTCCAGAATAGAGTTGCTTCTATCCTTTCATTCTCTTGAGAAACAGATAAGGGTTAGGGCTAGGAGGAATACCTGTTGAGTGTTGGGAAGGTGTGCACGTACCATAGAGATATCAGACCAATTATGAAGAACTCCTTTTTTTCTGGGAAGGACTACCTATAATAAGAATGCAAGACCATCAGATTTTAGTTAGACAATAAGTAAGGGAACTGCCTTTGGCCCAGGAAATACTAAACTTCCTTTCGAAGGTGGTCAGTTCCCTTTTAATATAAATTATTGCAAATGATAATAAAGAAGCTATTGCCAAAATCATGATTTAGGTACCTTGTTACTAAAAGAAATAGTAACTAAACTACCCATAATAAAAAGTCATTCTGTTTGTTTGGTCCCTGGTTATTGATACGTTCAGATCAAGTTACAGGGATAGACCAAGCTGAATCTGAGGTTGTTAGGAGAATAAATAGGTAAAAGGTTGGTTTTGGTATAAGTCACAGTGACCGATGTCGGTCACTGGATAACCGACCGTGGTTATAAAACCGCTACCCGGTAGGGGATAACTGATATCGGTAGGGGCAGTGATCCAGGGGCTTCTATGTAGAGGTTGATTATAGGATGGTTATGGGGTTTTTAAGGTTGGTAGATGGATGGGGGGGATAGTAGGTGACAGAGAAGACTCAGAGAGTGAGAAAGTTGTCTTTTGGGCAATATAGGGATGGATGAATGAAGGTTAGGTGCAGGGTGCTACCGGGTGTTAGATCCAGGGGTGAGCTTATAATTACTAACAATCAAAAGTTCATGAAGTGGAGCCTAGAAGCATACAAGATACTACTTACTACTTTTTGATGAGGATACAGGTCCAAGGAATGTGGTGATGAAGGCAAAGCTCATGTGGGATGATCCGACAATCGAAAATGAGCTGATGAAGCTATCCTCTGACTCTCCCAATGCTTGGATGAGTGTGACAGTGATCTCATTGATCAGTTATAGTCTTGGACTCAACGCTCTTCTCTGCAACTCCTCTCTCCTTCTCACTTGTCTCTCCCTTGCCAAAATGGATTTGGATCCTTGCATTTTGGTTGGGGTAGGTCATTTACAGGGAACCAATGGTGGTTGCATAACCGACGGCAGTCGAGTAGGGATTAGCGTCGGTCAAGTCAAAGTTGGCTATTTTTACTAAAAAAAGCCAACTTTCCCTCCTTTTCTCCCGAGGGGTCAGTTGTGGGCTTGGTCAAGTCATTATTAGGCTCGTTTTGATGCGGGTGAGGGGTGATGAGTCATGGGTGTGGGTCTAGACCAAGTCATAGGTCTTAATTAAGTTAGTTTAGGGTTAGGGCCAGGTCATATTGAGGTGGCAAGGTGATGTGGCAGGGTTGGAGATGTGGATTTATTAATTATAAGGTAATTAATAAATAATTAAGTGTGTAAGTTTTAGGTGGTTAGGTAGGGTTAGGTTGCGGGACGAGATACGGGGTACAGGGCGTCGTAAGACCCAAATTTGGTGTCTACATTTTCCCCTTGTTGTCATGTAGCTTGTCTTGTAAAGCTGCACTGACAATAATACGAAGTGGTTGCCCCAGTTAAGGGTATAGGTAATCCCCCTCAAATCAATCACAGATTGAGGTGACGTGAAATCAGGGATAGGGTTGATAAAGGGTGAATGATGATGAGATGATGGTAAGATGGTGGGGTAAGTTCAAGGAAGTAGACGCACATTGAAATGCAGTAGTATGACTAGAGTACACGCTTTTAAAGAGCAAACAAGCAATTCATAGGCAAAGATCGATAGTTTATCTAAACAAGGTTGATATAATCCTGGTATCCAAGGCATAAGAAGTAGCTCAAGGGGATATAAAGGGTAAGGTACCAGAACGTTTAGGCATGTTTGGCAGTACCAAATGGTTGGTTTGGTTGAGATAAACGTCACAGTCTCAGTCTAAGAAAATCTGGTCAGCTAATCAATTCAAGTATCCTAGTCATGCTAAAACATGAACAGGTGAGCTCGATTGAACAAACAACTACATGATGGGTGGATAGAATCGTAATTTGTGGGCCTCGGTTGAGGTACTTAATTGGTGTGGCCATGGGTTAGGCCAATTGGTTGGGTGCGGACGTGGGTTGGGCCAATTGGTTGGTTGCAGCTGTGGGTCGGGCCGATTGGTTGGTTGCGGCCTTGGGTCGGGCCGATTAGTTGGGTGTGGCCATGGTCGGGCCGATTGGTTGGTTGTAGCCTTGGGTCAGGCTGATTAGTTTGTTACGGCCTTGGGTTAGGCTGATTGGTTTGTTGCGGCCTTGGGTTGGGCCAAGTGATTGGTTGCGGCCTTGGGTCGGGCTGGTTGGTTTGTTGCGGCCTTGGGTCAGGCCAATGAATTCAAAATAAGCTTATTTAGCAAAGGTCGGGGGTAGGCGATGTGGTGAAAAAATAGAGTTCGGTGGATAAGGGTAGGATTTTAGGGTAAACTAGGCAGGTAACCGATATCGGTTAGTGGTGACCGGTATTGGTTAGGAGACCGATATCGGTCTTCTAGGGTGCGCCCTAACCGATATCAGTTAGAGGTCAAAACCTATAAAAAGAAAAAATACAGCATGTCATTTTCACATTGTGAATTTGAGTGCCAACATTTTATTTTCTGAGTTTTGAATTGATTGGGTTGAGTTTTTAGGCTGAGTTAGCACTAGTTGAGTGGGGGAGTGAGTTATTGGAAGGCCCCAGAGATCAGGAGGTAGAGTTTGATTGGTGGAGGACCCTGCTAAGGAGATTTAGAGCTATGTGTAGACACCAAATTCGTGTCTTACGACCCCTTGTGACCCGCATCCCATTTCGCAACCTAACCTCATTACCTAAACCTTACACAATTATTTATTAATTACCTTGTAATTGATAAATCCACATCACCTCACCTACCACCTCATTTTGCCACCTCATCATGACCTAGCCCTAATCCTAAACTAACCTAATTAAGACCTAAAACTTGGTCTATACCTACACCCATGACTAATGACCCCTTTCTTGCACCCAAAACCGACCTTCTAGTCACTTGACCAAGCCCGCAACTAATCTCTCGGGAGAAAAGCAGGGAAGGTGGGCTATTTTACTAAAAATAGCCTACTTTTTCCTTACCGATGCCAGTTCCTACTCGACCGCCGTCGGTTACGTAACCGCCATCAGTTCCCTGTAAATGGCCTCCCCAAACCAAAAACAAAGTATCGGAATTTCATTTTTGGATCAAGGTCGAAGGATTTTTGAATCAACAGAGATCATTTGGGAGTGATCAAGAGAGTCCAGATCTTCACTTGACCGAGCAGAGACAAGTTAAGAGACAAGGAGAGTAAGCCAAGGACTGCAACTGGATACCAGAGCCCTGTGATACTCAGCTGATTTGATCTGCTGTGTGCCAGACCATCCTACCTCAGTTCTGCCTTTACCATCAGAGCTCTTGGACCTGCACCTCCACGAATAATCAGTAAGTTACTTCTTGCATGTCCTCTTTAATAACATTTCTTCGACTTTTTAAATCATATGTCCCAACAAATCCATTCTTGGATCCACTACCCAACGTATCATTGCATCTAACTATCATTCATCTACCTCTCATCACCCTATTTCCTAATATCACCTATATACAGCCCTACAAATAACACAACTACCAAATAACACCACCACCCCACAAAACAACTAACCTTCAGATCCTAGACTCTACCGATATCGGTCATCAGTAACCGCCATCGGTTATCAGTAACCGCCATCGGTTATACTGACTATAACCAATAACCAGCCTTTCCCCTACCCAGTTCAACAAAGCAATTTAATTAATATCTTATAGTCTTTTGTGTTAATTCATATTGGTAGGGGAACTGACCACCTTCGAAAGGAAGTTTTATATTTCCTGGGCCCAAGGCAGTTTCCTCATTTATTATCTAATTAAAATCTTGTGGTCTTGTGTTCTTATTTTGCAGGTAGTCCTTCCAAGACAAAACAGAGTTCTTCGCAGTCAGCCTGATCTTTTTCTACGGTACGCGCACACCATCTCGACATTCTGCAGGTATTCCTCCTAGCCCCAACCCTTATCTGTTTCTAAAAGGAACGAAACATTCCGAGTGAAACATTTTGGCACGCTGGGTGGGACCCATTTTGGGTTTCTGTTTCTCTTGCTTATTTTCATTTTAGGAAGCATACTTGCTGTTGCTGCTTTTGTTATATATTTTGTAAAGAATTTGTCTTGCTTTCCTAGTTTTGCATTAGTGAAAGTCATCTCTCTTGCTTCATCGAACATAATTTTCGATTTGGGTATAAAACACGTGCATTGCATTCCTGCTTGTTGTTTTTCAATTCTAGTGAACGTAGATTAAGTAACAGGTCATACACGTGGGGGTGATATCCACGGTATTGATAGGAAATTAATCTTACATTCACTGCACAACACATACCGAATCACTTCACAATTAACACAACAGCTCAAACATCCCCCCTTTTCCGCGGTATTCCTCTGCCCGATTGAGGTAACCTTATAAGCCAAAACAACTTGACATTTCCCCTAAGTCTCTTGTTTAGGATTCTGACATCATTCTACGTCTAAAGGCATAAGCCCACGATAATTAAAATTAACCCTAGGGTTAATCTCTGGATTTGTGTGTGCATCTTTCTTTTTTTTAGTTCTGTTTTCTTTCTCATACTCTGTCTTCTGTGATCAATAATTGGACAAGTATACTAAACGTTGTTAAAAATCAAATTAGCAGCCTTTTTATATCTTGTTAGCCCAGACTTCTTACACTGACATCGGTTACCTGACCGACGTCGGCTATAGTGTAACCGACATCGGTTACTAGACCGATATCGGTTACTCTCTTTTCCAATTCCTGACAAACCAGCAACCTACCAATTTTACCAGTCTGAGTTTGTTTCTGTTCCTGACAGATTGAAACCCTACTGTGAACTCCTGTCCATGGTTGTTATCACTCGAAAGCAAGCTGCCGCCATGGTTTCACATGCTTGCTCTGTTTCTTTGCCTGAATCACCCCCTTCACATTCTGTGGGGAATCCTACGGATACCAGCGAGGTTCCTAAAATCCATGTGGGAGATAAGGACTTTTCCAAATTTCTAGATGCTAATCCTAGTGCTGGACAATACTATTTGTCTCATACCCCCAACCGTACGCCTAATGATCAGCTCCTTGTGGGTATGCCTATTAGTATAGCTACTCATTTAGCTCCCACTCCGCCTGATAATACCACCTTACTTCCTGCATCTCTATCCCCGTCTCCCAATCCGACGGCTTCAGAGGTTCATACGACTCAGATTGGCTTTCCGTTGGTTAACCTCGGACCCCACATATCATTACCACCGACGGCCCCTACCTCATCTCTCTTATAGACTGCTCCGTTCCTGACTTGCTCTTTGCCACCTATCCACACGAGCTTTCCTTCTCAAGCTCCGCCTACCTTTTCATTCCCATACACATATCCAGTGACCTCAACATCCTATATGGGACATCCCTATTCGGTTGCCTCAACATATTCATCCTCCACACCTTATCAACACTTAACCCCACTAGGGTCTAGCAATGGTCCTTGGCCTAATTTGCCTCCGTTTACCACAACCACACCATCATCTCATCCAACTACTGATCTAATTAAACAAATGATGGACAAAATGCAAAACCTGGAGGCTTCTGTTTTAGGAGGTCGTAGCGCCTTGACATACGAGCAAGTTTGTCAGGAGCCCATTCACCCTTCTGTCCCCCTTCATTCATATCCTCCTCAATGGGAGTTACCAAAATTTACCCGTTTTAACAGTAAAGAGGACCCTCAACAACACTTGCGATCGTTTAGACATGCTTGTTATTTGATTGCCCATGTCATCATGGGTAGGAGGTAAGGTTGTGACATTTGTTTTTGTTGGTTTGTTATAGGCAGGTAGGATAGATTTTTGAGGTGAAGGGGGAGAAGATAGAGTTGCTAGGAAAGGTTATTGGGGTGGCGGATAATCGGGTGGTTGGAGGCCGGTTCGGGTAGGATAGGTTATGGGTTGTGTATGAATTAGGAGGGGCTAAATTGGTTGAGGTATGGTTAGAGGGCGAGAGTAGAGTGGGTGGAGTATGAGTGGGGAAGTTGGTAGGGTGTAGGATAGGTAAAGGGGATATGGTAGATGTTTGTTGGGTGGGGTTATTGATGTTGAGGCAGATGAAGTGGTTTAGGTTTGATTGGAGTGGGTAGGATATTTAAAGGACCATAAGAGTGAGAGGAATTTATAGATGTATAGGGTAAGATAGGTGGGTGTAGATGTGTTTATAGAGTTGGGTTGTGATTGGGTGGGTGAGTGAGTATAGAGGGTTAAGGTAGTTGTTTTGTAAAGGGTAGGCCTGATGGAGTGGGTTGTTTTTGCAGGCACTCCAGTAGCTTATGATGTGAGATCGGATGACGCCTCTACCAGGGCGGATGCGACCACATGTGACTGCAGTGCAGTGGGTAGTTATGCAGAAGTTTGGACTTGGTGGAGTCCAGAGGTATAGGGATGTGGATATGGACCATAGCCTGATGGTTTCCCTCATCAAGAGATGGGATCCAGTAACGAATGTCTTCCATCTCCCTACTGGAGAGATGACAGTCACGTTAGAGGATGTGTATCGCATCCTGAGACTTCCGATCATAGGTGAGGTGGTGTTCCAAGTGGATGCTGAGACATCAATGGATAGCATCTTGCAAGTATTCGGGGATGTAGCTGTATTGATTACGTATCATAGTGCGAGCATCTGCTACAACAATATGTATCGTGTGCATCGATAGGAGACACGGCTTACCATGCTGATGATTATCGGTATAACCTGCTTTGCCCTCCCTGACTCAGAGGGAGGTCATTTCCCATGGGCTCTGATGGGAGTGTTACATGAGATGGTGGAGGAACACACCTACTATGCATGGGCACCGGTGTATCTAGTACAGCTATACAGAGAGCTCTGGGGCTATCGCCATATGAGGTGATTCGGTATATGTTCAACATTCTTGTTACACTACTGCGCCTACGAGCATATCATGTGTATATCACCAGTAGGGTTGCCCCAGTAGCCAGGGCCACAGGAAGTTTATAGATATGGGTTTCAGAGATGGTTGGGGGTCATGGGCCAGCCACGAGCAGTTATCGCAGGGTGAGATGTCACTTATTACAGGAATATGTTAGAGGGCCTGACTACATTAGATATTATATGGAGGCCATACAGAGGCCATCGGCCACGTGGAGGAGCCCGAGCATAGCTGTGATGGATCCAGTACATCTTTTGGATAGCTGGACGAAGACCTGGGGAGTATGAGCGGATTCCCCTAGAGAGGGTACGACGATAGATGGGCCTACGGTAGGATGAGCCACCTCCCTTCCCACAGTATCAGAGGGAGGATGTAGAGGCACCACTACCTGTACTACAGCCATTTGACCCAGTCTGGGTAGCAGAGAGACTGACCGATGATACGGTGGATGACGTCAGAGTTACAAGTTCATTTTTGGTTTGATGGGCAGGGCAGAGGGCAGCCATGAGAGCACAGCCTGCACAGCCAAATTTGGTGGTTGTTATAGCGGAGAGGGACCATCTCTTAGGTTAGGTGCAGTTATTATAGGGGCAACTTGCTGTTGCACAGGCACAGATTAGAGTGTTACAGGGGTAGTTGGCCCAGGCACAGGCACAGGCACAGCCTCAGGTCTAGATCCTTGTTCAGGCACATGCACAGGTCCCTGTTCAGGCTCTGATGGTAGCTTCACTACCACCATAGGTACAGGCTCAGGGTCAGGGTGTATAGGCAAGGCAGGGCCCACTTATATTAGGAGACGGGCGACCAACCCCACCAACCATGGTGGCATGGGCCCAATACATGGAGGCGAGAGCGGAGGCCCGTTATTATCAAGACATACTAGATGGTACCGGTGCCAAGTATCAGCCATATGCGGCTCACAGAGCCGAGACGTCCCAGAGTCACAGGTCACAGGGAGCCACAGCCACAACCGATGGGTCAGTTACAGGTAGGAGGTGAGATCTGGCATAGGGGCCAGCTGAGGGATGGGCCGAGGGATGGGGAGAGAGTTGAGTCACCCCAGGAGCGGAGATGGGTTTTGTTGATTTGATAGAGGATTTGTTGATAGAGACACCGGTCTGCGAACCGAGTGTGTATATAGAGGCCTGCGTGCCCTCATAGGATTTATGTATGTATTTTTGTTGTATATACCAGCCTGCGAGCCGAGTACATTTTGTATAGTTAATACCGGCCTGTGAGCTGAGTATATTTTTGACATGAGAAACTGGCCTGCGAGCCAAGTCGAGATTTGGACAGAGACAGTGGCCTGCGTGCCGACTTTGTATTTTGGTATACAGAGGCCCCATGCAGGGCAATGTTGACATTGATTTGGGGATATGTATATATATGATGAGTTTGATCCACATGGTGTGTATAATGTTTGATTTGATGCATATATTATAATGTTGTATGTGTTTTGTCGATGGTATTAGAATTTGATGTATATATAGATGAGGTTGATGATGTTTTGATGATATGCATATGTTTTGAAATGTTGATGTGTATTATGATGATGGATGTTGATAGTGATGTCGTTATGTAGGGAAAAGAGATGGGCTCTGCCAAAAAATTCAAAAAACAAAAAAAAGGGTTAGGTTTAAGAAAGAGGATACAGATGACCAATATCGGTTAGATAACTGATGTCGGTCACAACCTGACCGATACTGGTAAGCTAACGAATATTGGTTACTCTTAAACGAGCTTTTCTAAAAATAGAAAAGCTTGGGAGGCAACTGAAATCTTATTTTTAGAGTCATGCAACCTGTTAAATACAAGGATGCGAGGTTGTTGACGTCGATACAGGTAATTACATGGGAGAATTGAGTGATAAGGAGGAAAGAGACAGGTAAAGTGATCATGGGCTTGGATTAAGAAGGCGTAAAGGCAAGTAATAGTGAAGAGGGTGGTGAACATGGATGAACATGGAGAAGCATCCAGCGGGTAGAGAGGAGAGGGAAGACAGGTTCCACCTCAAATTGCTGCATCCCAGGAGGTATAATTTTTGGTTGGAATTAAATTTTTGCATGCTTATGAAAAGGATGTGGGAAGGTAAGTGGGTAGAGATGAAAAAGAAAGGTGATAGGCAAAGGTTTGGGATGGGGTGAGTGTTATGGGGTAGGTAATAAGTGGCTTCATATATGTTTTTAGATATAGAGAGGTGTAAACAAGCGAATAAGTTATCATAAGTGGTGTTTTTGAGCAAGGTAGATGGAATTGACAGTGACCGATATCGTTTAGGAATAACCAGTATCGGTTAATGAGTAAAGTTGCGGATTTTGATAAAAAACACGAGGGAATTTATTTGTTGATTTGTTGTTTGTTGGTTTGATGTGTGCAGGCACAGGAAGGGTTGAGGATGAATGATAGGGTGCCATCTTTGTTGTCACGAGTCTGAGTGGATGTAACACCAGCTGAGTGGGAATTAATAAACTGTGTGGGGTTAAGCAGAATCCGCTATTATTCATGAATCACATGCAATCATGCTATGTTGCAGGCGCTGATTGAGAGATTGAATCCTGAAAAGAATACCTTCTATCTACCGACAGGGGAGATGATAGTGACATTATAAGATGTGTTTCAAATTTTGAGACTTCCAATTATAGGAATACCAATGTATCAAGCAGGACCTAATGCGGCGTGTGCAGTGATAACGACAGTATTTGGTCCAGCCGCATGAGATTTGACACAGCGAGGTTTGACATTCACTTATGGTATAATGTTTGTGGCACACCCTGAGGCAACAAGGTTGGCCGTGGTATTAATGATAGCGGTGGGGTATTATGCATTACCTAGAGCAGATGAGGGAAGATTTCCAAAATTATTGATGTGTATTATTTGGGAAATGATAAAAGGGAGCGTTACTTTCGCATGGGTGCCCGCATATCTGGCAAAGATATACAAGGGTTTATGGGCATGCAGGTGAAATCACAAGACTACATTGGATTTTGCATACTTATTACATTTTTGGGCCTATGAGCACATTATGTCTGTGTGACCAATAGGCTGACCCATCCAGGCAGGAGAGACAGGAGTGCAACGGTTGGGATTTAGGCGATGGTTCTAGACAGAGCAAGAGGCGAGATCCGAGACCGTGACAGATGACACCAAGTATTATAGGCAGATGTGGGAGATGGTGATGATTTTAGATATCCATTGGAGGCCTTATGGGAACTATATGGTGATGGTGAACATAGCTGAGGATTTGATGGGTGTAGAGCGATTGAGGTGGATTGTAAGACACAGGCCAGGTGAGTACAAGAGGATTCCTCTAGATCGCGTGCGGTGATAATTTGGATTTGTTCAAGATATACCCATGGCTCATAGACCATATAGGAGGATCAATGTTGAGGCACCATTCTCACCTCCACGGCCGACACTTCCAAAAGGACTAGAAGAGACAGCACCCGATCGCAGGGTAATGGATGCAGGAGTGAAAGAGTCTTATAGATTATGGTGGGCAGCAGAGCTGCGAGATATACATGAGAGGGCCGATCATCCTGACATAGCTATGGTTACAGTGGAGAGAGACTGCTTGCAGGGTTTAGTTCACCAGCTTCAAACACAGGTGAACGAGACTACGAAATTGTTAGAGGCTTCACAGTCATGAGTGGGGAGACTAGAGGCAAGATTCCTCCATGCGAGAGGGCGTATTCATATGTTACAGGAGAGATTGGCGGATCAGTGGGAGGAACCAATAGTAGTGGCACCTTTAAGGATGGAGAGGCCAGGTGAGCGGCGTCGATGATCACCATCGCTACCTGGTTCAAGATGAGGCACGAGGGCCTAAGTGAATTTCATAGGGGTAGAAGAATAAATAAGGATGCCAACCTGCGCGTCGATGATAGAGAAGATGTATTTGTTTAACATCTAAATAAAACTGAATATGTATGTTGATTTGAGTTTATGATAATAATAAGAATAATTTTGTTTTGAATGTTTGGATTGAAAAAGAACAAAGGTGAGTGTTATCAATATAAATATGCGAAAATATTTATAGTTTAAAAGAAAACACAACACATGATAGGTTATGGTAGGGGATGGTCGAGATAACCTTGGGAGACCCCCTGTCTCCTAAGTGTTTCTTACATAGCCCATTGCATAAAGCAAGGAGGGGCCTTAGACCGATGTAGTTCTCCCTTAGTACCAGGGAGAGGTGAATTCAGGTAATTTGGTTGTGGTTAGGAAATTTGTTGGTCGGTAAAATTTTGTTGGTAGAGTAATGTTGTTGGTATTGGTGTGGGTATAGGTGAAGTGAGGGTTAACTTACCCAAGCATAGGAAATCGTGTCTAAATTAAGATCAACACACAATCCTAGATTCAGGTAAAAGAGGAAAAACTATCCCATAGTTGGAAAGAGCTAAACAAACCACGTATTATCGTAGGATGAGCTTGAATCCCTAGATACCTTGCATAGGTGAGAAGTCGATAGGTGAAAAGAGTTGTATAATCACAATATATCGGATATACGCACGTCCCTTGAGTTTTTTTATTGTGAAGAATGGTGAGGAGAGGTGGATGGGATAGCTGAGGTGTAGAGAACTTGGTAGAAGGTGATTATGCTGACGGAAGAGAACCAAACCAAAATAGACAAGTCCATGACTCAAAAGTACTTTTGAATACTGCTTTGATGTTTCTGGATATAGACTGATCAATGCAGGAAGTCTACATGGGATATGCATTTTGTTGTTCTTGAGGTCTTCACGAAGCTGATCAATGCGAGAAGCTTCTGATAGAGGCTGACTTTGTATAGCTATCCTTTGAGAGAACAGTCTACTTATAGTAGTAGACACGGCGTTGCACATAGCTGTCCTTCGAGGGAGCAGTCTAGTTATAGTAGCAGATGCGGCTTTTGCATATAGCTTTCCTTTAAGGGAGTAGTCTAGTTATAGTAGCAGATGTGGCTTTTGCACATAACTATCCTTCGAGGAAGCATTCTAGTGTATAGCATGGAGGTCTAGATGTCTGTTTGGCATGAAGCATCTAAATTTGCAGGAAGTTTGACTCAAGAATATCCCAGAATTGTATAATTGAGAACTTGTTATTTTGATACTTTTAAGTCATGGACCAGACTAAAAAGGGGAAGGAATATTGAAGAGGAGGTGATGATCAAACCATGTGAGCTTAATTCTACTTTGAGATGCACAAAACAAGGTGTATGAGGTGGTAAATGAGCTCAAGGGACGAGCGCAAGGTAGATAAGAAGTGATGTAGCACTAAATTCAACAGTAGAATGGTCAAAGATGTAAGGCATTAAGGGGTTTAGGTTCAGGTTTTCCATTAAGTGAAGCTAAACAATAAGTACTTGATCCATAAGTGTGAGTGATAATGTAAGGTCCAATCCAATTAGGAGTAAATTTTTCCTGTTTGCTCTTTTCTAGTTTGGTTACATGTGGATTATCTTTGAGGACGAGATCACCAATCTTAAAGGTATGCTCATTAATTTGCTTATCATAAGCACGCTTAATGCACTTTTGATAAATTTGAAGGTGGTCAAGAGCTGTAAGATGAAACTCGTCAAGAAGCTCCAATTGGGCTAACCGCTCTTGGCAGAAGTCATCATTGGTGAGAATATCCTGAAGAGATATCTTGAGGGAAGGGATTTGTATTTCAAAAGGTAAGATAGTAAACCAGAGATAATGGTGTGGTATTAGTGGAAGTACGAATGCTGGTACAATAAGCCCAAAGGGCAAAGGGGATGTGATCATGCCAATTTTAACCAGAATCGTTAACAAATTTCATGAGAATTTTGGTTAAGGTTTTGTTAGAAGATTTGGCCTGACCATTTACTTGTGGATAGTAGGGTGATGAGAAGCTAAGTTTGATACCAAAGTTGTCACAAAGGGCTCGTAACAACTTATTTTTGAAATATTTTCCATTATCGGTTATCAAGCGATGAGGAACACCGAAACGGTAAATAATGTGATGATTGATGAATTCAACAATTTTCTCCTTTTTGGTTTAAATGAGTGGCACGACATCCACCCATTTAGTGTAATATTCGGTTACCATGATGATCTAACGGTGATATTGCAAAGAAGGTGGATGAATCTCACCAATAAGGTCCAAACCCCATTGTGAGAAAGGCCAAAGATCTCGTGCGACCTATAGCGGATGGTTGGGAGTATGTTGAAGGTTGGCATGTTATTGACACATAACACAATGCTTAACATAATCATAGTAGTCTTTATTAAGAGTAGGCAAATAATATCCTAGGTGAAGGATCCACTTGGTCATGGCAAAGCCACTAAAGTGCCCACCACAAATTCCATCACGGACTTGTTGGATGGTATGAGCGACTTCAGCACTAGTTAGACATCGAAGGAGGATAACATCGAAGCCACATTTATAGAGGAGTCCCCCCGTGATGACATAATGAGAAACGCCTTTAAGAAAATCACATTTTCCATTACTATTAAGGTCAGGTGGGAGAATAGAGTTTGTAAGGTAGTCGTGAAATTGGTGATACCAGGTATCCTACGAGTCAGCAGATGCATTATTTACCATACAAACATTCGGGACTAAGTAAGATGGGGAAAAGAGTTGGTGAACCAAGATGAATATGTCAGAATCAGTTGGTGATGCAGGAATTTGCGAGGCCAAGCAAGCCATAGTATCCAAAAATTTATTAGTTAAGCGTGGAACGGATTGGATAGTATAATGGGTAAATAAGGTCAAAAGTGAATCTACATAATGTTTGTACTTTTGAAGTTCCTCATTTTTACATTGGTAGATGTCAGTGACTTGATTTACTACAAATTGAGAGTCACTAAAAATGTGAATAGAATTCACACCTAAGTGTAACACAACGTGGAGACCTAAAACAAGGGCCTCATATTCCACTGTATTGTTAGTGCAGGGGAAATCAAGCCTGAATGAAAGAGGAATAGGTTCACCTTCAAGAGGAATGAGCACAACACTTGGCCCTCCGCTACATTGGCATTTACATCCATCGAAGAAGAGAGTCATCGGATAAGACGCATCATTGAGTGAAAGAGTTGCGATGAGTTCATAGGGAAAGTAAAATTGCTAAATTGTTCCCCAGGTAAAGGGGCTTCCATGAGTTGGTATGAGATAGTTTTTCCTTTGACTAATTTCCGGTGTACGAACTCAAGGTTGAGGTCAGCGAGGAGCATAAGCCATCGGGCGATGCGTTGGTTTAGATGAGGTTTAGTGTACATATAATGTATGGGGTCAGTGTTGGTGATGACAAAAGTTTTGTGATTTAGGAGGTAATGTCAGAGTTTGGTGGCCACGAATGATAGGGCTAGGCACAACTTTTCGACATGTGTATACCTAGTTTCATAATCCACAAGAGTACAGCTTATGTAATAAACTACTTATTCTAGATGCTCAGAGTCACGATGTGTGAGCATGGCTCCTACAACATGGTCGGTGGCAGAAAGGCAAAGGTAGAAAGGGTGATCGTCCTGAGGTTGGATAAGCACAGGTGGCTACAAGAGATAAGTTTTAAGAGCCTCAAAGGCTTTGTGGCACTCCTCTCTCCATTGAAAGACAATGTCCTTTTTAAGGAGATGATGGAAAGGTTGACATCGATCTGAGAGTTGTGAGATAAAATGACAGATATATTGGAGTTTTCCCTGCAAACTACATAATTGTTTTAGGTTAGTGGGTGGGGGCATTTCTAAAATAGCTCTGACTTTAACGGGGTTGACCTCAATGCCACACAAAGAGATGATAAAGCCAAGGAGTTTTCCTGAAAGGATGTCAAAGACACATTTCTTTGGTTGAAGACGAACACAATATTGTAACAGATAGTCAAAAATAATGGTTAAAACATTGAGATGTTCACTGCGATGTTTGGATTTTCTGAGAAGATCATCGACATAATCCTCAAGGATAGTGTGCATAATGTCATGAAAAATGTAAGTCATAGCCCGCTGATAGGTCACACCAGCATTCTTAAGGCCAAATGGCATGACACGATAGCAGAAGGTGCCCCACGGGGTAATGAAGGTGGTTTTATGTTGATTGGCCGGGGCTACTAAAATTTGATTATATCCTGAGAAACCATCCATGAGAGAAAGCATCTCATGGCCCGCAGTGAGATCGACAAGTTGATCAATACTAGGTAGGGGGAAGTCATCCTTCGGGCAAGTGAGGCTAAGATCCCAGAAATCCGTACATATCCGAAGTCCCCCCCTCACTTTAGTGATAGGTACAACATTAGAAATCCATTGCGGATAGTCAATAGGTAAGATGAAAGAAACAGAAAGGAGTCATTGAAGCTCTTCTTTAACCAAGAGAGCAATGCGTGGATGAATTTTTCTCAGCTTCTGTTTAACTAGTTTGGATTTTGGTTTCAGAGTGATGTTATGGACAGCAATGTCAGGATCGATTCCTGGCATGTCCGCGTAGGACCAAGCGAAAGCCTGATTGCGGGCACAGAGAAAGGTAGTGAAGGCGGCTTGTTCTGATGCATCGAGAGATTGTCTGATCTTTAGAATGTGAGGATCGTCCTCCATGTGGATGTTGATTTCTATAGTCAACTCATTCAACATGGTTTAGGTTTCAGATGGTAAGGCATGTTGAATATAAGAGTCATCCGCACCAAGGTAGGTGAGGATGGAGTCATTATCCTGGCACTCCACAACAATAATCGAAGGTAGGTCTTCTTTGATCATGTCTGGATGTAAAACGGGGAGAGAAGATGGGTCCTCACCATCACGTTGATAAGTGGGAGGACCTAGGAAGATAGCATTCACGAAAAAAAAAAGTTAGGAGGGATAGATTACAGGTCTATCGACTCCGTGGGTGAAGATGGTAAAATGGGCGATGATTGTTCGGAATGGGTGACTTCATCATCTTCCTGGATACAATTGACATGAGGTTTCTTCAGTGTAGGTGGTTTAGAAAACCCAAGACCACTACGATCTTTTTGTTTGCGTGTTGTCATGGGAATAACCGTATGTCGTCCTTACTCATAAAGACCGACACTAAAACCTTTCCAAGCACAACGCGTCAGGAATGTGAGGGCAAAATGACGGTTGGTTAGATATTGAAAATTTGATTGGAAGGGAACCACACCAAGGGGATGTTCAGGGGTAACAGAGGATGTGTCAACACCCCCATATGTTAGGTTGGTGTGGAAATTAGGTGGTCCGTAGGAGATCACCTCCCCCACACGACGGTTGTAGGTAGGATGCACATGTAACTGTCCATACTCTTGTGGGGTATGGAAGGTGCCAATGTTGCATAGGCAGTACTCCCCTAGTGTAAGGCATTGAAAAATACCTACCAAGGGATCCAAGGTTGGGATGTTTTCTATGGGGAAGGAAGAGGTATTGGCATCGGTGGTTTCATTAGTCAAAGGTGTGGGTGCGGCTAAGGTCGATGGTTGAGGCATGGTTGAAGTAGATGGTTGGGCTAGATCAATGGGTGTCTTGACTGGTACAAGCACATCATTATGGCGGTATAACATATTGTAGGTTTTGAAGGGGGAGGTGTCAACTATGATGGTGTATGACTTCCCCTCATACTCAAATTTTATACATCTATGTAAGGTGGAGGGAACGCATCCCATAGCCTAGATCCAAGGTCGTCCTAACAACATGTTGTATTGGAATTCTCCCTCAAGGACATAGAAGAGTTCAGGTAAGGTACATGGCCCTACACAAATGTTAAGGATCACGGTGCCTAGGGTAGAAGTAATAGCATCGTTGAATGAACGCAACATGGTGGGGTTGGCACACATGTAGCTAGGAGGGATATTCATCTGTTGGAAGGCTTTGGAGGAGATGATATTTAGGCTAGTGCCCCCATCGATCATAACACAACGTACCTAGATGTCCTAGATGTAAGCCGAGATGAAAAGAGTAGGGTTAGGATCTTCTGCACCAAAGACGACAATTTCTTCTTTGGAAAAACTGACAGCAGCGGCTTGCTGTACAAGGACAGAGGTGGTTATGGAGGTAGGTTGTTTGGTGAGAGAATCAATGTGGTTGGGTGTGAAGATGGAGGCGACGGGAAAGGTTTCATTAGGTAAGACCTCTATCCCTTGAAGGATCTCAATTAGAACTTTTCGATGTGATTCAAATGTTTGAATGAGATCATAGAGTGTCATTTTTACAGGAGATTGGTGAATTTTTTTGATCATAGTGCGATGGGAAACTCCATCAGAGACTGGATAGGCCGGTCCATGAATAACCACTTTAGGTGGTGATGCAATCAGGATGGCGGAAGGAGAAAGAGAGACCGTCGGTGTGCTCTCTTTAGCTTTTCCATTGTTTTTCTGACCTCAAGTAGTAATGCTAATCATGTTGATTTCATGAATGCGAGATGAGGAAGATGACAGGGATAAGTCATTGTTTTCGAGAGGTGGGGTTACAATGATGATAGATTTTGGCAAGGCGGGGACACGTGGTATAGGAGAAGGGATCGAAGCTAAATGTTTGTTCTTCTGTAAGTCATCTTTCTGAGATTTTCTACCTGAGATAGGCGACTGGCAAAGGATGGCTTTCAAAACTTTACATCCTTCTACATTGTTTCCTGGTGTGCAGTGATAGGTGCAGATTTTAGATTCATCATAACCTATAGGTCGAGGTTTAGATGGATCATAGGGTCTGAGTGGGGGTATGGAAATGGTCGCATCCCCACCAACATATCAAGGATCTTGGCGTAAGATCCTTTAAGCGGGTCAAATGAAGATGAGGCTATTGATTGAGTAGGTGAAATTATTGATTGTTTTGGTAATGGTTGGGTACGAGTGGTTCGTACGGGTGGTGGTTTAGGCAAGGGATTTTGATGATTGGGTTGAACTTGGTGTGGCTTCTTCTGCGCAGAAGTCATGTTTAGCTAGTTAGATGAGGAGGCCATAGATGACGTGGTGGCAGAAAACAACCATGGGGAAAGAGGAGCGGCAGCAAATAAGTCCTTCGATGATCGAGTTTGCTTAGGGTTGGTAGGTAGGAAAGATACTTGGGGCAACAGTGTTGAGATTCCTGTGGATTTGTGTATGGGTGCAGAAGGTGTTGATCGTGTTAAACAAGATGTGGGAGGCATGGTGTATTGAGGCAAGGTGGAGGGGTGAGGCCCCAATATAGAAGGTAGGTGTGATGGAGAGGGTTGAAGCCATGCCTGCTATACTGGTGTGATCGGGGGCGAGGGTTTTAGGTGTGGTAGAGGCATAGATTGGACTTGAGGAGATTGGGCCTGTCTCCTAGGTGGATTGATGGCTTTATTTTTGGATAAGTCTAACCGTTTAGGTGGGTGCATTAGCCTGGGTATTGGTGAAGTCCCAAGCATAGGGGAAGGTTTGGTTAGGTTGATAGAGGTGGATGAGGTATTCGGTAGAGATGATGGGGGTGGAGGTGAGGACATAAACATTTTGAGCTTTTGTAAAAACTTTGGGTGTATTGTAGAGGTTTCTGGATTAGTCATTTGCATTTGAGTAGAGCATGGTGTTCTCAAATGTGCCCATAAGAGTCGTCTATCTTCTGGGGGATGAAAATCTTCACGTATGGATGGGAATTTTGATATGGAAGAGAAGTGGGTTATGATTCCAGTCCATTGGGGGTGTGATACAGGGGGCAAATGAGGAGTTGTATCAATGGATGTTAAGGGGTCAACTGGTTGCTGGAAATATTTAGGCAATGAAGAAATGATAGGGAGGAGGGCATGTTCTAGAGGATCTGTCATGATTAAGGAATTTGGTGATGTAGGCTCGAGGGGTTTCTCTTCTAAGGATGACAGAAAAAGTGGCAATCCTTCTTCTTTTGCAGCAAGAGCGGTGGAAGGAGATGTTTGGGCAATAGATAAGTTGGATAACATCCACTCACAATCTTGTAGGGATGTGGTGTAAGAAGGCTCTTCTGTGAGAAGAGAACTCTAGGAAGTTCATTCCTTTATGGGTAAAGGAATAGCGAGGCTGTCCTCTTGTCCTGATGAAGGAGAAGTGGGTGAGGAATCTTCCATCAGTGAAGAGGCTCGATTTAGAATTTCTTTGATGGAAGCCCTTGGTTGGGAGTTGAAAACCACATGGATCTCATGCACAATCTTCTCCTCAGCTAAGGTTTCTTGGTTTTTGTTACTGTTAGAGGAATGGTTTGGAAATGGTTTATTGAAGATTTTTAAATTTCAATTAGCAGGGGCATTAGGATTATCGAGGGTTATATCCCCTACATCAACCATTTCCTGCACTATGTTTTTCAACATCTTTCAGTTTTCGTGGCTATGTCCCTTCATGCGATGGAAGTTACAGAATTCATTTTCTTTATACCAAGAAGGTATAGTACGGGCGGAATCAAACCTAGAGTGAGGTTTAATAGGAGGCAAGGTGATAGCTCCTGCTTTAAGCAATTTGTCCAAGATCACATCATAAGTTTCTCCCAAGGGAGTGTACTTGATGGGCTCGGCTTTATACTTATAGGTGGATTTCGGCTGGGTATAAGACGGTGCTTGAGATTTGACCGTTACTGCATGTACAACTCCTTGTGATTTCAAAGCAGCCGATGCATGAGAGCTAGTGGTGTTGGGCCTTGTTAGTGGAGTCTTGGGCTCAGAAATTTGAGTTTTTTTTGCGCAACTTCAATTTCTACTCCTCTAAGGCCCGAATCTCTAGTTTCTGAGCCATGTTAAAGGCCTCATCAAAGGTGCAGAAAGTTTTAATTTGGAGGGTGGGATAAATGTGTTTAGCACAGGCCTGCGTAAATAGTTCAATGAGCTCAGCCTGAGGTAAGGCATAAGTAAGTTGGTTGATGAGGCCCCGCCATCGTCCAACGAAATCTGCGATAGATTCGTCTTCAAATTGTTGGATGGCATAGAGATCGGTAATGGATACTTTCTTGGCAATATTGATGGAGAAATGATCCAAGAAAGATTGGGCTAATTGGTTAAAGGAGAAGATTGAGTGCTGGGCTAAAGCACTGTACCATTCCAAGGTAGGTCCTGATAAGGACATGGGGAAGGTACGGAGTAGTAAGGCATCGTCATGAGCAATCAGATAGCAAGCATGTCTAAACGATCGCAAGTGTTGTTGAGGGTCCTCCTTACTATTAAAGTGAGTAAATTTCGGTAATTCCCATTGAGGAGGATATGTATGAAGGGGGACAAAAGGGTGAATAGGCTCCCAACAAACTTGCTTGTATATCGGGGTGTTATGGTTTCCTAAAACATAAGCCTCGAGATTTTGCATCTTGTCCATCATTTGTTTAATTAAATCATTGGTTGGGTTAGATGATGTTGCTGTCGTTGTAAACGGAGGAGGATTAGGCCAAGAGCCGCTACTAGACAATGGTGGGATTAAATGTTGATAAGGTATCGATGATGAATGTGTTGGGGCAGCCAAATAAGGGTGTCCTATATAAGATGTTGAGGCCACCAGATGCGTTTGCGGAAATGAAAAGGTGGGTGGAGCCTGAGAGGGAAAGCTCGTGTGGATAGGTGGTAGAGAACAAGTTATGAAAGAGGCAATTTGCGAGAGGGATGAGGTAGGGGCAGTGGATGGTAGTGATATGTGGGGCCCCAGATTAACCAAAGGAAAGCCAATTGGTGCAGTATGGACCATCGAATCCACTAAGCTGGGAGACAGGGCTAAGGATGAAGACGGTGAGGTAGAGTTATTAGGTGGGGAAGGAGCTAAGTGAGTGGTTATACTGATAGGCATACCCAAGAGGAGTTAACTGTTAGGTGTACGGTCAGGGGTATGAGACAAATAATATTATACGGCGCCAAGATTAGCATCCAAAAATTTAGCAAAATCCAGATCTCCGATAGAGATCTTGGGAAAAGCATTGGTGTCCTGTAGGATTCCCCATAGGATGCGAAGGGGGTAACTCAGGAAAAGATATGGAACAATCATGTGAAACCATGGTTGCAGCTTTTTTCTAGGTGATAACAACCATGGACAAGAGGATACAACAGAGAATTAGTCAATCAGGAACAGAAAATGTAACCAAATTTTGGAATTGGTAGGTTGCTGGTGTGTCAGGAACTGTAAAACACAATAACCAATGTCAGTCTGATAACCGATGTTAGTCTGATGGTAGCCGGTGTCGATCGGGTAACCGATGTTGGTAGACAGTGGACCGGTGCTAGTCACTGTGAAGGTAAAGAGAAAATGTAAGAGGCTACTGGTTTGGGGATAACAAGGCTTAGTATATCCACCAAATCTGTCTGAGGTGATAACTAAGACAGGATATAACAGAGAAATAGAACTGAAAGAAAAACATAGAAAACAAACAAGATGCACAAGCAAATTAAGAGACTAAACCCTAGGATTAGTTTTAATCACTTTTGGGATTATGACTTAAACGCAAGATGATGTCATTCCTAAACGAAAGACCTAAGGGAGATGTCAAGTTTGTTTCCGGCTTGTAAGGCTACCTCAATCAGGCAAAGGAATACCGCGGAAAAGGGGGGATGTTTGAGATGTTTTGTAGATTATGATGTGATTTGGTATGTGTTGTGCAGTGAGAGTAAGATTAATTTCTCATCAAATACCGTGGATATCAGCCCCCACGTGTATGACCTGTTACTTAATCTACATTCACCTAGAATTAAAAACAACAAGCAATAATGTGATGCATGTGTTTTAAACCCAAATCAAAAATGATATTTGATGAAGCAAAGAAAGAGAAGAGGTCAAGAAGATGACTTTCAATAATGCAAAGATGTGAAAGAAAGACAAGTTCTTTTACCAAAATGACAAAATATTTTGTGAATATTTAGAAGAAAGAAATAGCAAGTGTGCTCCCTATATGAAAAAAAGCAAGACAGAAAGAAATCTGAATACCGGTCCCCACCGGGCGTGCCAAAATGTTTCGCATAGAATTTCATTTCCAGAATAGAATTGCTTCTATCCTTTCATTCTCTTGAGAAACAGATAAGGGGTTAGGGTTAGGAGGAATACCGGTAGAGTGTTAGGAAGGTGTGCGCGTACCATAGAGAAATCAAAATGATTGTGAAGAACTCCTTTTTGTCTAGGAAGGACTACCTGTGAATAAGAATACAAGACCACTAGATTTTAGTTAGACAATAAGTAAGGGAACTGCCTTCGGCCCAGGAAATACTAAACTTCCTTTCGAAGGTGGTCAGTTCCCTTTTAATATAAATTATTGCAAATGATAATAAATAAGATATTGAGAAATCACGAATTAGGTACCTCGTTACTAAAAGCAATAGTAGACTAAACTACCCATAATAAAATATCATTCTGTTTGTTTGGTCACTAGTTATTGATACGTTCAGATCAAGTTACAGGGATAGGACTAGGCTGAATCTGAGGTTGTTAGGATAATAAATAGGTGAAAGGTTGGTTTTGGTATAAGTCACAGTGACCGATGCCGGTCACTGGATAACCGACTACGGTTATAAAACCGCTATTGGTAGGGGATAACCGATATCGGTAGGGGCAGTGATTTAAGGGCTTCTGGGCAGAGGTTGATTGTAGGGTAGTTATGGGGTTTTTAAGGTTGGTAGATGGCTGGGGGGGATAGTAAGGTGACATGGAGAAGAATCAGAGAGTGAGAAAGTTATCTTCTGGGAAATATAAGGATGGATGAATGAAGGTTAGGTGTAGGGTGCTGCAGGGGTGTTAGATCCAGGGGTGAGCTTATAATTACTATCAATCCAAAGTTCACGAAGTGGAGCCTAGAAGCATAAAAGACACTACTTACTACTTTCTGATGAGGATACAGGTCCGAGGAATGTGGTGACGAAGGAAAAGCTTAGGTGGGATGATCTGACAATCGAAAGTGAGTTGATGAAGCTATCCTCTAACCCTCCCAATGCTTGGATGAGTGTGACAGTGATCTCATTAATCAGTTACAATCTTGGACTCAATGCTCCTCTTTGCAAACTCTTCTTTCCTTCTCACTTGCCTCTCCCTTTTTGCAAAATGAATTTTGATCCTTTTGCATTTTGGTTGGGGGAGGGTCATTTACAGGGAATCGATGGCGGTTGCCTAACTGACGCCGGCCGCAGTAGGGACCGATGTCGGTTAGGTCAAAGTTGGCTATTTTTAGTAAAAATAGCCAAATTTCCCTCCTTTTCTCCCGAGGGATCAGTTGTGGGCTTTGTCAAGTCATTATTAGGTTCATTTTGATGCAGGTAAGGGGTGATGAGTCATGGGTGTGGGTCTGGAACAAGTCATAGGTCTTAATTAGGTTAGTTTAGGGTTAGGGCTAGGTCATAAGTGAGGTGGCGAGGTGAGGTGGCAGGGTTGGAGATGTGGATTTATTAATTATAAGGTAATTAATAAATAATTAAGTGTGTAAGTTTTAGGTGGTGAGGTAGGGTTAGGTTGCGGGACGAGATACGGGGTACATGGTGTCGTAAGACCCAAATTTGGTGTTTGCAGCTTGATTCAAATTCCTAAAATCAACACAAATATGGATCTCACCATTCTTCTTCCTGACAGGCATAATATTAGCAATCCACATTGAATGGTGAATGGGGAAAATGATCTTATCCTTCAATAACTTTTGGATCTCTTGAAATATTATATCACCAATTTTAGGGTTATACTACCTCTGGTTTTTCTAGAAGGGCTTGATCCTAGAATTTAGAGGAATGAAATCTTGCATCTCTTTTGGCTAAAAAGCCTTGAGGTCATCATAAGAATAGGAAAGAAAATCAGCATACCTTATCAACAAATTCATTTCTTTCTTCCTCTCCTCTTCTATGCAACACTTTCCAATGTCTATCGGCATGGGTTCATTAAGAATCCAAATGTTTATCTTTTCATAGTCAGCAGACTGCTGAGCTCCTTTGGAAGTTTTGGACTTGATTTACCTATCATGTTTATCAAATAACTCTTCCAAACTTACCAGCACTTTAGGTATCTTATTACCTTTTAGTTTTATGTAGCCATCATGATCCATTTCTTCTTTGTTATCTTCTTCATTTGGGGGCACACACTCTCTAGGCATATTTCTACTTCCTTCAAAGTACAGCTGGTAAAAACTATATCTGAGTTTAAGAAAGGAAAGAAAGTGTTGATCATCATTAAAGACCTGCCAATTATTTACATTGTCAGGAACACTAGGCCTATGAATCATCTCAATGGTGAATTTATCTTGGGATAAATATGGATGAGGGATTAGTAGACACCCCGAGACAGCCAAGGAATCAGGCTTGGTGTTTCTTTTCCTTGGCATGGCTTCAATTGAAAAGGCGTCAAGGAACTCAATGAAATCCCAAACTAGATTCATGTAATGTTTCAACCTTTTATTCTTCACTTGAAAAATATCTCTAACCTATTTTATAATCATCTCTTCATCTACACGAGCAAGGAGATTCTTAATCCCCATTGTTTTTTCCATGCCTAAACCAAGGATGAGAGCCTCATACTCAGCTATATTATTTTTGTTTTCAAATTGGATCTTGAAAGAGAAAGGGTGAATTTTCCCTTCAGGAGAAATAAGCACCACACCATCTCTAGAACTAGCTGAGGAGTAGCTTCCATCAAATTTCAAGATCCAAATGCCATAAGATCAAGAAGCACTTCCTTAGGATGGTTATCCTCGTCTTGTGACATGATCATGTAGTTATCATGACCAATGTCCACATAAAATATTTGTGCCTTTGGGTCATATGTTTTTTGCACGATATATTCAGTTTGTTTCTTAGGTAGTAGCTTCTTCATTTTCCCATTCACTGGAATAAGAGCATGTGACCAATCCATCATGATTTCTCCTCCAACATTTTTGCAAAAATTTCTACTCAGCAGCATGCCATAGGAAGGGGGAATATCAACTACCAAAATGGTGGTTAAAACTCTCTTCTATGGAAAAGTAGCAAAGGTTACTTGCACATCCTTGATCCTCCCAACCAATGGCACTTCTCTACTTTCCATTGACTAATATCAACCAAAAGTGTGGGTTAGGGTTAAGCCTAGGAAATGAGCTACCTTAGCATGCATCACATTATCTGAAGAACCAGAATTAATAACACAATTATTGAGTTTGTGGCCAGCTATGAGGAGAGTGACATAAAATGGTTCGATCTTCTCATTAGATGAAGTGAATGCTGCCACAAGGCTTAGTTGAGATGAAGGATAAGGAGTGAGAAATAGACCTTTAGAACTAGGGGATGAAGGCTTGGATTTGGAGTTTACAAAGTCTATCATCTTAGCAAAGTCCTTAGGATGTGTTTGGTAAAATTTGGCTTTTGAGATCTAGACCTTAGTTTTCTTGAGATGGTCAATAATGTCAAAATAACCACAGGTAGATGGAGCATCATTGATAGGAGTAGATGAAACTTTTGACTTATCAACTCTATCATTTGAAGGGAAAGAAGTTTTAGGAGAAAAAACAGGGGAGGAAGGAACAATAGAAATTACCTTGGGTATGGAAGAAGTTGGAATAGGAGCTCCTCTCCTTGAAATCACTGGAATGACTATAGGAGGTTCTTTAGATCTTTTAGCAGGCCACACCACTTTCTCCTTCTTGTTGGCTTGATCATGATTCATGACAACATATGATTCATTGTTCATATTTATAACTCTTTCTTCATAATCATCCTCTTCATCTATACCTTCAGTGATGAGAAAATGGACATGAGATCCACTCAACTCTTCTAATTATTCATCAATTTATTCTTCTTGTCCTTCATAGGTTTCATCCTCCTCATCATCATCAGGCTCCAACACTTCACATGTTGCATTGACTGGAACTTTAACAGGTGGGCCTTCAATTGCTAGTCTGGTCTGAGTAGAGGGAAATTGATTCCTGGGCTGAAAGTTCTTCCTAGGAACATCCTGATAAGGAGCATGCTGGGTGAAGTGCTTCTTGAGAGTAATAAGATCATTAGCAATTTTCTATACCAACTGATCTACACTAGCTCTAGGAGAATATGTGGAAGAAGTATATGCTTTTGATTTGGATGAATATCTCCTTAGCTTGCCAGACGTGATCAGATCATCTTCAACACTAACAAAAAATCTCTTATCAGCATCCAAGGTGGAAAGATTATCTCTCCCAAGTGCATAGCTCACTTCAGGTATTTGGGCATTAAGGAAGAAACATTTCTGAATCTGATCCATAGGGCATGTGTTTTGTGGGTTCTTGTTAACTAGCCTGTTGAATTTGGCCAAAAATTCCCTCATGGGCTCATGTGACTCTTTCTTGATTTGAGAAATCTAGGCCAAGAGGGCATGTACATCTTCATTAGGTCTGAAATGCTACTCAAACTGGGTCTTCATGGTGTTCTAATTAGTGATGGATCCAGCAGCAAGATGATAGAACCAATCAGCAACATTATCTTGCAATGACTCCACAAAAATTCTAACGGAGATATCCTCATGTTCAACTCTGAGAACACCACAAGAAACAATGAAGGCCACAATATGTTCATTTGGATGAACCTTCCCATCACCTCTAAATTTAGGGAAATTATTTATATTGCCTCTAGGCAATTCATGCAATGGCTGGGGAAGAGAAATTGGCCCAATCCTTTGGCCCCAAGGCAGAGGATATTTCATCCTTGGAAAGATTGTTTGGAGAGGAACTAAAACACCAACGAGAATCAAAGCATGCAAATTAGGACTGATTTGATCTTGAGGGATGTCACTCCTAGAAGTTTTGTCTCTAGTAGGAGGAGTGCTTATAGATCTTGTTCCTCTTATTTTTATTGTTGATGAAGGTAGAGAGAAACCTTAATGATCTAGAAGTTGGAAATGAGGGTCTTATTCCCCAAGGGTTCTTCTACCCTGAGTGTATCTTGGATTTGCCAGATCAAAGATGATCAGGAAGTTGTTATTAAAAAACTAGAATCCATTAGCAATGAATTCCCTGTTAGGTTATGGAGCTAGATTTCTTCACAATTACCATGTAATGGAAAGTGACTATAGATACAATAACTGACATCGGTTATAGTGGCACCGACATCAGTTAGGAAAAGGAGGAACCAACCATGATTAGGTCTAACCAGCGACGGTTACCTGTGTGAAGCACTTTATTTTTAAGTCGCATGTTTTAATATTGTTTTTGTTTTAAAGTAAATCTATTCAATGTAATTTCATGGATAAGTTGCCCTAAGTTATTCTAAGCTTATATAAGCTATAAAACTAGGGTTAGAGATGAGTTGATGAGAAGAAGATCATAACCCTTAGTTGAAAGGATGATGAAGAAGAAGAAGAAAAATCATATTACATGAAGGCAAGAGCTTTCATGGAGAGAATCTCAACAGAAGGAAATTACAGGTACACTATTGGTGAGAAGATGGTATTATCTTCTACTTTATTTCCTTTGTATTGTTTAGTCTCATGTAATGGCTTACATAGTTTACAAAGCACTTAGGGTTTCTTCTTGTTAGATCCACAAGTTGTTGTGAGATCTTGTTATTGCTCATTCTTGTAGATCATCATGTTGTGAGATCTTGTATTGCATATCCATGAGATCATGTTGTATTGCTGATCCATACGAATCTATCATGGTAGAGGAAGTTGTCTTCAGGTTTGCATTTTGTTGCAGTGATGGAGGAGATACTTACTTCTTGGTGCATGATTAGGGTTGCACATTGGTAGATCTTTCTAGAGGTATTGTTTGTAGATTCTAAATATAGTGAGATCTTGGTGGCACAGTGGTGGTATGGAGGCATGGTTTAGTGTACTCAGGAAAATCTAGTTGCATATCTGGGTGAAGGAGATACTCTTGTAGAGATACATGTACTCTTGTGTAGAAGAGTTGGTTTGTAATCTCTTGTTATATTATATATATATATATATATATATATATATATATATATATATATATGAGATCTCTATCTTTGGTGGACATAGCCCACATTGAGTGAACCACAATACATGCTCATTATGTGTGTGTAATTTTGTGTGATTTGGATTATTCTAGTTTATACTTCCACAACTGTAGATTTTTTTCAAAATTGTTTAGATCCTGTGTGCATGATTTTGTTTGTTATTAAATCATAGCACTATTCCGCAATCTCGTATTTCCAACATTCCCCAGTGGAGTCACCAAAAAATATTATGTTTCAGAATGGAACATGGGTTGAAACCACAATCAGGGGATAACATGTCCCTCCTCTTTAATGGGAGAGGTTCCCTTATTAAAATCAAGAAAAAAAATTGTACAAATATACAACTCTCAATGTTTGGACCCTGATATTTCTGGAATGTTTTCATACTTAAAAGATTATCAATCAGAAGGAATGGAAGAATATAGAGATGGGGGAAGGAAGAAAACAACAATGCTTTTGGGAAATATAGATAGCAGAGTATCTCCCTACTCACATTGAACCAAGCAAATATAGAAAAGGATCAATTATTTCACCACCGATGCAAATCTACATACACAAAGTTATGAGGATTACAAAAACTAGAACACAAAGTTTCTATTGAATGCAAAACAAACGATCCATTGAATCGAGCTAGGAGAGAGAGATATAACAGAGGAAAATAAAAACATAAAGAACTTTTGTATTGAATTACTTCAGAATTTAAAATTTTCCCAGAAAACCAAAATCCCCTTTTCCGTGGCCAAAACCATGTTCTTATAACAATTGTAAACATCCATACTTTCTCCTCAAGAAAATAATATCCAAAAGGAATAATGTTTGTTGCAGATCCACTTTTAGAAAGTGACTTGAAACAAATGCACTCATGAAAACTATAGGTTTAAAAAGGTGAATATTTCAGGTGTTCGAGCATGATTACTTTAGCAGGGGGCATCTCATGATTTTTTTCTTCATGTGGTCCTGCCATTCCGACCTTTTAACCCTTTTCATAGCACTCGAGTGCTTGCTGGTGAGTTTTCTCCCTTTTTATCATGTATGCCCAATAACTCCATTTTCTGATGATTAAACCTTACATCCCTTTAAACTTATCGATTTGGCTCCATAATAAATCAAAAAATAATCTCATGGAGAAATAACAAGGGTATAGAGAAAGATAATGAAGAATGATCCATTTTTGTGATTTGTAGAGCTCTGGTTCGTTAATGGTGCCAAAAACTAGATGAGTGTATTTAGCTATCATTTCCCCCTTTTACCTTCAAATTTGGACCCTACATGTGGCAAGATCCAAGCAATGACGGCCCTGGGGGAGAAATCTACATTTCCTAACATTTGGGAGAAAAAGCACGATTTCTCATTTTGGTCCGCCCCTCGCGACTCCGCCAAAAGCTGGAAACATGGTGTCATATGAGTGTAAAATTGATTATCCAATCTGGTGTCCCTTGTGCGCGTTTGCTCTCTCTGGTAACCTGGGGCACGTTTATGTCACCACTATCCCCTTGGGATATTATTTGATTTGTGATTTAAACACCTATTCTAAGTTTAATTCACCCCATTATATCTTACCCGTGAGTAATTAAATATTAACTATTTAATTACACCTCTTCACATGTATCCTAACCACTTATCTACCCCACATTTATCCTATCTATGTATCACCCCTATTTCTCCTCTTCCCCAAGCGGGATATTTCCCGTATTTGAGGTGGAGGGATAACTCTTATCTTTCCAGAAATCGTTCATTTTGGCCGCCTCGGGAGTCTGCTCCGCGATCGGCGCCGACCGGTACGGTCGACGCCGATTTTTAGGAGCGGCGCCGATTATAAATAGAAGCCCAGAACTCAGTTCTGGAGGACGAAAAAAAAAAGACACGCACGAGGACGAAAAAACAGAGACAGATCGCGAAAGAAACACAGACCGTGAAAGAGAGAGAACGAGAGATTTTGACGCATCTAGTGTCAACATTATCTATCAAATGAGAACGGATCTTGTCCGAATCAATCCCTGAGAGGAGCACCGTTACTCTGTTCTTATCACATCAACATCGCACGTATCCATTGATCTTTTGGTGACTCTGTTCCAGTATCTCACCGACTTCGGCACATCCAGCAGACGTTGACGATCTGGCCTTCACTTTCTGATTTCTGAATCTTCTCGCACTGTCCCCGATCGACCGATCTGCTTTCAGTCGACGCCGATCTTATTCAGTCGACGCCGATTCTTCATAACCGACGCCGATCACATCAGTCGACGCCGATTCTACATAATCGACGCCGATCATCCTGCAGACAGGTAAAAGGACACAGGTAACACAAATCTAGCTTTTATTTCATAGTTTTCTGTTTTCTGTTGCTTTCTGTCTGCTGTTTAGATTCTGTTTTATTACTGTAATCAGAAAATCTAGTCCTTACGTACATCTTTTATCATGTATGTTTCTCTGCTTAATTGAAAACGTGGACTGACATCCGCCGAGGAAGCTTATCGCTTCCCGGACCCGCTTCTCGGGCAGTCCACCTAAATACCTTTTAACGTGGTCTTTTTCTGTCAAGCATCGGTGTCTTGCAGGTTACTCGGATCTACTGTGCGAATTGCTCGTGTGCGCCCGTGTCATCTACATCGACCTCCTTATCCGTCTACATCTTCGGATCTTGTCCATCAGGTATCAATTTCATTTTGAGTTTTTCAGGGTTTTTGTGTTTAGTTTGGTGCATTAACTTGGACAGGTAACAAGCGCGAAATCCTTGATCTACATTCTGGCACGCCCGGTGGGACCTAACCAAAGTCCCTTATTGGCAAGTTCATTTCTTTTCTAGTTTTGAGCTTTGTTCTTTTTCTTCACTGATTTCTATCAGTTCTGCTTGAACATTTCCTTTCATCGTTTTAATCTTGCTCTTTATGTGAAATTTTTATTTCCTTGAAATTTTTTAGTTCCTTGAAATAGAAATTTCCGTTTCACCATTATCCGGATATATCTTTCTGGATTTTGTTTGGTGTTTGCTTAACCTCTTCTTGCGGAGCACTTTGCTTGTTCGTGGGATTGTTCGAGGGGAAGAGCTCAACAACGCGCTTTTTGAAGTCCACACACCTTGGAGAGCTAAATCTACAGGTATTTCTCTTTTACGGTGTTTTCTCCTTTTTAGGAACTAAAAAAAAAAATATAATACAAAAAAAAAATAAAAAATTCTTTGTTTGTTGTCTATCACATTCGAACATTTCAATTTTTGGTGCTTAAAAAGAATTTAATCGCATTTGGGAAAGAATCTGTTTGACTTGTCTTCATCGAAATCAAACACTTCGTTTTTAAGTGCTTAAAAAGAACTTCTTCTTTGTCATTGCTGCTGTATGTTTCTCATCTAGTTTTAATTAGGCTGGAAAATTGATCAAAATCGGTAGTGACACTATTTGATTTTTATTTTTCACCCTTGCACACAAAGCCAAAATCACTAGGTATAAAGCATTTAAACAAAAATTCCTTCCCTGGCCTCGCCTACTTGGAAGTGACATCCAAGAGGAAGAGCCTACGCGGTACTCGGGCCGCGCTATAAATTCACGGAAGTTCTGGTATATATTGGCAAAGCACCCGACTCCCTTATCGCAGCGGTGTGTGAAGTGCGGGGGTAGGCCCCTATATCAAGCCACGTACCGGTCTTTTACTGAAGTGCCTTCGGGACTCCTCACCAAACATTCCCCAAACCATCCTTAGTTTGGCTATCTGAGTAGTTCCTGTTCTAAAAAGCCTTCCCTAATATTTTCTTTCTTAAAAGCATCAAAACTTAAAGGAGATAATCACCTGCGCTGCTTGAATTGTCTGTGCATTAGTTAGGTCAATCTTCTTTTCTGCGTGTTTATGACGGTCATCACTCGGTTACAATCTAGAAGAATGGCTCAACTGGCCCCTTCTTCTTCCGAGATTACCACTAGTGTGGATGTTTCGGCACCCCCCAGATCTTCCTCGGGACCACTGTTGACTGGTTCCCCATCCTGGTCATATAATCCTTTCTATCAAGCCAAAGCAACCCCATCACGTCCAGCTTCCCCTAGTCCTTCAGAAATATCATCTACTTCTGACTCAGAGTATGTTCCTCGCGGGGATCCTGAATTTCAGGCGCTCCTCGATCGCAATCCGGTAGCCCTCATGGACTACCTAGTACGCAAGTCTGTTCAAATATCTGATCAAGGACCACCAATCCAGCAAGTGTACGATTATTCTCGTGAACCATCCCAGGCCTTTGTAGAACAGTTAGCATCATCTCTCTCGCCTCGAGCCACGGAGAAGGGCGGTGCCCCTGTGCCTCCTTTTTCTCTTCCACCGACCATATCGACTAGTTCTCAAATAGTCTTACCTATTCCTAACACCGCAGTTACCTCGAATATTCCACAACCTACTTCTGAGAGGTCCTCTGCCCTGGCTATAATGAGTGCGTCTGCGCACCCGCATATTGCTGTTAATTCATCTATGCCCTCCATCGTGTCCCAAGGTCAGTACCCCTTTATGAGTCAACCCCCTCCGAATAGTCAGTTGGTTCCTGCTTCTCGTCCTCCAGTGGGTCTTTCTTCCAATGTTCCAGCAACAGTGACCTTCGCCCATCCTCTAGCATCGGCACCCTTAATGCCTAATCCGGCAGTAGAAAGCCTCTTTCAGGTCTTGTTCCCCAATATGTCCAATCAAACCGGCACTCATGTTCCTCAATCTGTCTCGATTCAATCAACAAGCATAGGAGTCCACCAATCACAGGCTCCATCCGTCATCCAACCTTCATTTTCTCAACCACTTATTATCTCACAACCTGCCTATACACAGGCTCCTTCACAGCAAATACCCCACCAGGCGTCACCCAGAACGCCTGGTTATTCCTCTTATCATCCTATCAATCAACAGATGAATCCCCCGTTGACACCTCAACAACATCCACCATTTGCTTCTTATGTAGGACATGCCAGTGTGCCTCCTCCTCAATCTGACGTGGTTCAAATTCTTTTCAAGAAAATCGCAGACTTGGAAGCCTCCACAAAAGGGGCTCGTCCTTCATACTCCTTTGAAGAAGTGTGTAATGAACCCATTCATCCCTCAGTGGCTTTTAAGCCTTATCCTCCCCAATGGGAACTTCCTAAATTTTCAAAATTTCATAGTCGAGAGGACCCTCAACAACATTTGCGAGCATTCAAACATGCTTGCTACCTCATAGTCCAGGATCAGGAGCTTATGCTCCGTACTTTTCCTATGTCTCTAGCAGGTCCTGCTTTAGACTGGTACAATAACATTCCTCAACATTCCTTGTTTTCTTTCTCTCAATTGGCCCAGATGTTTGTTGAAAACTTTTCAATAAATATCGCGCATAAGATCTCGATTACAGATCTTTATAACATTCGTCAATTCGATGATGAGTCTATTGCAGACTTTGTCGCTCGTTGGAGAGGGATAATCAATCAATTGTCTTTCTCCCTTCCTCAATCCCAACAGATCGAGTTGTTTACTCGATCTTGTGCTAATCACATTTCTTCCACTTTAAGGATCCAGACTTTTCACACCTTCGAAGAAGCCTTTACGATGGCACGCAAACTTGAATCTCGCGCCATTGAACAAGGGAAGTTAAAACTTCGCTCTAAATCTAAACCAGATTTTTCTCGGTTTACCAAATCAAATCCTTCCACTTCTAAAGACAAGAATCAGGGATCCACCAACGCTATCGTATTAAAAACACCACGAGCCGATACCACTTCTAATCAAACACCACGAAGAGACCCCTCATCTTCTCGAAAAGGGACTTCATCATCTCGATCCTTCACTTCATTGGGGGAATCATATGCTTCTATCCTGAAAAAAATGTTGGAAGTCCACATGATCGAACTTCCCCCCATTAGGAATATTGATGAAAGCCAAGAACGTCCATTCTGGTATAGGGAAAATGATTTCTGTCATTATCATAGAACCAAAGGTCATGACATCGAACGATGTCAGACTTTCAAAAATCTTGTCCAGAAATTCATTGATAAAGGCGAGCTCATTCTGGATAACCCAAATGCTCCCCCAAATCAGGCACTGGATGTTTTTAAACAACCTTTTCCTAATCATTCCCCGAACCATAATGCTTCAGAGTCTCAAAAACCAAATACTCATACTATCAGCTTCATCTCTACGGAAGCATCTTCTTCTGAAACTAAGCTATCTGCGAACACATCGACCAAACCAGAATCTCCTTCCACTTCGTCAATCACTGGAATTCCACCATCTTCAGATAGCCCGTCTTTGAATATTCCTACATTGCTAGATACGGATTCATCTCTCTCCGCTCCTTTGTCTGACCTTCCATCCATACCCGAGACAGTGTCATCCTCATCTGTCTCATCGTCAGACATTCTTTCAGTGCTCGAGGCAATTACATCCCTTCGAGTTTCCACTGCAGATACATCTACTTCTGTTGCTCCCATTCTCGCTGCAACTATGCCCCTGGTGAACGTACCTATAATTGTGCCGACTTCGACGGAAGCGTCTTCGATTTTGACTCTTCCTGTTTCCTTTCCTACAGTAGTTTCACCCACAATTACTGTATCAGAAGTAGTTCCTTTGCCAGGAGCTGCTTCTTCATCACCCACTTCTTCCATCACCAATGCTGCTTCACCCCTTAAAGGAAAATCTAAAGAGGTAGCACCAACACCTATACGCTCGGTTCCTGAACTTAGACCGAGACAACCGGAATCTAACATTGCATCATCAGTACCTCCCCATTTGCTTCCCCCGAAAAGGTTACAATCACCTTATGCCGTTGAAGTTGTCACCATCCCTGAAAAAGGAAAGCCCATATTTCGAACCATCAAGACTCTTGGTGCTTTCCCACAAAAATCTCTCTCTACGCCTCATAAAAGATTGGATTTGTCCACTGAGAAGGCGTCTTCTTCTACACACTTATCAAAACCATCCTCTTCTTCTACAACACATTCTTCACCAGCACCCCGAAAAGTGGACTTACCTACTAAAAGGACGTCACCTCTTTTATCAGGATCATCATCTTCATTACCAAAAACCAAGGCGCCCTATGTTCCTCCGATTACACCTACTTTGGAAGCTTCTCCCTCATCTAAATCGACATCATCTAAATCATTATTAGTTTCGACCAAGCAACCTCCTTTATCTTTGAAGACCACAACACTTGTCACATCTCCATCATCTTCAAAATCTATTTTAGGGGCTCCCCCTCCACCAAAATCAATCATGTCTCACTTACTTCCATCTCAAGTGCCCAAGACTGCTCCTCCAGATGTCCAAAAAAATAAGATGATCCCTAAAAAGACTGTCAAACCTAACATGCAGGTTCTTTTACCTCGGCAGTCTGTTAAAGTAAAAGAGGCGCCTTCATCATCTCTGTCCTCATCTTCGTCTACCGGGTTCTACACCGAAATCCTTCGCCAACTTATCCAATCTTCATCCATATCTCTTCCTCCGATTAAACCCTATAACCCTAAAGGAGTTAAACCTACCTGGTTTAACTCTGATCTGATTTGTGCTTACCACCGTACCCCGGGTCATGATACTGAGGGATGTAAAGCTCTTCAATCTGTCGTCAACAACCTTTTGGAAGAAAGTGATCTTTTGCTGGAGGAGGAGAAACAAGTATCTCCTGTCATCTTAGCTCCATCTGAGCCCCAACGATCCACTCAGACCTCTAGTGATTCCACTCCAAACGACCTTCCACCTTCTCAAATCGACACAATTCATATCGCCACTAGAACCCAACAGTATGATAATCCATCCCCATCTACAGCATCTCGACCACAGGTTGTCATTTCTGCAGCCCCCGAAGGAGTTCCTCCTTCCTCATTAGCCCCACGACCTCGGGTCTCTATTCGTGCTGCACCTCGGGCTCAAATTCCCGTGTCAGTTGAGGAGAGTGTTATGAAACAACTCACCCAGGCTCCGGTCAAAATGTCTCTTTTTGACCTCATTCAATCCTCTCCACAACATCGCCAGGCTCTGATTGATAATCTGCGTCGCATCGCAGTGAATTCAGATGAGCCCCAGCCCTTTGAGTTGGTTGTTGGTTTGAATAGACCATCAACCGCCATTTCTTTTGAAGATTCAGAAATTCCTCCTCTTTCTTCAGAGGATTTGGAGGCTCCCCTCTTTATCACAGTCCAAATCGACAACACTACATTAAAACGCGTTATGATTGACAGTGGAGCTGCACTCAACGTCATCTCCTCGCACACATTCGAGCAACTTAAGTTACCAAAGAACGTAGTGTCACCCCCGCCTTTCGCCCTTCGATCATTTAACGATCAGCTAGCAGTTACTTTAGGAACTGTGGTCTTACCCATTCGAGTAGGTAAGAAGCTGCTTCACGAACTCTTCTACATTGTTGAAGGGAAATTCCACTATAATATGATCCTCGGACGCTCCTGGATTCGCGCAATGCATTGTGTCCCATCCACCCTCCATCGATGCTTAAAATATCAATATGAGGGCAAGATATATACTCATCCAGGAGATCCTTTTCCTTCCGCACAATGCGACATGACCACAAGGTCTGCCCCTCTAAAGAAAAATGCCTGTTCTCCTGACGGGGCCTCATCTTCTTCCATACCTGCAACCAAACTACCGGATGAACAAAATTTAGAAGAGACATTGCAGCGTTTCTCACTAGGAGAGCTTCCTCTCCTTTCTTTTGACAACCATCTTAAACCTAGTGAGTATGGTAGACCAGACAAACAACCTGAATATCAGCCAGGTCTCGGTCGCATCGTCACCATTGGTCTACCCAATCAACAGACTAATTTCATCTACGGTGGTCTTGATACGCCTCACTATCACCCAGATTCTCCTCCTAGGACCAAACCTTACTTAACAGGGTTCGATTGTCTACAGAATCCCACGTTTGCAAAAACTTATTTATATCGATGCGCGTGGAAGGGTTTTGGCCTGGGAAAATATGAACAAGGTGTGCATGACCTCGCGTCCATTCCAACTCTCAAGCCACATCAAAAATTTGGTTTAGGATTTAAACCTCTTTCAAAAGCCACCGTCACTATTCTCGATGAGCCTCTTCCTATTGAGGAACCATCTTCTCCCGCTAAGTCAGAAGCATCACTCGATGTGGACGATGACATTTCCATCCCGTCTAACTTTTTTTTTTTTATCAATACCATTTCCTTAGGGCCGCTAGCCTATAAGACTAACAACAGGTCCACTTCCATACCGTTAATCTTCCCTGAAGTAGTTGGAGACGACTCTCCTACTATCAACACTATCCACTATGCGGATGATGATTCTGTCCTCACCTATCTGGGGGCAGAGGATTCATATCTTCCCAAGACTATTCCTTCTGACACGTCTACGCTTCTCAACGAAGCCACTGTCGACCTTAATATAGGGACTTCTGAAGACCCTCGCATCATTAAGGTCGGCCAATCCCTTAATCCACAGGAGTTAGGAGATTTTACCACTTTTCTTTCCAACCATCGTCAAGCCTTTGCTTGGACATATGAGGATATGCCAGGACTCGATCCCGATATTGTGGTCCACAATATCGTTACTCTTCCCAACATCAAACCAGTTAAACAAAAATTACGTAAAATGCACCCTAGAGTAGCCCTTCTTGTTAAAGAAGAATTGCAGCGCTTGCTCTCGGCTAACTTCATCCAACCCATCGATTATCCACAATGGGTTTCCAATGTAGTACCAGTAACTAAAGCTACTGGGAAAATTTGAATTTGTACCGACTTCCGGGATCTTAATCTTGCTTGTCCAAAGGATGATTTTCCTTTACCTAATATCGACCAACTCGTGGATTTAACTGCGGGTCATGAGATGCTTTCTCTTATGGATGGTTTCTCTGGATATAATCAAATTCTCATCGCACCAGAAGACCAACATAAGACTTCTTTCATAACTCCTTGGGGGACCTTTTGTTATCGTGTCATGCCTTTCGGTCTTAAGAACGCAGGAGCAACCTATCAGCGAGCAATGACCTACATCTTCCATGATCTCTTACACAAAACTGTGGAAGATTACGTTGACGATCTCCTCGGTAAATCCAAACGTCGTCAGGATCATCTTTTCATCCTTGCACCTCTCTTTGAGAGGCTTATCCGCTTTTGTCTTCGTCTAAATCCATCTAAGTGCGTGTTTGGCGTTCTCACTGGTAAACTTTTAGGTTTTATCATTTCCATTAGGGGTATTGAAGTGGACCCCGCAAAAATAAAAGCTATCCTTGAGATGCCTCCCCCTTCTAATTTAAAGCAACTCCGCAGTCTCCAAGGACGTCTTCAATCAGTGCGTCGTTTTATCTCACAATTGTCGGACCGTTGTCAACCTTTTCATCATCTCCTCCGTAAGAATGTTCATTTTGAATGGGATGAACATTGCCAAAAGGCCTTCGATGATCTCAAAGCTTATCTTCTTTCCCCACCTGTGCTTACACCTCCACGCGAGGGGGAGCCTTTCTATCTTTATATCTCTGTGACTGACCATGCTCTGGGAGCCATGATTTCGCATCGGGACACTTGTGGTAAAGAACAAGCTGTCTATTACATCAGTCGCACCCTCCATGAGTATGAAACACGTTATTCTGAAGCTGAAAAGCTGTGTTGTGCTCTCTTCTTCGCAACTTCTAAGCTTCGTCATTACCTCCTTAATCACAAAACTTACATTGTCACAAGTGTCAATCCACTCAAGACAAATCATGCAAAGCCTTATCACAATGATCGTATCACTCGTTGGCTCATGCTTATGACAGAATTTGACCTCGAGTTTATCCCGCAAAAGTCTATCAAGGGTCAGGTTATTGCAGATCAACTAGCTGATGCTCCTCTTTCGGACACTCAAGTCCCCCTTGCTCAATTCCCTGATGAATATATCCAACAAATTGATTTTGGTCTGTCTCCATTTAAAATAAAGCTCTTCTTTGATGGATCCAAATGCCAGCAAGGGGGAGGTGCGGGTTTCGTGATGATTCCTCCTTGGGGTACGCCTATCCCAGTCGCACACAAATTGAACTTTGAGTGCACCAATAATATGGCTGAATATGAAGCTCTTGTCTTGGGTCTTCAAAATGCCATTAATCTCGGCGCTCATCATATTGACATCTTTGGTGATTCTGAACTCATCGTTAATCAAGTCACGGGTGTCTATCAATGCAAGAATGATATCCTTCAAAAATATCGTGACATTGTTCTTGCTCAACTCCAATCTTTCGATAAATTCACTATCCAAGCTATTCCTCGCACTGCAAATCGATTTGCAGATACAATGGCTTCGTTAGCCTCACTCATCCCACCTTTTACCGAGGACTCGCGACTTTATGTGGCTGTACAACGATTAGATCAACCATCTCATCTTAGGCAACTAACTTCAATCCATGCTGTCACAACCCATACTCAGGATGAGTGGTATCAACAGATTGTTGATTATCTATCTCATTCGGTGCTTCCTCCAGATCTGACTTCCAATGGTAGAAGATCTTTTATCCAACGCGCTAATCGCTATACTATTCTAGGCGGGATTCTTTACAAACGCGGCTTTGATGGTATTTTGCTTCGGTGCCTCAAAACTCATGAATCATCTAAAGCTATCCAGGAGGTCCATGACGGTATCTGTGGTGGACATTTTAGTGGCTTAGCTGTAGCTAAACGCATCTTACGTTTGGGATATTATTGGCCTTCTCTTAATCGAGACTGCTGTGAATACACTAAGAAATGTGTCAAGTGTCAACAACATTCCAATCTCACACATATCCCTAGTCAAGCTTTACAACCTACAGCGGATTTGTGGCCTTTTTCGCAATGGGGTCTTGATCTTATTGGTCTTATCAATCCCCGTTCTTCACAGCGTCATCATTCTATCATTACTGCCACTGAGTACTTTACTAAGTGGGTGGAAGCTATCCCTCTTTCTTCAACAAAAGCTAAACCCATAGTTGATTTTGTCTATCAGCACATCATTTGTCGCTTTGGTGTCCCACACAAAATCATCACAGATAATGGTAAGTCTTTCAAGAACGTTGATTTGCAGAACCTCTGTGACGCTTTCAATATCAAGCTCAGTTTTTCTTCTCCATACTATCCTCAAGCTAATGGTCAGGCCGAAGCTTCCAATAAAACTTTGCGTAATATCCTCGCAAAGGTAACTAGTCGAGCTGGTAGGGATTGGCATTTACATATCCCTTTCGCTCTCTGGGCTTATCGGACTAGCATTCGTACTCCTACTGGTGCTACTCCCTTCTCCCTCGTCTATGGGTCTGAGGCTGTTCTTCCTTTGGAAGTCCAAATCCCATCTCTCTGTGTTTCTCTTAGAGAATTCGTCTCTGATGAGGACTATCGTCAAAATCGTCTAGCACAACTTGAATTATTAGATGAGCGGCGTCTCAACGCTCTTGAACATCATCAAGTCTATCTTGAGCGTGTCAAACGTGCTTATAACAAGCACTTGCAGCACCGTGACTTCAAAATTGGTGATCTTGTTCTTAAAGAAAATCAAAATGTCACTACACTCGAAAGGAGTCAACGTGGTAAGTTTGCTCCCAACTGGATGGGTCCATACGTTATCACCCATAAATATGGATCTGGGGCTTATCGTCTATCTTCCATGGATGGTATACCCAAAGTGGAACCTCTTAATGCCTTGCATCTACGGCCCTTCTACTGTTAAAATCTATCTTACACAAATCTAGTCGCAAGACAGATCTTTCATTCGTCTAAACAACCAGTCATATACTTTCATGGTGATTCGAAATTATGTGGTTCTCCACCTATTGCCTCTTTTACCTTAAATATGAGTATCGCGGCTCTACTCATTGCATTTTTCTTTTGGATATGTTCCTCCTCATGGTAGGAACACCTTAATCACCGCTTCATCTGTCCCAAGTGCTTATCTTAATTGGATCTACTCAGGGCATGAGTGCATGTTCTTTATACGTTTTCTTCCCCTCTATCTGATCTATCTAGGTCTAAACTCAGCTTCTTCCAAAAAGGTCTTACACAAAAAAAAAAAAAAAAAAAGAGATGCTATCCAAAAAAGATAGACTGATCTCTTTAAGGACAGCTATCCATACAGTATCAAATGAATCAAAAAATATATATATAGACCATGCCATTGAAGGATGGCTATCATCAAAATTCAAAATACAGACCGCTCCCTTGAAGGACGGCTGTTTCTTAAAGGAATATTCAAGGCTTCTTGCAATTGAATCAGCCTTTCAGTCAGTTTGTACACTGTTTAGCATCGCTGAAAGACTTCCCGTATTGATCAGTCTTTCCATATCTAGCAAACTTCCCACATTGATCAGTTTGCTTTTCTGCCAAAATCATGAAGCTGAGATTTAAGACCTTTTGTCGATCATATGGAGAATCCTATTTTCCCACTATAGACATGTATTTTGTCCCTTGTAAATTCTGACAAGATACTTACTTACTGCTCCTTTCGTTTCCCTCCTAAATCTATTTTGCGGCTAGTTAGTGTCAGGTTTATTGTAACCTCATATAGGGCCTTACATGCATGATCTTTTGATTTCCTATCCAGATTCTATCTATGGATGGTTGGGAGTCCAACTTATCATTTTCTTTCTTATCCGGATATATTTTCTTTATTTCTAGTCAAGGTCGTTTTCATTACATCCTTGGCTCTCGCAAAGAGTATTCCCCATTATTCTTTGTTTTTCATCCAGTCGAATTGACATTTCACATGTTAATTTAATCAAATTTTATCTTCTATCTAATTTCATCTTGTCTATCAAAGCATGTATTGTCAACACATGTGGATCTGGCTATCTATTTTCATCAAAATTAAATTAACATCTCAAACATACCGAATACATCAATCACATCTATCCATCTATCCATCAAAATATTTAAAAACTTGTACATCCAAGTTACATTACATCTATGTATATCTATTTTTCATCAAAATTATATCCACATACCAATCATGTCAAATTACATCACATCTATCTATCCTCTAAGTCTACATCTATCCAATCACATCTATTCATCATCTATCAGTCTATATCTATATCCATCACAATTACGCTACATCTATCCATGTATATCAAAATCAAAAGCATGAGAACAATTATATGACAAATGAAATGATGAATCTATATATACATGTGTGTCTGTACAACAAAAATGGGTGGCTTTCAATCAAGCCATCTATACAATGCCTTCCAACCGAGGCTACATCACTACATGGATACAAAATATATCAATCCCTATATAGTAAAATCTGATGCATGGAGGACAATATCTCCTCCACCCTTCTCTGGACTAGGCTGTCTCTCCTGGCCACCGCCTATCGAGCTAGACGCACCTACTGCTGGAGGTCTCTGTCCACCTCGGTCTCTCCTGGTGCTCCCTCCACCTGAGGCCCCGCTCGCTGTGGCCGTCGCTGATCTCCTCCTCGCCCCGTACCGAGGCACATGTGGGGCATGCTGCACTAAGGCATCCTCAGAGTATCTCACCTCAACAAGGAGAGACTGGTATGTGCTCAAGCTCACGGTACCCGATGCTCATAATGGTGCTGCTACTGGTGCTGCTGTTGCTGGTGGTGCTCCTAGGGTTGTACCTTGTGTACCAGACTCCGACACGGTACCTGTCTCCCCATATTTAGCCCTGAGGGCCTCCTTATGTCAATAATAGCGATCCCTCTGCTGGATCGCTGTATCTCGCTCCTGGTGAGCGGTGTCTCTCTCCAAAATTAGGGCATCCCTCTCCTCTGTCAGAGCCCTGATCTCCTCAAGAGCCACCTGATGTGTCTGTGTCAAGGTGGCATGCTCTCCCTCCAGTCTATCCAGCATCGTAGCTATGTCCTCCTCGTCGGCATCTATAGATGTCGGGAGATGTCATGGTAGCTCTGTCACATACCATGCAATATAACCATCACCTACTCCAACGTCATCATCGCTATCTATGGAGGGTGGGGCCTCTCTCAATGGATCTACCGGGATCAAAATCGGCAGATCAGTCTCCCTGCTATCTCGCCTATAAGGCGTGTAAGTAGTCGGCACTGTCTGCACTAGGCCGAACTGTCTTAATACCCGCACAAACGGGACTCACTCTCACATATCAGGCCTGCGGCCCCTAACCACCCTGCTCCGTCTCAATGCCACCAAGTGAGCATCCTGACCAGCCCATGTCAGAAATACCCGATATGGCCTCTAGATAACCTGATCCGGTGTTAGCGTCCTGAAACACTCAGTATACCAATCTGCCAATCTCCCTGTATCCCCAGCGGCCATGTCAGCCTGCCATCGCTGGAATCCATAATCAATAGCACCCACTGCTGCTAGCATCCAAGGAAGCCCGGATGGCCTGATCACCGCTATATGCTCATATGCCCAGGAATGGAGCACAAAACTGACATCAATACCTGTCCTCTGGCCAGTGGTGTACATCCATAGCTCGTGATATATCTGAGCTATCAAAGCATCAACAAAAGCAAACACCTGTCTGAACTGCAGAATGTCGCAAACGTAATCTAATAATAATAGTGGGAATCTCCCACCTCCTGAATCTGGTAGAGCGAAATAGGATATCGCCATCTGAATCAAAACTATCCGTCTGCTCCGAGGGCTATCCTGTCTATACTGCGAAGCTATCCGCCCTGCCCCAGACACTATCTCTGAATCATCCGCCCTATCTCTATACAATTGAACTAGGGCCCTCTGCTGCTGCTCTCACGGTGTAATCTCTATCGGGTCCCCAGTAATCGGCAGTCTCAAAATCCTATATATGTCCTCATGGGTGATGGTCATCTCACCCGTCCTGAACCAAAAAGTACACGTCTGGCTATCCCACCATCGCACTAGTGCTCGCATCAGCTCTACATCTCACGGAACTCGTCTGTAATACCGAAAGCCCGCGAGCCCGGCTAACTCTAAATGCCGCCAATCTGCATCAGTCACATCAGGGAGAATAGTCTCTAGTAACTCGGGAATATCATCCCTCATGTGTAGAACCTCTCATGCCTGCACCCACGACATCAAGAGCAATATTAGTCTCATATTTACCCAAATCAGAACATCCAAAACAAAAACAAAAAAATCTTATCTATTCACAAGTCTATACAATCGACGTCGATTTAATAAAATTGGCGTCGTTTATTTCTAGTCGACGCCGATTAATATCAATCGGCGCCACTTTAACATAATCGGCGTCGATTATACCAATCGATGTCGATTTCCTGTCCAGACATAAGTCAGACTCTGGCCTCCCACAAACAAAAAAATCAAACAAAAAAAAATTAAGTATAACGGGTTCAAGAAGAACCACTACCCCAGGTCGTGTCCTCCTCCGCTTCTGACTGCTTCCAGAAGCTTCCATGATGCTCAAATCCAATTTTTGACTCTCTCTGAATCAATCGTCATGGTGTAAATAAATCGTTTACGTTTTCCGTTCGCATATTTATATGTGCTACGTTTGGTTGGCGCCGATTTTTTTGGTCAATGCCGTTTACTTGGGTCGTCACCGATTACGGTTATCACCTCCAATTTTCCATATCTGAAAGCCATAGTGTTGATGCTTGGCTTATTTACCCATCTGATCATTATTGTGCGCTGAATATTGCCTTTCGGCACATCTTGTCGATCTTACAATCCATTTCAAGTTTGTTCCCTTTGCATGGGACACTCGCCTTTTTTGGCCACTTAGGGTTCACGGGTCTGTAGGCACTAACGTCATCTGCCTTGCAGACCGTCTAGTTGTCCCTACCAATGTGTTTCTCTTTAGAGGCTGACCATTTTCCAGCCCTCCTTACACTCATGGGTCTGTAGGTACTAACGTCGTCTCACAATGAGACCCGTCTAGTTTGCCCTACCAATGTGAGTTCCTTAGGTTGCTGCCTTTTTATCTATTTTTATGCGTCATCAATGATCAGATCTACTCCAGACATCCGACTGGGGCATCCTGCGTTTTCATCTACCTTTTTTTAAACTTGGGATCATTTGTTCTATCATCCATCCCATCCCTAGTTTGAGGGGGATCACATCATCACTTTTTCTTCCCTTCTTCCATCTCCTTGTTTTTGTCTCATAACCTTGCTTATCGCAAGTTACTTGACAAAAAGGGGCAAAATGTAGACACCTAAAATTGATTATCCAATCTAGTGTCCCTTGTGCACGTTTTCTCTCTCTGGTAACCTGGGGCACGTTTATGTCACCACTATCCCCTTGGGATATTATTTGATTTGTGATTTAAACACCTATTCTAAGTTTAATTCACCCCATTATATCTTTCCCGTGAGTAATTAAATATTAACTATTTAATTACACCTCTTCACATGTATCCTAACCACTTATCTACCCCACATTTATCCTATCTATGTATCACCCAAATTTCTCCTCTTCCCCAAGTGGGATATTTCCCGTATTTGAGGTGGAGGGATAACTCTTATCGTTCCAGAAATCGTTCATTTTGGCCGCCTCGGGAGTCTACTCCGCGATCGGCGCCGACCGGTACGGTCGATGCTGATTTTTAGGAGCGGCGCTGATTATAAATAGAAGCCCAAAACTCAGTTCTGGAAGATGAAAAAAAAAAGACACGCACGAGGACGAAAAAACAGAGACAAATCGCGAAAGAAACACAGACCATGAAAGAGAGAGAACGAGAGATTTTGACGCATCTAGTGTCAACATTATCTATCAAATGAGAACGGATCTTGTCTGAATTAATCCCTGAGAGGAGCACCATTACTCTGTTCTTATCACATCAACATCGCACGTATCCATTGATCTTTTGGTGACTCTGTTCCAGTATCTCACCAACTTCGGCACATCTAGCAGACGTTGACGATCTGGCCTTCACTTTCCGATTTCCGAATCTTCTCACACTGTCCCCGATTGACCGATCTGCTTTCAGTCGACGCCGATTCTTCATAACCGACGCCGATCACATCAGTCGACGCCGATTCTACATAATCGACGCCGATCATCCTGTAGACAGGTAAAAGGACACAGGTAACACAAATCTAGCTTTTATTTCATAGTTTCCTGTTTTCTATTGCTTTCTGTCTGTTGTTTAGATTCTGTTTTATTACTGTAATCAAAAAATCTAGTCCTTACGTACATCTTTTATCATGTATGTTTCTCTGCTTAATTGAAAACGTGGACTGGCATCCGCCGAGGAAGCTTATCGCTTCCCGGGCCCGCTTCTCGGGCAGTCCACCTAAATACCTTTTAACGTGGTCTTTTTCTATCAAGCATCGGTGTCTTGTAGGTTACTCGGATCTACTATGCGAATTGCTCATGTGCGCCCATGTCATCTACATCGACCTCCTTATCCATCTACATCTTCGGATCTTGTCCATCAGGTATCAATTTCATTTTGAGTTTTTCAGGGTTTTTGTGTTTAGTTTGGTGCATTAACTTGGACAGGTAACAAGCACGAAATCCTTAATCTACAATAACTTAGAAATTTTCCCTTCACATGAGCGGGGCCATGGGCCATTTTAGAAATTTTCACCCTTTTTGGAAACAAGGCTAAAATTCCCAAAGTCCTCCATCGGTCCGCCAAAACACCTATAAACTGAAAAATGGCCACGTGTCCCTTTCTAATTCTTTAACAAATGGCATCACCTGATTAGTTATGGGGATGTGCTTCACTTTTTATCTATTTTGAGAAGGGGAAAAAATCCAACTTTCCCCCGAAATTCCATGCCCTCGTCGTTGACTTTTCAACATGAACATGTGTCCTTTTCTGATTGACTGTGGACTTCAACTCAAAATTTATGCTTTCACATGGGCAGGGTTGCAGGTCATTTTAGAACTTTTCACCCTTTCACTGTAATTCCTTAGAGAATAAAATGGATCCGTGGCCTTGAACTTCTAACAAAAATACTCCATCCAATCAAGGACCAGTGGGGATGTGGGGCAAATCTGACATTTTTTACAAAATCACCAAAAGTAATAAGTTCAAAAAGGAACCCATCCGGCCGCATCCAATGAGAATCAAGCATGTAGCTTCACCTTTCCAAGCAAGAATTTGATGGGGAAAAGAACTTAGGAAGTTGTAGGAAATGGGAAAACACCAGTTTTGTTCCCGATGAAGAATTTATTTCTCTGCAAAAGGTTAAAAAGAAAAGATGCAAGGTCCCACACATTCCAAATGCATAAAAGAAGGACTAAAATTATTTCCCATAAATCAAAAATAGGTAAAAAAATTTAACAGAAATAGACTGAGGGAATTTTGATTAAAAATGTCATTGGAAATGAAAACGAGCATCTGAGGAGTTTAAAACACGAATTTCTTCTATGGCAGGGCTCCAATTTTCACAAAATTAGATTCGAAAGGGTGGGGAAAATTAAGAGGACCACATAGTTATCAGAAGGAAAGAAAGCATTATTTTTTGGGTAGTTTTGGCATCAAAATTAGTCAAAAATATCTTTCACATCATGTAAATCAATCAAAGAAAATTACTTTCATTACAAAGATCTATAAATAAGCTTTTCGATGCATTAAATGGTTTGAAAATCAGAGCTCTAGTTCTCAAATTATGAATAAATCATTGCTCGTAACTTTAACATAAAATCACTACACCCCAAATTTCCCAATTTGAGATGGGGAATTCAGTGTGATTGTAAAACATGGAGTTATCGTGAAGTGTGGGACCTTTCTAAATCAAACAACTCTCTAGAGAAGACCAGTTCGTGCTCCTAACCTACCTACCACTAACTACTCCTATTGCAAGAAAAACTACTCATTAACCCTAACCTACAACTTCCAAGGGGACAGGGAAAAAAGGACTTACATTAAAGTAAATCCTGTACTAAAGTGGTGATACACCAATAAAGGAGTGGTAATCACTCTTCCCAAGCCCTACAAAATGTAGAAATGGTGAGTTTATGGAGGTTGGATAACTGCAACACAAACCTGAAATGTAAAAAATCCCCATCCCTAATAAGCACAAAACACCCAGATCCTACAATTACCAAAATTTATTCACAAAACACCATGTTGTACTGAGAGGTAAGTGAGACATAAAAAATCATGCAGAGGTTAGAACAGTTAACACATAACATAATTTTTATTACTCATGAAGTATACACAGTACATTGCATGTGGGAGAGAGGCATGAAGCCATTACATATTTTGGGAAAAAGGCTTGAAGCCCCTAAGAATAAATGGGGTGCATGGGAGAAGAAAGGTGATCAACCCTTTGAATGTGCAGCCCCTTACAATATTTATAGAAAAAATTTGAGAAGAGGAAAGAGAGGGAATAAATCCTATATTTCCTCAAAACCCCATAAAAATACATTCTTTAATCTATAATGAGTGCTTGAAAATCTTTAAAAAATCCCTCCTCCTTTGATGAGTTTCCCTTGTTCTTGAAGCAACCTGTTATGATTGCACCTCATGTCTAGTCTAGGCCCTGTAGACTCATGATTACCCTACTTCTGACCAACCTCCATTAATGACCTCACCTACCTAGGGTCACTATTTCAATGTTCCAAATTTTTGATATCTAGAACCTTCAAATTCCCAAAATATGATGTTGTCAAACTGTAGATCTTCTCTTCTTGATTTCAATGTATGGCTTTTTTGTGAGAAACGGACTCCTGAAGTGAAAGTTATGCCATTTTGGGTTCTCTTGGACTCTGTAATTTTGTTGTTTAAAAACCCTCTAAAAATCCATTTTTCTGACTTTGTTGTGATTCCATTACCAAGATTTCTCTCTTAGATTTCCATTAACTGTAATTTTATGGCATTTTAATGCCCAGAGCTCCAAATATGATCATTTGTAGATCAGGGTTTGTATGGCCCATTTGGGCTCTACAACACTTCATAGACGAGTTGGCTCACCGAGTAGTTTTCCGAGCTACTCAGAGAGCTAGATGATTCATTTTTTACATTGGTTCCTCTGAGCTCTTCTCTCCATCACTAATTGACTATAACTCTTCGTGCCACATCCCTCATTTTACTCAACTTATGCTACTTCGGATCTCGACAGAGTTGTTTTTGTGTTGGGTAGAAAAAATGTTTCAGGCTTTGTATTGACAAACTCCCAAAACCTCTTACACTTGCCATGTCACCCAGCTAGATTCAGGCATTCAAGCTTACACCTTTTAGACACTTCCCCGACTGAATTTTGGTCATCACTCGCCAAAAACTCTAAAAAAAAACTCTGAAACCGATCCTGCGTTGACCCCTAGACAATGCGTTGACTCCAAAACGACGCTGAGCCATCATGTTGCCTTCCACTTTTCTGAGATTCAAGCCCTCTATTTTCATACTTTCAGACCCACCAACTTCTAGATCCTCATCGCGCCTAGTTCAAGCTTCTCACAATGCTAACTTTGAAACTACCTCTTTGTTGACCCCAATCCTGAAGTTGACCCTGAAGTGTCCACATGCTTCCACGCTGCCCAAAATTTGGGGTTTGGGTTTATGTCACTTTGGAGATCTCGGTATGTACATTTTGGACTTCTCTACGCCCCAAACCCGAAATGATCCTTTGAAATCACTTAACACTAAATCATGAATTCTCTCTTCACTAACTTCCACCTGTGACTCCCGACAACTCACTTAGAGCTCATTCTTTTGACTTGGCTACCGAGCTAATTCTGACGGCTCACTTATGGAGAGAGGCATGAAGCAATTACATATTTTGGGAAGAAGGATTCAAACCCCAAGAATAAATGGGGTGCATGAGAGAAGAAAGGTGATCAACCCTTTGAATGTGCAGCCCCTTACAATTTTTATAGAAGAAATTTGAGAAAAGGAGAGAGAGGGAAGAAATATGAGATGTCTAAAATCCCAAACTTTGAAAACCCAAAAAGGAAAGACTTCCGAAAGCCCAAAATCTCGAAACCTGAGATGTCTGAAATCCCAAAATTTCAAAACCCAAAAAGGTCTGAAATCCCAAAATGGAGACCTCCAAAATTCGCTAACCTCCAAAACTCTGAAACCCTGAAAGTCCAAAACCCAAAATTAGGAAAAAAACAAAATTTCAAAAGTCCCAAAATCTCGAAACCTGAAATCTTAACATTCAAAAAACTCCAAAATTTCCAAAATCAAAATTTCAAAAAATCTAAAAATACCCTTTTGAAGTTCAACCCCCAATTTATCATTTGGTGAAGTTTGAGCCCATTTTGCACATTTTAATCCTTCCACAATTTATTTTGGAGTTTGACCCTACACTTGAAACCTCTGATATCCAAAAATTATAACTCCCAAATTCCGAAATGCAAGGAAACATCTGAAATTGTCTCTACTTTGAACACATGCTTGAATGTGATCTTTTATATGTAATAGAATAACTTAAAAATATCAACCTTGACTTCTTGTTGTCCCACCGGGCGTGCTAAAACTATTTAGTGTGGTCACAAGGTGGCTTAAGATTTTTTGTTTGATAATTAGACACCTCCGAAAGACAAGAAAAAACTAACTCATGTGGTGTCCCCACCAGGCAAGCCAAGATTGTTGATGTGGAATTACTACACCCTCAAATTTCCCAGTTGATATGGGGCATTTGGTGTGATTGCACAACATGGAGTTGTCATCAAGTGTGGGACTGTTGTAAATTAGACAACTCTCCATAGAAGTTAGGTTCTTACTCCTAACCTACATGCCGCTAAACTACTCCTATTACAGGTAAAACTACTCACTAACCCTAACCTACAACTTCTAAGCAGACAAGGAAAGACAAACTTTCATGAAAGTAAAGCCTACACTAAAGTGGTGATACACCAAAAAAGGAGTGCTAATCACTCTTCCCAAGCCCTAAAAAATGGATAAATAGTGAGTTGAGGGAGGTTAGAAAAATGCAACATAGGCCTAAACTACACAAATGCATCAAGGGCAGGCTGGACAACTACAACACAAACCCAAAATGCAAACAATCTCCATCCCTAATAATCATAAAATGCTCAGATCCTGCAATAACAAAACATTATGCACAAAACACCCTGTTGCAATGAGAGGTAAGAGAGACATAAAAAATCATGCAGAGGTTAAAACAGCTAACCCATAACATAATTTTTATTGTTCATGAAGTACACATATTGCATTGCATGTGGGAGAGAGGCATGAAGCCATTACATATTTTGGGAAGAAGGCTTGAAGCCCTAAGAAGAAATGGGGTGCATGGGAGAAGAAAGGTGATCAACCCTTTGAATGTGCAACCCCTTACAATATTTATAGAAGAAATTTGAGAAGAGGACAGAGAGGGAAGAAATCCTAAATTTTCTCAAAACCCCATAAAAATACATTCTTTAATCTGTAATGAGTGCTTGAAAATATTAAAAAAATCCCTCCTCCTTTGATGAGTTTTCCTTGTGTTTGAAGTAACTTGTTATGATTGCTCCTCTTGTCTAGTCTAGGCCCTGTAGACTCGTTATTACCGTACTTATCACCAACCTCCATTAATGACATCACCTACCCAGGGGCAATTTCTCATTGTTCCGTATTTTGGGTGTCCATAACCTTTGAAATCCCAAAACCTGATGTTTTCAAACTATAGAGATTCTCTTCATGATTCCAAAAACTGGTTGTTTGTGAGAAACGGACTCTCGGTGTGAAAGTTATGCCATTTCGAGTTCTCTTAGACTATGCAATTTCGGGGTTTAAAAAACCTCTAAAAATCCATTTTTATGATTTTTTTGTGCTTTCATTGCCAATATTTCTCTCTCATTTTTCCATTGACTCCAATTTTCCAGCATTTAGATTCTCGGAGCTCTAGATATGATCATTTGAATATAAGGGTTTAAATGGCCCATTTGGGCTCTACAACACTTCATAGGCGAGTTGGCTCGCCGAGCTACTCAGCAAGATGGATGGTTCATTTTTGCATTGGTTCCTCTGAGCTCTTCTCTCCATCACCAATCAACCACAACTCTTCATGCTACCTCCCTCATTCAACTCAACTTATGCTACTTCAGAGCTCGACAGAGTTGTTTTTGTGTTGGGTAGAAAAATTGTTTTAGTCTTTGCATTGACGAACTCCCAAAACCTCCTGTGCTTTTCATGTCACCCAACCCGATTTGGGATTTTGGGCTTACACCTTTTGAACACTGCCCCAATTGAGTTTTAGGCCTCACTCACCGACAACCTTGAAATGAACCTCTTAAATCGAGCCCACATTGACCCCGAAACAACGCGTTGACTCTGAAATGATGTTGATCCACCACATCACCTTCCACTTTTCAGAGATTTAGGCCCTCCATTGTTAGACTTTCAGACCCTCCAACTTTGACAACCTCATCGCACCTAGTTCAGGCTTCTCATCATGCTAACTGTGAAACTACCTCTTCATTGACCCCTAACCCAAAGTTGACCCCGAAGTGTCCACGCGCTACCACCTCACCTAGATTTTGGGATTCAGTTTTATGTCACTTTGAAGATCTTGGTACATACATTTCAGACTTCTCTATGCCCCAAGCCTGAAATGATCCTCCGAATCACTTGACACCAAATACTAAATCCTCTCCTAGCCGACTTCTACCTGTGGCTCTTGATGCCTCACTTAGAGCTTTTCTTCTGACTTGGCATCTCCCCCGCAATGCTCCCACTTGACCGAGGTTGGGGAGCTCAGATTTCATCATTTATGATCCTGATTTGGCCCTTGTGTCTTCTACAATTGATCCTATCAAGATCTTGGCCAAGTTTATCTCAGGCCCCCAACATGGTGTTCAATATGACTTAAGCTATGTTGTGAACTTTTTCCAACCCAGACTTTGCACAATTATATGGGTTACTGGATCTAACTTGTCGATGTGAGCCTCTAACTACGTGAGCTTCATTTAACTAATGACTTGTTTGATGCCCTCCTATCCTGAGCCATGTTATGTTCTTGGTGATTTATTGGAGCCCACAGTGAGTTGAAACCTTTAGATTTTGATGCGATGATTTCATGGCCATTTGTGTTACTAAGTTGGATTCGCGTTCAACATACCAAACTCTCATTCTATGAACCTATCCATGCAAGAGCTGAGTTTAACTCTATCGTTGTGAACCTCTCCTTACTTTCTCGGCTCTGATTCGATCTTGTCTTACCTTAACTGACACGATGTCCTTTTGTTTTTGGATCGATCTAACCAAGATCTATGCTACCATGTTAAACCATTCTATAAGCTCCCGGATGTGGATGAATCCTCAATCACCATTCCTCCATTATCCATCATGCTAAGTTGTTTCCAATTGGCTTACTATCTCATGGTCTTTCCCTGAGTTCTCTCCTATTCATGAAGGCTCAAGATCCTCATATGTCGCTGCGTCACCCTATCGCTACTACACGATCATCATTCTGTCAAGCCCATGACCAAGTTGGCCCACCTATTTGAAATCAATTTGCACTTCATGCTCGATCAACCACCATTGCATCTCTAACTCACCAAAGCAAGCTTGGTCCCATCCGGGCTAGCTCCTAGATAGCTCAACCGTGATAACCCTAGATTTCCCCCTTCGTTGTGTTAGGTGAGCTCACCGAACAGCTCACTGAGCTTCTCAGTGAGTTATTTTTAGCTCAACCCTCCCTTTAGCCATTATAGGGAATTTAATGTTAATTTTTCATTTACTGAGGGGAGTTTTCTCACATTTCTTGACTGAGGGAGAGGGGGGAAGATGTCCAGAACATTAAAATGTTAAATTTCTCCATCATGAGCCATTTTTTATCATTTTATTTTGGGCCAAAGGCCCTTTTTGTACTCTAATGGGACCATGAGCCCAGTATGACCATGAATGGTCCAATTTAGCTTGAATGCTTCCTAAATGCCTAGAAATGCTCCCTAAGACCCTGGAGGCCACCTATGACCTGTTTGCGACCTGTGGGGCCTACTTGGGGCTTATGATTACTTTCAGACCCTATTAGACAATATTTCCCATGGGGGGAAAAAAATTTCAATAGTCACATCATATATTTTCTCTTCATCTAGAGAAAAATTTTAATCACTGAGCCAATTTTAATTAAATTGGGCCTTTTTACGAGAAGTTGAAACCTTAATAACTTTTACACAGTAACTCAAAATTGAGTTTTATTTTTTACAAAATTTATTTTTTTCTCATCCTCATCACATTGGTTTCAATTTCATTGAAAAATTCAAATTCTAGAAAATACCCTTTTTGTAGTCCTTTTGAGCCTTATTGAGTCACAAATGCCTAAAATAAAAAATTGTAAATGACACATTATCGTTGGGATGCAATGTCCAATTTGTGGGGGTGGGGGGGGGGGGGGGGGGTGCTTCTTGAGCTCCATGATCAAATCCAACTGATCTAGCAACATAACACTGAAGGATGGAGGTAAATGAAGGTTAGAGTTCAATCAGCAACCTCTCGTCAGTCGCCAACGGAGGGGCAACATGAAGGTATAGTGACATGTGTTTTAAAAATTTTGCAGTGTGATTTCCATCATGTTTTTTGAGTTCCCATTTCAGTATGCGTCAGTTTGTAGTTTTTCTATTTGAATAAGTGGAAATTTCACATTGAGGGGGGAACATGATCCAATGTTTCATTTCCAATTTTAAGTTATGAGAAGAAGAATTTAGCAGATTTTCTTATGTTATTCCCTATAGTGAGATATTGATGAGAGATGATAATAGTAGTTGGGACATCATGATTTGGTTGTAGGTAAACCGCTTGAAAACCTTCATTTTTGGTTTATGGTAAACCAATTGCAAAACCACCATTCTTGGTTTTTGGTAATCCACTTGCAAAACCATCACTTTGTGGTTTTTGGTAATCCAATTGCAAACCACCATTCTCCGTTTTTGGTCAAATGTTTGCAAAACCATTCTTTAGGTTTGTGATCATCATGTGAAAATCATCAAAACATGAGAAGCTGCAAGTAAAAAGGTAGGTTTTCCCCATGTTTGCACTAAAGGGGGGAATGTTAGGAAGTCCATGGTTATTGCTCCACATATATGTGTCTATAAATAATAATTACGAGAGTAATTATTATCATCTTAATTTTTGGTAGTAAATATGTTAGTAAATAATAATGACATTGGTAATTATTATTTAAATGGTAAGTTAGTAAATATTTCTTATAAGATTGTTATATTAAATAACTATAACTAATATTGTTCTGTGAGTTTAAAAACTCACGTGTATAGATTTTTGGAGAGATAATCGTGGAGGTGTAGTTATACCTACATCCTAAAATATAGGAATTATATTCCTATATATATGTAAATATTGCAATATGTAAATTGATAATGAGAATTCATTTGAATTAAGTTTTATTCATTATATTTTCCTATGTTGGATCTCTGCAACTCTCCTCTCTCCCCTAGAACTACTGCGACATCATGATATTGTGGTGGTTGGATCCACTAAAAAACCATCTATAGTTTTTGTTGATATTAATCCACTAGAAAAACTATTTATATTTTTGGTTGTTAGTAATCCACTGGAAAAAATTTCTTTGGTGTGGTTGTTGGTAAACCACTTGGAAAACCATCCAGAGGTTGTTGATATTGTCCTATAAACCATCCAAATCATGAGCAAGCTACGAAGCAGAACATTGCAATACAAGGAAAGTTTTCCCCATGTTCGCACTAAGGGGGGGACGTTAGGAAATCATATCTCTAGTGCTCACATTGATAAGTTATATATGTTGGTATATGTAAATGTAATATTGTAATATTGCATTATGCTTATAAATGTAAAAAGTAGTGGTAATATATTATTGTTATATTGACAATAATATATATATATATATATATATATATATATATGGTTTGAAGTTTTTATAAACAACTCATGTAATTAGAGTTGATTATTGTTACGTAAGTAACAAACCCAACCAAATAGAATTTGGTGGAGATAATCTCTCCTTGAATATAGGACCAAACTCTCCTATATATTAGATGTAATCTCGAATGTATGTAATGGAAATATAATTGAAGAAATATATTATTTTTATGCTAAATTAAATCTTTGGTTTTCTGTGTAATGCTCTTATAATTCCTATCAGATCGATAGTAAAGAGTTTCCAAGAAAATGCAAGTGCACAAATATAGTGACTATAGATCTTTGCATAGGCCAAATGACTGATCTAAACACATTAACTATTACAGATCAAGGATGATCAATACAAGTTTGATGTACATGATGAAGAATAAGAAGAATACTATAAATAATCAAATAAATAATTACTAGATCTATTAGGGTTTTTTCATGCTTTCACTTGCCATACTTTGCTACGGAAACTATGCGTCAATATATTTTTTAGAGGTCTCCCCTCGGTCATAACATAGTGTCTTTCAAATATTTTCCCACTACTAAGGTGGTGTATAGCTTATAAATGGACAACTCTCCTCCCATTATATAAACTATTGCAACTTGTGGAAATGGCTCCCAAGCACATGAGGAATTTTGTATTGAAATTCTATGACGAGGTATGGAATCTGAACCCCCCCCCCCTCAATGTTGTAATTTTTGTTGAATGTTTAGATCGTGTGGTCAAGTGATATCAAAACCATTGCCTTATTGCTTATTTTTATGGCCGTATTCCCTCAGAAGTCTACTTGAAAAATAGGATGAAACACCATTGGGAGTCTAACGACATCCTAGTTTTAGGAGTATGTAACCTCACTAAAGGGTTTTATCTATTTTCCTTTTGTGGGCCTTCTCAGCTCCAAACCCTTTTTCTTAAAGCGACATGTTGGTACTTAGGCAATAATTTGCATGTGATTTCACCATGGAAACATGATTTTAATCTTGATATCCAAGTCTCCTTAAAAATAGTGGTTTGGATTGATCTTCCTTACCTTCTCATTCATCTCTGGTTCTTTCTATCAGAGATTGTTAAACCCATTAGCAATGTGATTTTTCATGAATAGGAGTCTTTTTTTTCGCTTTCCCTAACAAGTGTATGTGTGTTGAAGTGGACCTTGTGAAAGATCTACGGAACCATATGGATGTTCAAGATAGGTCCCTACGTATCTCTCAAAAGTTGTTTTATTTTAACCTCCCCAACAAGTGTTTTTTTGTAACACCCTAGACCATTGCATTCAGGACTGCCCTCTTTTGGCTCGCTCCAAGCCACCACCAACATAACATGTCAGTTCTAATCCCAAATCTAACACTATGGTTGATGGATGGAATTTGGTTGGATCTAAGAAGAGCTAGGGGAAAAAAAATCTATTTAGGTTCTGTCACCCACCCTTTCCCCTCCGTCGTCCAAGGGTGAGACAAGAGTGGAGTGACCCCACCTATCAGTTTTCATTCCTTCCAAGCCCTCGTAGAGCCAAGTTACTCAGTCCACTTTAAAGAATAATGGAAATTTTTCATCAATCTTTATTCCTCCGCAATGCTCACATAGACCACCTTGAGAGGTTTCACGTGGAGTGTGGGGAGATTATGGAGCCAAGTTCCACTCCATTCATGTTGAGCATTTTGATTCAAACTGGCTTCTTATTACCAAAAAAAATTCCATTCTCAACTCCGAGGATGGAATTCTTGATGGGCATGGGGAATTTGATATATCTTATTTTTCATGAATTTCATGTCTTGTAATGTTTGGGGTCTGACATAGCCCTCACAAAAATTCCATGTTTGTTTAGCTTGTCATCTTATTGACAGTTTAGCTATTATTTGTTTATAGGAATATAAAATTTCTGTTTTTTTCTTTAGAATACTCTAACTTGCATTGCCCATATTTCATGCATTTTCATGCACACCATATTGATGGAAAAGGTGGGGCTAGCATTTAAATTAGACCGAAAGTTACGGCATTAATCACTACATCAAACCAAGATCCTAGAAATAGGGTTGTTTGGGTGATTATGAGTATTTGTGATCTTTATTTTGGTAAATAATGACTCAGAATGTACAACTTTATGGAAATAGTTAGGTGACAACTTACCATTTGCTTATTAGCTAGTGTGTGGTGACTTTAATATGGTGGATCACCCAAATGATAAATGTGGCACCCTTCCTATGCATTGGTTTATTGGTGAGCATGCAACATGATATTACTTTAAAAGTTGTTGGAGTCTTTCCTATCCTTTTTTGAAATGGTGGTAGTTATTTTAAGCCCAAGCTTGGTATACTTGGACCAACCTTTTTTTAGGATATGATCGGGTTTTAATAACACTTGACTCTTTACTTCTTTTACAGTATCCTTTCTTTGATTTTGACACATAAGGCTCCTCCATTGTCAAGGTGTGGTCCAATGTGCTTCTGTAAGACCATCATCCGATCACATTTAAGGTTATTTGGTAGGGGGCCCTCCCAAGATGCCCAATTCTCTACCAATTCATCCTAGAGTGATCTCGGTTATTGCCAAAATTTGGAACATGGTGCCACGTCTACCTTTTGCAGCTAGCTGGATTTCTTGGTGGGAGAAAACGACCTGTTTTTCTCTGTCAGTTCTATAAATAGGTGGCCCGTGTATGTAAGTGAGATGATTCGGCTCTGCACAAATAATTCAAAAGTATTTATCTATTTCTCAAAAATAATCCTTTCAACACTCATCTCCAACTCCAAGTGGCTAATATTTGACATAAGCTCAAGCTCATTGAATCTAATATGGCTCGTGGTACAGAGATTTGGTCAAGACTCCATTGACTTTGGGTGGGATACAAAGCCTCTAAAATATTTTTCAAATCCCCCCTGGCAAGCATGCTCGTCAATAGATCAAAGCTTTCTATGATTCACACCAACGGTTCACTGAGCACCTAGAGATCACTCAGGATTTTATCAAGCACTACTATCTAGTTTTTCAGGCTCAAGAGGATTCAATTAAGTGATTTACTTCCTTACATGGATGTACTGATGTGGTTCCTAATAAAATTTCACCCAAATATCATGTTCTCTACGATGCGCCTCTCACTTTGGAGGAGCTCCATGCAACCTTGCTCTATCTTTTGGATGACAAGTATTCAAGTCTAGATGGTTTCCCGTGTGAGTTCTACAAAGTGACTTGGTCTTTTTTGGGACTTGATCTGCTTTGGGTTTATAATGAATCTCTAATAAATATTTTGGGAGTTCCATTAATCAAGGAAACATAAAGTTAGTCCCCAAAGTTGATAACCCTGATATGATGAATAATTGGCGGCCCATCACCCTCTTAAATGTTTCTTATAAAATTCTTGCCAAGGTGTTAGCTTTTTGCATAGTTAATATTCTGCAAAAATTTATTCATCCTGAACAAAAATGTTTTGTGAAAGGCTGATACATTTTGGATAATCTTACTACAGTTTGGGAAGGCATGGAATGGGCTTGTGTTACCTCGCAGCTACCTCTTTTCCTCAAAATTGATTTCGAGAAGTCCTATAATCATATAGAATGTCCTTTCATCATTGTCATGCATAAATCCCTTAGCTTTGGTGATTTCTTCAAATTGGAAGTGAATAATTTTTTTCTAATACTTATTCCTAGCTCACCATTAATGGTCACCAGTCCACTACCATCATCCTTTTTTGTTCTATTAGACAAGTGTATCCTCTCGTGCCTACTTTGTTTGTTCTTACTACTAACGCATTAGGATATTTAAATTCCCACCATGTGGCTCAAAGTTGCATTCAAGGGATTTTTCTTCCTAATCATAAGATGTAACTTATAAATGGTCACTTCACTAATGATTCTTATCTTACTATTGTTGAATTTGAGAAGAACTTTATAATGGTATTTGAGTGCCTCAACACATTTTTTTTGGCTTATGGTTCCACCATTCAATTAGTAAAAACTTTGGGCTGCCAAAATATTTTTCTACCTCTCTCAGATTATTTAAAGGCCTACCCCTATAGATGGATTAATTGTGGTGAGAAATTCAAATTTTTGGGTATTTACTTTGCCTTTGATAGTGACTCAACAACGTTGTGGCAGTATTTTATTAGCAGGGTGGAACATAAAGTTATTTGATGGTCTGTTAAACCCTTATCTTTGGCTGGAAAATTCCAATTCTGAACTAGGATTCTTTCCACTAACCATGTCTATTACTCGTCATTTATGTGCCCTTCTTGCAACTCATTTTCCCGACTTGTCAAGCTACTCTGGGACATTTTATGGTGTAAAATTTTTTATACATCTTGATTTCATAGAATTCCCTAGGGACTTTGATGTCTTCCTCATGATCAAAGTGGTAAGGGAGTCATAAAAATATACCGGCAAACTGTTGCATTATGTTCTAAGTTGGTGATTCAATGTTTATCAGGAAATCGGGACAATAAAATTTATCTTCAACATTGCATTAAGTCTGGAGGCCCATATGGAAAGAAATGTTGGATAAATATAGGGTTGTATAGTATTATTATCACGTCAAATTTTGTTAAAATTACAAGTAACTTTGTTGCTAAAAGTATCTAGATTCTTTGAATTGGTCAAGCCTTTGTTGTGCTGGGTTGGTGATGGTTTTTTCTTAGAGCTCTCTTTTAATTCTCAAAATCTTTGGTGGTCTCCCAACATCACTAATGGAAATCTTCTACTTATTTAAACTCTGGGAATCAAATCACTCCAGCTTCATCACAATGTCATTCATACCATTCAAGAATTGGTTACCTGTAGAGACTAGATTTATTGGCCAGATCTCAAGATGAAGTTCATTCTTGATAACTCAGACCTCCTGTCTATCTACAAAATTCAGGAGATCCTAGCAGATTTTATGCTTCATAAGTTAGTACTTAAACCTCTGACATCTTAGTGATGTGATTGGTAGTGGAATCTGATTATTGCTTTCTTGCGCTATAACACTAGAGCTATCTATCAGGTTTTTATCCCACTCTCACCTGCCATTGATAAGCTCAATTCCTGGTGGGGGTTACAATTCACGCATTCCACTTAGATTTTCTGGATTTCCCGTACCTGGAATTATCTTCTTGAGCCCAAATTTAATCATTTCCTTTGGTGTTTTTTCTACCAAGATCTACCTATGGGAGAATGAATTCATCATATTGGCATCCTTAATCCTAAATACCCTTATTTTCTCACCCTGAGCCATTTAAACACATTTTCTGGTCTTGTCCCCATGATCAGATGATTTGGACTTGGATCTACTCCTTATTTCAGCCCAACCACCCTAAATTATTTCAATGGGATTTGACCTTGTTTGGTGATTTTAACCTGTGGCCTCATTATATTGATACTTTATGGAAATTGTTTCGCACCTATATTCTATTTCAAATCTGTAAATCTCGTAATGCTTTAATTTTCAAGCATGATCAATCTATTACTATTTTTTTCACTAATGACAAAGTTGTCATTTTTTCTACTATGTGCATATAGATTCAAGCTCAAGCTATTAAGGTTGTCATGGAGATGTGCAGGAGCTTCTAGACCATTAGGGGAGTGCACCCTACACTATGATTCGGGTTCTATCAAATCCTCTTCTACTTCCACCTTGGACATCGTCACCCTGACGGCCACCACTTACTGGACCATGTCATATAATCTACTCTTATAGCCACTGTTATGGCACTCCTCGGGGTCTCCTTTCAGCCACGTCCTCCTCTGTACTTGGCCAAATCCCACCTCTGATGCAGAAAGGCGTTATAGATTATCTGTAGTGAGGCTCTCCATCATCGGGCTTATACACCATTATCAGATTGCCTCCCCCTAGATGGGGAATTATGGTTTCACTTCAGATGGATTTTCCTAAGTAGGATGGCTGACAAGTCAACCCTCCCTCGATCGAGCCAAATAGTGGGGATTTTATCCCTCCCTAGAATGATCTTCCTCCCTCCTAGTGATGTGGCATGTTTGTGGTTGATAGTGTTTGGTTTTGTTGTTCTTTTGTGTTTTCTGCTTGCCCTCTAGGTGTTTTGATGTATCCCATCTGAAATTTTCTTTTTTTTTGGTGCCCTTGTGGCATTTTTTGGGACCGTGAGTATTCCAGTCACCCCTTACTATGTAGCTCTCTTTATTTTTTCAATTAATATAAAGGGAAGTTCCAATAGTAAATAATTAATTACTTTAACCTAAACTTAGACACTTCTATAAAATCATCACTCAAAATATTTTATCCATCGAAAGGAGCAACCGAAAAAACATTTTACAACTCTTCCCCAGATTGACACTATAAAAAATCATATCATTATCACTATGATACCAAATGTGAGGTATGAGAAAATCACACAACAAAATCACACTGATGATATTCTATTAATCAACCATACATGATATAAAAATATATAGTTATTTTTTTATAACCACTCACCAAAATATAGGTGAGTTTTTCTAACAATTCACATCCCTATAATCACTCCTCAATCTCCTACATAAGTTGTATTAACAACTTACATACAATATTAACTTACTAACTTATGTAAGCACTAAAAAGTATTTTTCTAACAAATATAATATCAACTTGATCTTCTTATCTAAAATAGTCTAGGAATATTCTCCATTTTGACAACTTATCATATTAAATGATATCTTATGTTGGTTTTATTGGTCCTTTTGTGGAACACGTCATTTTTTCACAAAGTAATCACTGATATTTTTGTCTTAAAAGATAGTTATTTCTTTTGCATTATCATGTTTCAAGTCTTCTAAGATTCTTCTCATCCTTAGAGCATGACATGTTGTTGATGGTGTGGCTACATACTCTACTTCTATCTATGAAAGAGTAGAAATTGGTTTCTTTTTGGATGCACATACAACTTCACTTGATCCAAAGTTGAAAGCATATTCAGATTTACTTTTCCTGGAATTGATGTTGCCAACACAATTAATATTCATGTATCCATCTAGCTTGAAAACTTATGTGGAATTATAAAAAAACATCCCATTGTTCTTGGTGCCACTTACATATCTTTGTATCATTTTCCTAACTTAACAATGGGACTCCTTGCATGATTCATTGAATCTAAAAAGGAGACCCATCCCATACATGATATGGGGCTTTGTTGCCATCAAGTACATTACACTACCACAAGTCTTCTATACAAATTGGATCAGCATTGGATCATTTATCTTATTTATTAAGTTTCAATCATGTGCCTAAAAAAATTTGGATGTTTAATTCAAGGAAGTAATCATACAAAATATCTTTAAAACATAATTAGGATAGTTAATTAACATATGATAATTTCATTTTCAAACTAATGAACTTTTATTCCTAGAAATTGCTTCATGAATCCATGGTCTATCATTTCAAATTATTTCATCATAGCTGACTTGAATAAGTCAATTGATAGATTACCTGTAAAGATTAGATCAGCTGCATATAAAAAAAAATAGAATTTTACCCTTCTCATTCATTCTTTAAAAAACGTTTGGTTTATTTTTGTTTTTGATAAATCCATTTTGTAAAATGTTGGAGTCAATTCTATTGTACTACTCTCTTGAAGCTTGTTTAAGTTCGTACAATGTTTTTTCAATCTATATATTTTCCCTCATGATTCATGCTTTCATATTTGGGTGGGTGACATACATAAACCACCTATTCTATAATACCATTGAGGGATATTGATTTTACATTGTATGATATACCTTCCATTTTTTGTAGTTGTTATTTCCAAGACAGTTCAAACAATTTGTCTAGTCGAGCCATAAGTGAAAAAGTTTCATTGTAGTTAATATTAAATTGATGTGAGAACCCTTTTCTCACTAGTCTTGCCTTTTACTTTTCAATATTGTCTTCTTAGTTAAAAAAATTTTGTAGACCAATTTTACACCTATGAAATCTTTCTCTTTTCAAAGATTAACAATATCCCATCTTTGATTATTTTCAAATAAATCCATTTCTTCGTCCTTTTTTTAGCCATTCTCCCTTTTTAATTACATCTTCAAAATAGATGGGATAAGAATGAGTAAACAAGGAAAAATTAAAATACAACTCATCATTTCCTTTACTACAATAGCAGATATATTTTAAGATCTTTTTATTTCTTGAATTATTTTTGGAGAAACATCTTAATATTGCTAATGTATAATAAGAATTGTTACGGCCATGAGAATTGGATGGTCAGAAATGTCTTGCATGTCCTAATGATTCAATATGTTCATATATTTCTTGAGGGCTTAAAATCCTTTTAAATATATAAAGAGAAATATCTTGAATACTTAGGAACGCTTTAAGGTGTCATTGTGGAGATAGGTTGTTGAGAAGGCCTTCTAGTTGATGAAGTGTCACTAGAGAGATATCTTGAGAATATTTTTCTTCCTCCTCATTAAATGTTACTAGAGACCTTCTTGTGGTGTCAATTAAGCCATCCAAAGATTTTTATTCTATGAACGAAGTAGGATTTTGAATTCTAATTGCATCTAACAGAGATATATTTCTCACTTCTATCATCTAGTTTTCTTCAAAATTCACCTGACACAAGAGCATATGCCACATAGCTAAAAATTCTATAGTGAGAAAAACTATGTTTTTTTCTGCTCCATCTATCTTGAGAAAAATTGTAATTTACACTTTTTGTATCACATCTATTGAGGATGTAAACCACACAAGATAACAATTCTACCCAATATTCATTTTGTAGATGTTTGGCCTTTTTACTTCTAGACATTTCCATTATTATTATATTCTTCCTCTTGATTACACCATTTTGTTGATGTGTATACCTTCTTGTGAATGACTTTTTGACTCCATGGTCTTTGTAGAAATTCAAAAATGCCTTTAAGATGTACTTTCTTTGTGTGTCAAATGTGAGTACCTTGATTTAATGATGACTTTACTTTTCAACCATGACTTTGAAATTTTTAAATATTCCAAACAACTTTGACTTGTGTTTAAAAAAATAAACCCCTTTTTTTTGTTGAAATCGTCAATACAGATCAAAAAATATAAACTTCCACCAATAAGAGTGTGCATTTCTTCGCATAGGTTTGAGTGAACAATTTAAGAGGAGCTTTATCTCTATATGACTACCTGATAAGAAAATAATCTTGGTGTTTCTTCCCTAGTATAAAACTCTCACATGAAATGTTTGGTTTCTTAATCAATACTAATACCTTCTCCATTATTTTCTTGTGAAACAAATTTAGGACACCAAAAATTAGATATTTGAATCTTAAATGTTAAAAGCATGACTCATTTATAGAGTCAACCTTAAATATGGTTAAGAGATATTGCCATACCAATTACATAAAATTCATTATATTTTCTAAATGTTCAAGTCTTCAAGCCATTTGAGGAGACACTCGAATGACTAATTGTGAGCATAATAAATGAAATTGATACACTTGTTTATGATCTTAAGAAAAATGATCTACCCTCGGGTATGATGAAAAGAAGATGACACAACACAGACAATAAGAATACAGAGGAAGAGGAAAGCATTCAAAGGACGTAGATAACAAACACAGAGGTATCAAATTCCACCAACAATTAAGCCAAATGAAAGACAAAATATAGACAGGTTTGAATTCTTAAGCCCTGATTCAAATTGGCTCCAAAATAAATATACTTTCCAAAGAAAACAAGAAGAAGAAGAAAGGGAAATATCAAAAGGGAAGCTAAAGAAAATAATGGAAATGAATGTTTTATTTCTAGATGAACTAGATTCTCAAATAGATGATGATTTTGATGATGAAGATTTTGTGAATGAATTTAGTGGCTATGAAAAACTATGTAAGCTTTATGGAAAATGTTCAGTCGACCCAAAAAAGGATCCTTGGGCACAACAGAAAGTAGAAGAACTTGGAGAAATAGAACTTCACCATGCTATCAAGATAGTGGATCCAAAAAAGTGCAAATTTTTCTGCACTGCAGTACCTACACCATAAGAGGTAAAACCAGTCTATCTTACACAGCTCATTAATGGAATATTTTCACAATTAATATTGGTTAAAATAGATGGGGAAATGATAGATTTTGAGATAGATATTGGTGCCTCTTTATCTTTTGACAAAGATCCAGTACTAAGAAATTGGGAAAAATTAAATCCTAATTAGGCATATCAATCAATGGATGTACAAAGAAATCTACTTGTCTGTGCTAGATATAAGCACCATGAACCAAAGGTCATATAGGATAAAATGTTCTACTGTGACTTTTTCATGGAAAATGATATGCTAGTAGATATACTCTTAGGAGGATCTTTTATAGACTCTTACTCCCCATATGGTAGTACTCCTAAACATTTTTTGTTAACACTCAATGGAGAAATACTAAGAGTTCCTCGTTTGACTTATACAACTGAGCAATACCCTAAAGCCATGATCCAACAACTATTTAATCCTACCCAATTAGCAATTAAATAAATAGGGCATAGAATTTATCCTAACATATTCTCTAATGACCCTCAAAAAATTTAGGAAAGGACCATACCTAAAATGGATATTTGTCTTAAAAAGGATGAGGTAATGAAAGTAGGGGGAAAGATTCCTATTTCTTATAATGAATATGAGGATACAGAAAGGGTCATACATGAATTGGAAAAGGAAAATTTTATTAAGAATTCTACAACACCATTTTTTTGTTATGCTTTAATAGTGAATAAACATTCAGAACAGAAGAGAGGAAAGAAAATTATGGTCATAAATTTTAAACCTCTAAATTCCATCACAGAACCTTATCCCTATCCAATACCTGAAAAATCTTATTTTTTACAAAAGGTTGCTAAGTGTAGATTTTTCAGCCAAGTTGATTGTAAGTCTAGATTTTGCCAGATAAGGGTAAAAAAGGATGATCCGTATAAAATAGCTTTAGTTGTCCATTTGTACACTATGAATGGAATTTTATGACTTTCGGACTGATGAAGGCACCATCTTATTTCTAGGAACACATGAATAAGGTATTTGAGAATACTTTGGAATATATATGTATCTACATTGATTACATCCTCATATTCATCCAAACACTAGAATAACTTATGAAACATTTGCAAGAATTTTATCAAATTGCTTCTAGTGCTAGTATTTTTCTTTCTAAGACAAAACTTTAGTTATGCACCCAGGATTGTAATTTTCTTGGAATGGAAATAGCACGAGGAAAGTTGAAAGTCTGAACACATATAAAATAAAATATCCAAGAATTCTTGATATCTGAGATAGACCAAAATTACAAACTTTTCTGGGAATACTCAATTATGTCAAAAAAAATTTATCCAAATACAAGAAAAGATAGAAACATTTTTCATGACTTATTGAAGAAGAAGTATGTTTTTAAATTGACAGATAAGCATACTAAAAAATTCCAAAAATTAAAAAATCAAGTTAAGAATATTCCCTGTTTGTATGCTCCTCCTACAAAAGATTTTATATTCTATACATATGCATCTAATTATACCTAGGGAGGAATGTTTTACTACAGAGAAAACAAAATTGGGAATGTATGTGAATTTGCAGGAGTATTTTCATATGACTTCCTATAATAGATTTCTTCTAATAAAGAAATCTATGCAATAAAAAAGTGTCTAGAGAAATTTATATTAAAATTACTACATTTAAAATAGTTTGTGATTAGGAAAGACTACACCAAATTTTTAACATTTAAAGATAAGGACCACACCAAAAAATATGGAAGGGGAAAATATTGCCGATGGAAAGAATTTTTCAACCAATTTAATTATTCTTTTGAACATATTCTAGGTGATGAAATGTCATTGCAAATTGGTTAAGAACAAAACCTGCTTCTTCATTCATGAACAATCCAAATCCTCCAGGATTTGATCTAGAAAGGATAAAATATTTTATATTTAATTCTCTTGGTCTTATGGTGCAATAGGATATTTTAAATCTTTGGATATTTACAAGATATGATAGATGTTATAAGCAAGTTTCCCAAATTCTACAGGCCTCTAAAGCAACAACCATTATTGAATGTCCTCATGTAAAAAGGGATGGAACCATTTTCATCTACAAGATAAATAGTGACCTATTAGGTAATATGTTTTTTGATTTGGTACAAAGGCTCCGCTAGAATTGGACCATCAGAATTGGCACCTTAGAAATGAAAAATTAATATCATAATTGCATAAAGAAAATTTGAAATCTTACTCTTTATTCTTGCTACTTCATAGGAAGTATTACATCCATTTAAATAGGAGATGTTGTTCCTATATTTAAGGAGATATAATCTCCATAAATATCTCCACACATAACTCCTAAAACAACTCCATGCTATTTTACGTGAGATTTTGTTTTCTCACAAAACTAATATTGTTAATGATTTTTTTACTCAACAACTCATAACAATATTTACTCACCCACTCATAATTACATTTACAATAATGTAATTAATTATTACAACACATATTATATTATCCTAGATAATATAATCACTTACATAATATTATATGTTCACACTACAACATAGATATTCCTAACATTCGCCCCCTTAGTGTGAACATGGGGTAAGAGCTCCTGGAAACATCAAACTTGTCGGAGTAGCCATTACTACTGGATCTTGCTATCTGGATCTTGCTGCTAATGATCATCCTTGTCGTATGAACATCTTCATCGATTAATCACCTTCCAACGAAGTACCTTCCACCGAAGTATGGCAGTCAGAGGACCGTACGATAGTCAAAGGACCGTACGATAGTCAGAGGACCGTATGTAGATGATTTGCCCCTGTAAGCTGAGTCAAGCAGTTTGCTTCTTCCACACCAAATAGACACTCAGGAACTATTGTTAGTCTATGTGAACACATTAAAATCAAAACATGAAACTAGTTTCACCCCCTTATTTATAAACACACCACATAACTGAAATAAAATATCACCACATCTTTCTGCAACCCCATCATTGGTGAATGACGAGAGGACGTTTATTTTCCTCCTTCCTCCATTGCCTCCTTCCTCCAACAAGAAAAGAGTCTACCATAGGAAATCCTCATCACTAGGACATGAAATTTCTTCATCAGTTGAGTAGACTTCCCAATCAGTTTCTACTTCAGCTAGAAGGGCTTTCTGATCTATCTTGTCATCAAGAAGATCCTGAGCTCTCTTTTTACAATTCAGTATTACATGCCCAATCTCTCTACAATAAAAGCATTTTATTTTTCCATGTGAAGGAACCTTCTTTGGTTTATGTTTTTCCTTCTTAAATGAGGAGCTAGGTTTGTTTCCTACATATAGTACTTCTTCATGTTCTTCATGACTGCTTTGTTCTAACAATGTAGAAATCACTCCTTCTAGACTAATAGTAATTTTACTCAAAGTAAATACAATATTTGAGTAACTCTTAGGCATGCTATTAAGAAGAATAGCTTTAGCATCATCATCTTTTACATGTTCTTTGATTCCAGCGAGTTGATTTAGAAAATAACGAAACTTACTTATATGATCTGCCATTTTTGAGTTCTCTTCCATTTTTAACCCGTACAAGAGTTGCCATTTTAGCTTTAGAACCAAACAATTTGTTAAGAGACTCCGAAATTTCTTTTGCAGATTTTGTGAAATCCACATGATGTAGATAGGCTTTTGATAAGCCCAGACCAATGGTACCCAATGCTCTCTAATATTTTTCATTCCACTTTGCCAATTCATTTCCTCCAGTGGGTGGAGTTGAATTAGAATTCACCACATCCCATAGATCCTTTTCTATTAAATGTAATTGCATCTGTAGTTGCCATGTATGGAAATCTTGTCCTTCAAACTTTTCAATCAGATTTAGTTTCTCCATTATTTTGTACAATACTGATAAAAAAATACAAAATTGAATCAAGTACTTTAAAATTTTATATTGAATACCTTTTAACCTCCAAGCAAGTCAAGAACTTGTATTAACAATTCAACATTATTGAAAATTGGAGAAAACTTTCAGTAGAAGAATTGATGTGCTTAATTTGATAGCTGCATATTAAAATCCATATTTCTTCCAAAATACGTACTGGGTTCTACTAAAATTTCTTCTGTAGTTTTTTTACTAGCATGTAATTCTGCACAAAAAATTATAGAAAAACCCACATCCGGAAACGAAAACTATGATATATTCTTTGAGACAGATTTGATCATGAAAGCACTGAAATTTCTTGCATCAAACCTACTCTGTTACCAAATGAAAAATTAATATCATAATTGCATAAAGAAAATTCAAAATCTTACTCTTTATTCTTGCTACTTCATAGGAAGTATTACATCCATTTAAATAGGATATTTTGTTCCTATATTTAAGGAGATATAATCTCCATAAATATCTCCACACATAACTCCTAAAACAACTCCATGCTATTTTACGTGAGATTTTGTTTTCTCACAAAACTAATATTGTTAATGATTTGTTTAATCAACAACTCATAACAATATTTACTCACCCACTCATAATTACATTTACAATAATGTAATTAATTATTACAACACATATTATATTATCCTAGATAATATAATCACTTACATAATATTCTATGTTCACACTACAACATAGATATTCCTAACAAGAAACACCTAAATCATTTAGATTCATTAAAGATTATTGTCCTCCATTTGTTCATGATGAAGAAAGGAACTCAACAACATTCATTTTTGAAGTCATCCTATGGAGAATATTATCATGGGAATCATTTATGTGGATCGATATTAGATCCAGACAAGACATGATTGACGACCATTATTGGCAAGTCAGAAAAACCTATCATATTAGGTGTATCTTCAGGCCAATTGATAGTGAAAGCATTTTTTTTGAAGTGGAAGATGCAGTGGACCCATCTACATCATCATCTGAAGGATCAACAGGGATGATCTCTTTTTAGAAAAATTAGATTCCTTTAGGATAAGGATGACCTTACTTTATGTAAAGTCATTTTTCAGGGTAGACACCGTCCACTATATAATGAACAGGACCCCATCCAAAAATTTCTATAAATAAGAGGTCTCGAGTCATTTGTAAGCAAGTATTTCTAAGATTCTTAGAGTCTAGTAAGAAGTCTTGAGTCTAGTTAAGGACCATATGCTCTCTTCTTGCACCTATAAGGCGATCTTGAAGATCAGAAATTTCTAACCAAAACTATCTATCTAAATAAAATTTTCCCTGTAATTTTTTCTTTAATAAATATGGAATTTGTATCCATTCGGCCTCCATCCTCCATTGTTATCCTTTCACTTAAGATCCATAATTAAGATTCATAATGATATCAGACTGTGTTATCTAAATATTTTTGTTCGTTGTTAAGAATCAATGAATGCCTTGAAATATTTTTGATTCCCTGTGTGTGACTTGATTTTCCATAAACTTATTTTCAATGTAGTTAATAATCATCTAAGTAAGGAATACCCAAAATATTCTCGTAGACCCTGGATTTTTCAGAAATGGTAGAATTCATGAAGGCACAAATGAACGATGGAGGCTATGAAATCATTCACAAGGCTGATACAGAGTGCATATATGAAGAAGAACATAATGAAGAGTTGACACCCTCTATTTTTCAGCTAGGAGAAATTTCCAAAAAGGTTCTAGAAATTAAAGGCACTGAAGAACTCCTAGGATCTATTACAAAAAATTTAGCTCCTAAGGTCAGTGCTAAGAATGTCTATACAAATTATCAAATTGTAAATAAAGGCTTGTTTGATAAATTCATAAACAATACCACCTTTAACTCTTTTGTACATCCTCAATGAGAATGTGAATGTGTAGAGTGTTGTTTTCTCCATGTTTGGTGTGGCACGGAAAGAAGATCAGGAGCTCCTACTAGTAGTTTGTTTCCTAAACTGTCAATTATTGTTTTTCTTCCTAACTTTCGAGGACACCTCCAACATTTCCTCCTCCCCTTTAATATCCAACCAATGGATCCGAACCAAATTTCTCTTCCATTACCCATATGTGCTTATCTACACCACTATGGTAGGAAACAAGGTGCTTTATTCTTATTCTTCTGAGAATTCCAATGCCCATTTGTTCCTCTCGGTGATTACCAACATCTAGTCGATCTTTATGGACCACATCCTGGGTGACACCATCAAATTCAGCATCTCCCTCGCCATCACCATGGATGTGTTGGGCACCACCTACCCTCCCTTCATGGGGGCCTTCCATGACAAGCTTGTTGAGTTGGTTATGCAGCCCATGTTAGATCTCATTTCCCACACAAACACCTATATCTTCCTCGACATCAACACCTTCTTCGCTTGGGCTGATTATGATTCCAACTCTAACATATCCTTGGACTACACCCTATTAGACACCCCCACACCATAAGTGTGGATGACCAAGGCCTTGCATATTCTAACATGATCGACACGCAAGTGGATACCACGGTGGCCACCATGGAGAAGCTAGGCCATCTAGATGTTTCCCTGGTGGTCAGCGAGACCAACTGGCCCACCAAAGGCCACAACAAATAGCCTGGCACCACCATTGCCATTGCCACCTAATACAGCCAAAACATTGTATGTAAGGCCTTCTCCAATCCACCCACTAGAACCCCCTACCACCATAACACTTTGATTCTCATTTTCATATTCTCCATTTTTAACAAGAACTAGAAACCCAGCCCCTCTAAACAACATAATTTAGTGCTTTTTACCCAGACATGATAGCCATTTACCCCATGGTTTTGTCCACATAACCTAGTCCCATTTCCACGTGGGCCCCTTCAAAAATTAGTAGCTCTATAGAGTGGTATGTGGGGTCCTTAAAATTTTATGTGGACGAGGGAAAGATGAAAGCCACATTGTACTACATGTGCACTGTTGATAAAGATTGTTTCGTGATTTCCATAGTTCTGTTCAAAAATAGGCTCATGAAAACCAAAAAAGCAACCCAGTACTCCAACATAGATAACCTCATTAATGAAACTTTCGGCGGATTTAAAAATGTATTGTTTTTTCTCTAGACATGTGGACGGTCTTAAATGATTCGTACATCAACATCACATGGAAATGTGATCTCCATTATTGGTTTGTATGTTATATGTCAGAAACCACTAGGCTCATTCCAATTTTGAATGCCTACAACATCCTTCAGCATAATAACAACTGTCATAGTAGATGGATGCTCCAGAATGCTTAAACATGAACATTAAAATTTTATCATCGAATGACAACTTGGGAACAATGTCATTGTAGTAAGTACCTATTCTTAGGTTTGTTAATGTTTTTGTTCATATAATTTCACATTTGTTCATGGTTGGACAAATGTGTAGATACCCAATATCTTTTCCATGAGCTTTTTTCTTTAATGTAGTAGTTATATTGCATGAAACAATACTGCCAAAGAACCATCCAAACTAGGGATGAGATTTGACATCCACCACTGCTCATCAGTTCAAAATTTGAGGACGATATGATGTTTTTACAGACCTTTGAAATAAAATTTTCCAAAACTATTAACTACGCCAAATTTAATAAATGATAAACTATAAAAACAAAAGCCACAGAGAATCAAGTGTAAGAAAAATGCATTGAAATAATCAAAACTCAAAATTGTTTATTATGTTTTTATAGTCAACCTATATTTAGAACTGTATTTTTGACACGGATAATCCATTACTATTTAATCCTATATTTAGTAATTTCTTCATGGAAAAACATAAAGATGAAATAAATAAAAACATGAATGCTTACATGTTCAATTGCTAAAACAAAAGCGCCAACAATCACAACATTTGTTAAAGAATCCATTCCAAGTCCAATCTCCAAAACATAGCCATATTTTTCACTTGCACTTATATTAAAATAAAATCATTTACAACTGAATTTAACATATAATGTTACATTATTTTTTTCCAATCAGGTTGTCTTCCTTAATACCTGGAACTTCAACTAATATTGAGATGCAATGATAGAATTAAAAAATAATCATGTTAAGATATTCTGGAATTATAAATAATTGGAATGTATGTATTAAAAAATAACAAAAAAGAGACAAAAATTGGCTATGTAATAAACAAAATTATTTAAATTTGATTAATACAAACTAAAGAAATATTATGAACCATGAAACTTAAAAGTAACACACTATAAAATAAAACCATGTTAAATAAATAAGTATTGTTATTATGAAATAAATTATCAAAAATAGTTTCGAAATTTGTTACAAAATAAGATATTAAAGGTTTGAAACTCTTATTTTGTTCTTATCTTCCCATATTTTGTAAATTGCACTCCAATCCACATCAGGTGTATCAAGCCTATTAAGTGATACTCTCATCAATTCATCTGATGTGTCTAATCCCAAATTGGTTCTTTTTATATCTTTGATAATATTTTGTTTTGAAAATCCTCTTTCACATGCAACTGTGTTGGCTAGAATAGTAAAAATTGCTTGTCATAATATCATTATATTAGGATAAAGATAATTCCAGATTTTTGTATGACGAAAAAATATTCATGCTTCATTCATTGAGATGTTCTCACAATTCAAAATTAATGAATCAACAAAAGGATGCAATTATTTTCTACAAGATTTGGCATCAAATAATAAATCAAGCTCAATTTTATCATTTGGATTGGTAGGTTGTAAATGCATGATAAGCATGCCTAACCAACGTTCTGAAATCTTATCTCGACCTAGATATGGTCTTGCTAATAATAATTAGGACTGAATAGCTTTGCAACATTGAAAAGAGGCAGATTGGGGAATTTTTCATTCAAACACTCTATTATATCTTCAATGTACTCTTTAGTGACTTTCTTGTAGCTTTCTAGTGTTCCATTAATAGGAGGTTTCATTCTTTGTTTCCTTATGTCACTAGAACCAACCTCAACATAAGAAATAGAAACATATATTAAGTTATGTTTATGACTAATTATACCATCATTTTACATGATTTTAATAAACCCATTTGAAGTGTCAGTGAAGAATTTTGAAATATATGTTGTGCCTTTAGCAAATGTATCTCTCCTTATGAGCATGCATCTTGTTAAATTAGTGATGGTTACCTCTAGAATCATGCCAAGAGACGTGATATCTACATTATCTTTTTGAAATAATTTTTTTAATATATTCAACTCACCTAAAACATCTACAAGCATAGGAAAACAAAATTACATTAAATAAATTCATGTCTTATCATACCAATATGAGTTGCTCCTTTCATTTTTCCATAAAGTTAAAATTGTTGGCATGAATTTCACCAACCTTTGAATGACCTCTCCTCTAGATAACCATCTAAATACATGGATTTGTAGGACATTCATAGCATTCATTTGCATGACCCTAAGTAACAAAGGTAATTCATTATTTTTTTTGTAGATTTTTGTACCCATGAATATACCTTATTTGCTATCTTTTCCACATACAACAATTCATGCACCCTCTTTGAAGCATATGATACTGCTAGTGACTCTCGATGAGCTGCAAAATGAGTTGTGATAAGGTTTGGAATAACTCTTATTAAATATGAAATAAATTTATTTTCATTCCCTACCATCACTAAGGCCTCATCTGTAGACAGACCTCTATAATTTATTACTGTAATCACATTTTCATAATTTGTTTTCCCTTTTCCATTAGCCACATTCTTGAGTATCTCATTTTGACTCTATATACATAGCATAGACAACAAGATTTTATTCCAGGATATGATCAATACTTTCATCCAACATTAGAGAAAAGAAAGGGTTATTCAACATATTTTTAACTTTCATCTTTTCAAGATATTTTGATATATAATATAAAAATTCATTTGCAACAAAACGATTTATATGTGAAGCATATGCCAAGGATTTTGGAATGTGAGGTGTTTCTAGATATTGTAAAAACTTTCTAATTTTTCATATTTGGATAGTGACAAATATTCTTGAGAGACAAAATATGTTGGTTTCATTGTAGTGAGCACTCTTTCTTTATTGTTGTATTTAATTTTTGGAACATGCTCCAGAATAGACTTTAGATTTTTATCCTTAGCACTTACCCATGCTGCAACAACTTCCTTATGTGAAATAGATTTATTATGAGTTACAAGAGCATCCTTTTGTATTGTAGTACAGCCATATCCCATACCCCGTGATCCAACCTTTTGATACTTAACACAATAGTCACACTTCATGAATGTTTTATCATTGTGCAAAAAATAACTTAACCATTGAAATTTATCTAGCCATTCGTAGAGAAACTTTATTTTTTTCCGCAATTTCCTTTTTTTGCTAACCTCTTCAACAAATTGATCCTTTGATGATTAGTAAGAGGTTCCAAAATTTTCATAATACGTCTCCTTCAATTTAGGATCTTTATTTTTATAACTTTTCTCCTCCAAATGAGTATTTGAGGGAGTGTTTCAAAACCATATATATCATCAATAGTAAGCTTTGATTTTCTCTTGTGTGACATTATAAAATTTATCTAAGACAAGAAAGGGAGTGCACTCCACTCGTCCTAGAAATCCCAAAACTCTCCCAAATTGATCCACATATTATTTTGTAGAAACCTTTTAGATTAAGAATAAAAATTGGCAGTTCAAATTGTTCTTTCTTACATTACAACATGAAAAATATAACATAAATGATATCTAAATCCTAATTAATAAAGAAATATGATCATCATCTTTCTAATTCAAACATTGAAATTTGAAGATCAAGTGTCAAAATAACAAAAGATGAACATTATCTTGATTCTTGATTTAATTTATCACATAGAGTAATGTTTTATAACAAACAAGACCAACATATACTACAACTAGGACTCTAGAAATATCTTAGAATTTTCATAAAAACTATTAATATTAACAAATTTAATAAAAATACAAACAAGTAGTAGATAATTTCTATTGACTAAATGCACTAATTTATGCATATATACAAACATGCCAACCTCCAAGGATTAGTTCTTAACAAAAGGGTAACATCAAGTCGTTTCTAGTGCTAGATCTCCATCCAAGTGGGTTTTTGGTGTCCTTGTGCCACTACTGCTACTTCTATAGCCTATAGAACACTTACACTTTTGAAACCTTAACCGAATACTATCTATAAACTAAGACAATCAAAAAAATTGTAGATAATTTTTTGTAAAGGTCAAAGATCACAAAAAGAATCTTCTATATAAACTTTCTAATCTACCATATCCATCCAAATATCCTTTAATATATACCCTATCCTTCTACCTTATCCAACAACATGATTATCCCAAATATGTCATTCTATTGAAAATATCTACACCGAATGTGAAATAGTCTTGCAATTAGTAATCATCCAAGAAATTGATCAAGATGATAATGCTTTCTTATTTGGAAAGAGATATAAATAAATAGATGGAAATTTGAGCTAATATATGACCTGAATGGAATTTTAGGGTGTATAATACCCACAAAGCAATGGTTTCAAAAACAAATGACACTTATCCATAATGCATATGGAATTTAATATTTGAGTATTTTAAGAGTTAAGATAAAGCATCAAATATACACAACTAGACCTATAATAGAACTTACAAAAGTTGGAAAATGCCTCTTAAAATGGATTGGCTCTGCTCTTATTTCCATAGCATTTGCTTCATTGCAAAGCATCCTTATTTCATGAAAAGTAGATATGCAAAATTTACAAGGCATAACAAGGTATTACTAAATGATTTACCACTTATCCTATTTATTTAAATCTCAAAAAAAACCCAATGCCACTTTTTTCCAATGTTATCGAAGAAGTAACATGAAAATAAATATATAAAACTTACAAGATAATTATGGGAACTTGGGAAGTATTTGTTGATAAATTTATGAGTAAAACGAAATAGAAAACAACAAGTTAATAGTTGTTTATAGGTTTATGGTTGACATACAATGTAAAAAGCATCTCCAACAATCTCATCTCCTCTACCACTTCCAATAGAGATGAGAGAATGAATGTTCAAATGAAAGGTTTAGTGGAATAACTAAATAAAAAATAAACTTGTTACCTTATCTTCATTGTGGGAACTATGACCTAATTTGGTTCCGCTTCCACTCTCTTTTCTCTATGTGAATGAAGTAACAATGTAACGAAGTGTTGTGTAGTTAGTGTGTACTATGCACAGTGTTTCTTGAGTTACTAATGCTATAAAAACAAATTGTCACAATAAACCAATTGATCAAAAGAACAACCACTGTTGTCTAGGTAAGGAAATTATTAATTTGAGAGTTGTTCCCAATTTTCTGATCTAACAACCACATGATTAGCATACCTTTTGAGAAGAAGAAAAATATATTTTAACATCCACGAGGAAACCAAAAATAACCTATGGGAAAATAGATTTTGTTTAAGATATTTTTGATAGTAGATGGATACGTATCTTGTCATGTCATAGCAAATCCCAATGAGAATTGTAAAGTTTCAACACGCTTTCCAGCAAGACCCTTAGGGAGATCCATCTTGGATAAGTACAGACTTATAGAGAATTTGTTAGATATGTGCCAACAAAGTTGTTAGGTTGATTAATTTGCATTATATAATTAATTATTTAATTAATGTTATTAATTAAATAATGTTGTTATATGGTTATATTTCTTCATAACCATCTAATTGTCATTATGTTTACATATGTGTGTGGTTATATTGTTTTAACAATATAATTGTAATTATTCATTTATGCTTCCCGGATGTAATAGTGGAAGCTTATGTAATCTGGAATATGGTTGCACCTGTGTAACTTAGTTTCTTGTTCGTATTCAATTGTACAATACCTATAAGTATTGCAGATCTTTCCTGTGTAAATGGTTGATTGAGTTTAATAAATATAATCAAGATTTTGCCCCTGTTGCTCAATTTACAGTTGGTACCAGAGTGAATTGAAGCTCTTGGAAAGGTTAGAGAAGGTTACAGATGAAGGAGAATTTGTGGAGAAGAATTTTGTTTCTTTGGAGAGCTTGTGTTGCCTCCAGTAGCTTTCCATATTTCCCTGTAGTCACATAACCTCCTGTGTGAAATCCAAGTAAACGTAAAGTAATTTTTTAATTTTTTTTTGCCTTGGTGCCTTCTGCACCAGGAAAATTGGTTTCCTGGAATTTACAATAAAAAATTTAAAAAAATTCCGCATCACGGGTTTTGTCTTTAAATTATTTAGTTGTAGATAAATTATCTGTACTATCATATTTGGAGAAGGTATTTCTTCACTGTTCATCGAGTTGAAGGTTTTTTCACACTAAATTGTCTCTAAATTTGGCTAAGGTAAGACTTCATTCAACGGAGTTTTAAAGAGACTGAGCCCTAATTGCATATAGTCAGGTCACCCTGTTGAAAACGGTGATTTGAGGCATATTCTGCAACAAAGAAATTGTAAGACCTATGTTCATCAAGAAACAAGTCTCAGTGGAGCTGAAGCCAATCCCCTCTACAAAGAGTTCCTACCGAGCCATCTCCTCTAACCCTACAATCAAACAACAGAGGGAATTGACCATGCACTAAGATCAAACCAAGCTCAAACCGAGCCATAAAGGATGTATTCATTCTACATTAAAAAAAAGAAAAAAGGTGAATCGAAGCAAGTCGAGCCGTTTAAGTTGTTTCAAAGTCATGTTTGTTGTTTATCTAGCCAAGCCCATACTGTGGGCATCAATCAACAAATCAAGCTCATTTTTGCATTGTTTGCTCTCCCTTCTACACATCTGAGTTCCCATGCACCTGCACCACAAGAAAACAATCTGTAACAAAATTCATCGGATTCTACATGTGGTGAGCGGATTGGTCGTGCCTCCTATGACCTGCACAAAATCTCAAAACATGTGACCTGCACAAGGAAAACACATTAAAAAGTGGCTAAAGTAAAAGAAAAAATGGTGGTAGCATATAAAAAGGAGATAAGAGCTTGATCCGCTCCAGGTGGAAACACTAAGCTCTCCTCCAAGCATGCATCTACCACATAGGCCTACTCCTCGGCCATGCATGCAGTCCACATGGTCTCCTCTAAAGGTGCCTCACATTTTTTAAAAGGTTAGATCAAATTCCATTTTTTTTAAATGTAATTTGTTCATTTTCATTACCCAAGCGCTTATAGAGCCTAAGTGGATAGAAGAAAAACATTGGGGAGGCTAGGTGCATGGTTCAAATCACACCAAAATACAAGTTTTTTGAATTTAAAAATTGGAGGCAAATTTAGAAAAATAGTCAAAGTTGGAGGAATATTTAGCAGAAAAACCTTCACTAAACCTATTAGTTATAACTAAACAGGTCACTAAATATTTAGCAAGAAAAACCCTAATTTAAGGTAAAAAACATTTTCTCCTAATAGGCCTACTTTTTCATTCCGAGTATTTTTGCAAAAGGATGCCTATCCAGAAATTACATTTTCAGCTATATTTTTGCAATTTTTTGGTGTAGTGGGTCATTTTGGTCTCCAGAGGTGACCAGGGCCCATAAAACAAAAATAATTTTCCTATCATTCAATTTTTCCAAATTTTTGAATGTAATTTATATACTTCAGAATATTGCACTAATTATCAGGTTGTCATAGTCAACTACAAACTTTGTAACTGCTCAGAAATTGGTAGAATATTGTACTAAAAAATAATAACAATTGGTTCTGAAACACTGACGAGATCCTAGATCTCATTCGCAGCGTTCGGTATATACAGTGCCTCTCGGAAGCACTTACAGGTAAAGCCGTTACGACTACTACTGCACTTAACGCCTAATATAGCTGCGACATCATCATCAAGGCATCGACCCTTTAAATCGACAGGGATTAATAAGGTCACATTACACACACTATGAGTCATCCCATCCATCTATGAATGATTGCATGACTTAAATCCAGACTAAGAAATTATCTGAGTATATAGAGAAGTTAAGCACGCGTATGAGGATATTTATTTGATCCAGTGTCAATAATCACACATACCCCTTTCAGTATTATCTTGGTACCACGTATTGAATTCTTTCATGTATGTTAACGTCTCTTTCACATACCACCAGGTATATAGAAAGGGAAAGCTTCTTCCACGTACTGTCGGGTATATCAAAATGATGCGTATATAGAAAGGTTTGGTATATTGGACTGGTAGTATATAGATTGGGAGACCTTATACCTGGAGTGATAAGAGCCAAACCCTATCAGTGTTTTCTAAAAAATGGGCACCAATACTCCCAAATTGTTTCTCTCAGATTCACAACTACTCAGAGGAAATAACTATGCTGCATGGAATACAAAAATCAAGACAGATCTTGAGTTTGAAGAGATCTAGCCTGCTATGAATGGTACTCTGACGAGATCAACTACTGATACAACACAAAAGTGGTAGTTTGTTAAAGTAGATTAGAAGGCCAAACTCATCATATTGTTTGGAGTGTCTGATTATGTGCAACCCAAGGTTCGACATGCCAAAACAGCCAAAGAATCCTGGGATACGTTGAGCACAATATACAAGGCCAAAAACAAGAATGTTATACTGAATTTGTAGAGTCAGCTACACACATTAAAGTTCAAGCAGAATGAGAAAATAGAAGCTTTCTTAAGAAGAGTTGCAGAATTGAGGGCTTCACTTCTAGCCCTAGGAGAATCTATCAAAGATGATGATCTCATTCGCATTGTTCTGAGAGAACTCCCTTCTTCATACCGTATTTTTGTAACAACACTAAACTTGTCAGATATGATAGTTATTTTTGACAAATTGGTAAACTTGTACTCTAACAAGAGGAAGCAATGCACAATAAGGATGATGAAGAAGAGTAGGCACTTTCTTCACATCAAAAATTGAAAGGAAAAGGTAAAGGAAAACCTAATTCATATCAAAACTCCCAAAATCAAAATCAGTATCAAGGGGACAGACAACAGAAGAAGTAATGTCCAATTTGTAAAATAGGACATGACCTAAAATATTGTTGGTATAATACTTACAAGAAAGGTTCATCAAGAAACTCTGGACCTCCATAACAATCTCACAAGGGACATTCTAACTACAATCGAGCGTAGAAAAAGGGGAATTAGAAAAGAAGACCCCATCAGCAAGGAAATATTATTGAGCAACAAAAACAGTCAGACAATGAAGACTACTTGTTCACTGCTCAATCAAGTGAACCATCCACGTCATCTAGTGATTTTTGGTATGTTGATTTGGTGGCCACGCGACACATGACCAGCCACAGAGACTAGTTTATTTCAATGAGTGACACACCATCAAAACATCATGTTTCATTGGGAGATGATTCTTCATATTTATTTCAGGGGATTGGGAACATTTCTCTACCCCTTGGTTCACGCAACTACAGACTATCAGATGTCTTATATGTCCCTTGGTTGAGAAATAATTTTCTTTCAGACATTCAACTCATTGATCACAACCTAAAAATTGACTTTGATAGTTAATCCAGCAAGAAAACATGTTTAATTCGAGATAAATCACGAGGCTCGAAAATAGTTGTGAAATCCTATAATGTGGGACACATGTTCCAGCTTGATTTTTTTCGCAAATACAATTAGGAACTTGTGGCTAAGAACTCTACCTTAGCACAATTATGGCATCTGAGACTTGGTCATGTAAGTTTCAAGTATCTTGAGACACTTCTCCAGCATAATATGGCACATGGGCTACCATCTCTGCAAAAGGATACAGACAAGTGTCCTCACGGCCTAGCAGGAAAACAACATAGAGATTTGTTTCAAAAGAGTACATTTCGAGCTCATGGAAAACGTGACCTAGTTCATACCGATCTTTCTGGTCCTATGCAACCAAGTCATTCTAGGTTCCAATACTTCATGCTTTGTGTTGATGACTATTTAAGGAAAATGTGGATTTTTGTCTTCGCAAGAAAAGTGAAGCTTTTGAAACTTTCAAAAAGTTTAAAGTAGCAGTCAAGAATGAAACTGGTCATCACATCATAACTCTTTGCTCATATCGAGGGGGGAATTCACCAGTGATGAGTTCAAAGACTACCTATAAACTCATGAGATTCGTCAACAAATTCCTCCTCCACACACACCGCAATCGAATGGTGTTGTTGAGAGAACAAATCGTACTATCATGGAAATGGTGTGATGCATGATCGATGTTTCTAGACCTACAAAGACATTCTAGACCTACAAAGACATTCTAGGAAGAAACATTAGAAATACTAGTGTATTTGTTGAACAAAGTGCCCATAGTTTCTCTTGATAGAGTAACACCACAACAAGAATGGTCAAAGCGGAAACCATATATTGCACACCTTAGAGTATTTAGGTGAAAAGCAAGCATGCACATACCCAAGAAGAATAGAAAGAAATTGGACATGAAGTCACAGAAACTCATCTTCATTAGGTACGGTGAAGAAACTCTTGGGTACAGATTGATGGATCCTAAGACCATAAAAGTCTACACCAGCAAATACGTTGAGTTTTTATAGAAGGAGGAAGTAGATTCTCCTCCTCCAGACTCACCAGATGTAGATTTTACACCAGTTGTAAAAATTAAAGCTGATGTTCTCACAGATGATGAAATAGAAGATGGTGATGATCGTGTTGATCAAATAGAACCATGACCCATGGGAACAGTTTAGCGTATTCCCAAGTGGTGTACTAGAACATTACGAGATGCAAGAATGGATGCTCAACTAGATACATCCACCCCTGGACCATAGACTCACAGTAAAGCAAGATAAGAAGTTAACTTTGTTTCAATGATTAGAGTGATTGAATCTAATGAGCCCTCTATTGTCTAGGAATCCCTATAGTTAAAATCTTCGAAAGATGTCATGGATTCTGAATATCAATGAGTGATGAAAAATAACACTTGGTAGCTTGTCGATCTTCCACCATGGAAGAAACCCATTGGATGCAAATGAATATTCAAAATGAAGTACAAAGAAGATGTGATAGTGGACAAGTATAAATCAATAATAGTAGAAAAAGGGTAAGCACAAAAAGAAGGCATTGACTACGAGGAGACATTTGCTCCCACAGCTAACATTAAAATGATCAGGATGATCTTTGCTCTAGCTGTTAGGATAAATTTTATTATCCTATTATTAATTATGCATAGTAGGATTATTTAATTAATTTTATTAATTAAATAATTAATGATTAAATTGTTATATGGTTAAACAACCATATTTGTCTGTTTGCACATTGTTATATTGTTATAAACAATATATTTGTCTTTATGTAATTTTGCTTCCCGGATGTTATTGGAAGCTTGTGAAATCTGGTTTTTGGTTGCACCTGTGCAACTCATTTTCCCGGATGTATTTGGCTGTGTAATATCTATAAATATTGCAGCCCATTCTCTGTAATTGTTTACTGATTGAGATCAATAAAATATACACAGGCTTCCGTCCCTGTTTCTTAATCTACATTTGGTACCAGAGCGAAATTCTGGCCCTGTGAAGGAGTGGAAAAAGAATGCAGCAGAAATAGAGAAGATTGGAGAAGAGTATGCAGCAATAGAGAGCCTGTGCAGCCTCCTGCAACCTCCCAGCCTCATCTCTACCTTTCCACATTCCCCAGTTCGTTCCAGGTGTTTGGAACGCAAATTTTTTTTTGCACTGGTGCACTCAGCACCAGGCAAAAATTGCTAAGGTATTGAATTTTTTTTTTTAAAAAATAATTTCCAATCAGGTTTTGTTTTACTGTATTTGGAGATTGTGTTGCTTGTTTGGAGGACTGTCTGTGCACCTGCAGAGAATACACAGAGCAAAGAAAATAAAAAAAAAGAGAGAAGAGGCGTTTTTTCTTGCTCCAGCAACCTGTACAAGAAAAAAAAAAAACGTTTTTGAGAGCATATGCGCCCTTTGCTGTCCCATGCGCGGCCAGCATAAGAAAAAAACGTTTTTTGGAGCTAAACCACACCCTTTGCTGCCCCCAGCGCCTGCACAAGGAGAAAAAAACGTTTTTGAGAGCACATTCATTCAAAAAACGCGCCTAGGCAATACCAGGCGTGAAAAAAAAGGAAAAAAACGCAGTCTAAAGCAATTACAGCAAAAAAGAGATGCGCCCCAAGTAAAAAAACGGCCCAGCAATCAAAAAAACGCAGCCAAATCCTGCAATAGACACAGAAGGGACCTGCACACATGAAAGAAAAAAAAATCATTCAAAATCAATAACTATAGGCGCCCAAAGCAAGAAAATGCGGCCAGAGCAAGGAGAAGCGGCCATACAAAGGCAAACAAAAAAAAATATAGCAAAAGGAGGCGTTTTTTGATCCATTTTTGATCCATACGAACCCTAAATCCGCTCTCACCAGTTGCTGCCACGTGGATCCTTCATCTAGGGCGCATTTTCTAAGGTAAGCCATTTTTTCACATACTTTAAATACAAGTTTGCTCATCTCTACATCAAGCGCCCTTAAGTGGCCAAGTTGGATAGAGGGAAAGCCTTAGAAGTGGGAGGTGCATGGTTCAAATCCCACCCCCAACTTCACATTTTGAATTTGGCGGAATTTTTAGCGGAGCTGCTAAATTTAGTAGATTTTTTAAATTTAGTTATAACTAACTAAATTTAGCGGAGAATCCCTAATTTAGGGTAAAAAAAAAAAATTCTCCCATTTGGTCTGTTTTCTCATTCCAAACATTTTTTGCAAAAGGAGACCCACCTAAAAATTGCATTTTCAGCTTTTTTTTTGCAATTTTTAGCATTTAGGGCTCAGGAGGTCACCAGGACCCCGAAACTGAAATGTTTTGCCTGTCATTCAAATTGTATTGTACATTGTACTAATTTGCAGGTTGCCATAATCAACTGCAAAACTTTGTAACTGCTCAGAAACTGGCAGAATTGTAATCAAAAATAGTAAATTTGGTTCTGTAACACTCACGAGATCCTAGATCTCATTCGCAGCGTTCGGTATATACAGTGCCTCTGGGAAGCGCTTACGGGTAAAGCCGTCGCGACTACTACTGCACTTAACGCCTAATATAGCTGCAACAACGTCGTCTGGGCATCGTCCCTATAAATCGACGGGGAGTAATAAGGTCACAGTGCACACACTATGAACCATCCCATCCGTCTGTGAACGATTGCAAGACATAAATCCGGACTGAGAAATTATCCGAGTATATAGCAAAGTTACGCGCGCGTATGAGGATATTTCTTTGAGCCGGTGTCAATAATCGCACAGACCCCATCAGTACTGTCTTGGTACCACGTATCGAATTCTTTCACGTACGTTAACGCCTCTTTCACGTACCGCCGGGTATATAGAAAGGGCGAGCTTCTTCCACGTACCGACGGGTATATCGGAAGGGCGCGTATATAGAAAGGTTCGGTATATCGGACTGACGGTATATAGATTGGGAGACCTTATACCTGGAGTGATAAGAGCCAAACCCTGTCAGTGATCTCTGCAAAATGGGCACCAATGCCCCCAAATTTTTTCTTCCGGATTCACAATTGCTCAGAGGAAGCAACTATGCTGCTTGGAAGACAAAAATCAAAACACAACTTGAGTTTGAAGAAATCTGGCCTGTTGTGACTGGTACTCTAACCAGATCACCAACGGATGCAACACAACAACGACAATTTGATAGAGCAGATCAGAAAGCAAAGCTCATCATTTTGTTTGGAGTATCCGACGATGTGCAAGTCCACATTCGAGATGCCACAACAGCAAAAGAAGCTTGGGATAAGCTGAGCACAATATATGAGGCCAAGAATAAGAATGTCATACTCAATTTGCAGAGTCAGTTACATACGTTGAAATTCAAACAGAATGAGAAAATTGAAGCCTTCCTAAGAAGAGTTGCAGAGTTGAGGGCTTCACTTCTAGCCGTAGGAGAAGAGGTCAAAGATGAGTCTCTCGTTCCCATTGTTCTGAGAGCTCTCCCTTCTTCTTACCGAATTTTTGTCACAACTCTAAACTTGTCAGATACGACAATTAGTTTTGACAAGTTAGTAAACCTACTGCAAGAAGAGGAAGCAATGCACAACAAGGATGATGAAGAGGAGCAGGCACTGTCTTCACATCAAAAATGGAAAGGAAAAGGTAAAGGAAAACCTAAATCCTATCAGAAGTCCCCACATCAGAATCAGTATCATGGGGACAATCAACAGAAGAAGCGATGTCCCATTTGCAAAAGAGGACATGACTTGCAAGAATGTTGGTTTAATACATATAAGAAAGGTTCATCAAGCAATACTGGACCTCAACAACAACAAACTTACAAGGGACATTCAAACAACTATCACGGGCAGAAAAAGGGGAACTGGAAAAGAAGACCCCACCAGCAAGGTAATATTGCTGAGCAACAAGATCAATCAGACAATGAAGACTTCTTGTTCACTGCTCGATCAAGTGAACCATCCACGTCATCTAGTGACATCTGGTATGTTGATTCGGGAGCCACTCGACACATGACCGGCCACAGAGACTGGTTTATTTCAATGAGGGACACGCCTTCGAAAAATCATGTTTCGTTGGGAGATGATTCTTCATATACATTACAGGGGATTGGAAACATTTCTCTACCCCTTGGTTCACACAAATGCAAACTATCAGATGTTCTATATGTCCCTGGGTTGACAAAGAACCTTCTTTCGGTCAGTCAACTCCTAGATCACAACCTGAAAATTGACTTTGATAGTCAATCCGGCAAGAAAATGTGTTTGATTCGAGATAAATCCAGAGGCTCGAAAATAATTGCAAAAGCCTCAAATGTGGGAAGAATGTTTCAACTTGATTTCATTCACAAAAATGATCAAGCACTTGTGGCTAAAAACTCCACCTCAGCTCAGTTGTGGCATAGGAGATTTGGTCATGTAAGTTTCAAATATCTCGACACACTTCGCCGGTGCAATATGGTACATGGGCTACCATCTCTTCAGAAGGATACAGACAAGTGTCCTCACTGCTTAGCAGGGAAACAACACAGAGTTTCATTCCAAACAAGTACTTTTCGAGCTCATGGAAAACTTGACCTGGTTCATACCGATCTGTGCGGTCCAATGCAGCCAAGTCATTCAGGGTTCCAGTACTTCATGCTCTGTGTTGACGACTATTCACGAAAAATGTGGATTTTTTGTCTTCGCAAGAAAAGTGAAGCCTTTGAAACATTCAAAAAGTTCAAAGTGGCAGTTGAGAAAGAAACTGGTCGTCACATCAAAACTCTCCACTCAGATCGAGGGGGGGAATTCACCAGTGATGAGTTCAGAGACTATCTACAAACTCACGGGATTCGTCGAAAAATGCCTCCTCCACACACACCGCAGCAAAATGGTGTTGTTGAGAGAAGAAATCGTACTATCATGGAAATGGTGCGATGCATGATCGATGATTCCGGACTTGCAAAGACATTTTGGGCAGAAGCAGCAAAAACAGCAATATATTTGTTAAACAAAGCACCCACAACTGCTCTTGATGGAATTACACCACAAGAAGCATGGTCAAAAAGGAAACCATCCATTGCACACCTCAGAGTATTCAGGTGCAAAGCCAGCATGCACATACCCAAACAGAACAGAAAGAAATTGGACATGAAGTCACAAAATCTCATCTTCATTAGATACAGTGAAGAGACTCTTGGGTACAGACTGATGGATCCTAAGACCAGAAAAGTCTACACAAGCAGAGATGTTGAGTTTTTCGAGAAGAAGGAAGTAGAGACTCCTCCTCCGGACTCGCAAGATGTAGATTTTTCACCAGTTGTAAAAACTGAAGCAAATGTTCCCTCAGAAGATGAAAGTGATGATGGGGATGATGGTGTTGATCAGATAGGACCACAACCCATGGGAACAGCTCAACGTATGCCTAAATGGTGTACAAGCACATTACGAGATGCAAGACTGGATGCTCCACCGGATACATCCACCCCTGGACCACGGACTCGCAGTAAAGCAAGAGAAGAAGTTAACTTTGCTTTGATGAGTAGAGTTATTGAAACAGACGAGCCATCTACAGTCCAGGAAGCCCTACAGTCAAAAGCTTGGAAAGATGCCATGGATTCTGAATATCAATCAGTGATGAAGAATAACACTTGGCAGCTTGTCGATCTTCCACCAGGGAAGAAACCCATTGGTTGCAGATGGATATTCAAAACTAAGTACAAAGCAGATGGGACAGTAGACAAGTGTAAAGCAAGACTTGTAGCAAAGGGGTACGCACAGAAAGAAGGCATTGACTATGAGGAGACATTTGCTCCCACAGCTAAGATCAAAACGATCAGGATGATCTTTGCTCTAGCTGCTCAGTTTGGATGGAAAGTTCACCAGATGGACGTAAAAAGTGCCTTCCTGAATGGAGATTTGCAAGAAGAAGTCTACATGACTCAACCTGAGGGATATGTAGTACCTGGTCAAGAAGAAAAGGTATGCAGACTCAGGAAATCTCTGTATGGCCTCAAACAGGCACCCCAGGCATGGTACATCAAGATTGATGAGCATCTCGTACAACATGGATTTGTCAGAAATCCATACGATCCCAATCTCTACCTCAAAAAGCAAGGGGGGGAGATGGTGATTATTGTAGTTTATGTCGATGATCTAGTCATCACTGGCAGTTCAGTGAAGATGATTGATGAAACAAAGAAAGATCTTAAGCGATCATTCGACATGACAGATCTCGGGCTTATGCATTATTGTCTTGGACTGGAAGTATGGCAGAAAGAGAATCACATATTTGTTTCTCAGATGAAATATATCAAGACAACGCTCAAGAAGTTTAGGATGATGGATTGCACACCAATTGCTACACCTATGGAGAACAGATTACAGTTATCTCGTTCAGATCCATCTCCTGAGGTAAGTGCCACTCTCTATCGGCAGCTGATTGGGAGTCTCATTTACCTGACCTACACTAGACCAGATATCAGCTTTGCAGTGAGCTATCTATCCAGGTTCATGCAGGAACCCAAAGTTTGTCATTGGAAAGCAGCAAAGCGCATCTTGAGATATCTCAAAGGATCAGTGGATCTTGGTCTAGAATACAAGAAGAACGAAAACTTCTTCTTGACTGGATATTCGGATTCAGATCATGCAGGTAACATTGATGATAGAAAATCCACTTCTGGATTTGTATTCTTTATGGGATCTGGACCAATATCATGGGGAAGTAAGAAACAACACTTTGTTTCTCGCTCTTCCACAGAAGCCGAGTATCGTTCTGCAGGAGAAGCTGTCTGTGAAGCGATTTGGCTACGTCGCATACTGGAAGGACTTGGAATACCACAGGACAAACCGACCACCATGTATGTTGACAATGAAGGTGTTCTCAAACTTGTTCGCAATCCAGTTTTTCACGAGAGAACAAAGCACATTGAAGTTCAGGTTCATTTCATACACGAACATGTATTGAAGCACAACATCCAGCTTCAATTTTGTCCAACAGTTGAACAACGAGCAGATATTTTCACAAAGTCACTTGCACGTGACAAGTTCGAGTTGTTCAGAGCATTTCTCTCCTCATCTCTTCAGACAATGCACAATTAAGGGGGGGAATGTTAGGATAAATTTTATTATCCTATTATTAATTATGCATAGTAGGATTATTTAATTAATTTTATTAATTAAATAATTAATGATTAAATTGTTATATGGTTAAACAACCATATTTGTCTGTTTGCACATTGTTATATTGTTATAAACAATATATTTGTCTTTATGTAATTTTGCTTCCCGGATGTTATTGGAAGCTTGTGAAATCTGGTTTTTGGTTGCACCTGTGCAACTCATTTTCCCGGATGTATTTGGCTGTGCAATATCTATAAATATTGCAGCCCATTATCTGTAATTGTTTACTGATTGAGATCAATAAAATATACACAGGCTTCCGTCCCTGTTTCTCAATCTACACTAGCTACGTAGTTTGGATGGAAATTCTATCAAATGGATGTAAAAAGTGCCTTCATGAATGGATATTTACAAGAAGTATATATGACTCAACCTGATGGATATGTTGTACCTGGTCAAGAAGCAAAAGTATGTAGACTCAGGAAATCTCTGTATGGCCTCAAACAGGCACCACGTGCATGGTACATCAAGGTTGATGAGTATCTCGTACAACATGGATTTGTTAGAAATCCATACAATCCCAATCTTTACCTCAAAATTCAAGGGGGGAGATTGTGATTGTCATTGTCAATGTCGACAATCTAGTCATCATTGGTAGTTTAGTGAGGATGATCGATGCAACGAAGAAAGATCTTAATCAATCATTTGACATGATTGATCTTGAGTTGATGCATAATTTTCTTGGATTGGAAGTGTAGACACTAAAATTAGGTCACACTCCCCTTTGGTCCCTCGTCAAATAAACATTATTGAACACATTCACCTAACCATGGTCGCCTTCACCCTACTATAATATTAATTTAATTATTTAAAATAAATTAATTCATTATCCTCACCATATTTATTATTTAAATATCCTAATTGGGATAATGCCCACATCCATCCACCTCATCTAGCCACCTCACCCTAAGACCTATTCTTAGTAAGTTGTCCATAACTAACTAAGACCTACCCAAACCCTAAAAATCAATGCCTACATTCCCTCTAACCACATTCCCACATGTTATAAGGAATCTTCCAATCTAATCCAGGTAAAATGAAACGAGATCCCAAAAAATCAAGGGGATCTGCCTAATTTAGTAAACCTAGGAAATCCCACCCTAACCAATTGCTCGGTTACCCTTAACCGCCACCGGTTAAGCCAGAACCACCGTCAGTTACCATTTAACTCCCAAAACAACCTTATTTTGGAGTTGGAAAAGATTGTTAAAAGTTAGCAAACATTCCTGAGAGATATCACATCTTTTGAGAATGAGTTTCAGGGAGAACACACATGCAAAGAAGGAGATCAAGTATTTTCTCTTACACAGACATCCACATTCACCCTGCAACCATCTAGCACTCACCCCCAACAAAGATTTGATCCAATCAGGTAAGAAGGAGAGCACATGCAGCCCATGCAAGAGCTCCCCAATGTTTGGTGATCCTTTGCAGCATTCAACCTCTTATCAACACCTTCATTCCTCACTCACAGACGTCCAGAACTAGATTCCAAGTAAGTAGAACATTTTACTCCTCTGGTTCACTCATTTCATCATTGTATTTTCATCCTTTGTTCTCCTAGCCACCCACTAACCTCCATTAATACTCACCCCTCCATATCCCTATTAAAACTTCACCAAATCCCATCCAAACAACTTAATACCTCATTTCCGACCAGCCTAGTCCTTTATGCAATCATAAGGGAGATCTAAAGCTTGTTCTGTGACATTCCCAATACCCCATAGTAACCGGCACTGGTTCTCCCAAACCAGTGTCAGTCACCCTTAACCGGCATCGGTCTCTGTATCTACCAATACAGCCTAGAACAATAACCTACCTACCTATTCCCACATCACCCTTACTCACCTGTGACCTACCTAAGACCTCTGTCAGACCTGCAGAGACCCATAACTAGTTACTTGACCTTCAGATCTTATTTTAACCTAGCCTGTTAGATTAGATATTTCTTATTGTGTTTTAAATGAGATACCTAAATCATTTTAACTACAATAGGATTTACTTTATTACCAGCATTAAATTTTTTTAAACAGTGGATTAACAGTCGTCTAGGAAGTATCACACTTCCCAAATCTAGCATACGCTAGGCAGTCCACTGCATATATTGTTTAACTCTTTCTGGTGGTCTTTCTTTTCATTTCAGGTAGTTCCTCCCAGCCAAAAGGAAGCTCTCACGATCAGCTGTGGATCAAGGAGTCAACGCGTGCAACAACCTATTAACCAACATTTCAACAGGTATTCCTCCTATGCCCGTTACCCTATCTGTTTCGTCATTTTCAAAGAAACATCTAAGAATCAGGTGAAACATTTTGGCACTCCCTGGTGGGACCCATTCGGGGGTTCCTTGCATTCATTCATTTCTAGGTGAAAAGTTGTAATGTTTGTTTCCTTTCCAAAAGGTTCTTACATTTAAATTTCTCCCCTTGGAATCTTCTCTTCTTTCTATTGTCTCAAAGTAATCCTGTTTTGGTGTTTAAAAATAACTCTTCTTCTATTTCATTGGCATTACATTAGTGAAAGATCATACTTTCTCCTATTCCTCTTATTATGTCATCAAATTCCATATTTCGATTTGGGCTTATAAAAAATTGCATTTCATTCTGATTTTCTGCATTAGCTCACATTAATTGAGGGCAACCTATACACTGGAAGTCATTCCTAGCTGATGCTTGACAAACAAATCATAGAAAGCACATCTCTCTCTCTCTCTAAGTCTTACCAAATTGCACAAATTCAAAACAAATACATATTCTTAAACAACATCTTTCCTGGGAATTTCTGTCAACAATCACACTGATATGAGGATTGAGGTACTCCCCAGCTCACTACTCTATCGAGTCATACTACAGAGTGAAGCCCGCCCCCTGCCATAACATACCTGAAACCTCACCTTTTAGATCTCCTTTTTTCGTAGGAAGCCATCCTCACCAAAAAACTCTATTCTACAGTTCATGAGTCAGTCCTTAAATAGCATAAGATAAACAAACATAATAGAAAAGGCACTCTTAGGATCACATTTTTCTTAGTGTTTCTGCTTGGCTTGTGTTTTGAGGTGAGAGGTCACGTTCTTCATTTTTCTAGTTTCTCCTTGCATGCTCCTCATCACAGTTGGTGTATTCTAGCTTCATCTGAGTGTTCCTGGACCAATATTCTCATCATTCTTAGAATTATGGGTTTCATTCCACATCATATTTTAATTCACAACCACTTTTCTTTCATCACTGTTTCAATTTCACAGTGACCAGTGTCGGTCCAGTGACCATCATCAATTACCCTCTGACCGTTCATTGGTTATACCCAACCGTTGTCATGGTCCTTTTGGTTAACCTACCCAAAAGGACATCTATTCATCTTCTTCGACTATTCAGAGTCCATGTCATTATTATCATTCTCATTGACCTCATAAATCTCATCAGTATTTGGCATACCTGCAAATTTGGCCTTATACCTTGTTTTTGACCAACTGTCCATTTTCCAAAGTGACCGGCAGTGGTTACCTATGACCGGCATTGGTTTAGCCTAACCGGCATTGGTTATCCTGTGTCATTTTCTAACTAACATTTTAACCCCAATTCACCTACCACCACCTATCTATCCTATCACTGTTGTATTTCTGTGTCATTTATAGAAAGCAGTCTTACCACATTAGTACCTATTCACATGGTGTTGATGCATTGACAAGAAAACGCCCTTATATTCCATGCCAGTTGTCAACCACTCCCACCTAGTCCTTCACCACCTTCCATTTTATCACTAGCCATGGAACCTATCCAACCTATCTCTATCACTACCAGAGATGAGGAGTTCACACGACTCCTTGACCAAAACCCTGCCGCCTTACAGTTTTATCTTTCCCACTCATCCACTCGAGATGCCTCGGGTTAGTTGATATATGGAATGCCCGTATCTATCCCCCCGACTCTCATTCCCACTTCTGCATCAGCCCCATCTAGCTCCGTGCTACCTGCCTCTACCTTACCCCCAGTCATTTCATAGCTAGGCCCTATACCCGCTATGACTGCCACATCTGCTACATCTGTTGCACCCACCATGTCCACTATACCTTCGCCAACCATCTAGAACACCACCTCATCCACCCCTATTGTCTCACATATACCCATAGCTACGCAACCACCTCCAGTGTCGGTGACCACTACCCCTTTTCAAAACGTCATCCTTTCTATTCCATAATCTTTAGCCCCCATTTCCACTAGGGTTACCACGACCCTTCCACCTCCATATACGTACTACCAGCAGCCTCCCGTTTCATCTATCATTCATTCTGGGTACGTACCCCCTATCTCACTCCCTCCTTCTCAATCTACCTACACGGCAGTGCCATATACTGGAATGCCACCCTTGTTACATGCCCAACACCAACCCTCTTACGCTACAGGAGGCACCCATCCATCACAACCTACCAATGACCTAATCAAGTTAATGATGGACAAGATGTAGACATTGGAAGCATCGGTTTCTAGCTCATGCAACACTCTCACCTACGATGAAATTTGTAATGAGCCTATCCACCCATCCATTCCTATTTTTCCATATCCCATGCATTGGGAAATGCCTAAATTCAACTGTTTCAATAGAAAAGAAGACCCATAGCAACATTTGCAGTCTTTCAAACATGGGTGCTACCTAATCACCCATGATGATGCTTTGCTCTTGAGGACCTTTCCCATGTCTCTGACTGGACCTGCGTTAGATTGGTATAGTGGGTTACCTAGACACTCTATATTTTCATTTAATCAGGTATCCCAAGCCTTCTTGGATCACTTCTCCATTAACATTGTTAAGAAGGTTACCATGACTGACCTATACTCCATGCGTCAATATGATGATGAATCTATCACATATTTCATTTCTTGCTAGCGTAGCTTGATCAATCAACTCACATTCCAACTACCGTAAACTGAACTCATCAAGCTCTTCATACGGGCTTGTGCTAGACATATCTCACCAACCCTGTAGGTCCAAACTTTCTGAACCTTTGATGAAGCATTCACCATGGCACAAAAGCTAGAGATTCAGGCCATTGAAGAGAAGAAAATCCAATTACACAATAAAAATTCAGCATTCAAGTCGAATGATACCTCTTCTTCTTCCAAACCACAAAACAATTATTCAAAGGCCAAGGGGACCGCTAATGTAGTGGTACTCAAAGCCAACCAGCTCATCCATCAAATCAGGCTAGCCCCTCATCTAATCTCTCACCCGTTCAGACTTTTCAATTCAGACGGGAACAATGGAAATACACCCCAATTGGGAAGCCTTACTCTTCTGTCTTAGAAAATCTCATCAAATTGGGGCCATCACCCTTCCACCTATAAAACCACACACTGAGTTTTGACCCTGCTCGCCCCATGCCCACATGGTATAAATAACATGAACTTCTGTAACTATCATCGAGTAAAGGGTCATAGTGATGGAAATTGCATCACTTTCAAAAATATTGTCCAAGAAATACTCGAGAAAGGCGAGTTAACTGTGGATAATCCTAACGCACTAGCCAATCAAAACCTACACATATTCAAGAAACCCTTTCCCAATCATGCCCCTTCACCTGATCAAACCGGTGAGACCTCAACTCATGATAGCCATACCTGCGAGGTCCACACTATTTTGAACGACACACCCATTGCTTCCTATTTACATCATATTCCTTCCATAGAGGAAATTCTAGCCTAAAGTCCTCCTACATTGGAACCCACCTCACCTATTCCTCCACCACAAGAGGAACACCTTTCACTTCCTTCATCACCCATGGAGGAGCCCTCACTAATATCGAAGACTATTTCACCTTTGGATTCTCCACTAAGAGAACTGTCACCCACAGTACTTCTTCAGTCCATGGAGGATACTTTTTATACCTCCTCCACCCACAGAGGAGTACCCATCATCTCCTCCACCTATAGAAGAGCACACATTTACTACTCCACCTACCAAGGATCTAGTAGAGATACCTTTGCCTCTTAGTGACCATTCTCCATTAGCTACCCAAGATCCTGCAGACCTACTTTCGGCTCTCTTACCCACGGAAGCTGAAGCTAGCCAATTCCCCATCTCTAAGACACATTTTATGGGAATTGCCATTAGGTCCTCATCAACATCACCTACAAACATGTCATTCTCACGTTTGGCTGATCACCTAGATTATGTGGATAGAGCCTTACTATGGGGGCGTCTTCTGCTTCCTGTCTCAACAAATGCAAATGTCACTTGCTAATACCTCCACTATCTACCCAAAAATATTCTGACCAATTCAAACCAAACATCAACCACCTCTATCATAACTTCTTCCATGACACCTATCATAGCTCAACATACACCCTCACCCATAACCCAACATACATCTAAATCCAAACCCACACCTACATCATCTTCCTCGACTAAACCTATTACTACCTTAGGGGTCACCCCAACCACCAACCTTACTCATCCACCTATCAAACTAGATTTAGCTACATCCTCCAAAGTCAACACCAAACCTACTCCAGCACCCAAACAGAAAAACCAAGCCCATAGAACTCATACCCCAGCTGCGCCAATCATACCTACATCACCTTCACCCTTTCCATCCATCTTAGGACCTCAACCTCCCAACATGGTTAAGAAACCTCCACCCATCAATAAACCAAAAACACAATAGCCCATTCCTTCCTCGCAAACCTCTAACATACCCAAGCACCCAACATGACTTACACCCACACCTACAACATCTTTACCACCCATACCTCCAATACCCTCAGCAACTTCTTCACTACCCACTACACTTCAGTCTCTGTCCCTCACACCCCTTGCATGACCCATGTCATCTACCTTCACAGCACCTCTGTTATCCCCCTAGGTAACTTTCCCTCTTCCCCCATCCACTTTTCCCTCTAGATCTCGTACACCCATATCACCTTTACCCAAGAAGGTGCAACCCAAAGACAAAAATCTGTTACCCTCCAATAAGGTAGTCAAAACAACCATACACCCTCTTGCCCATTCATCTACCATACCCCTACCCAAGTAAACACAACCAACACCCAAGACCACTCTAGCACCCAAAACCATAGCTTGACCCACTCCCCCTCCTGCAAGGACCGTTCCTCAACAATCAGCCACACCTATGCCCAAACCCACTTTCACTTCCCATTGTGACCCACTAGTAGGGTCCTATGCCAAAATCTTAACCAACCTCCTTGAGACTTCTGTCATCACATTACCACCACTCAGACCTTATGACCCCCTCAAACCCAAGCCAAAAGGGTTTGATGACACTAAAATTTGTGCCTACCATCGTGTGCCAGGGCACGATGTGGAGAACTGCAAGGCTTTGAAAACCATCCTTATCCAGTTGTGTCCTCCTGAAGAAAACTTTGACGATGATGACCTTCTTGATGAGGACCTACATTTCACCGACAACGCCCATTCCCATAGTCCTTCCCTCACTGCCTACTCAACAACCATGACCTCCACCCCCACAACTCCTAGAACCACCCCCAAGATTCGAAATTAACATGGTTCACATCAAGGAATTTGCTACACCATTACCTAAATGTCATTGTGCCCAGCTCACTTCACAAGGATTTTCTCCCCCAGTAGGTTTTTTCCTGTCATGTCATTATACCACTCATCCTACACCTTCTCCATTTTCCAACTCCCCTCATATCAACATGATACACGTCACTACTCGTGCTCAGAGAGACAAAGGCAAGGAAAAGGCAACTGACTCGCCAACCAATCCTATACCCAACATACCATCTGCACCCACACCTAAAATTACTATCAATGGCCCCACATACCCTATTTCTAATGGGGTCACACATCGCACCATGCTCAAACAATTACACCAATCTCCCCTCAAAATGTCCCTATATGACCTCATCCAAACCTCAGAATCCCATCGTCAAGCTCTCATGGAGGTTCTTCAATCTATTGAGGTTTTACCCAATGACCCTACACCCGTAGCTTCCATTATCACACCCCATCATGTAGCCTCTCTCACCAAATTTCCACCTTTATCCACACCTCACCCTACTCACCAAATAGCCTCCCTTAGCTTCTCAGAGGAAGAGATCACACCGCACCAAATGGATGACCCAGACCCAGCTCTCTTCATCTCTATCCACATCGATGATATACATGTATGACATGTAATGATCGATGGGGGGCACTAGCATTAATATCATTTCATCCCATGCATTCACTCAAATGCACATACCTGACAATTGCATGCATAAACATCCTGTCATGTTGCATTCATTCAATGATGCTATCACCTCTACACTAGGCACCATCATCCTCCACATTTGTGGGCCCCCGCACTATTCCAGAGCTATTTTACATCTTGGAGGGGGAATTTCAATATAACCTATTGCTTGGTAGACCCTGGATTCATGTCATGGGTTGTGTTCCTTCCACTTTGCATCGTTGTGTAAAGTTTGAGCATGAAGGGCACACCTATACTATTCCAGCTGATCCATCACCTTTTAAAACATGCAACATGCTTTACCGACCCAATGACATGCTCATACCCATTAAGGCATCTACCTCCATGACCACTACCACTTCATCTACACCTCTGCTTACCAGTACAGTCGCTACCTCAACCGCACATGCCTCCTCCATTCCTACCACTGCCACAACCTCCATGGCTGAACCATCAGCCTCCCAATCCATTAGCTCCACCTCTGCATCAACCTCTGACACATCATCTATTCTAGCTACCCACATACCAACCACCGATCCCTTGGAAGGCATTTTTCAATGCCTCACTCTGGGGGAGTATCGCCTATATAGTGTTAACACATTCCTTACTCCACAAGAGTATGGAAGTCTTCACCAACACCCTCGCTATGATCACCACATAGGAGAATGACCTCCTTTATGGTCCTCCTCACCTTCATACCAATCTCACCTATGGGGGACTTGATACTACCACTTACACACCCGAACCACCGTCACAAACCTGCCCATTTTCTGCTGACTTCCAGTCTCTCACCAATCATCATTTCACCCACACCTTCCTACACCGATGTGCATGGAAGGGTTTTGGTTTTGGATTTTATGAGCAAGGCCACCATACTATTATTCCATGTACTACCCACAAACATAACGACCATAGTGGTATCGGATTTGCTGAACCACCTACTAAGCAAGCCCACATTGAACCCATCGAGAACATATACCCTTCTCTACCTTCTTCACCTACTCCGCCTTCATAACCACCTTTGTCGACAGAATCGATGGATCCTGAATCTATCCCTCCTAAATTTTTTTTTCATAAACACCATTTCCTTGGGGCCTTTGACTTATCAATGTGAGGGCGAGGCCCCTTCCTCTCTTCCCTTCCTGTATCCTGAAATGATCGATGATGATACACCTTCCATTAATGTCATTCAATGTCAGGATGATGAATCTATACTCACCTACCTTGGTGCAGAAGACTCATATATTCATTAGTCATTACCTTCTGAGACACAAACCATGTTGAATGAATCGACTATCGAGATCAACATTCATACTCAGGATGACCCGCACATCCTAAAGATCAGTCAATCTTTAGATGCTGCTGAACAGGAAGCCATCACTTCTTTTCTCAAAGATCATAACCATGCTTTCACTTGGTCTTACACAGACATGCCTGGTATTGACCCCACCATAGTGGTCCACAATATCGTAACCATTCCCGATGCCAAACCCATCAAACAAAAACTAAGGAAAATGCACCCTCGCATTGCCCTTCTCATCAAAGAAGAACTTCAACATCTTCTTTCTGTTTCTTTCATATTACCCATTGATTATCCTCATTGGATCTCTAACATTTTCCCTATCACTAAGGTGATAGGGGGACTCCACATTTACATGGATTTCCATGACCTCAACCTAGCCTACCCAAAGGATGACTTCCCTCTTACCTGGTATTGATCAACTGGTTGACCTTACCGCTGGTCACGAGATGTTATCACTCATGGATGGCTTCTCGGGTTATAACCAAATCTTACTTGCCCCAGAGGATCAACATAAAACCACATTCATCACCCCTTGGGGGACCTTCTGCTACCGAGTCATGCCTTTTGGCCTTAAAAATGCTGGTGCCACATATCAGTGGGCTATGACTTATATCTTCCATGACATCATGCATCGTATATTGGAAGATTACATGGACGATCTCCTGGCCAAATCTAAATGCCACTCCGAGCACCTTGCCATCCTCAAAACCATTTTTGACCACCTCATTAAATATTGCATTCACCTTCAACCCAAGAAGTGTGTCTTTGCGGTCCTCTCAGGAAAGCTCCTGGGATTTATCATTTCCCTACGTGGTATAGAAGTTGACCCTGCTAAAGTCAAGGCCATTCTAGAAATTCCTCCACCCACTAACCTTAGGACAACTCTGTAGCCTGCAAGGTAAGTTGCAGTCTATTCACCATTTCATTTCACAATTATCTGATCAGTGTCAACCATTTCATCATCTTCTCAAGAAGGATGTCTCCTTTAAATGGGATGATGACTACCATAAAGCTTTTGAGGCCTTAAAACAATACCTTCTCCAACCACCCATACTCATTCCACCTAAAGATGATCAACCTTTCTACCTATACATCTCAACTACCGATCACTCCTTGGGAGCCATGCTCGCTCATCGTGATGAACAACATAGGGAGCAGGTGGTTTATTACATAAGCCATACTCTTTTGGACTATGAAACCTGATACACCCATCCCAAAAAACTTTGTTTAGCCTTAGTTTTCATTGCCACAAAACTCCACCATTACCTACTCAACCACAAAACCTATGTTGTGACCAACACTGACCCCTTACACTTCATGTATGCCAAACCTTATCAAAATCAATGTGCCACATGATGGCTTATGCTTTTAGCTGACCTTGAACTTGAATTCATTCATCAAAATTCCATCAAGGGCCAAGCTATCACTAACCAACTGGCCGATGCACCTATTCCCGGGGATCAACCCTCTAATTTTGACTTTCCAGATGAGTCCATTGCTACCCTTTCCCTGGACGAGCCCGCTTACCAAATGACACTCTTCTTCAATGGTTCCAAGTGTCAGTGTGGGGGTGGGGCAGGTATTATCCTCATTCCTCTTGATGGTGAACCCATGCCTTTGTCTTTCAAACTCAATTTTGATTGTACAAACAATATTGCCGAATACGAAGCACTCGTATTAGGTCTCCAAGCCACCTATGCCCTAGATGTCAAATCAATCAACATCTTTGGTGATTCTCAATTGGTCATAAACCAAGTCAATGGTATATACCAATGTCATAATGAGATACTTCAAAAGTATAAACATCATGTAGACATAATTTTGACCACCTTTGACCATTACGCCCTTCAAACCGTCCCCCGTTCAACCAACAAATTTGTAGATACCATGGCTTTCTTGGCTTCTCAAATACCTGCTTCGCCCACTGATTCTAAAATATTTGTCACCATACAATGACTCCAATCACCTTCTTATTTACCTCGCAAAGTTTACTCCATCAGAACCACTACCCCTGACCCGAGTGACCTTTGGTATAAACAATACTCTGACTATCTTTCTCTCTCCATCTTACCTCCTGATCTCACCCGTAACGGACAACACACCTTCCTTAAAAAGGTCTCTCATTATGTCATCATGGGGGGCCTTCTCTATAAGCATGGCTTTGATGGTATTCTCTTACGATGCCTCACGAGTTTTGAAATTCCTTATACCATTAAGGAAGTTCATGATGGCATATGTGGAGGTCACTTCAGTGGCCTTGCTATTGCTAAGCATATTCTTCACCTAGGCTATTACTGGCTGACCCTTAACCATGATTGTTACGACTACATCAAGTGTTGTGTCAAATTCCAACAACATGCCAACCTTCATCATACACCCAGTCATGCCTTACAGGTCACTCGTGACCTTTGGCCCTTCTCTCAATGGGGGTTTGGATCTTGTTAGAGAGATCAACCCCCATTCTTCCCAATGCCACCAATGGATTATCACTACTACCAAATACTACACAAAATGGGTTGAAGCCATACCACTCATCTCCATGAAAGCTGAGAAAATATGTGAGTTCATCAATCATCACGTAATTTTTTGCTTTGGTGTTCCTCATCACCTCATCACTGATAATGGAAAACAATTCAAAAATAAAACATTGCAAAAACTTTGTGACACCTTCGGCATTCAGCTAAGTTTCTCATCACCTTATTACCCACAGACCAATGGCCAAGCTGAATCCACTAACAAAACCCTAAACAAAATTCTCATGAAAGTGGTTAACGATACTGGGAAGGATTGGCATATGCACATTCCTTTTTCCCTATGGGCATACCACACTAGTATCCGTACTTCCACTGCTGCCACACCATTTTCTCTGGTCTATGGTACAGAGGCTGTTCTACCTCTCGAAGTCCAGATTCCCTCACTCACATTTCTCTCCATGACATTCTCAATGATGATGACTTTCATCAGGACAGTTTAGCACAACTTGAATTATTAGACGAGCTTCATCTTGACACTCTTGACAACCTTCAAGTTTACCAAAAACATATCAAACGTGCCTATGACAAATGTGTCCATGAACGAACCTTCCAAGTCAGTGACCTTGTCCTGAAATAAAATCAACATGTAACCAAAGTATTAAAAAGTAAACAGGGAAAATTTTCTCCTAATTGGCTTGGACCATACATCGTGACCCATACTTATGGATCAGGTGCTTATCATTTATCTTCACTCGATGGTAAACCCAAACTTGAGCCCCTTAATGCCTTGCATCTTTGACCATTCTACTATTGAATTTTAGTCCTACCTCACCTTTTACCTCTTTCCACACTCGTCCCTTGGCCGTTATCCACTTCTTACACCTCACCGATGACTAAACAAGAATCATGTGAGTACCCATCACTTGTTATCTCCTCTTGAATATGTGTACCATGGTGCTGCACATAGCATGATTCTCATGGATACTTTTCATCTACCTTTAGATGAGATCCCATGGTCGTTTCACCCTGCTTTCTGAACAAGAATCATATTTTTCACCTTGGTCTTATCCATGAACTTCAAAGCCCTCACATGGGACACAACTCCTTGAGTCAAACTTCTAATAAAAGATGACTCCCTCAAAAGGACATCTTCCTCTCGGCAATCACTGCTATTGATAGATTGCTCCCTCAAAGGACAGCTATGTAAGGATCTTTAAAAAAAAAAAAAATGAGAGAAAATAAAGCTTCCCGCATTGATCAGCTTCACAGAAGACCTCAAGGAGTTAATTTCCTCATCCCATATAGACTTCCCACATCGATCAGTCTATCTCAAATACAAGTCAAAATAGAAGACTTTTAGTCATGGACTTTCCCATTGTGACCCTGGATCTCTTGCCCAAGGAGCATGCTACCTCATATCATATAAAATTAACCACCTTTCACCCTTCTCACTGCCACCTCAAGGGACCTCTTGGAACTGTGACATTTGGTGATCATGTGACTAATTTTCACCCTTAGAACAATCAATCATGTAATGTCTTTAGGGTCTTACGTTCATCACCTTCTCCAAGGAATGATCTGTACTTGGTATGATCCTAACCAATTAGGTGGCTTTCTTCACCTCCTCTTATCTTTTAACCTTTTTTTATTACATATTGATTACCTTATACAGGACTTGGTCCTCAACACTTACCCTTGGGGTAATCTTCTTCTTTTACCACAATCAACATCACCTATACCATTTTTTCCTATAACCCACCCACACCTAATAGACCTAAACCCAAATCATGCCTAAAACCTACCAACTCACTTTTCTACCTCCTCATATTCTTCCCTAGCTTATGGGAGAACTACATCGGCCTGAGGTCACTTTTCGTTGGGACTATATAGGCAGCACTCCGAGGGCATGGGGCCCTTGGAGGTTAGCTCAGCCATTCTCTACCCTAACCAATTCATCCTTCATCTTCCTAAATCACATTCCACCCCCACTTAGTTTCCTTTTTATATCAACAATTGGACATCAAACCAAATAGACAACAAGTTGCTTAACATTTTTCATCATCATCACAACATACATTTATTACAACTACCATTTCTCTACCATCATCATGCATGTATTATAAACATTTTAATATATGACCCATATCACCTTTCATTACACAAATTAATGAATTATAACTTCAACCAATTTAACTTGATCAATGCCTCACTCGATGCATGCCTAAGACCTAACTCAATCCATGCCTAAGACTGATTCGATCCATGCCCTAATTCCTAACCCTGACTCAATCCATGCCTAAGACCTGACTCGATCCATGCCTAAGACCTGAACTCGATCCATGCCTAAACCAACCTGACCCCATCCATCATGCCTCATTCACCTAGTTTCTCGGTCCATATCACAACAAAAAAATTAAAATTCTCATAAAACACCAACAAATCAAGAATCTCATCCATCTCATCATATAAACAAATATGTGTGTCTCAATACAATATAAATGGATATCCAATCATGTCCATATCTCCAAATCTTTGGCACGCAGGCCGATACTCAATACAAAATGTCATCGGCATGCAGGCCGGTCTTGTATGAAATAAAATAATAAAACAATACAAAATCTCTTCGGCACGCAGGCCGGTATATGCTCAAAAATATACAAAAAACTCTTGTACATCCTCACTATCTTTGGCACACAGGCTGGTATATATCAAAAAATGACTACAATACATCAAAAATACAGGGTTGGGCATTAGGCCTCACCCTGCCAGACATCCTCCATGTCAGTCTCTCCAGTCTCCTCCTCAGCTCCTATCCATCGGCCTGGTATCATCTCACCACCCCCTACTAGCACATCACCTAGAGCTAGTCTCCATGAGCTGATGGCCTCTCCTTGATCCTATTTAGGAGCTTGATGGCCCCATGTGCTCTCTACAATATGATTCTGGGATCTAGTCCTCTCACTCGAGGCCTGTTGTGCCCTTTACTCTCCATAGGATAGAAAATCTATCCCAGCCACCATCAACTGATCCTGGTAGTATCTAGCCTCACCTAGGGCATCCCGTAACCTAGATATGGGCATGGTCTGTGGTGGTCCCATAGGCCTCAGCCCCTATACTCTATCCTGTGGGACCCTGTCCTGCCCCTGCCTGTGAACTAGGACCCTGTCCCGGTGCTTGTGGTGGTGTCATCGACCCCTACCCCTGTGCCTATATCTGGGCCTGTAAAACCCCAATCTATGCCTATGCTATGGCCAATTGGCCCTGTAACCCTATCACATGTGCCTATAGGGTAGCCACCCAACCATCATCTCCATCTCCATCTCCATCCCCACCCTGGGCCATCTGGGCCTAAAGACTGGCCACCTGTACATGTAACTCGGCCACCTCCACCTCTGAGCTGGCAAGCTATGTTTACACCATACTCAACTGGGTAATCAGGGTCACCACCTACCCCTATAGGGCATCCCTCTACACCGATGATGGTGGCTAGATCCTAGTCTGCCCTGGCCTAGGTGGTACTACTCGTAAATGAGATGCCCACCATTATTTGTATCTATCTGTAACCTCGATCATCATCAATCCATTGGTCTACTGCCTGACTCCTCCTTCCCTATGGGCACTGTCAGCTATGGTAGAGGGTAAGGGCCTCTCCACATCATCTCTCCTATACTGCGGGGAAGGGTGGAGGTATGTCCTATAGTAGTCCAAACTACCAGCCTAACTCTATCAACCAGGGATCATCTAGTGCTCCCCGGCACGAGTTCCCCACTATCCATCTCACCAACTGAATCCCATCTAGCTCATCATGCATCCACCTGATATGATGGGATAGCCCACATATGGCCTCCAAATGATGTCCACCCTGGACAACCCCTCCAATAAGTCGCCTATAATATGCTACATTATGTGTAGCCCTATCTAATCTATTGCTCTCCAATAGCAGGAACCCATCACCTATACCCCACTCATACAAATCTCAGTGGAAATGCATCAGCTTGGGGCATACCCTACTAGCCACACACAGAACTATGTGCTCATATGCCCAGTAGTGAAGTAAAAAGGTACAACATAGGCTGAACCTACGTAGACACCCATACGCCCACAACTCTCTGTATAGCTGCACCAGGAATGTTGGTGCCCAGGAAAAGTGGGTCTGATCTATCATCATGTCATGTAATACCCCCATCAATGAGTGGGGAAATATCCCTCCCTCTGCATTCAGCAGTGTGAAATAACACACTGCCTCCATCAATAGAAACCACTAGCCTCGTCTCCTCTAGATGGGCTAGGTACATCTCTCCATAGCTCAAGCTAATTGGCACTATGGAATGTCATGCTCAGCCATCCCCTCTCCAAATACTATTAGCATCAACTCCTCTGAGGCCTCGGAGGATATCAAATACACTTGTGTACCTAATATGGGTAGCCGTAAAATCTTGAACACGCCCTCCAAGGTGACTCTAATCTCACCCGTCAGTAGGTGGAATGTGTTGGTCATGGAATCCCATCTATCAATGAGAGCGACCATCAGACTCGGCTGCCATACTACATGCTGGTAGCATCAGACCCCACTCAGGCCCACCTCCTCCACATGCCACAACTCCTCAAGGGTCATTGTGCCATGAACTGTCACGAGTAGGGGTGGAACCCTGTCCCACATGCGTAGCTGATCTCTCGCCTGCATCCAACAAAATGATCACATTATTAAAAACTTACCCATACCTATAACTTTTTTACCATTACCTTTGACCCCAAATTCTACCAAACCTATCTACCCATACCCCAAGCCTTCATCTATTTACCTTTTCCTCTAACCCCACATCTTGACCTAACCTACTTACTAACACCCAAACCTTGGCCTCACCACTTTACCTATCTATCCCTACCTTTCCTTATCTAATTTAACCATTTCCTACCCCTCCCTACCCACTACGCTTCCCTTGTTTATCCTCATCTAGACTGGTGCCGGTCAGCATTGACCAACCCCGGTCTACCCTTGACTGACCATGGTCTCATCACGACCGGCATTTGTCACCTCTCTTAGGACTGATACCGGTCCACACCCACCGACGTTGGTCACAGTGGAACCAACGTCGGTCACTTTCACGATAGACCACACATCCCCAAACCCCCTTTTCTCTCCACACTCTATTTCCTACCTACCCATTTCTCCCCCAAACCCTCCACATCCCTTCCTATCCCTCCTTTACCTATCTTCTACCCTCTCCCCTTCCCATTTCACCCATTTTCTTTCCAATTTTACATTTAAAATTTTCCCCCAACCTCCATTTCCTCCCCCCAAATTTCTTTCTCATTTAACTCAACAATACACACATAGGCTGTAGATCTTACCTCATCCCACTGTCGTCATCATGGTGGCACCTCAAGCCACTGCAACGGGTCCTCCTGAGCCCTCTCTTGCCTCTACCATTGCCAAGAGTCCTCCGAATCTCTAGCCAATTACATCCAACGCCGCACTCTCGTGACCCCACCAATCAATCAACACTCATCACCTATGTGGCTCGCCAACTCAACCTTCTAACACCCTCAGTTGTTTTCTTCTTCTCTTCTTCTCTCTTGTCATTTTATCTAATTCGTAAATCACAAATGAATTTTAAAACCATTGGACTTTTTTCTTTTTATAACCTACCTGACCTGACCGGTGACGGTTTCCCCTTGACCGACATCAGTCTTGTGCCCTACCTTACCATGGTCGGTTAGCCTGTATCGGCGACGGGTTACCCTTGACTGGCATTGGTCACCTTACTTCTTACACCTTGCCCACAATTTTACCCTATTTTACCCCTTATCCCGTACAACTATTTTTTTCCACTACCCAACCCCTTTTACCCTGACCATTCCCCCCACCCTCTTGCTCTCATCATTTATTACCTACACCACATGACCCTCAATTGGGACCTTACCCTTCAACCCCTCACCTCGTCCCCATTCAAGGACTCCTTATTTTTCCCATACCTCGGCCCCTACCCATGTCGTGACCTAAATATCTTGGACCTAGACTATCACTAGTGACTTTTGGACCCCTTACAGCACTGTTACTTGTGTTGATTGACCTAATGACCTTACCTTACATCATTATTACTTGTGTTGATTGACCTAATGACCTTTACCTTTCCTTTTGTCATGACCATTTATCTTGACCCAAACCCTCGATATACCGGAACATACCTAAACATTCCTACACCTGACCTGCGTCATGTTTCCTGACCATATCTTATACCTTAGATACCAAAATCACTTCAACCTTGTTTGGATAAACCTATCAACCTTAGACAATGTAGATTTTTCCCACTCTTCAACCTAGTAGTGTGCTATAGTTTATACATATGTGTGCGTTTGAATGTTACTACCTTTGACACTGACCCTTTACTTAGATACCTGAGTAGACCTTGCTCCTTTTTCCCCTGTTACCTACCTTCCTTATCATCACATATACCTTTATCAAACCATTCACTGATTCTGCCTTCTACCTCATCAGTTCTTGGTTTGAGGGGGATCACCTCCACCCACACATGGGGCAACCACATCTTATTTTTTTCAACTTTGCTTACCAATAAAAGCTACGCAATAAAAAGGGGAAAAATGAAGACACTAAAATTAGGTCACACTCCCCTTTGGTCCCTCGTCAAATAAACACCAATGAACACATTCACCTAACCATGGCCCCCTTCACCCTAGTATAATATTAAGTTAATTATTTACATTAAATTAATTCATTATCCTCACCATATTTATTATTTAAATATTCAAATTGGGATAATTCCCACATATCCACCTTATCTACCCACCTCACCCTAAGACCTATTCTTAGTAAGTTTCCATAACTAATTAAGACCTACCCAAACCCTAAAAATCAATGCTTACATTCCCTCGAACCACATTCCCACATGTTAGAAGGAAGCTACCAGTCTAATCCGTGATGTAGAAATGAAATGAGATCCCAAAAAATCAAGGGGATCTACCTAGTTTAGTAAACCTAGGAAATCCTGACCTAACCGACACTAGTTACGCTTAACCACCGCCGGTTAAGCCGAAACCACCATCGGTTAACATTTAATTCCCAAAACAACCTTATTTTTTAGGTTGGCAGATTCCTGAGAGATATCACATATTCAAGAAAAATTTCAAGGAGAACACACATGCAAAGAAGGAGATCAAGTATTTCTCTTGCACAGACATCCAACATTCACCCAGTAACCATCCAGCACTCACCCCCAGCACAAATTTGATCCAATCAGGCAAGAAGGAGAGTGCATGTAGCCCATGCAAGATCTCCCCAACATTTGGTGATCCTCTGCTACATTCATTATCTTATCAGCACCTTCATTCCTCACTCACAGACGTCTAGAACCAGATTCCCAATAAGTAGAACATTTTACTCCTCTGGTTCACTCATTTCATCATTGTATTTTCATCCTTTGTTCTCCTAGCCGACCCCATTGACCTCCAATTAATACTCACCCCTCCATATCCCTATTAAAAATTTTCGTCAAATCCCATCTAAACAACTCAATACCTTTTTCCGACCAGCCTAGTCCTTTGTATAATCATAAGGGAGATCTAAAGCTTGTTCTTTGACATTTCCTAGTACCCCGCATTAACTGGCACTAGTTTTTCCCAAGCTGGCCTTGGTCACCCTTAACCGGGAATTAGATCTCTCTATCTACCAATACAACCTAGAACAGTAACCTACCTACCTATTCCCACATCACCCTTACTCACCTGTGACCTACCTAACACCTCTGTCAAACTTGCAGAGACCCAAAACCAATTACTTGACATTTGGATCTCATTTTAACCTACATGTTAGATTGGATCTTTCTTATTGTGTTTTAAATGAGATACCTAAACCATTTTAACTACAATAGGTGTAGACACTAAAATTCGGTCACACTCCCCTTTGGTCCCTCGACAAATAAATACCTTCATCACATTCACCTAGCATTGGCCCCCTTCACCTCACTAATATTAATTTAATTAAATTAATTAAATTAATTCATTAGCCTCGCAATATTTATTATTTAAAATTTCTTAATTTAAATAATTCCCACACTTACACCTCACCAAGCCAACTCACCCTACGACCTATTCTTAGTAAGTTTTCATAACTAACTAAGACTTACCCAAACTCTAAAAATCAATGACTACATTCCCTCTAACCACATTCCCGCATGTTGACAAGAAGCTTCTAGTCTCATCCATGGGTGAACGACATGAGATCCCAGAAAATTAAGGGGATCTGCCTACTTTAGTAAACCTAGCAAATCCCACCTTGACCGACACCAGTTACCCCTAACCGTCGCCGATTAAGCTGGAACCACCATCAGTCACCTTTTAATCCCCAAAATAACCTTATTTTCGAGGTTGGAAAACATTATGAATTTTCCTGAGAGATAATACATATTTTTAGAGAAAGTTTCCGTGAGAACACGCATGCAAGGAAAAAGATCAAGCATTTTCTCTTACACATGCATCCAGCAATCACCTAGCAATCATCCACTACTCACCCCAGCATAGATTTGATGCAACCAAGCAAAAGGGAATGCACATGCAGCCCATGCAGGAGATTTCTAACATTTGGTGATCCTCAACAACATTCAACCTCCTACCGGAACCCTCATCCATCACTCACAAGCACCCAGAACCATATTTCAAGTAGAATAGTTTACTCCTCTGGTTCATTCATTTTATCATTGTATTATCATCCTTTGTTCTCATAGCCACCCATTGACCTCCTTTAATACTCACCCCTCCACATACCCGTTAAAACCCCACCAAACCCCATCCAAATAGCCTAATACCTCATTCCAGCTAACCAATTCCTTTGTGTAATCACAAGGGAGACCCAAAGCTCATTCTTTGGTATTCTCAGTTTTCCACAGTAACTAGCACTGGTTATCCCCAATAGGTGTCGATCAGCCTTAACTAGCATCGGTCTCTGTATTTACCAATAGAGTCCAGAACTGTGACCCACCCACCTATTCTCACATCACCCTTAATCACTTGTGACCTGCCTGAGACCTCTGTCAGACATGCAGAGACCCAGAACCAGTTACTTGACCTTCGGATCTTATTTTAACCTAGCCTATTAGATTATATCTTTCTTATTGTGTTTTAAATGAGATACCTAAATCATTTTAATTGTAATAGGATTTACTTCATTACCAGTATTAAATTGTTTTAAACATTGGACTAACAGACATCTAGGAAGTATCACACTTCCCAGATCTAGCACACACTAGGCAGTTCACTGCATGCATTGTTTAACTTTTATTTGGTGGTCTTGTGTTCCATTTTAGGTAGTTCCTCCTAGCCAAAAGGAAGCTCTCACGATCAGCTGTGGATTCAGAAGTCATACGCGCGCAACAACCCAACAACCAGCATTCCAACAAGTATTTCTCCTACACCCGTTACCCTATCTGTGTCGTTAATATTCAAATAAACATCTAAGAATTAGGTGAAACATTTTGGCACTCTTGATGGGACCCATCCGGGGTTCCTTACATTTTATTCATTCCTAGGAAAATTTGTGTGTTTGTTTCCCTTCTAAAAATCATACACATTAATTTTCTTCCTTGGTAACCCTCTTTTTATTTCTATTTGCTCTAAAAGAAACCTTTCTTTTGATGTACTTAAAAAGAATCATTTCTTCTATTTTTCTGCATTTCAGTGAAAGAGCATCCCTCTTCCTATTCATCCATTTGTGTCATCGAACTTCATATTCGATTTGGGCTTAAAATAATTGCATTGCATTCTAATTTATCACATTAGCTCACATTAATTTAGGGCAACCTATACGCTGGAAGTCTTTCCCAGCTGATGGTTGACAAATGAATCGTAGAAAGCACATCTCTCTCTGAGTCTTGCCACATTGCAAAAATTCTAAACAAATACATATTCTTAAACATCATCTTTCCTGGGAACATCTGTCAATGATTGCATTGATCTGAGGATTGGCAGGTACTCCCCAACTCGCTACTCTATCGAGTCATACTTCAGAGCGAGGCCCACCCCCACCATAACAAACTTGAAACCTCACCTCATAGATCTCCTTTTTCATAGGAAGCCATCCTCACCAAAAAAACTCTATTTTAAAGTTCATGTGTCAGTCCTTAAATAGCTTAAGCTAAACAAACATAATAGAAAAGGCACTCTTAGGGTCGCATTTTTTTAATGTTTCTGCTTGGCTTGTGTTTTGAGGTGAGAGGTCATGCTCTTCATTTATTTATTTTTTTCCTCGCACGTGACTCATCATAGTTGGTGTATTCTAGATTCATCTGAGTGTGCCTAGACCATATTCTCATCATTCTCAGAATTTTGGGTCTGATTCCACTTCAGATTTTAATTCACAACAATTTTCCTTTCATCACTGTTTCAATTTCACAGTTACCAGTGTCGGTCCAGTGACCGGTGTTGGTCCAGCGACCATCGTTGTTTACCCCCTGACCATCATCGGTTATATCCAGCTAGTGTCGGTTCACTGTCATTTTGGTTAATCTACCCAAAAGAACATTTATTCACCTTCTTTAAATTTTTAGAGTCCCTGTCACTATTATCATTCCCATTGACCTTGTAAAACTCGTTAAGTTTTGCATGCCTGTCATATTTGACCTTATACCTTGTTTTTGACTCACTGTCCATTTACCACAGTGACCGGCATTGGTTACCCCCAATCGACATCGGTTTACCCCGACCGACATCGATTATCTTGTGCCACTTTCCAACCAACCTTTCATACCTAGTCCACTTTTTACCACTTGTTTCACCTGTTTCTATTGTTTTTCTGTGTCATTTACAGAGAAGCGGCCTAACCTGATCAGTACTGGTTCACATGGTGCTGACCCGAAGACAAGCTAGCACCCTTGTATTCCATGTCAGTTGTCAACCACTCCCACCTAGCCTTTCACCACCTTCCATTTTATCACTCACCATAGATCGTATCCAACCTATCACTATCGCTACCGGTGTTTCACCTTTTTCTTAGATCATTTCATTGAAGTGTTAACGAAATAAATAGGATAATGGGCATAGGAGGAATACCTGTTCAAATGTTGGTTGATGGGTTGCTACACACGTATGACTTCCAAATACACAGCTGATCGTGAGAGCTTCCTTTTGGCTAGGAGGAACTACTTGTAATGAAAACAAGACCACTAGAAGGAATTAAACAATATGGGCAATGAACTGCCTAGCGTATGCTAGATCTGGGAAGTATGGTACCTCCTAGATGGTTGTCAGTCCACTGTTTTAAACAATTTAATGTTGTAAACAAATTAAATCCTATTGTTATTTTAAAATGATTTAGGTATCTCACTTAAAAACACAATAAGGAATAGATCTAATCTAAAAGGATAAGCTAGAATAGAATCCAAAGGTCAAATGATTGATTCTGGGTGTCTGCATGTCTGATAAAGGTCTCGGGTAGATCACAGGTGAATTAGGGTGAGGTGAAATTAGGTGGGTAGGTCTCTGTTCTAGGCTGTGTGGGCAAACATAGAGACCGGTGTCGGTCAAGTTTGACTGACGGAGGTTAGGTGTAATCGGTGCCGGTTACTGTCAAATCTGGAAATTTCATAGAACAATTTGGGGTCTCCTTTGTGATTACACAAAGAAATTTGGTTGGTTAAGACGAGGTATTGGGTGACTGAAGTAGGCTTTGGTGAGATTTTAATGGGTATATGGAGGTGAAAATTTAGAGAAGGTCAATAGGGAGCAAGATAAACAATGGATGATAAAATGATGATGAAATGAAATAACCAGGAAAGTATGATGTTGTACTTACTTGGATTTCATTCTTGAATGTCTATGTGTGAGGGATGGAGGTGCTGATGATGGGTTTGAAGGTTGCAAGTGATCACTAAATGAAGAAAATATTCTGCATGGGCTGCATTTACACTCCTCTTTGCTTGGATAGATCATATCATGGCTAGGATGGTTATCCGGGAGAAGATGTTCAATCTCCTTCCTTGGATGCAAATTTTCGCTAGAATTTTCTCTCTGAAGATGAGTTATCTCTCTGAGATGTGTTCTTGCTTGTCAACTTTCTCCCAATGTTTTTTCCAACTTTCGACTTTCAACCTTGAGAATAAGGTTGTTTTTGGGGTTAAAAGGGTAACCAACAGCGGTCCGGATTAACCAGCGACGGTTAGGGGTAACCGACGTCGGTCAAGGAGGGATTTCCTACGTTTACCAAACTAGGGAGATCCTCCTGATTTCCTTGGATCTCATGTCATTATCCCACGGATTATACTAAGAGCTTCTTGTAATCATGTGGGAATGTGGTTAGAGGGAATGTAGGCATTGATTTTTAGGGTTTGGGTAAGTCTTAGTTAGTTATGGAAACTTACTAAGAATAGGTCTTAGGTTGAGTTGGCTTGGTGAGGTGTCTAAGTGAACTGAATGTGTGGATATTATTTAAATAAGATATTCAAATAATAAATATAGTGAGGATAAAGAATTAATTTAATTAAATTAATATTATTGGGGTGAAAGGGCTATGGCTAGGTAAATGTAATAAAGGGTGCTTATATGTTGAGGGACAAAAGGGGAGTGTGACCTAATTTTAGTGTCTACAATCAGAGATGAGGAGTTCACATGACTCCTTGACCAAAACCCTGCCGCCCTGTAATTTTACCTTTCCCACTCATCCACTTGAGATTCCTCGGGTCAGTTGATATACGACATGCCCGTATCTATCCCCCTGACTCTTGCTCCCACTCCTACGTCAGCCCCATCTGACTCCACGCTGCCCGCATCTACCTTACCCCCAGTCATTTCATAGCTAGGGCCTATACCCGCTATGACTGCCGTGTCTACTATATCCATGACACCTGTCACATCCACCATACCTTCGACAACCACTGAAAACACAACCTTTTCTGCCCCTAATGTCTTGCATATACCCATATCTACACTACCACCTCTGGTATCGGTGACCTCTACCCCTTTTCAAAATGTGATCCTTTCCATTCCACAATATTTAGCCCCCATTTCCACTAGGGTTACCACAACCCTTCTACCTCCATATATGTACTATCATCAACCTCTCGTTTCATCTATCATTCACTCTGGGTATGTACACCCTATTTCACTACCTTCTTCTCAATCTACCTACATGGAAACACCATATACTGGAATGCCACCCCCGTAATACGCCCAAAACCAACCCTCTTACACTACAGGAGGCACCTAATCATCGCAACCTACTAATGACGTAATCAAATTGATGATGGATAAAATGCAGACATTAGAGGCATCGGTTTTTGGCTCACGCAATACTCTCACCTATGATGAAATTTGCAACGAGCCCATCCACCCATCCATTTCTATTCATCCATACCCCGTGCATTGGGAGATGCCTAAATTCAACTGCTTCAATAGCAAGGAAGACCCATAACAACATTTTCTATCGTTTTAACACGAGTGCTACTTAATCGCTCACGATGATGCTTTACTCTTAAAGATATTTCCCATGTCTCTGACTGGACCTGTGTTAGATTGGTATAGTGGGTTACCTAGACACTCGATATTTTAATTTAATTAGCTAGCCCAAGCCTTCTTGGATCACTTCTCCATCTATATCATCAAGAAGGTTACCATGACTGACCTATACTCCACGTGTCAGTATGAGGAAAAATCTATCGCTGATTTTGTCGCTCGCTAGCATAGCCTGATCAATAAACTCACCTTCCAACTACCACAAATAGAACTCATTGAGCTCTTCACATGGGCTTGTGCTAGACATATCTCACCATCCCTGTAGTTTTAGACTTTCCAAACATTTGATGAAACATTCACCATGGCATGAAATTTAGAGATTCAGGTCATCAAAGAGAAGAAAATCCAATTACGCAGTAAAAATTTGGCATTCAAATCGAATGATACCTCTTCTTCTTCCAAACTGCAGAACAATTATTCAAAGGCCAAGGGCACAACTAACACAGTGGTACTCAAATATGATCTGGTTCATCCATCAAATTAGGCCACCCCCTCATCTAATCTCTCACCCGTCCAAACTTTTCAATTCAGATGAGAACAACATAAATACACCCCAATTGTGGAGCCCTACTCTTCTGTCTTAGAATAACTCATCAAAGTTGGGGCCATCACCCTTCCACCTATAAAACCACACACTATTTTTGACCCTGCTCGCCCCATGCCCGCATGGTATAAAGAACATGACTTCTATAACTATCATCGAGCAAAGGGTCATAGTGACGGAAATTGCATCTCTTTCAAAAATATTGCCCAAGAAATGCTCGAGAAAGGCGAGTTGACTATGGATAATCCTAACGCCCCTGCCAAACAAAATCTACAAATATTCAAAAAATCATTTCCCAATCATGCCCCTTCATCTATCAAACCGTTGAGACCTCAACTCAAGATATCCATACCCACGAGGTCCATGCTATTTTTAGTGGTGCACCTCTTGCTTCCCAATTACCCCATATTTCTTCCATAGATGAGATTCTAGTGTACACACCAGATTTTTGTCTGACGACCCCCCGTGCCCCGCATCTCATTTCGCAACCTAACCTCATCACCTAAACCTTACACAATTATTTATTAATTACCTTATAATTAATAAATCCACATCGCCATACCTGCCACCTCATTTCGCCACCTCATCATAACCTAGTCTTAACCCTAAACTAACCTAATTAAGACCTATAACTTAGTCTACATCCACACCCATGACTAATGACTCCTCACCCGCACCTAAAACCAACCTCATAATGACTTGACCAAGCCCGCAACTAATCCCTCGGGAGAAAAGGAGGGAAGGTTGGCTATTTTACTAAAAATAGCCCACCTTGACCTGACCGATACCGGTTCCTACTCGACCACCGTCGGTTACGTAACCGCCATCAATTCCCTATAAATGAACACTCCCAACCAAAAACAAAGGGTTGGGTTTTCGTAGATCCAAATCAGAAGTCATTGGAAGGATCCAGAATTTACTTGGCTGAACAGAGACAAGTGAAGGAAAGAGAGGAGTGGCAGAGAAGGACATCAAGCCCAAGACTGCAACTAAATAACCAGAGCCCAATGACACTCATCCAAGCATCAGGAGAGGAGATAGCTCATCTTGGATTGTCAGATCATCCCACTTGAGCTTTGTCTTCGCCATCGCAATCCCAGAACCTACATTTTCATTAGGAATTAGTAAGTCTTATATGTTCTTTTAGTAATATTTCTTGGATTTCTAAATCACAGTAATTACAAGTCTACCCCCCAGATCCACTACCCGGGTAACACTCTCCACCTAACTTTCATTCCTTTTCCCCTATTTTGCTCCAAGAACAACCCCCATACCCTCTGAGTCTTCTCCATCACCTCATTACCTATCCCCAGTTATTCTACCAGCCTTATAAACACCCATAACTACCATATAGCCATCTTATAGCCAACCTTCACCCAACCCCTTAAATCACTACCCCTACCGATATCGGTTATCATCAACCGGGTACCGGTGACACTGACCGGCGTCGGTCACTGTGATTATAAACTAAGACCAGCCCTTTCTCTATTGTTCTAACAAGGTAATCAAATTGTAATTGGACAATAGCTTATTTTTTAGAATTTGTGTTAATTCATATTAGCAAGGGAACTGACCACCCTTTGAAAGGAAGTTTTATATTTCCTGGGCCCAAGGCAGTTCCCTCATTTCTTATCTAATTAAAATCTGGTGGTCTTGTATTCTTACTTGCAGGTAGTCCTTCCAAGACAAAAAGGAGTTCTTCGCAGTCGATCTGATCTCTCTCTCTACGGTACGTGCACACCCTCTCGACATTCAACAAGTATTCCTCCTAGCCCTAACCCTTATCTGTTTCTCAAAGGAATGAAAGGATAGAAGCAAGTCTATTCCAAAAACGGAAACATTCTATGTGAAACATTTTGGCACGACCCGGTGGGACCCATTTCTGGTTTCTTTCTTTCTTGCTTGCTTTCATATAGGGAGCCTACTTGTTGTTTTCTTCTTATTAAGATATTCACAAGGTATTTTGTTATTTTTGGTAAAAGAACATGCTTTTCTTTTACATCTTTGCATTAGTGAAATTCATCTTCTTTGCTTCATCGAATATCATTTTCGATTTGGGTTTAAAACACGTGCATTAAATTCTTGCTTATTGTTTTCAATTCTAGTGAACGTAGATTAAGTAACAGGTCATACATGTGGGGGGTGATTTCCACGGTATTGATAAGAAATTAATCTTACTTTCATTGCACAACACATACTGAATCACGACATAATCAACACAACAGCTTAAACATCCCCCCTTTTTCTGTAGTATTCCTCCGCCCCATTGAGGTAACCTTATAAGCCAAAACAAACTTGACATTTCCCCTAAGTCTTTTGTTTAGGATTGACATCATTCTGCGTCTAAAGGCATAAGTCCAAATTGATTAAAATTAACCCTAGGGTTAGTCTGTTAATTTGTTTGTGCATTCTTGCTTGTTCTCTGGTTATGTTTCTCTGTCATACATTGTTTTCTGTGATTACTTCAGAACAGTTTGATAGATGTACTAAGTATTGTTAAAAACTCAAAACAACAGCTTCTTATAGTTTGTTATACTAGTCCTAATACACCGACATCGGTTATTTGACCAACGTTGGTTACAGCCTAACCGACGTCGGTTAGAAGACCGATATCGGTTACTGTCTTCTACAGTCCCTGATAAACCAGCAACCTACCAATTTCAACATACTGGGGTTGTTTCTGTTCCTAATAAATTGAAACCTTACTGTGTACTCTTGCTCATGGTTGTTATCACTCGGAAGCAAGCCGCCACCATGGTTTCACATGCTTACTCTGTGCCTTTGCCTGAATCACCCCCCTTCACATTCTATGGGGAACCTTACAGACACCAGTGAGGTTCCCCAAAATCCCTGTAGGAGATAAAGAATTTGCAAAAAATTTGGACGCTAATCCTAGCGCTGTATACAATACTATTTGTCTCATGCCACTGACCGAACGCTCGATGGTCAACTCCTTATTGGCATGCCTATTAATATAGCTGCTCATTTAGCTCATTCTCTGCCTGATAACTTCGCTTTACCTTCTGCATCCTTGGCCCTGTCTCCCAATCCAGCGGCTTTAGGGGTTTCATATGACAAAGATTGGCTTTCCTTTGGTTAATCTTGGGCCCCACATATTATTAACCACCAACTGCTCCTACCTCGTCTCTTTTGCAGACTGCTTCGTTCATGACTTGCTTTCTACCACCTATCCACACGAGCTTTCCTTCTCAAGCTCCGCCCACCTTTTCATTTCCACACACGTATCAAGTGACCTTAACATCTTATATAGGACATCCCTATTCGGTCGCCTTAACATATTCGTCCTCCATACCTTGTCAACATTTAACCCCACCATTGTCTAGTGGAGGCCCTTGGTCCGATTTACCTCCGTTTACCACAACCACACCATCATCTCATCCAACCACGGATTTCATCAAAAAAATGATGGACAAAATGCAAAATCTAGAGGCTTCTATTTCAGGAAGTCGTAGCACCTTGACATACGAGCAAATTTGTCGGGAGCCTATCCACCCTTCTGTCCCTCTTCATTCATATCATCCTGAATGGGAACTACCAAAATTTACTCGTTTTAATAGTAAAGAGGATCCTCAACAACACTTGCGATCATTTAGACATGCTTTTTATTTGATTGCTCATGATGATGCCTTGCTACTACCACACCTTTCCCATGTCCTTATCAGGATCCGCCTTGGAGTGGTACAGTGCTTTAACACATCACTCAATCTTCTCTTTTAACCAACTAGCCCAATTTTTATTGGATCATTTCTCCATTAACATTTCCAAGAAAGTATCTATCACCGAACTTTATGCCATCCAACAATTTGAAGACGAATCTATCGCAGATTTCGTTGGACGATGGCGGGGCCTTATCAACCAACTTAAGTATGCCTTGCCTCAGGCCAAACTTATCGAACTTTTTACGCGGGCCTGCGTTAAGCACATCTCTCCTACCCTCCAAATTCAAACTTTCCGCACATTTGACAAGGCCTTTACTATGGCTCAAAAACTAGAGATTCGAGCCTTAGAGGAAGAGCAATTGCGGGTTGCGCAACAAAAACCCCAATTTTCAAACTCAAGACTCCACCAATGAACCTAACACCACCCACTCCTCACACATCCACTTCTGCGAAATCAAAAGGAGCTTATGCACGCAGTGATGGTTAAATCTCAAGTACCATCTAATACCCCACCAAAAGCTGCTTATAAGTATAAAGCCGAGCCCATCAGTTACACTCCCTTGGGAGAAACTTATGGTGTCATCTTGGAAAAATTTCTCAAAGTCGGAGCTATCACCTTGCATCATGTTAAACCTCACTCCGGGTTTTACTCCACCTGCACGCTATACCTTCTTGGTACAAAGAAAATGACTTCTGTAACTTTCACCGCATAAAGGGACACGGTCACAAAAACTGCAAGATGTTTAAAAACATAGTGCAGGAAATGGTGTGATGCAGGGGATATAACCCTCGATAATCCGAATGCCCCTGCTAACCGAAATTTGAAAATCTTCAACAAACCATTCCCGAATCACTCTTCTAACACTAACATAAACCAAGATATCTTAGCCGAGGAGAGTGTTCATGAGATCTATGCAGTCTTCGACTCCCAGCCAAAAGCCTCTATCGAAAAAATTCTGAATCAAACTTCTTCACTAACGCAGGAACCCAAACCCCCTTCCTCACCATCAAGACAAAGATGACATCCTTTCCGTTCCTTTACCCATCAAGGAATTAACCACCCAGAGTTCTATTCTTACAAATGAAACTTCTTACACCACATCCTTGCAAGACTGTGAGCGGATGTTATCTAACTTATCTATTTCCCAAACGTCTCCTTCTACCATTCTTGCTATACAAGAGGAAGGCTCGCAACTTCTTTTGTCATCCTTAGATGAGAGACCTCTTACACCGACATCACCACATTCTTTAAACATGATGGATCTTCTCAAACACGCCCTCGCTACCTATTAGTTCTTCATCACCTAAATCTTTTCAGCGACCCGGTTGACCTCTTAACGCCCATTGATACAGTGCCTCATTTACCCCCTGTATCACACCCACAGTGGACCGGAATCACAATACACCTCTCTTCCATATTAAAATTCCAATTCACACGCGAGGATTGTCATCCCTCAGGAGATAGACAAGTCCTATGGGAACGTTTTGAGTACTCCATATTCTACTCAAATGCAGATGACCGATCCAGACGCCTCTACCATATACCCGAAGTGTTTACAGAAGCTTAAAATGCCTATGTCCTTATCTTCACCCCCCTCATCTCTACCAAATACCTCATCCACCTCTATTAGCCTAACCAAATCTTGCCCTACGCTTGGGACCTCACCAATACCCAGTCTAACACACCCACCTAAGTGGCCTGATTTATCTAAAAATAAAGCCTGTCCATCCACTTAGGAGACAAACTCAATCTCCTCAACCTATGTCTCTATCACAACTAAAACCATCGTCATCACACCTACCTTCCATGTTGGGACCCTCATCCCTCCACCTTGTATCAATATATCATACCTCCTGTGTTTTCTTTAAAATGACCTATGCCTTCTGCACCCATACAGAGATCCAAGGGTATATCAACACCGTCACCTCCCATGTATCCTGTCCACCTATCAACTCTAAACAAATTCCATCATCAAAAGATTTGTTTGCTGTCACTCCCTATTTCTCCGTGGTTGTTTTCTGATACCACATTATTTGTGGCCTCATCATCTAACCAGCTAAACATAGCTTCTACGCCAAAGAAGCCATGTTTAGTTAAAACCCATCATCAAAACCCCTTGGCTAAATCGCCACCCATACAAATCAACCATACCCCGTCATTACCAGAATCTACCCAGTCAATAGCCTCATCTTCCTCTGACTTTGACCCACTCAAAGGGTCTTACACAAAAATCCTTGCTATGTTGGTGGAGAATGCAACCATTTCCCTACCCCCACTTAGACCTTATGACCCATCTAAACCTCGACCAATAGGTTATGATGAGTCTAAAATCTGCGCTTACCACCGCACACTAGGACATGATGTAGAGGGATGCAAAGTGTTGAAAGCCATACTTTGTCAGTCACCTCTCTCAGATATAAAGGTTAAGAAAGACAACTTACGAAGGGAGAGACATTTACCTTCAATTCCCTCTCCTATACTACATGTCCCCCGCCACACCAAAATCTATCATTATTACAACTCCACCTCTCGAAGACCAGGACTTATCCCTACCATCTTCCTCCTCTCATATTCACGAGATCAATATGATTAGTGTTGCTACTCGAGGGTAGAAAAATAATGGGAAAGCGAAAGAAAGCACACCTGCGGCCCTCCCTTTCTCCGTCCACCATCCCGATCGCACCACCACCTAAAGTGGTTATTCGTGGACCCCCACCTACCCCCGTCTCTAATGGAGTTGCCCACCGAAACCATGATCAAAACAACTTCACCAATCTCCTATAAAAATGACACTGTATGATCTCATTCAGACTTCTGAATCTCATCAAAAAGCTCTTGTTTGAAATCCTTCAAGGGATAGAGGTCTTACCTAATGAAACCTTTCATGTTACCTCCATTCTCACACCCAATCACATTGCTTCGCTCACCAAACAACCCATCTCTTCAACCACTTATGTCTCTGTACAGCAAGCCACTGCTGTCAGTTTCTCCGAAGATGAAATTATCGACTTTGGTGCTGAAGATCCTTACCCTACTCTTTTCATCTCAGCTTACATCCGAGACATTCGGGTACGTCGTGGTTATGATTGACGGGGGCGCTAGCCTAAACATCATCTCTTCAAAATCATTTCCAACAAATGAATATCCCTTCTAGCTGCATGTGTGCCAACCCCATCATGTTGCGATCATTCAATGATGTTATTACTTCTACCTTATGCATCCATGATCCTTAACATTAATGTAGGACCACGTACTTTACACGAACTCTTCTATGTCCTTGAGGGAGAGTTCTAATACAATTTTTTGTTAGGCCGCCCTTGGATCCGGGCTATGGGATGCGTTCCCTCCACCTTACATAGATGCATAAAATTTGAGTACGAGGGGAAGTCCTACACCGTAAAAGCTGATCCTCCCCCCTTCAAAACTTGCAATATGTTATATCACCCTAATGATGTGCTTGTACCAATCAAGACACCCATTCATCTAACCCAACCATCCACTCCAACCACACCTCTATCATCCACTTCAACCGCACCTACACCTTCAACCAATGAAACCACCGTCACAAATACCACTTCCTTTCCCGCAGCTAACATCCCAACCTCAGACCCCTTAGTAGATGTTTTTCAACGCCTTACGCTGGGGGAGTATCGCCTATATAATGTTAGTTCTTTCCATACCCCACAGGAGTACGGACAGTTACATGTGCATCCTACCTGTGACCGTCGCGTGGGGGAAGTAATCCCCTATGGACCACCTCATTGCCGCACCAACCTAACGTATGGGGGTGTCGAAACTTCCTCCGTTACCCCTGAATCTCCTCTTGGTGTGGTTCCTTTCTAATCTGATTTTCAATACCTGACAAATCATCGTTTCGCCCTCACCTTCTTGACTTGCTGTGCTTGGAAAGGCTTTGGTTTTGGTCTTTATGAATAAGGTCGACATACAATCATTCCTCTAACTACACACAAGCACAATGATCGTAGTGGTTTCAGTTTTCCTGAAACACTTACACCGGAGGAACCTTGTGTCAATTGTCTCTGGGAAGATGACGACGTCACCCCTACCGAACCATCATCACCCATTTTTCCATCGTCACCCACAGAGTCGATAGATCCTAAATCTATCCCTCCTAACCTTTTTTTTTCATAAATGCTATCTTCCTAGGTCCTCTCACCTATCAACGCGATAATAAGGACCCATATTCTCTTCTGTTTCTGTATCCAGACATGATCGAAGAGGATTCGCATTCAATTAATGTTGTTGAGTACCAAGATGACAACTCCATCCTCACTTACCTTGGTGCGGATGACTCCTATATTCAACACACATTACCGTCTGAAACTCAAACCATGTTGAATGAGTCTACTATAGAAATTAACATCCACACAGAGGAGGATCCTCACATTGTGAAGATCAGACAATCCCTTAATGCATCAGAACAAGTCACCTTTACTACCTTTCTCCGTACCTGCAACCAAGCTTTCGCTTAGTCCTACGCTGACATGCCAGGAATTGATCCTGACATTACTGTCCATAACATCACCCTAAAACCTGATTCCAAACCAGTCAAATAGAAACTGAGAAAAATGCATCCACGCATTGCCCTCTTGGTCAAAGAAGAGCTTCAACGAATTCTTTCTGTTTCCTTCATCTTTCCTATTGACTATCCTCAATGGATTTCTAACATCGTACCTATCACTAAAGCGACGAGGGGACTTCGGATATGCACGGATTTCCAAGACCTTAACCTCGCTTGCCCCAAGGATGACTTCCCCCTCCCAAGTATTGATCAACTTGTTGATCTCACTGCGGGCCATGAGATACTTTCTCTCATGGATGGTTTTTTGGGATACAATCAAATTTTGGTAGCCCCGGCCGATCAACATAAAACTACCTTCATCACTCCTTGGGGAACCTTTTGTTATCGTGTCATGCCGTTTGGCCTTAAAAATGTTGGTGCGACCTATCAGCGGGCTATGACTTACATTTTTCATGACATTATGCACACTATTCTTGAAGATTATGTCGATGATATTCTTGGCAAATCTAAACATCACAGTGAACATCTCGATGTTTTAACCATTATTTTTGATCGCCTGTTACAATATTCTATCCGTATTCAACCAAAGAAATGTGTCTTTAGTGTCATTTCGGGAAAACTTCTTGGTTTTATCATCTCTTTGCGTGGCATTGAGGTCGATCCATCTAAAGTCAAAGCTATCCTAGAAATGCCCCCACCTACTAACCTCAAACAATTACGTAGTTTACAAGGTAAACTCCAATCTATCCGGCGTTTCATCTCCCAACTCTCGGATCGATGTCAACCTTTCCATCACCTCCTTAAAAAGGATATTGCCTTTCAATGGAGCGAAGAATGCCACCAAGCCTTTGAGGCTCTCAAAGCTTATCTCTTGCAGCCACCCGTGCTTATCCCACCTCAGGATGATCACCCTTTCTACCTTTATCTTTCCGCCACCAACCACGCTGTAGGGGCCATGCTCACACATCGTGACTCCGAGTATTGAGAACAAGCCGTTTATTATATCAGTCGTACTCTGGTAGATTATGAGACTAGTTATACACATGTAGAAAAGTTGTGCCTAGCCCTATCATTTGTGGCCACCAAACTCCGACACTACCTCCTGAATCACAAAACTTTCGTCATCACCAACACGGACCCCATCCATTATATGTATGCCAAACCTCATCTAAACCAACGCATTGCCCGATGGCTTATGCTCCTTGCTGACCTCGACCTTGAATTTATACACCAGAAGTCAATCAAAGGACAAACCATAGCCGAACAACTCACGGAAGCCCCTTTACCTGGGGCACAATTTACAAATTTTAATTTCCCCAACGATCTCATCACCATTCTTTCACTCAGGGAGGAGTCATATCCAATGACCCTCTTCTTTGATGGATCCAAATGCCAGCACGGTGGAGGAGCCGGCATTGTTCTCATTCCTCTTGACGTTGAGCCTATGCCTCTTTCATTCCGACTCAATTTCCCCTGTACTAATAATACGGCGGAATATGAGGCCCTAGTTTTGGGTCTCTAGGTTGCATTACACTTAGGTGTCAAATCTATCAATATTTTCGGCGACTCTCAATTGGTAGTCAATCAAGTTATGGGCATCTACCAATGTAAAAATGAGGAACTTCAAAAGTACAAACACTACGTGGATTCACTTCTAACCTTATTTACTCATTACTCTATCCAAACCATTCCCCGCTCCACTAAAAAATTTACAGATACTATGGCTTGCTTAGCCTCGCAAATTCCTGCTTCATCAACTGACTCTGACATTTTCGTCTTGGTCCAACAACTCTTTGCCCCATCTTACTCAGCCCCGGTTGTTTGTATGATAAATAATGTGTCTGCTAATTCGCAAGATACCTGGTATCACCAATTTCACGACTACCTTACAACCTCCGTTCTCCCACCTGACCTTACTAGTACCGGAAAATGTGCTTTTCTTAAATGTGTTTCTCGTTATGTCGGCATGGGGGGACTCCTTTATAAATGTGGCTTTGATGGCATCCTCCTTCGATGTCTAACTGGCGCGGAGGTCACCTATACCATCCAACAGGTCCATCACGGTATTTGTGGTGGAAATTTTAGTGGCCTTTCCGTGGCTAAACGGATCCTTTTCCTAGGCTATTATTGGCCTACTCTTAATAACGACTACTACGAATATGTTAAGCGTTGTGTTATGTGTCAGCAACATGCCAACCTTCAACATACTCCTAGCCATCCACTACAGGTTGCATGAGATCTTTGGCCTTTCTCACAATGGGGTTTAGACCTTATTGGTGAGATTCATCCGCCCTCTTCACAACGTCACCGATGGATAATCACAGCAACCGAAGATTACACAAAATGGGTGGAGGCTATTCCACTCATCTCAACCAAAAAAGAAAAAAAATGTAGAGTTCATTAACCACCACATTATCTGTCGTTTTGGTGTTCCTCATCGCCTGATAACAGATAATGGAAAATCTTTCAAAAATAAGTTGTTACAAGACCTTTGTAACAATTTCGGTATCAAACTTAGCTTCTCGTCACCATACTATCCATAGGCCAATGGTCAAGCTGAATCTTCTAATAAAACCCTAACCAAAATCCTCATGAAAGTTGTTAATGAGTCCGGAAGAAATTGGCATGATCACATCCCCTTTGCCCTCTGGGCTTATCGTACTAGCATTCGTACCTCCACTAATGCCACACCTTTTTCTTTGGTATATGGTACCGAGGCTATCTTGCCTCTTGAAATACAAATACCCTCCCTTAGAATATCTCTTCAGGATATTCTCACCAATGATGATTTCCACTAAGAGCGGTTAGCCCAATTAGAGCTTCTTGACGAGCGTCGTCTTACGGCTCTTGACCACCTTCAAATCTATCAAAAACACATCAAGCGTGCTTATGATAAGTGACTTCATGAGCATACCTTTAAGGTTGGTGATCTTTTCCTCAAAGAGAATCAACATGTAACCAAACTAGAAAAGAGCAAACGTAAAAAGTTTGCTCCCAATTGGATTGGGCCTTACGTAATCACTCACACTTATGGATCAGGCACTTATCGTTTAGCTTCGCTTAATGGTAAACCTGAGCCTGAACCCCTTAATGCCTTGCATCTTCGACCATTCTATTGTTGAATTTAGTGTTAAATCACTTCTTACCTACCTTGCGCTCGTCCCTTGAGCTCATTTACCACCGCATACACTTTGTTTCCTACATCTCAAAATCAAATCAAGCTCACATGGTTTGATTATCACCTCCCCTTAAAGATGCCTTCCCCTTTTTAGTCTAGTCCATGACTTCCAAGTATTCAAATGACACATTCTTAATTAAACACTTATGGGATTTTCTTGAGTCAAACTTCCTACAAAACTAGATGCTTTATGCCAAACAGACATCTAGATCTCTAAATTATACATAGACTGCTCCCTCGAAGGACAACTATATGCCAAACTATTGCTGCTATTATATATATAGACTGCTCCCCCGAAGGATAGCTATACACAAATGCCGCATCTGCTACCATAAATAGATTGCTCCCTTGAAGGAAAACTATACACAGTCAGCCTTTATTAGAAGCTTCTCGCATTGATCAGCTTCGTGAAGACCTCAAGAGTAATAAGATACATATCCCTTGTAGACTTCCCACATCGATCAGTCTATATCCAGAAAAATAAAAGCAGTATTCAAAAGAACTTTTGAGTCATGGACTTTTCTATTTAGGTTATGTTCTCTTTCGTCAGAATACTCACTTTATAACAAGTTCTCGGCGCCTCAGCTACACCATCCACCTCACCTCACCATTTGTTTACACAACAAAACTCAAGGGACGTGACGTATACCCGATATATTGTGATTATACAACTCTTTTCACCTATCGACTTCTCGTTTATGCACGGTGCCTAGGGGTTCAAGCTCATTCTACATTATTATGTGGTTTGTTTAGCTCTTTTCACTTACGGAGCACTTTTTCCTCTTTGACTCGAATCTAGGATTATGTGTTGATCTTAATCAAGACATGGTTCCCTACCACTTTGGTAGGCTAACTTTCACTTCGCCAATACCTATACCAACACCAACAACATTACCCTACCAATATCAATATTTTTACCAACCAACAAATTGCCTAACCATACCTAAATTGCCTGAATTCACCTCTCCCTGGTCCTAAGGGAGAACTACATCGGTCTGAGGCCCCTCCTTGCTTTGTACAATGGGCTATGTAGGCAGCACTTAGGAGACATGGTGTCTCCCAAGGTTAGCTCGACCATCCCCTACCATACCCTATCATGTGTTGTAAATATAAATATTTTTGTGTATTTCTATTTTGACAACATTCATCTTTATCCTTTTTCAAAACAAACAAAAACAACATCCAAAACACAACCATTCTTAGTACTATCATCACTCAAAACAACATACATATTTATTTTTTAGATGTTAAACAAATACATCTTCTCTATCATCGACTCGTAGGTCGGCATCCTTATTTATTCTTATACTCCTATGAAATTCACTTAGATCCTTGCGCCTCCTCCCGAATCAGGTGGTGATCATGATCGTCAACGCCACTCACTTGGCCTCTCCATCCTCAAAGGTGCCACTGCTACTGGTTCCTCCCACTGATCTGCCAACATCTCCTGTAACATACGAATACGTCCTCTAGCGTGGAGGAATCTTCCCTCCAGTCTCTCCACTCGTAACTGTGAAACCTCTAACAATCCTGTTGTCTCATTCACTTGTGTTTGAAGTTGGTGAACCAAATCCTGCAAACGATCTCTCTCCGTTGTAATCACAGCTATGTCAGGGCACTCACGTGCACCTCGCAGCTCTGCTACCCACCATACTCTATAGGCCTCTGTTGTTCCCGCATCCCTTACCCTACGATCGGCTGCTATCTCTTCTGGCCCTTCTGGAGGTTTCGGCCTGGGAGGTGAGAATGCTGCCTCGGAGTCAATCCTCATGTATGGTCTATATGTCATAGGTATATCCTGAACAAACCCAAATTGTCGCCGCATGCGATCTAGAGGAATCCTCTCATACTCACCTGGCCTGTGCCCCGTGATCCACCTCAATCACTCTACACCCCTCAACTCCTTATCTATGTTCTCTGTTACCATACAGTTCCCGTAAGGCCTCCAACAGATATCCACAATCGTCACCATCTCCCATACCTGCCTATAATACTCAGTGTCACCTGTCACGGCCTGGGATCTTGCCTCTTGTTCTGTCTAGACCTTTCGTCTGAATCCCAACCTCTGCACTACCGTCTCTCCAGACTCAATGGGTTGGCCTATTGGGTGCACACAAACAATGTGCTCATAGGCCCAACAATGTAATAAGTATGAACAATCCAGTGTCGTCCTGTGATTTCACCTACAAGCCCATAAACCCCTGTATAACTCTGCCAGGTATGCGGATGCCTATGCAAAATTCACATTCCTTTCTATCATTTCCCAAATAACACTCATCAATGCTTTTAGAAATCTTCCGCCATCCACTCTCGGTAATGCATAATACCCCACCGCTATCAATAATACTACTGCCAACCTTGTTGCCTCAAGGTGTGCTGCATACATTATACCATAAGTGAATGTCAAACCTCGCTGTGTCAAATCTCATGCGTATGGACCAAATACTATTGTTATCGCTCCCCGCGCCACGTAGGGAAATGCCTGATATACTGGTCTTCCTGTAATTAGGAGTCTCAAAATACGGAACACATCTTCCAATGTCACTGTCATCTCCCCTGTTGGTAGATAGAAGGTATTCCTCTCTGGATTCCATCTCTCAATAAATGCCTGTAACATAGCATGGTTACGTGTGATTTGTGAATAATAGCGGATTCCACTTAACCCCAAATGATTTATCAATTCCCATTCCGCTGGTGTTACATCCGCTCGGATTCGTGACAACAACGCTAGCACAGTATCGTTCATCCTTAACCCTGCCTCTGCCTGCACACATCAAAACGACACACCGCCATTCAATAAATCAAATCCCCAAGGGTTTTTTTTCTCACATTTTGGAAATTCCTACAATCACTGGTATCGGTTATAGCTAACCGGTACCGGTTTAATAACTGATACCGGTTATCTCTAATCGATATCGGTCACTGTCAATTTTATACACCCTGTCTAAACACACCACCTACGACAAAAATTTGATCGTTTACACCTCTCTGTACATACAAAAATACCTGAAACCCCTGATTACCTACCCCATAACACTCACCTCATCCCAAACCCTTGCCTATCACCTTTTCTTGCTCATCTCTACCCACTTACACTTCTCTCATCCTATTCACAAAACATGCAAGAATCAAATTACAACCAAAACGTTTACCTCTTGGGCTGCAGCAGCTTGAGGTGGAACTTGCCTTCCCTCTCATCCTTGCCTGCTGGATGCTTCTCCTTGTTCAGCCATGTTCACCACCCTCTTCAAATATAACTTGTCTTTCTACCTTCTGAATCTCAGCCCACACTCACTTCACCTGTCTCTTTCCTCCTTATCACTCAATTCTTTCATGTAATTACCTGTATCAGTCATCAAACAGCGTCGCATTCATGTATTTAACTTGTTGCATGACTCTAAAAATAAGAACGCCAAAAATAAGAACTTAAGTTGCCAACCAAGCAGTTCTATTTTTAGGAAATATAATTTTGGCATAACCGATATCGGTTGCATAACCACTATCGGTCACATAGCCACCGACATCGGTTACATAACTGATATCGGTCAAGAGCCTACTTTTTCTTAAACATAGGCCTTTTCTTTATTTTCTACCCAGTTTTTGTAGCGACCACCTGTTTTTCCTGCATAACAACACCATTATCAATATTTGTCATCCAAATCACATATATATATATATCCTCACAATTTCAGCAACATCATCTATCTACATTATAACAACCATTGACAACATACATACGACATCATATATATATACATCAAAATCAGCATACACAACATGTGAATTAAACTCATCATCTATATATACATACATTCCATTTCAAAAAGCCATCAACAAAAGACATCAACACCATCAATATATAATCCATATGGATCAAACTCATCATACATTAAATTTCACAAACCATCAACAAAATACTTAAAAAAATTTAAACACAGCATATGGATCAAAATCATCATATATATCTATATATCAAAAGTTTCAAATATACAACTTACCCTGCATAGGGGCCTCTGTGATCTCATAATAATATAAAGCCGGCACGTAGGCCGCAATAACTGTCAAACATCTCGACTCGGCTCGCAGGCCGGTCTCTCATATCAAAAATATACTCGGCTCGCAGGCCGGTATCAACTGTACAACCCGTACACGGCTCACAGGCCGGTATATACAATAAATGAATGAATAAATCATATGTGGGCACGCAGGCCTCTATAAACATAACCGGTTCGTAGACCGGTGCCTATACCCAATGTACAAACAAAAACATCTATCTCTGCCTAGGGATGTCTCAACTCTCTCCACCGCCCTCAGCACCTCTCCTTGCGGGTCCTGGCCCTGGCTCCCGCCTCCTCCCTGTCACGGACCCACCGGCTGTGGCTACACCCCCCTAGGATCTCTGGCTACGAGAGGTCTCAGCTCTGTGTGCCGCATATGGCTGATAGTCAGCCCCGGTACCATCAAGGACATCCTGATAATACCGGGTCTCCGCTCTCGCCTCCATATAGCGGGCCCGTGCCACCATCGCTGCTGGGGCTAGTCCCCCGACTCCTAATAATAATGGCCCCTATACCGGTGGCGGTACCTGTTCTTTTGGCTGTGTCGGTGGCGGTACCTATACCTGTGGCTGCGCCGGTGCCGCTGGTGGTGCCTATGGTGGTGCCTGTGGTGATGCCTGTGCCTGTGCCTGTACCTGCGCCTGGGCTAACTACCCCTGTAGGACACCTATCTGTGCCTGTGCAGCAGTAAGCTACCCCTGTAACAACTGTACCTGTCCCCTGAGCTGGTCCCTCTCTGCTCTAACAGCCGCTAAGTCTGGCTATGCGGGCTGTGCTCTCCTCGCGGCTCTCTTCCCTGCCCAACATACCAAAAATGACCCTGTGCAGCCAGTGTCATCTACGGTATCATCTGCTGGCCTCTCTGCTACCCAATCTGGGTCCACAGGCTATGGTACAGGTAGTGGGGCCTCTACATCATCCCTCTAGTACTGAGGGAAGGGCGGTGGCTCATCCTGTCGTAACCCCAACTACCGTCGTACCCTCTCCAGAGGTATCCGCTCATGCTCTCCCGGCCTCCATCCCGCTATTCAGAATGTATACTGGATCCAACCTAACTGTGATCGGGCTCCTCCGCGGGGTTGATGACCTCTGTAAGGCCTCCATACAATATCTAAGGCAGTCACGCCCTCTAATACATGATGGTAATACGCTACATCCCGTCCAGCGAGAACTGCTCGTGGCTGGCCCACGACCCCCAACCACCTTTGAAAACCATATCTATATATCACCTGTGGCCCCGGCTACTGGGGCAGCCCTACTGGTCGAATGCATATGATATGCTCATATGCCCAGCAATGTAACAAAAATGTGGAACAAATCCCAAATCGCCTCATCCGGCGATAGCTCCACAGCTCTCTGTATAACTGCACCAGGTATACTGGTGCCCACGCCTAACATGTATGCTCCTCCACCATCTCGTGTAGCACCCCCATCAGCACCCGTGGAAAGTGGCCTCCCTCTGAGTCTGGGAGGGCGAAGCATGTGATGCCGATCATCATCAACACAGCAAGTCAGGTCTCATGTCTGTGGGCACGATACATGTCCCCATAGGCAATGCTTGCGATGTGATAGGTCAATAGCGTGGCTGCATCCCGAAATACCTGTAGAATGCTGTCCATGGCTGTCTCCACATCTACCTGAAATACTGCCTCTCCATCGATCGGCAGTCTAAGGATGTGATACACATCCTCCAGTGTAATCGTCATCTCTCCAGTCGGGAGATGGAACACATTGGTCACCGGATCCCATCTCTCGATGAGGGCAACCATAAGAGTGTGATCGCTATATATAGCCCTATATCGCTGGACTCCGCCAAGTCCCACCTCATGCATGATGGCCCACTGCGCTACGGACACGTGTGGCCGCATCCGTCTAGACAGCGGGGGCATCCTATCCCACATCATCAGCTGCTGACGTGCCTGTAAAACCAACCCACTGCATTAGCCCTACTCTTTACAACAACTACTACTTTAACCTTCTATACCCCCTTTTACCCACCCGACCACACAACCGCCCCATTTTTCCCCCCACCCACTAATCACCCTTCCTTTCAACCTCTACCCCTTCCCTCTTCACCCCCAAAAACACAAAGCCCAACAATAAACACGAAACCCAAACCATTAATACCAACACACCCAAACAACAACCCAAACAATACCAAAACACCCACATAGCAACCCAAAAAATGACCAAAAATTAAAAACAACAACAAAACCCAACCAACCAAATTAATAATCCTAGCTACGGACCAGTACCGGTCACCCATGACCGCCACCGGTCCTCCCTCCACAATGTCTCCACCGACGTCGGTCGTCATACGACTGACACAGGTCAACCACAAACCAACCTTGCCCCAAAACTTCTTGACCGATGCCGGTCGCTTAGTGACCAACATCAGTCACTGTAAAATCATGGAGCCAAACCCGACGCAGCCCCCCAAACCCTTTTTTGACCTATTACTCCCATTTTACCCATTAAAAAATCCTAAAAACCTACCCACCCTACTGTTTTAGCCTAACTACCCTACCTACCCTCTCCCTTTTCCAAACCACGTCCATTTATTAATTCTTTTATTAAAAACATGGATTCCTACCCCAAACCCAAATATAGTTTAACAACATCAAATTCACACAATGAAGGGTTTTGAACCTACTGGTACGACGACACGTCGTCGTGGTGGGATAGGTGGTGGTGGTCCAGTTGGTCCAGCACCTCCTGCTCCTCCTGGCTGTGCCATGGCTCTAACTCTCCTCTGCTGGGTCCTCCACCAATCAACTGCTGCCTCCTACTCACTAAGGCCTACCAACCACTCACTTCTCCACTCAAATAGTGCCACCTCAACCGAAAAATGCACCAATCTCAACAATACACCTCAGACAACTCAAATTGGTTTTCAAATTGACAATTTGACAATGACATGCCGTATTTTTCTTTTTATAGGTTTTTGACCTATAACCGATATCGGTTATATTGTGCCCTAAGGAACCGGTATCGGTCACCTAACCGATACCGGTCATACATAGCCGATATCGGTTTAATACCTAACTTCACCCAACTTCTGCCCTTATTCACCAATCTCCCTTTCTCACCACGTTGCCTATTCACCACATCGCCTATACACTCAATTGCTATTTAGTCATTTTTGACCTCATTGGCCCGAACCAAGGCCGCAACCAACCATTTGGCCCAACCCAAGGCCACAACCAACCATTTGGCCCGACCCAAGGCCCCAACCAACACATCCGGCCTGACCCAAGGCCGCAACCAACCATTTGGCCCGACTGAAGGCCACAACCAACCATTTGGCCCGACCCAAGGCCCTGACCAACACATCCGGACCGACCCACAGCCGCAACCAACCACTTGGCCCGACCCACGACCCCAACCAACCATTTGGCCCAACCCAAGGCCGCAACTAACCATTTGGCCCAACTGAAGGCTGCAACCAACTATCCGGCCCGACCCAAGGCCGCCACCAACATTTGGCCCGACCCACGGCCCTCACTAATCAATCGGCCCGACCCAAGGCCGCACCAAATAAATATCTCACCCCAAACCAACACATTACAATTTTACCCACCCATCCTGTCACTTTTTGTCCAATCAAGCTCACCTGAACGTGTTTTAACATGATTAGGGTACTTGACTTGATTAGTCGACCAACTTTGCCTAGACCTAGACCGTGACATTTATCTCAACCAAACCCACCATTAGGTACTGCCGAACATGCCTAAACGTTCCTGTACCTTACCCGTTATATCCCTTAGAGCTACTTCCTATGCCTTGGATACCAGGATTATATCACCCTTGTTTGGATAAACTATCAACCTTTTCCTATGAATTGCTTGTTTTCTCTTCAAATCATGTACCCTGGTCGCACTACTGCATGTCAACGTGTGTCTGCTTCTTTGGACCTACCCCACCATCTCACCATCATCTCAACACCGTTTACTCTTTATCAACCCTATACCTGATTTCATGTTATCTCAATATGTGATAGATTTGAGGGGGATTACCTATACCCTTAACAGGGGTAACCACTTCTTATTATTGTCTGTGCAGCTTTACAAGACAAGCTACATGACAACAAGGGGCTAATATAGACACCAAATTTGTGTCTGACGACCCCCCGTGCCTCGCATCTCATTTCGCAACCTAACCTCATCACCTAAACCTTACACAATTATTTATTAATTACCTTATAATTAATAAATCCACATCGCCATACCTGCTACCTCATTTCGCCACCTCATCATGACCTAGTCTTAACCCTAAACTAACCTAATTAAGACCTATAACTTGGTCTACATCCACACCCATGACTAATGACTCCTCGCCCGCACCTAAAACCAACCTCATAATGACTTGACCAAGCCCGCAACTAATCCCTCGAGAGAAAAGGAGGGAAGGCTGGCTATTTTACTAAAAATAGCCCACCTTGACCTGACCGATACCGGTTCCTACTTGACCGCCGTCGGTTATGTAACCGCCATCGGTTCCCTGTAAATGACCACTCCCAACCAAAAACAAAGGGTTGGGTTTTCGTGGATCCGAATCAGAAGTCATTGGAAGGATCCAGAATTTACTTGGCTGAACAGAGACAAGTGAAGGAAAGAGAGGAGTTGGCAGAGAAGGACATCAATCCCAAGACTGCAACTGAATAACCAGAGCCCAATGACACTCATCCAAGCATCAGGAGAGGAGATAGCTCATCTTGGATTGTCAGATCATCCCACTTGAGCTCTATCTTCGCCATCGCAGTCCCAGAACCTGCATTTTCATTAGGAATTAGTAAGTCTTATATGTTCTTTTAGTAATATTTCTTGGATTTCTGAATCACAGTAATTACAAGTCTACCCCCAGATCCACTACCTGGTAACACTCTCCACCTAACTTACATTCCTTTACCCCTATTTTGCTCCAAGAACAGCCCCCATACCCTCTGAGTCTTCTCCATCACCTCATTACCTATCCCCAGTTATTCTACCAGCCTTATAAACACCATAACAATTATATATCCATCTTATAGCCAACATTCACCCAACCCCTTAAATCACTACCCCTACCGATATCGGTTATCATCAACTGGTACCGGTGACACTGACCGGCGTCGGTCACCGTGATTCTAAACCAAGACCAGCCCTTTCTCTATTGCTCTAACAAGGTAAACAAATTGTAATTGGACAATAGCTTATTTGTTAGAATTTGTGTTAATTCATATTAGCAGGGGAACTGACCACCTTCGAAAGGAAGTTTTATATTTCCTGGGGCCAAGGCAATTCCCTCATTTCTTATCTAATTAAAATCTGGTGGTCTTGTATTCTTACTTGCAGGTAGTCCTTCCAAGACAAAAAGGAGTTCTTCGCAGTCGATCTGATCTCTCTCTTTACGGTATGCGCACACCCTCTCGACATTCAACAGGTATTCATCCTAGCCCTAACCCTTATCTGTTTCTCAAAGGAATGAAAGGATAGAAGCAAGTCTATTCCAAAAATGGAAACATTCTGTGCGAAACATCTAGCTCAAAACCTTACTGCATTGGAACCTGCCTCACCTAGTCCTCTACCCATAGAGGAGCACACATCATCTTCTCCCCTTATCATAGACCCAATACAGATACCTTTTCCTCTAGGCGAGCATTCTCCTTCAGCTACCCAAGATCCTGCAGACCTACTTTTGGCTCTCTTACCCATGGAAGCTGAAGCTAACGAATTTCCTATCTCTAAGACAAATTTTATGGGAATAGCCATTGGGTCCTCATCAACATCACCTACATACATGTCATTCTCACATTTGGCCAATCGCCTAGATTATGTGGATAGAGCCTTATTGTGGGGGTGTCTTCTGCTATTTGTTTCAACACAAATGCAGATGTCGCTTGATGATACTTCCACTATCTATCTAAAAATATTTTGACCAATCCAACTGAACACAACCACCTCTATCAAAAATTCTTCCACGACACCCATCATAACTCAACACATACCCTTACCCATAACGCAACCTATATCTAAATCCACACCCGTACATACATCATCTTCCTCGACTAAACCTATCACTACCTTAGGGGTCACCCCAACCACTAGCCTTACTCATCTACCTATCAAACTAGATTTAGCTACATCCTCCGAAGTCAAAACCACACCTACTCTAGCACCAAAATAGAAGAACCAAATCCATAGAACTCATACTCTAGCTACGCCAATCACACCTACACCAATCCCATCCATCTTAGGACCTCAACTTCCCAGCATGGTTAAGAAACCTCCACCCATCAATAAATGAAAAACACAACATCCCATCCCTTCCTCGTAAACCTCTAACCTACCCAGGTGCCCGACATGACTTACACCTGCACCTACATCATCTTTACTACCCATACCTCCAATACTCTCCGCAACTTCTTCACTACCCACTACACTTCAGTCTTTATCTCTCACACCCCCTGTATGACCTACATCATATACCTTCACAGCACCTCCATTATCCCCATAGGTAACTCACCCTCTTCCCCCATTTGTTTTTCCCTCTATATATCGTACACCCATATCACCTTTACCCAAGAAGGTGCAACACAAAAACAAAAATCCGCAACCCTCCAATAAGGTAGTCAAAGTAACCATACACCCTCCTGCCCATTCATCTACCCTACCCCTACCCAAAAAAACACGACCAACACCCAAGACTACTCCAGCACCCAAAACCATGGCTCAACCCACTCCCCCTCGTACAAGGACCATTCCTCAAAAATCCGCCATACCTATACCCAAACCCACTTTTACTTCCCATTGTGATCCACTAACGGGGTCCTATACCAAATTATTAACCAACCTCCTTGAGACTTTTGTTATCACATTACCACCACTCAAACCCAAGCCAAAAGGGTTTGATGACACTAAAATTTATGGCTACCATCATGCGTCATGGCACAATGTGGAGAACTGCAAGGCCTTGAAAACTGTCCTTGTCTAGTTTTTTCCAACAGAATCCAACTTCGATGATGATGACCTTCTCGATGAGGACACTACTTCACCGACACCAATTCCCATAGTCCTTCCTTCATTTCCCACTTGACAACCACAACCTCCACCACCACAGATCTTAGAACCACCTCCAAGACTTGAAATTAACATGGTTCGCATTAGAGAACTTGCCACACCATCACCCAAATGTCGTTGCACTTAGCTCACCTCATAGGGTTTTTCTCCTCCGGTAGGTTTTTTCACATCATGTCATTATATACCACTCACCCTACACCTTCTCTATTTTCCAACTCCCGTCAGATCAACATGATCCACGTTACTACCCATGCTCAGAAGGATAAAGGTAAGGAAAAGGCAACTAACCCACCAACCAATCCTATACCTAACATACCATCTGTACCCCTACATAAAATAACTATCTGCGGCCCCACATACCCCATTTCTAATGGAGTCACACATCGCACCATGCTCAAATAATTACACCAATCTCCCCTCAAAATGTCCTTATATGACCTCATCCAAACCTCGAAATCCCATCATCAAGCTCTCATGGAGGTTCTTCAATCTATTGATATTTTACCCAATGACCCTACACCCGTAGCCTCCATTATCACACCCCATTATGTAGCCTCTCTCACCAAATTGCCACCTTTATCCACACCGCACCCTACCCACCAAGTAGCCTCCCTTAGCTTCTCATAGGAAGAGATCACACCACACTAAATGGATGACCCAAACCCAGTCCTCTTCATCTATGTCCACATTGATGATATACGTGTACGAAATGTAATGATTGATTGGGTGCTAGTATTAATATCATTTCATCCCACGCATTCACTCAAATGCGTATACCTGACAATTGCATGCATAAACATCCTGTCATGTTGTGTTCATTCAATGACACTATCACCTCCACATTAGGCATTGTCATCCTCCACATTTGCATGGGCCCCCACACTGTCCCAGAATTATTTTACATCTTGGAGGGGGAATTCCAATATAACTTGTTGCTTGGAAGACTCTGGATTCGTGTCATGGGTTGTGTTCCTTCCACTTTGCATCATTCTGTAAATTTTGAACATAAAGGACACACCTATACCATTCCAACTGATCCATCACCTTTAAAACATACAACATTCTTTACCTACCTAATGACGTGCTTATACCCATTAAGGCATCTACCTCCATAGGCCTATATAGTGTCAACACATTTCTTACTCCACAAGAGTATGGAAGTCTTCACCAACACCATCGCTATGATCAGCGTATAGGAGAACACCTCCTTTATGGTCCTCCTCATCTTCATACATGTCTCACCTATGGGGGACTTGATACTACCACATACACACCCGAACCACCATCACAAACCCACCCATTTTCTGCTGATTTCCAATATCTTACCAATCATTGTTTTTCCCACACCTTCCTACACCAATGTGCGTGGAAGGGTTTTGGTTTTGGCTTTTATGAGCAGGGCCGCCATATTGTTATTCCGAGTACCACCCGCAAACATAATGACCGTAGTGGTATAGGTTTTCCTGAACCACCTACCAAACAGGCCCGCATTAAACTCATCAAGGACATCATCCGTTCTCCACCTTCTTCACCTACTCTGCCTTTAACACCACCTTCGCCGACGGAGTCGATGGATCCTGAATATATCCCTCCTAACTTTTTTTTCATAAACACTATTTCCTTTCAGCCTTTGACTTATCAACGCGAGGGCGAGGCTCCTTCCTCTCTTCCCTTCCTGTATTCTGAAATGATCGATGATGATACACCTTCAATTAACATCGTCCAACGTCAGGATGATGAATCTATACTCACCTACCTTGGTGCAAAAGAATCATATATTCATCATTCGTTACCATCTAAGACACAAACCATGTTGAATGAATCGACTATCAAAATCAACATTCATACTGAGGACGACCTGCACATCCTAAAGATTGGCCAATCTTTGGACTGCTAAACAGGAAGCCATCACATCTTTTCTCAAAGATCATAACCATGATTTTTCTTGGTCTTATGCAAACATGCCCGGTATTGACCCCACCATAGTGGTCCAAAATATTGTAACCATTCTTAATGCCAAACCCATCAAACAAAAGCTGAGGAAAATGCACCCTCGCATTGCCCTTCTTGTTAAAGAAGAACTTCAGCACCTTCTTTATGTTTCTGTCATATTAACAGTTAATTATCCTCTTTAGATTTCTTAGATTGTCCCTGTCACTAAGGTGATAGGGGGACTCCGCATTTGCATGAATTTCCATGACCTCAACCTAACCTGCCCAAAAGATGACTTCCCCTTACCTGGTATTGACCAACTGATTGACCTTACCACTGGTCATGAGATGTTATCACTCATGGATGGCTTCTTCGGTTATAACCAAATCCTTCTTGCCCCAGAGGATCAACATAAAACTGCATTCATCACCCCTTGGGGGACCTTTTACTACCAAGTCATGCCTTTTGGCCTTAAAAATGTCGATGCCACATATCAACAAGTTATGACTTACATCTTCCATGATATCATGTATCATATATTGGAAGATTACATGGATGATCTCCTGGCCAAATCTAAACGCCGGTCCGAGCACCTTGTCGTCCTAATAACCATTTTTTACTGTCTCACTAAATATTACATTCACCTTCAGCCTAAGAAGTGCGTCTTCGTGGTCCTCTCAGGAAAACTCCTGGGCTTTATCATTTCCCTACGTGGTATATAAGTTGACCCTGCTAAATTCAAGGCCATTCTCGAAATTCCTCCGCCTACTAACCTTAGACAACTCCGTAGCCTGCAAGGTAAGTTGGAGTCTATTCGATGTTTCATTTCACAATTATCTTATCAGTGCCAACCATTTTATCATCTGCTCAGGAAGGATGTCTCCTTTAAATGGGATGATGACTACCACAAAGCTTTCCCTCAAACAATACCTTCTCCAACCACCCATACTCATTTCACCTAAATATGATCAACCGTTCTACATATACATCTCAAATACTAATCACTCTTTAAGAGCAATGCTCGCTCATCACGATGAACAACACAGGGAGTAGGCAGTTTATTACATAATCCGTACTCTTTTGGACTACGAAACCCAATATACCCATCCCGAAAAAAAATTCTTAGCCTTAGTTTTCATTGCCACCAAACTCCGCCATTACCTACTCATCCACAAAACCTATGTTGTGACTAACACTAACCCCCTACACTTCATGCATGCTAAACCTTACCAAAATCAATGTGCCACACGTTGGCTTATGCTGTTAACTAACCTCAACCTCGAATTCATTCATCAAAATTCCATCAAGGGCCACGCTATCACTGACCAATTGGCCAACACACCTATTACCATGGATCAACCCTCTAATTTTGACTTTCCAGATGAATCAATTGCTACCCTTTCCCTGGACGAACCCACTTACCAAATGACACTCTTCTTTGATGGTTCCAAGTGTCAGCATGGGGGTGGGGCTGGTTTTATCCTTATTCCACTTGATGGTGAACCCATGCCTTTGTCTTTCAAACTAGATTTTGATTGTACAAATAACATTGCCAAATACGAAGCGCTGGTATTAGGTCTCCAAACCGCCTAGCCCTAGATGTCAAATCAATCAACATCTTTGGTGATTCTCAATTGGTCGTAAACCAAGTCAATGGTATATACCAATGTCGTAATGAGATAATTCAAAAGTATAAGCATCATGTGGACATACTTTTTACCACCTTTGACTGTTACACCCTACAAACGGTCCCTTGTTCAACCAACAAATTTACAGATACCATGGCCTTCTTATCTTCCCAAATACCCACTTCACCTGCCAATTCTAAAATCTTTGTCAGCGTACAATGACTCCAATCACCTTCTTATCTACCTCACGATGTTAACTCCATCAGAACCGTCACCTCCGACCCGAGTGACCTTTGGTACAAACAATACTCCGACTACCTTTCTCTCTCCATCTTACCTCCTGATCTCACCCGTAACGAACAATGCGCCTTCCTTAAAAAGGTCTCTCGTTACGTCATCATGGGAGGCCTCCTCTATAAGTGCGGATTTGATGGTATTCTCTTACGATGCCTCACAAGTTCTGAAATTCCTTATACCATTAAGGAAGTTCATGATGGCATATGTCGAGGTCGCTTTAGTGGCCTTGTTGTTGCTAAGCATGTTCTTCGCCTAGGCTATTACTGGCCGACCCTTAACCTTGATTGTTACAACTACATCAAATGTTGTATAAAATGCCAACAACACACTAACCTTCATCATACACCCAGTCATGCCTTACAAGTCGTCTGTGACCTTTGGCCCTTCTCTCAATGGGGTTTGGATCTTGTCAGAGAAATTAATCCCCATTCTTCCCAACAACATCAATGGATCATCACCGCTACTAAATACTACACAAAATGGGTGGAAGCCATACCACTCATCTCCACGAAAGTGGAGAAAATATGTGAGTTCATCAATCATCACATCATTTTTCACTTTGGTGTTCCTCATCGCCTCACCACTGACAATGGAAAACAATTTAAAAACAAAACATTACAAAACATTTGCGATGCCTTCGGCATTCAGCTAAGCTTCTCCTCACCTTGTTACCCCCAAACCAATGGCCAAGCCAAATCCACTAACAAAACATTAAACAAAATTCTTGTGAAAGTGGTTAGCGATACTGGGAAGGATTGGCATACACACATTCCTTTTACCCTGTGGGCATACCACACTAGTATTCACACTTCCACTTCTTCCGCACCATTTTCTCTAGTCTACGGTACCGAGGTGGTTCTACCTCTCGAATTCTAGATTCCCTCACTCCACATTTCTATCCATGACATGCTCAATGATGATGAATTTTTTCAAGACCATTTAGCATAGCTTGAGTTATTAGATGAATGTTGTCTTAATGCTCTTGATCACCTTCAAGTTTACTGAAAACGTATCAAACGTGCCTATGAAAAATGTTTCCACGAACAAACCTTCCAAGTTGGTAACCTTGTCCTGAAAGAAAATCAACACGTAACCAAAGCAGAAAAAATTAAACATGGAAAATTTTATCCTAATTGGCTTGGACCATACATTGTGACTCATACTTATGGATCAGGTGCTTATCGTTTATCTTCACTTGATGGTAAACCCAAACCTGAGCCCCTCAATGCCTTGCATCTTTGACCATTCTACTATTGACCCATAGTCCTACCTCACCTTTTTCCTCTTTCCATGCTCATCCCTTGAGCGCTACCCACTTCTTACATCCTCATCAACAATTAAATAAGAATCATGTGAGTACCCATCACTTGTCATCTTCTCTTAAATATGTGTACCACGGTGCTGCACATAGCCTGATTCTCGTGGATACTTTTCATCCACCTTTAGATGAGATCCCATGGTCATTTCACCCTAATTTTTGAACAAGAGCCCTATTCTTCACCTTGGTCTTGTCCATGACTTCAAAGCCCTCACATAGGACCCAAATCCTTAAGTCAAACTTCTCACAAAAAGATGACTCTCTCAAAAGGACATCTTCCTCTCAGCAATTGCTAATGTAAATAGACTTCTCCCTCGAAGGACAGCTATGTAAAGCTAAAAAAAAAGAGAAGAAAAAAAGTGGAAGCTTCGCACATCGATCAGTTTCATGAAGACCTCCAGGAGTTAAATTCCTCATCCCATATAGACTTCCCGCATCAATCAGTCTATCTCAAATACAAGTCAAAACAGAAGACTTTTGTCATGGACTTTCCCATTGTGACCCTCGGATCTCTTGCCCAAAGAGCATGCTACCACATATCATATAAAATTTAACCACCTTTCACTTCTCTCACCATTCCCACTCCCCTTTCCTACCACCTCAAGGGACCTCTTGGAAACCAATATATTTGGTGATCATGTGACTACTTTTCACCTTAGAATAATCAATCATGTAATGTCGTTAGGGTCTTATGTTCATCACCTCCTCCACGGTATGATCTACTCAGTATGATCTTAACCAATCAAGTGGCTTTATTGCCTCCTCTTATCTTTTAAACGGCATTATTTACATTTTGATTACCTTATATAGGCTTTGGTCCTCGACGCTTACATTTGGGGTAATCTTCTTCTTTTTCCACAATCAACATCACCTATACCAATTTGCCTACAACTCACACACACCTAACAGACCTAAACCCACAACATGCCTAAAACCTACTAGCTCATTTTCATACCCCCTCATATTCTTCCCTAGCTTATGGGAGAACTACATCGGCCTGAGGTCCCTTTTCGTCAAGGACTATGTAGGCAGCACATTGAGGGCATGGGACCCTTGGAGGTTAGCTCGGCCACTCTCTACTCCCTAACCAATCCATCTGTCCTCTTCCTAAAATACATTCTACCCCCACTTAGTTTCCTTTTTATATCAACAATTAAAAATCAAACCACACAAACAACAAGTTGCTTACCATTTTTACCATCATCATAACATACATTTCTTATGACTATTATTTCTCTACCATCATCATACATATTTAATAAAGCATCTTAAAATAGCCCATATTATCATTCATTATACAAATTAATGAATCACAACCCCAACCGACCTGACTCAATCCATGCCTAAACCAACCTAGCTCGAACCATGCCTAAACCAACCTAACTCGATCCATGCCTAAACTAACCTGACTCAACCATGCCTAGACCACCAACCTGACTCGATCCATCCCTAAGACCTAAATTGATCCATGCTTGAACCGACCTGACTCAATCCATGCCTAAACCAACCTGACTCGATCCATGCCTAAACCAACCTGACTCCATCATACCTAACTCACCTACTTTCCATCCATATCATAACAATAAATCAAAATTCTCATCAAAACACCGAAAAATCAAGCATCTCACATATCTCATTATATAAATAAATGTGTATCTTAATACATATACATGGATATCCCATCATGTCTATCTCAAAATAAATCATCGGCATGCAGGCTGATAATCAATACAAAATTTCATCGGCACGTAGGCTGGTCTCATATACAATAAAATAATAAACCAATACAAAATATCTTCGGCGCGCAGGACGGTATATGCTCAAAATATACAAAACCTCTCATACATCCTCACTATCTTCAGCACGTAGGTCGATATATATCAAAAAATGACTACAATACATCAAAAATCAGGAGCCATATATCAGGCATCTCGGCGAATATCCTCCATATTTGTATCTCCTGTACCCTCTGCCTCCTTGGCCACTGTCTAGCGACTGGCTAACATCTCCCCACCCATTAGAGGTGGTGGTTGGGTCCCTACTATCACCTCACCTAGAGCTGGTCTCCAAGTGCTGGTAGCCTCTCCCTGATCTAGCCTCAGAGCTTAATGGCCCCGCTGTGCTCTCCACACTGTGAGTGCGGCATCTAGTCCTCACTCGACATTGCATGTTGTGCCCGGTACTCTCCATAGGATAGAAATTCTATCCCATCTGCCATCAGCTGGTCCTAGTAGTATCTAGCCTAATGTAGGGCATCCCATAACTTGGATATAGGCACGGTTTGTGGTGGACCCATAGGCCTCGGCCCCTGTACCTATCCTACAAGACCCTGGCCCATTCCTGCCTACAAACTGGGACCCTTTCCCAGTGCCTATGGTGGTCCCCTCTGTCCCTATGCCTCTATCTGGGCTTGTAAGGCCCTAATCTGTACTTGAGTTGTGGCCTAGCTAACCCTACAACCCTGTCACTTGTGCCTGTAAGGCTTCCACCTGACCATCATCCTCCTCTTCATCTCCATCCCCACCACTAGCCATCTGGGCTTGCAGACTGGCCACCTGTACATGTAGCTCCACTACCTCTACCTCTGAGCTCGTAAGTTGTGTCTGCACCATACCTAATTGGGTAATCAGAGTAGCCACCTGCCCCTGTAGGGCATCTCTCTACACTGTGATGGTGGCTAGATCTGGCTACCCCAATCTAGGTGGTATAGCTCATAAATGGGGTCACCCACCACTTTCTATACCTATCTGTGACCCCCAGCATCATCAATCCACCGGTCCACTGCCTACTTGTCCTACCCTGTGGGCACTGTAGGCTCTGGTAGAGGTAAGGGCCCTCTCTCATGTTGTCTCTCCTATACTACATGAATGGCTAAGGTACGTCCTGTAATAGCGCAAACTGCCACTTGACTCTGTCAACTGAGATCATCTTGTGCTCCCTGAGCACAGTGACCCTATATCCCGTCTCACCAGCTGGAGCTCAGCTAGCTCCTCATGCATATGCCTATATGAGGGGGAATCCCACATATGGCCTCCATATAATATCCACTCCAAACAAACCCTCCAATAAACACCAGAAATAGGCCACATCATGTTTAGGCATGTCTGATCTCCACTATCCTATAGTAGGCACACATCGTTTGTACCCCACCCACACCATTCTCGGTGGGAATGCATATACTAGGGGCTTCCCTACCGGCTACACACAAACCTATGTGCTCATAAGCCCAGAAATTAAGTATAAATGTACAACACGAGGCTGAACCTACGTAGCCATCCATATACCCATAACTCCTTGTATAGCTGCACCATGTAATGTTAGTGCACCCAGGAAAAGTGGGTCTAATCTATCATCATGTCGTGGAGTACCCCCATCAACGATTGGGGAAAACATCTACCCTCTACATCTAGCAGTGTAAAAGCAGCACATTGCCTCCATCAATAGAACTACTCAGCCTCATCTCCTTCGGACGGGCTAGGTACATCTCCTCCATAGTCGAATGCTGGCACTATGGAATGTCAATGCTCAGCCCATCCCCTTGCCAAACACCATCAACATCAGCTCCTCTGAGGCCTCGGAGAAGATAGAGTAGACCTGCGTACTCAATATGGGAAGTCATAGAATCATGAACACATCCTCTAGGGTGATAGTGATTTCACCTCGTCGGCAGGTGGAACGTGTTGGTCATGGAATCCTATCTATCGATGAGCGACGACCATCAAACTAGGCTGCCAGACCGCATGTTGATAGCGTCAAACCCCACTCAAGTCGACTGCCTCCCACATGTTGCAGCTCCTTAGGGGTCACTAGTGCCACACACTGTCATGATTAGGGGTGGAACCATGTCCTACATACGTAGTTGATATCTCTCCCCTGCATCCAATATAAACAATACATTAATCTACATTTATCACACCCATACTTTCCCCCTATTTTTTCCCAACACCCTCTTTTACCCCTACCCCCTCTTAATCACCCCAACCTGTGGCACTTTTGGCCCCCTGTCCCCTAAAACCCAACCGGTGTCGGTTCTCTCTAACCGACCCCAGTCACCCCCCTTAACTGGCATCAGACACTTGTTTAGTGACCGATACTAGTTAAACACTACTGATGTCGGCCAAACCTGACTGACGCTCAGTCATTGTCGTGGTAAAAACCTTGCGACCTCCAAACCCCCCTTTTTCAAAAACTTCCCCCCTTGACCCTTTTACCCCCACCTAAAAATACCTACACCTCCCTTCACACCTCATCCCCTCCCCTCCTCTCCCACTCTATTTCTCTCCCCATTCCTATTTTACCCTCACTTTACCCTACCATTTTCACATTTTTATTTTTTCCCCCCACCCAAAATAAAAAACCACAAAAAAAAATTGCAACTCATCTAATCTATCTAACCAAATACAACTAGAGTTGGATGCTTACCTCATCGTGTTGTCATCATCCCGGTGCCTATGTCTGGCTGCTACACCAGTGGGCCCGCCCCAATCCATTTTCTCGGCCTCTTCCATCACCATATCTCCACCTACATCTCCAACCAATCAAATCACACGCACCGATCATGTGTACCCGTCTCTCACCTACCAATCACCCACCGTTCACACCACCAACTCAACACTCCATTCCATCCGAACACTTTTTCCTATTTTCTCTCTTTTTTCATTTTTTCAATTCGTTGAATGAAAAATGAATAACAAAAAACACATATTTATTGTTTTTATAACAAACCCGTCCTAACTGACGTCGGATTTCCCCCTCACTGGCATTGGTCGCATGTCCTACCTTATCGTGGTTGGTTTCACTATACCGGCATCGAGTTACCCTTGACTGGGATCGGTCACCCTATCTGGCACAAAACCCCAACATTTTACCCTATTACCCTTCTTATCCCTCATTTTTTTTCCACACCTCCCCTTTACCTTGACCATTTAGCTCACCCAACCTTTACTCTAACCATTTACCTCACCCAAACTTTACTCTGACCATTTACCTCACCCAATGTTTACCCTGACTATTTACCTCACCCTCTTGACCTTATCCTTTACTACCTAACCTTGTCCTCTTTTGGGGACTTATCATTTTACCCATACCTCAGCCTTACTCATGCCGTGACCTAGATATTTAGACTTGGACCATCATTAGTGACCTTTGACCCCATGTGTTCCCTATACCTTGTGACACTGTAACCTGTATTGATTGACCTAATGACCTTACCTTGACTCTTTCTGTGATCGTTTATCCTGACCCTACCTTGGATGTACCCAAACATACCTAAACATTCCTGCACCTCACCTACGTTATGCTTCCTAACCATATCCTATACCTTGGATACCGGAATCACTTCAAACTTATTTGGATGAACCTATCAACCTTAGACAATGTAGAGTTTGTCATACTCTTCAACCCAGTAATGTGTTGCAGTTTAATACGTGTGTGTGCATTTGGAATTTTCCTACCTTTGACCCTGACCCATTACCTAGATTACCTGAGTCGACCTTTTTCCACCTGCTCCCCACCTTTTCCCCTTTCTCATATTTACCTTTTATTAAACCACTCACTGATTTCTTCCTTCTACCTCGTCAATTCCTGGTTTGAGGGGGATCACCTTCACCCGCACATGGGGCACCCACATCTTATTTTTGTTAGCATCACTTACCAATACAAGCTACGCAACAAAAAGGGGTAAAATTTAGACACTAAAATTAGGTCACACTCCCCTTTGGTCCCTCAACAAATAAATACCTTCATCACATTCACCTAGCCATGGCCCCCTTCACCTCACTAATATTAATTTAATTAATTTAATTTAATTAATTCGTTATCCTCACAATATTTATTATTTAAAATCTCCTAATTTAAATAATGCCCACACTTACACCTCACTAAGCCAACTCACCCTAAGACATATTCTTAGTAAGTTGCCATAACTAACTAAGACTTACCCAAACCCTAAAAATCAATACCTACTTTCCCTCTAACCACATTCTCACATGTTGACAAGAAGCTTCTAGTCTGATCTGTGGGTGAACGACATGAGATCCCAGAAAATCAAGGGGATCTGCCTAGTTTAGTAAACCTAGGAAATCCCACCTTGACCGACGCTGGTTACCCCTAACAATCGTTGGTTAAGCCGGAACCACCTTTGGTCACCTTTTAATCCCCAAAACAACCATATTTTTGAGGTTGGAAAACATTGGGAATTATCCTTAGAGATAAGACATCTTTTTAGAGTAAGTTTCTGCAAGAACATGCATGCAAGGAAAGAGAACAAGCATTTTCTCTTACACAGGCATCCAGCAATCATCCAACACTCACCCCAGCACAAATTTGATCCAACCAAGAAAAAGGGAATGCACATACAGCCCATGCAAGAGCTTTCCAACATTTGGTGATCCTTAACAGCATTCAACCTCTTACCGGCACCCTCATCCATCACTCACAAGCACCCAGAACTAGATTTCAAGTAAGTAGAATAGTTTACTCCTCTGGTTCATTCATTTTATCATTGTATTGTCATCCTTTGTTCTCATAGCCACACATTGACCTCCTTTAATACTCACCCCTCCACATACCCATTAAAACCCCGCCAAACCCCATCCAAATAGCCTAATACCTTATTCCATCCAGCCAGGTCCTTTGTGCAATCATAAGGGAGACCCAAAGCTCATTCTGTGGCATTCTTAGTTTTCCACAGTAACCAGCAACAATTATCCCCAACTGGCATCAGTCACCCTTAATCGGCATCGGTCTTTGTATTTACCAATAGAGTCCAGAATAGTGACCCACCCACCTATTATCACATCATCCTTCATCACTTGTGACCTGCCTGAGACCTCTGTCAAACCTGCAGAGACCCAGAACCAGTTACTTAACCTTCGGATCTTATTTTAACCTAGCATGTTAGATTATATCTTTCTTATTGTGTTTTAAATGAGATACCTAAATCATTTTAATTGCAATAGGATTTACTTCATTACCAGCATTAAATTGTTTTAAACAGTGGACTGATAGTCGTCTAGGAAGTATCACACTTCCCAGATCTAGCACACGCTAGGTAGTTCACTGCACGCATTATTTAACTTTTATTTAGTGTTCTTGTGTTCCATTTCAGGTAGTTCCTCCTAGCCAAAAGGAATCTCTCACGATCAGCTGTGGATTCAAAATTCATACGTGCACAACAACCCAACAACCAGCATTCCAACAAGTATTCCTCCTACGCCCGTTACCCTATCTGTTTCGTCAATATTCAAAGAAACGTCTAAGAATCAGGTGAAACAATAGGATTTACTTTATTATCAGCATTAAATTGTTTTAAACAGTGGATTGACAGTCGTCTAAGAAGTATCACACTTCCTGAATCTAGCACACGCTAGGCAGTCCACTGCATATATTGTTTAACTATTTCTGGTGGTCTTGCTTTCTATTTCAGGTAGTTCCTCCTAGCCAAAAGGAAGCTCTCATGATCAGCTGTGGATCAAGGATTCAACATGCGTGCAATAACCTATCAACCAAAATTTCAACATGTATTCCTCCTATGGCCGTTACCCTATCTGTTTCGTCATTTTCAAAGAAACGTCTAAGAATCAAGTAAAATAGGAAGTATGGTAGAAAGAGAATCACATCTTTGTTTCTCAGATGAAATATACCAAGACAACGCTCGAGAAATTTAGGATGATGGATTACACACCAATAGCTACACCTATGGAGAACAGATTACAGTTATCTCATTCAAATCCATCTCCTGAGGTAAGTGCCACTCTCTATCGAAAGTTGATTGGGAGTCTCATTTACCTGACCTACACTAGACTAGATATCAGCTTTGCAGTGAGCTATTTATCTAGGTTCATGCAGGAACCCAAATTTTGTCATTGGAAAAAAGCAAGGTGCATCTTAAGATATCTCTAAGGATCGGTGGATCTTGGTCTAGAATACAAGAAGAACATCAACTTCTTCTTAACTAGATATTCAGATTCAGATCATGCAGGAAATATTGATGATAGAAAATCCACTTCAGGATTTATATTTTTTATGCGATTTGGACCAATATCATGGGGAAGCAAGAAACAACACTTCATTTCTCACTCTTCCACAGAAGCCTAGTCTCGTTCTGTAGGAGAAGCTATCTGTGAAGCGATTTGGCTACGTCGTATACTAGAAGGACTTAGAATACCACAAGATAAACTGACCACCATGTATGTTGACAATGAAGATGTTCTCAAACTTGTCCGCAATCTAGTGTTTAATGAGAGAACAATGCACATTGAGGTACAGGTTCATTTTATACGTGAGCATGTGTTGAAGCACAACATCCAACTTCAATTTTATCCAACAAATGAACAACGAGTAGATATCTTCACGGAGCCACTTGCACGTGACAAGTTTGAGTTGTTCAGAGAATTCCTCTCCTCATCCCTTGAGACAATGCACAATTAATGGGGGTAATGTTAGGTTGATTAATTATGCATTATATAATTAATTATTTAATTAATTTTATTAATTAAATAATGTTGTTATATGGTTATATTTCTTCATAACCATCTAATTGTCATCATGTCTGCATACGGGTGTGGTTATATTGTTTTAACAATATAATTGTAATTATTCATTTATGCTTCCTGGATGTAATAGTGGAAGCTTATGTAATCTGGAATCTGGTTGCACCTGTGCAACTTAGTTTCTTGTTTGTATTCAATTGTACAATACATGTAAGTATTGCAGCTCTTTCCTATGTAAATGGTTGATTGAGTTTAATAAATATAATCAGGCTTCCGCCCCTGTTGCTCAATTTACAAGTTAAACTTTGGATCCCTTTGCGGCGTAGTTTATACCTCACTTATTAATGGGGGTGTGGGGGGTGGATTGCCCCACCACTCTTGTCACAGGGGGGAGTAAAAATTAAAGAATCAATCCCTTATTTCTAGAAAGATGAACTTAACTAAATTCTATTTTTAGGAAGGAAAATCCTAATGGTGTTTTTCCATTCTATTTTTAGGAGGAGGAACCCAAACTGTACTTTGCCAATTAGGTGTATATATTTTTGTGGAGATCTAAAGTTTCTTATAACGAGTTCGCATGTAATTTGTTCATCTTGAGTGAATAAATCTTGATATCTTGCACGTGGATGTTTCCCTAAGCACTCAAATGGGGTTTTACCATGTAAATCTAGTGTTCATTTCTTACATGTTTAGTATTTCGTATATTTAATTTTCTCTATCTCCATAAACTGTTATTTTGTTATTCAAATTTCTACATATTCATTGTTACATAGTCTGTGTTTTCCTAACAAAATTCAGACTCATGAAAGATTTGGAATAAAGGAAAAGATATGAAATAAATGTAACAACTAACAAATCTACAGTCGTGGGATTTACAACATGAGTCTGGAATTATGGCATATTTAATTAAAAATATTTAATATACCTAAACTACCAATCTAATTTCTAGATATACATTAATAACAATGACATTTGATTAATCTTCATGGATGCTAACTTGATGGTTTGATAAATATACATTTAAAGTTTTATAAGACGATTTTTTCTACCATGAAACTGCAAAAAACATCTTCCACAATGAAAAATGCCCAAGACGAGAGTCAAATCTCACCTCTGATCCAAATTATGCCCTGTGACAATATTTTTAGCATTCTTATATTCTTCTAGTAATTTAAGGTGGATGTTTCTGATGGCTTAGTAAGTTAGAGGGTTTCTACAATCTTCTTCTTGCCACCCATTGCTAGCCACCCATGTTGGAAACGATTGCCATTAGACCAAAACCTGTAGGCATTAATCTCCAATACAATCAATAGAGTTAATGAATCCAAGGGAGGTGGCTAGTCCATGTCACGAATGCCATGTGGAGCGCTGATAATTCTTCCAACAAACCCCCTCTCAATGTTACCCTAGGGGATTTGAACCCATGACCTTTCACTTTGATACCGATTATTTGAAATGATTTTTTTTCGAAAAAACCTGCAGGAATTAATCTTCAATACAATCATCAAAGTTAATGAATCCAAGGGAGGCAGTTAGTCCATGTCACAAATCCCATGGGGAGCGGTGATAGTTTTGCCAACAACCCATTGCTTGCATTGGGTTTTAGAAGAAATTCTACAACTTTCTTATGGAATGATTTTCCAAATCCATTTCTTCCAAAAATATTACGAATCCAATTGGATCCATTTTGTACAATGAGATATCGAAACCAATGCTCTAGTAGTCTGCATCAAATAGGTGTATTGTTGAAAAATGTGTAATTTCAACTACTCCACCATATCAATCATATGCCTAATCTAGTGCTTTTCTCTAAGTTATGAAATCTACAAATGTTTTCATTTAAGGAAAAATTCCCAAATTTCAATGTGCACATAGCATTTATGTTTGTATCTGGATAATTAATGACACTGATGCCCTTCGAAATGTTTCCTACCTCTATGTAAAGGAGGTTTATTTTCATTGTAACTATGAAGTGCCAAAATAAGAGTGTAGTTGAAAGTTTAATAAAATGTTTGTTTATATTTATTTGGTTTTTTATTTGTTTCTATTTTGAAATATATTACAATTTATTTGATCCCCACAAATTCGTATCAGAGTGTGTAGTAGAGTCAAGTCGAGCAACATTTTATGGTGCAATTGCAATCATGATGAAAATGAGTTGTAGTATCTATTAGCAACAAATTCCAATCTTTAATGGCAAGACTTATGACTATTAGAACATTAAAATGAAGTCTCTATTTATCTCCTAGGATATTTGGGATTTTAGTTTAAAATGGCATTAGTAAAGCAACAGATGGCCACCAAACATATATGGAATAAACACAACCAAAGAAATTCTTGTTAAAAAACAGCAAGACAAAGGATGCAAAAGAATAGTTCGTCATCCAATAAGTGACAAGTGGATCCATCTTGAACTACGAGTTACAACAACGAGATCAAAGCATGAATGGGAGATTTTTCAACTAACCTATCAAGGTACGAGTAAAATACAACTAGCTAAGTTACAAATGCTTAGGATAAATTTTGAAAATATTCATATGAAAGAGTCTGATATTGTAGATGTTTTCTTTACCCACATAATGGATGTTTTTGAACTTATTCAGCCTCATGGTGAGACACTAGATCTCAATTTTAATAATTCTCCCAACAAAATTTGATTAGTAATAGTTATGGAATAGTCAAAAGAATTGACTTAGAACATTCTATTGATGAGTTGATGAGATCATTGTTATCATTTGAGAAAAAATTGAATAAATCAGCTAGATCCTCCCTGAAACATACCTTCCAGTTGGAAATGTTAGTCAAAGGCAAATTAGGAAACAAGAGAATTAGAGGGAGATAATTGCCAAGTGGTGGGAGAACCTATACCAACTTCAACATAGACATCCCAAGAGGCCAAGGAAATACCGACCATCACCACCATGTTTAACGACTTGCTAAATCTAATATACAATATAACTATTATAAGAAATATAAACACTATGCAAATGAGTGTAGGAAAATATAATATGACTTGAACCATGAAAATGCTGATTTTTCTAAGGAGAATCAAAGTGATAGTCAAGGTTCAATATTTTATTAACTACAACATTGTATAAGAGAGCTCAAAGGATGTATGGTTTCTAGATAATGGTTATAGTAATTACATGATTGATCGTGCCTAAATTGCAGGCATGAATCAGTCAGTAAAGTCAAAAATGAAATTGGGAAATGACAATAAAATTTTAGTGATGGGAAAAGGGATTATCAATAATAACACCAAGCATTGTAAAATAAAACACATATGAGATGTGTGCTATGTCCATGGTTTAAAACATAATCTAATGAGAACGGGTCACCTTATTAGAAAGGCTAAAAAAGTGTATTTTGAAAATGGGTACTGTGTTACCATGGATGAAGTCCAAGTAACGAGTCGATAGAAAAAAGGGAGATGACTACCAACAAGATATTTCCGCTGAAAATTTGAAGTGAGAAGTCTTTAGCTACTGATCGAATAATTGATGTAATGATTTCTTCTGTTCAATCATCATCCCTCTCATATGCCCAAATTCTTATTCAGCGAGTACTCAAGCCCAATCTTTTCCAAACTCTCCACTATCTTGCTAAAATCAGTACTATATTACACGGGCCTACAGATCCCACTAAATCTCCACCATGCCCACATCTTGTTGAAGCGAGTACTCAAAGGGCTGACGTAATCTGTTTTTGAAACCCATCTTGAAAAAGTGCTGGCACATTCATCTTCAAACGCCACAAATGTCAATTCACCGAAGTGACAACCAAATTTATGAATGTTCACTCCCAATATGACAAGGTAGCTCCCCGAGTATTCGCTTTAGCGAAATATTCAAGGATGTTTTCAACCCAAATGGCCAAATCACCATCATTTTTGTCTTGGTCGACCAATGGACCAAAAGGTTCAAACAAATTCTCCATCTGTTGATGTATGAATAAATCAAATTGACTTGTCCACCTTCCGAACTGTTTACGCCAAGCCCACGCATCTTGCGCCAGTGATATCTCCTACTGTTGTTTTGTCCCATTCCTCGTCTCATGAGCCAAATAATTCACGTTTTTCAAAGGGTCACTAAAGTGACCCCTTCCCTTGCATCTAGACGCAAGAGTATTCTCCCATGCTAATCCCATGCAAACTCTCTACCAAATGTTGATAAATGATTTTGTACCACCTTAGGGAAATAGAGAAATAGAAGCAAGTGGTTAGCAGAAATGCAGCTTTGTGACATCTCCCAATTTGAAGCCTTTGTGCATCAATTCGAGAAATTAGTGTATGAAAGTAAGAGTTTCCATTCTGATGCAGTAAAAATGAAGTTCCTGGATTCATTACCTTATAATCTGGTTGATCGTGTCATAGAATATATAGATGTCAAAGGCATGAGTATAACAACAATGTCACTAACCGATATTATTGATTTTTCTAGACAACAAACCATACAACTGTTATCACGAGCCAAAGCCATACAAAAGCTTTCAAGCCACCAAGCACACAGAGCAGCCAATGTTTTCCTTGAAACCCGACCGTTTGGTTGCAAGCCATTCACAACAAAACCAAAAAAGCATAAAAAATGCCCTCTCTTGTCTTTTCGCTGAAGGTTTTTCCCTAAACGCCATTCTTATGATCCAAAGCATACCTACCTTTGCTTATGCAAACATCCACGTCCCCTCTGCAATAAAATTCATTTGTTATACTTGTAACCAACCAGGCCATATTGCTCTCCAATGCACCTGCAAAAATAAAGTTGTGAAAGTCATATACTCATCTAGCACAGCAGTGTGGTGGGACATAATTGATGAAGCTGAAGATTTATATGAACAAGATGATATATATGAACCTTTTATTGAAGAATCTTCATAAGAAGATGATATAGATGAACATGATACACTTGCTGATGATCTTGAGAAAAATGATCTACCCTCGTGTATGATGCAAAGAATGTGGCAACCACATAGACAAGAAGAATACAAAGGAAGAGAAAGAGCATTCAGAGGACGCAGACAACAACCACAGAGGTATCACATTCCACCAAAAGTTAAGAAAAATGAAAGACAAAATCTAGACAAGTTTGAAGTCTTAAGCCCTGATTCAGATGGGCTCCAAAATAAAAATACTTTCCTAAGAAAACAAGAAGAATCAGAAAGGGAAAGACCAAAAGGGAAGCTAAAGCAAATAATGAAAATGAATGATTTCTTTCTAGATGAACTAGATTCTCAAATAGATGATGATTTCGATGATGAAGATTTTGTGAATGAATCTAGTTTCTATGACAAACTATGTAAGCTTTATGGACAATGTTCAATCGACCCAGAAAAGGATCCTTGGGCACAACAGGAACTATAAGAACTTGGAGAAACAAAACTTCACCCTACTATAAATATAGCGGATCCAAACAAGTGAAAACTTGTCTGCACTACAGTACCTACACCAAAAGAGGTAAAACCAGTCTATCTTACACAACTTATTAATGGAATATTTTCACAATTCATATCAGTTAAGATAGATGGTAAAATGATAGATGCCCAGATAGATACTGGTGCCTCTTTATCTTTTGCTAAAGAACCAGTACCAAGAAATTGGGAAAAATTAAATCCTAATCAGGGATATCAATCAATGGATGTACAAGGAAATCTATTTGGTTGTGATAAATATAAGCACCAAGAACCAATGGTCATTCATGATCAAACATTCTACTGTGACTTTTTCATGCACAATGATATGCTAGTAGATACACTCTTAGGAGGAGCTTTTATAGACTCTTATTCCCCATATGGTAGTACTCCTAAACATGTGTTATTCACACTCAATGGAGAAAGAATTAGAGCTCCCTACTTGACGTATGCAACAGAGCAATACCCTAAGGCCATGATCCAGCAGCCTTCCAATCCTACCCAATTAGAAATTGAAAAAATAGGTCATAGAATTCAACTTGACATATGCTCTGATGACCCTCAAAAATTTTGGGCAAGGACCATGCTTGAAATGGAGATTTGTCTTAAAAAGGACAAGGTAATGAAATTAGGGAAAAATATTCCTATTTATTATAATGACTATGATGATATGGAAAGGGCATATAGGAATTGGAAAATCAAAATTTTATTAAGAAATCTACATCACCATTTTGTTGTTATGCTTTCATGGTGAATAAACATTCAGAGCAGAAGAGAGGAAAGAAAAGAATGGCCATAAATTATAAACCTTTGAATGCCATCACATAACCTTATCCCTATCCAATCCCTGACAAATCTTATTTGTTAATAAGGTTTGCTAAGTGTAGATATTTCAGCCAATTTGATTGCAAGTCTGGATTTTACCAGATAAGGGTAAAAAAGGATGATCAGTATAAAACAACTTTTAGTTGCCCATTTGGACACTATGAATGGAATGTTATGCCTTTCAAACTGATTAATGCACCATCTTATTTCCAAGCAAACATGAATAAGGTATTTGAAAATAATTCATAATATCTATGTATCTACATTGATGACATCCTCATATTCATCCAAACACTAGAAGAACATCTGAAAATTTTGTAAGAATTTTATCGAATTGCTTGTAGTGCTAGTATTGTTCTTTCTGAGACCAAACTTCAGTTATGCACCCAGGATTGTAATTTTCTTGGAATGGAAATAGCACAAGGAAAGTTGAAAGGCCAACCACATATAAAAAATAAAGATCCAAGAATTTCCTGATATCTTGGGTAGACCACAATTGTAATAGTTTCTAGGTATGCTCAATCATCAATAATTTTTATCCAAATGCAGGCCAAGATAGAAAAATTTTGCAAGAATTATTGAAGAAGAAGTCTATTTTTAAATGGAAAGATTAGCATAGTAAACAAGTCCAAAAAATTAAAAATCAGGTTAAGAATTTTCCCTCTCTATATGTTCATGTTACAAAGGATTTTATAGTCTATATAAATGCATCTGAGTATGTCTAGGGAGGAATGCTTTGATTTTGAGAAAATGAAATTGAGCATGTATGTGAATTTGCAGGAGGAGTCTTTGCAGATGACGTCCTAAAATGGATTACTTCTGATAAAGAAATCTATGCATTAAAAAGTGTTTAGAGAGATTTACTTTACAATTACTACATTTAAAGTATTTTTTTATCAAGACAGATTGCACCATATTTTTAACATTTAAAGACAAGGATCGTGCCAAAAAAGATGAAAGGGGAAAATATTGCCGATGGAAATAATTTGTCAACTAGTTTAATTATTTTGTTGAACATATTCTAGGTGATGAAATCATCATTGCAGATTGGTTGATATAAAAACTTGCTTCTTCATTCATGAACAATCCAAATCCTCCAGAATTTGATCTAGAAAGGATAAAATATTTTATATTTAATTCTCTTGGTCTTATGGTACAACAAGATATTTTAAATCTTTGGATATTTACAAGATATGAAGATGTTCTAAGCAATTTTCCCAAAGTCTACAGGCCTCTGGAGAAGCAACCATTACTGAATGTCCTCATGGGAATAGGGAAGGAACCATTTTCATCTACATACTAAATAGTGACCTATTAGGTAATATGTTTGCTGATTTGGTACAAAAGCCCCACTAGAAATGGACCATCAAAATTGGCACCTTAGAAACACCTCAATTGTTGAAATTCATTAAAGATTATGGCCCTCCAGCTCTTCATGACAAAGAAAGCAACTCAGCAATAGTCATTGCTGAAGTCATCCTACGGAGAAGATTAGCATGGAAATCATTTATATGGATAGATATTAGATCTAGACAAGACATAATTGATGGTCATTATTGGCAAGTCAAACAAACCTATAGCATCAGGTGTCTCTTCAGGCCAATTGATAGTGAAATAATTTTGTTTGAAGTGGAAGAGGCAGTGGACGCATCTACATCATCATTTGAAGGATCAATATGGACGATCTCTTTTTAGAAAAAGTAGATTCCTTTAGGATAAGGATGACCTTACTTTATGTAAAACAATTTTTCATGACAAACACTGTCCACTATAGAATGGACAAGACCCTGTCCAAAAATTGCTATAAATAAGAGGTCTTGAGTCATTTGTAAGTAGGTATTTCTAATAGTCTTATAGTTTAGTAAGAATTCTTGAGTCTAGTGAAGGACTAAATGTTCTCTTCTTGTGCCTATAAGGCGATCCTAGAGATCAGAAAGTTCTAACCTAAAGTATCTATGTAAATAAATTTTTCCTTGTAAGTTTTTCTTTAAGAAATATTGAAGTCGTATCCATTCGGTCGCCATCCTCTGCCATTATTCTTGCACTTAAGATCCATAATTAAGATTCATAATGGTACCAAAGCGTGTTTTTTTGCTATCCAGAGATTTCTATTTGTTGTTAAGAATCATTGACTGCCTTGAAATCTTTATAATTCCCTGTGTATGACTTGAGTTTCCATTAACCTATTGTCAAGGTAGTCAATAATTGTCTCAGTAAGGGGTACCCAAACAGGGTTCATTTTAAGACCCATGGACCCAAAAGAGATATTATAAATTCCTTGGTGAATTTTTGAAAATGACTTTCGAAATGATGGCAAATCTGAAGAAAATGGGTTTCGAATAGTTTAATAATGGTTTCAGCCAGTAGCATTTTTTGACTAATAGTATAAGTTATCAACTAATAGTATATGATGTCAACCAAAAACATATGTAAATTTTTGAAAAATAATATTTTGACAATAGCAGTTGAAATGATCGGTTCAATGAGAAATATGTCCTCTCAAAATATGGTGCAAAGAAAAAATATTTAAAAAGTGATTTTTTTGAAAAAAAACATGCAAATTTCGCTAATTTTATATGGGAAATGTTTTTTGAATTTTTTTGATGGTAGAAATTAAAATGATCATCTCAATGATAAATTTATCCTCCCAAAATATGGCGTAAGCAAAAAACAAATCCCATATTTTTTTTGACGACATCATTACCGGTTGGTATCTTTTTTGCATTATCACATGGTAGCATTTTTGCATTGTTGCATAATAGTATTTTTGTATTGACACACAGTAGCATTTTTTGTGCTACCATGTGTCAACGCAAAACTACTACCAAGTGGCAATGCAAAAAATTCTTTTGTACGCTTTAACACAAAAAAGTTGGCGCACAGTCGAATTTTTTACGTTGACGCATGGTAGCATTTTTTACACTACCGTATGTCAACGTAAAACGGCTACCATGTAATAATGCAAAAATGTTTTTGAACGGTAGCATTTTTGCATTACTACGTAGTAGCTTTTTTACGTTGTCACATGATAGCAGTTTTGCGTTGACACACAACTTGTACTTTCGGATTTTTCATAGGATTACTTGCTTTTACCTTCGTCTTTGACTCTAGATCTCAAACTTAATATTTTTTTGGAATTATATTGTATTACTACAATATGGAGAATTAATCCTATATATAATAGTATATTATAACATAGTGGCGAATATACCGACATTGGTCGGCCCTTAGTGAAACAAACAGGCGAAACTACGGTCAAATTTATTTATGACCCATAAAATTTTGGCAAACATGCTACCGTACGGTAATGAAAAATTCACCACTTTAAAATTTCAAAAATCCTAATATTTTCCATTTTACAAATATTTACGCCTAAAATGAACCTTGTACCCAAAAGATTCTTGCGGACCCAGGATTTTTCAGAAATGGCAGAATTCATGAAGACACAAATGAACAATGGAGGCTATGAAATCATTAACGAGGTTGATGTAGAGTGCATATATGAAAAAGAACCAAATGAAGAGCCAAAACTGTCTATTTTTTAGCAAGGAGAAAATTCCAGCAAGGTTTTAGAAATTAAAGGGACTAAAGAACTCTCAGGCTCTATTATAAATTTTTCAACTCCTAAGGTCAGTGCTAAGAATGTCTATAAAAATTCTCAAATTGGAAAGAAAGTATCGTTTAATAAAGTCATATACATTACCAACTTTAAGTTTTTTGTCCTTCCTCATATCAAGGCTATAGAAATATATTTAGAATGCATACTAGGAAAAACCTATTAGACCAATATATTACCCATTTTTCCAAAATCTGAAATTAACTATATTAGGCAACATGAAGATGTTAATTTTTTCATTTTGGTCTGATCAGAGTCTATATCAAACCCTTGGTACCCGAAAAATGTTAGACATGTGATGTATGTTTCTTTTTGTGATAGAAGGGAAAGAAATTGTGAACATGCATGTCAGTTGTCATCGCTTTCTCGTCTAAATGATGGACATGTGTGTTATTAATATTTTCCAAATTTTTCAGTCAATGTTAGGGAAACATGTTGTAAAGAATGTATTCATGGATCACTAGATTGTTGGGGATTATATTCATTTTTCTATGGTTTAGACATGTTTGACTTATTCAAATATGTTTCCGTCAACATAGAAGTAGTATATTCCATGACCAACACCAACCATCCGAAGATTTTGGAAAATATTCCATATGCTCACAGACTTAGCAGAAATGTCAAGTTACAAAATGGTGTTGTGAGTTCCATAGAAATGCCAGGAGAATAGATGTTAGGTTGGTTAAGAAAAGTTAGTCCAAAAATCCATCAGAAAGAGAAACCAATCCAAGACATTAGAGATAACATGGTTCATGTCCTCCCAAGGTCTATAACTATGAGACAGGTTTTTGAAATTCCTAGACTAAGTGTTTCATCCTATTCGTCTCGAAGATCCTATGTGCAAAAAGGAAATGTGTTTATAGAATTAGAACAGGATCAAATAAATGAAGGACTAGATTTCCTTGTAACTACATTGTCATCTCTACCTAGAGAAAATACATTGAAACATATAAAGAAGGATCAATAACCTTCTACAAAGGAGGAAGATGGCTTCCCTATAAGGGTTGTTACAAAATGAATGAAAGAAAAATAGCCTACTTTTCTTATGCTTTTCAGCCATGTTCTGTAAGAGAACCAGAACCCAATCCAAAATATAAAATAAAAAACTATATTACTAGATATCATGTACACTTAACAGAAAACTTTGATGAGCTATGCAAAGATGTTAGGAAATTAAGGAAAGATCTAGGGTAGATAACTCCATTCGCAGATATTGTCTAAAGTATAAATAAATCGATAGATGATTTTCCTTTCATAAGTGAAAATGTCTAGTTCATTTGAACTATGAATAATGATGCCTACAGGATTGTATATCAATCCTTAAATATATTGCATGTGATAGCATATCATAACCACATAGTAGATGAAAAATTGGCTGAATTTGAGAAGGTTTTAGACTGGTTAGAGAAATTAGAAAAGGAAAAAATAAAATCCTCTAGTCCTATGCAAACAACACCATCACCATCATCTTCATCTAGCTCTATAACATCTATAAACTATGGACCCCTGTTTTTTACATATTATTCTAAAGGAAAGAAACATCCCTCTACACTAACGATGAGGACCAATATACCAGGAAAACCATGGTATCTCAATATAGATGACATTTTAAATCCTCTATATGAAATTACATCATGGAGTAACTGCATGCAATTGATTGGAACTATCACCAATATAGATGGCAGAAGTGTTGCTACATATGCTAGAAGATATTTCTGGGGTATTATACTGAAATCGTGGGCTTCAATGTCACCCCAAGAACAAGATGCAAGAGTATTCTCTCAGGAAAATCCCATGCAAACTCTCTACCAAATGTTCATAAATGAGTTTGTACCACCTCAAGAAAATAGAGAAATAGAAGCAAGCAAGTGGTTAGCAAAAATGTAGCTTTTTGACATCTCCCAATTTGAATCCTTTTCATGCCAATTCAGGAAATTAACGTATGAAAGTAAAAGTTTCCATTCTAGTGTAGTAAAAATGAAGTTCCTAGATTCATTACCTTATAATTTGGTTAATAGCGTCATAGGATACATAGATGTCAAAGACATGAGTATAACAACAATGTCACTAACCGATATTATTGATTTTTCTAGACAAAAAAAACATGCACCTGTTATCACGAACCAAATCCATATAAAATATTTCAAGCCATCAACCACGTAGAGAAGCCAATGTTTTCCCTAAAACCAAACTATTTGGTTACAATCCATTCACAACAAAACCAAAAAATTATAATAAATGCCCTCACTTGTCTTTTCATAGAGGATTTTTCCCTAAATGTCATTCTTATGCTTCAAAGCATACCTACCTTCGCAGACGTAAACATCCACGTCCCCTCTCCAAAAAAAATTCATTTGTTATATATGTAACCAGTCAGCCCATATTGCTCCCTAATACACCTTCAAAAATAAAATTATGAAAGCCATATACTCATCTAGCACAGCAATGTGGTGGGACATAATTGATGCAGATGAAGATTTATATCAACAAGATGATATATATATGAACCTTTTATTGAAGAATCTTTAGAAGAAGATGATATAGATGAACTTGGTACACTTGTTGATGATCTTGAGAAAAATCATCTGCCCTCATCTATGATTCAAAGAAGATGGAAACCATACAGACAATAAGAATACAGAGGAAAAGGAAGAGCATTCAGAGGATGCGGACAACAACCATAGAGGTATCACATTCCACCAACAATTAAGAAAAATGAACGACAAAATATAGATAGGTTTGAAGTCTTAAGCTCTAATTCATATTGGATCCAAAATAAATATATTTTCCTAAGAAAACAAGAAGAAGCAGAAAAGGAAAGACCAAAAGGGAAGCTAAAGAAAGTATAGGTCATAGTTGTTCTTACACTTAAGATCAATAATTAAGATTCATAATGGTATCAGAGTGTGTTGTTTGTGTTATAAAAAGATTTATGTTTGTTGTTAAGAATCATTGAATGCCTTGAGATATTTTTGATTCCCTGTGTATGAATTGATTTTCCATAAACCTATTTTTAAGGTAGTTAATAATTGTCTAAGTAATGGATGCCCAAAATATTCTCGCAGACCCAAGATTTTTCAAAAATGGTAGAATTCATGAAGGCACAAATGAACAATGGAGGCTATGAAATCATTAAAGAGGCTGATGTAAAGTGCATATATGAAGAACATAATGAAGAGTTGAAACCCTCTATTTTTTAGCAAGGAGAAAATTCCAGCAAGGTTCCAGAAATTGAAGGTACTGAAGAACTCCCAAGCTCTATTATAAATTTTCGAGCTCCTAAGGCCAGTGCTAAGAATGTCTATAAAATTTCTCAAATTGAAAATAAAGACTTGTTTAATTGATGAGCCCTTTAATTTACTATTTAAAATGCCTCATCTGTTGTATTTTTGTATCCATGTGTACCCTCTGAACTTGTGTTTACCATATACTATTGAACATATCTACTATATCTTAAACTTATAGAACTTATATTAGTTAATATAATTATTACTAAGTTTACTTTATTTTTTGGATTATGGATGCATTTATTCTTATGAATGCAATGTGATGATTAAATAGTGCTTTGAATAAATGTCAGCCTTGATTTCCAAAGATTTGTTATGTGTATCCACTAACATGCAGCCAAAGAAACTCATTCACAATGTAAAGGAATTCTTCCACAGTAAGTGACATGCAACAACTAGGACTCATCCTCAACAAAGCACTTGTAGCCAAGCGAGGTCACACACATATACAAGACTGTAATTCTAGAAATCTTGAGCAACATGGACACTTCACCTGAGTTTTCATGTGTTTCTAAAGGAGCAGTTATGAGGACACAAAGAATATTCAACGTCATCTCCTAATTATTCTTTACAACTCCAACAAGGAACTAGTTGATTTAATTTTATAACTGTTTGTTTAAATTTATCAATTTGTTAAGTTATGTCATTGTATGAGGACACCTTTTAATAGTTTTTTGCATGCATGAGAATATCTAGATTGCTTGGTTATGATCTTGTACTTAATCAAATTGTAATTGTTACTAGTGAGGTAGTCTTTTCACGTCTCTTCTAAAGGGAAGAATATAAAAAGAATGCTAAGGCTGTAGAAAAGGAATCGATCCATAGGTAGAGATTTTGTTATACATTCCATTTGTAACCTTCATGCTATTGAATAAAATCTGAGATCTATTAATTTGCTTTAGACACAAACCTTAGGATGGACTCACACCCAAGGTAGGGCCCACTTGTGGTCTACTAACCCTTTCCTTTTGTTTGCTATTGTAGTTTCTTGCATGATTGGGTTAGATTTGCAGCAGCTTATTCTTTATTTGTGATATGTCTTTTACATGCTTTGATGATAGTTATAGTATTCAATTCCAGTCATAAAATCATTCATTTCCAACATTATATTTCCCAATTATAGTGACAATAATTTTCCCTTATACCTCCCAACATCTGAAACTATGCATACAACACTAGCAATATTGAAATTTTACGTCCCTAGGTCTGATAATTAAATGATTTTGGATTAATAAACAACATACTAATTTATGCGAGTTAATTTGCACCACCATTTTTGGTGTTGTTTCTGGGAATACTACCAGGTTATGAGTTTGTTAAAGAGGGTTTTTCATTTCTTTGAAGCAGTCTAGGTTTTAGAAATTCACCTCAAACTAAAGCCCCTACTAATTTCTATTAAATGATTTGAGTAGTTTATCCATGCACCTTCCAATGGATGATCATGGTATATTTTTACCTAGTCCAAAAGTAGCACAGATCTCTTCATTTACCTTTGAATATTCTAAAGAAGAAACCTCTGTACTAGGTTTTCTTTTTGAAGATAATCCTCCAAGTGAAGGCTCTGAAGATGCTCCTAAACAGCTTGGGATGGCAGAAGAAGTAAATCAAAATGCTCAAAATGGGGCAACCATCTTTGATTTCCCCATCACTGACAATAATGCAGCTATTATTATGAATAATATTTCTCCCTCATCCTTCCCCAACTTTCATGGATCCATGGAAAAAGACCCAGACACCTTTTTGTTTGAGTTAGATGTTCTATGTAGAAGATATGATTATAGTAATGATGCACATAAATTGAAGTTATTCCCTACTACACTCAAGGACTCAGCCTTGAGATGGGTCATAGGATTGGGAAGAAAGGTTGTAACCATGTGGGCAAAAATAAAGGAGAAATTCCTCGAGAAGTACCAGAATTATTGTAGACTAAGCAGTAAAGGAGGTGATGAAATCTACAAAATGGCACAAAAATGGGATGAAGCATTGGAATTCTATTTGGAAAGGTTCTTCTTATGTATTCAAAATTCAAGACACACCACCGACATGCCACCTAACTCCCTAAAATTACTCTTTTTGATGGGACTCAATGAGGAGGACATGGATGATTTGGATCTAATAGGAACAGCGGACATTTCAAAAGCTATATTTGAATAAATATATGAAGCCTATAAAAATTTCGTAAGAGCTACTATGAAGAGGGTAAGAAATGTAAGATTAAGAGGTGGATTAGGTACCAAAACAATGGGGGACATATCCAAGTCAGAGATTTTTAGCATGTTCAAAAACATGAAGCAAAAGATTTTCAATGATATGGCCAATCAATTGGATGCTCTACACACCAAAAAGAAGAAAGAAGATGCATACGCAACACTCACATAGTATTGGCATGCATGCAAAAGAAAGAAATCATATTATAGATGTATAGAACTAGCTAGAATTGCTCAAGAAAGGGAGGCTTCACCTGATTTCAAGATGTTGGAAACAAAGGATGGGAAATTTTTTTATGTTTCTAAAAGAAAAACATGGCCACTGAGACAATGAGGTATGACACAAGACCTTATGCATTCATTTCAAAAAATTTCTAATAATTCATATATGTAGCCCCCACCTTGGGCTAACCCTCAAGGATGGGCCCCATACCCTAACCAATATCAACAACAGTGGCAACCTCAATTTTAATGCCAATGACAACAATAATGGAAACAACCTCCTCAATCATGGAAACAACCCAGGAGATGAGTGCAACAATGGAATGACCCACCTCCTAATTACCAACAAGTTTATCCATAAGCTACTTATCGGTAGTAGTAGCAAGCTCTAATGCCAAACCCCCAAGTGGGATCCCAACCAAAAGCTACACAACTACCTACTCAACCAACGCCTAATCCTAACAATAAAGTTTCTCAACCAACCTATTCCACTGAACCAGCTCAATACCCTACCTATTCTATGGATATCACTAATATCCATCTTCTCTTAGGAAGAGAACTTCCTCCACCAGCTAGACCCATCATTACTGAAATTGCAGAGGAACCACAGTTGTTGCATGATGACCCGTAACAAGGCCAGAAGACGTTGCAGGTTGATCCACAGCAACCTGCATAAATTTCTAGCAAAGGTAAAATGTAGGGTAATGAGCCACCATTTCCTGAAAGGTTACAATAAAATAATATTGAACTCAGATCAAAATCTAATTGAGATTTTTTTCAACAAGTTAAAAGACATCTGTATCAAAATTTCATTGATTCAAGCTATCAAGGATGTTCCCATTTATAAAAAATTGGTTAAAGATCTATGCATAAAGACACCAAGAAGAAAAAGGAAATGTCCATCTACTGTGCAGGTCGTTGGAAAATTAGATGATATTATGTTTGGGAATTCAATTCTACCTAAATATATAGATCCAAGAAGCCCTTTGGTAAATGTCACAATCAATGACACATTGATCAAGAACACATTGATTGACTTGGGTGCAACAATAAATGTAATGACAAAAAAAATTATGGAATATTTGAATTTATAAGGACTACGACCAATAGCCATAGTCTTTCAGCTTGCAGATAAATATACAGTTAAGACTAAAGGAATCTTGGAGGACGTATTAGTAATGGTAGACTCTTAGGAATACCCTACTAATTTTATTGTTCTTCATCCCAAAGCAAGCTTGGGAGGACATCATATCATCCTAGGAACACCATGGTTAGCAACTGTTGATGCATTTGTAGTCCATGCATATCTGGTAATATGATCATCTCTAATGGAAGTGGTAGTAACAATCTTATGATGTACCCCCCTGCACAACCATTTAATGAATAATACCAAACCATTTGGATGGAAGAACCAAAAGAAGATTGGAGCTCGGTTCAGCAGCTCATGATGTTGAAGAAGTCATGCATGATTGAGGGACAAGAAGAGGATTTTGTTCTTTCTAACGTCCTGCAGAATAATTATGGTTAGAATGAGGAAGAAGATGGCAAATTACAATGCATAATTTGTCCTAAGAATTAAATCTTACCGCGACAAAGTAATACGAATTTTTCAGGTAAGAAATTCATCCTACACTAGCATCTTCCACATGATTGTATATTGAATTTTTTAAATAGCATTCTATTCTTTATGATTGATCTTTCAAAGCAAGTGGAGATTTCATCGGGAAATCCACTCAATGTGAACAAAATGTTTAGCATGCAACAAGAGTATCTATTAATTGCTCTTCTTAAGAAACATGGGACAACATTTTCATGGGACTATGGAGACATGCATGGGATCCATCCTAAAATTTGTACTCATAAGATATATATCAAAGACAACTGCAAGCCAATAAGACAGCCACAAAGGAGAATGAACCCAACAGTAAGGGATATAGTGAAAGAAGAATTAAAGAAACTATTGGATGTTGGATTCATATATCCAATTTCAGACAGTCAATGGGTATCACCCCTTGTTTTTATACCTAAAAATAATGGTAAATGGAGAGTCTAAGTGGATTATAAAGAGTTGAATGCAACAACAAGGAAGGATCATTTTTCACTTCCTTTCATTGATTAGGTACTTGACACTCTTGCTGGAAAGAAGTATTTTTCCTTTCTGGATTATATAGTGGCTATAACCAAATTAAAATTGTACCAAAGGACCACAACAAGACCACATTCACATTTTCATGAGGAACGTTTACATAATTTGTTCTTCCCTTTGGTTTGTGCAATGCACCTGCCACATTTCATAGAGAAATTCTTAGCATCTTCTCATATCTAACGAATGACTCTATGGAGGTATATATGGATTATTTTACAGTCCATGGTAGCACTTTTGATGAAGCAATGATTAACCTAGAAAAATTTCTCAAGAGATGCAAGGAGCATAACCTGTCCTTAAGCAACGAAAAATGCTACATGATGATGTCCAAAGGAATAGTGTTGCGACACTATCTATCATCTGCTGGAATTCAGGTAGATCCATCAAAAATATTTGTGATTATAAATTTGTCAACACCTAAGAAGAAAAGAGATGTTAGGAGTTTCTAAGGTCATGTTGGGTACTATCAAAGATTCATTCAAGATTTCAGTAGAATTGTAGCACCATTATTTTTCTTATTGGGAAAATATTTTTCCTGTGTGGACTGAGAAATGTGAATCTTCATTCCAAACCTCGAAACAAATGCTAACTTATGCACCTGTGTTAAGCGGACCAGATTGGATTTTTCCATTTCACATACACATTGATGCCTCAGATCATGCCATTAGAGTTATTCTAGGACAAAAGGATAGGATTCTTAATTATGTAATCTACTATGTCAGTAAGAACCTGCAGCATGTTGAGCTCAACTATACAGTCACACAGAAGTATTTTTTAGTGGTTTTTTATGCCATTAACAAGTTTATACACTACATCATAGGCTATCCATTATTTATCCACACTGACCATGTTGTCATTAAATATTTGATCAACAAACCAGTTGTAAGAAATAGAATAATCAGATGGTTGCTACTCCTACAAGAATTTGATGTTACAATTGTGGATAAGCCTGGTAAATATAATGTTGTTGCTGAATTTATCTCAAGAATGGAGAATAATACTAAAGAGTAAGTAGTGGATGACTCTTTCCTGGATGAACACTTGTTTTCCATTTCCACTAGAACACCCTAGTACATTGATATAGATATTTATTTTATCTCATGTAAGACACCTCCATAGAATTTATACTCTGAAAAGAAATATATTGTTGAGAAAACTGTGAATTTTTCTTAGATAGTTGGTTTCCTATTCCACACAGGGAAAGATAATTTTATGAGGAGATGCATAGATGATGAGGAAATATATGACGTCTTCAAATCTTACCATAGTGAACCATGTGGAGGAAATTTTTCTACAAAAAGAGCAACACAAAAAGTGTTAACAACAGGGTATTACTGGTCGACATTACACAAGGATACACCATTGTATAGCAAAAGGTGTGATAAATGTCAAAGAATGGGTCAGCCTACCAAGACAGATGAGATGGCAATGCAGCCTTAGCTAGTATTACAGCCATTTGACAAATGGGGCTTGGAATTTATTAGTCCCATAGATCCTAAGTCTCAACAAAAAGAATATATTTTTGTGTGCACCGATTACCTCAGTAAATGGATAGAAGTGAAAGAATTACCAAATCATAAGAGTGAGAAAGTTGTCAAATTCCTATATGACCACATATTCACAAGATATAGTGTGCCAAGAGAAATAGTTACAGATCAAGGTACACACTTCACTACTGAAGTCATCTTTGATTTAGCTAAGGAATATGAAATCAATCATAGGAAATCTACACCTTATCACCCCCAATCCAATGGCCAAGTTGAGTTAACAAACAAGGAAATAGAAGCCATCTTGACTAAAACCATTGCACTCCATAGAAGGGACTGGTCAAAAAGACTTCCAAAAGAATTTTGGGTGTTTAATAAAACTTGGAAGACAACAACATGCTTTACACCATTTGAGCTTTTGCATAATAAGACTGTTGTTATACCTATTGAATTTGGGCATAAGACACTAAGGACAGTACTTGAATTAAGAAAAAAAATGTCTGAAGCTCAGAGATAAAGGATTCTCCAACTCAATGAGTTTGATGAAATGAGGAGGCAAATTGTTCATAATACAGAGGTGGTATAAAATCAAAGGATCAAATGGCATGATAGGTTCATCAAAACAATAAAATTTCAAGAAGGAGATTAGGCTCTCATATTTGACTCCAAGGACCACATGGGAAAGCTCATAACAAGGTGGTTAGGTCCATATGAGATTGAGAAAATATTTCCTAATGGGGCTATGAAAATAACCACCATAGATCCTGTGAGATTCAAACTGCTGGTTAATGGTCATAGATTGAAGTTGTACAAGAATCCAACTAATAGGAACACTTTCATGCAACAATTCAAAGGAGGTCAAAACATGATGGAGATGAGAACAACAAAGTTAAAGTTAGAAGTTGAACCTGTTGCTTCATCTTCTAAAAGTTATGAAGAATAATATTTTCAGTGGCCTGGGCATATTTAACTTGTTGAATACTCAAAGGAAGAATAAAATTGGTGTGATCAGCCTTCATGGTGATTGACAACACTCTTCTAACATGTTTTTTTAGAATTTCTGTTTTGCATGTTTTGGTGTATTTGTTACAAGGAGTGCATAATCTATGACAGAAGGAGATGATGCAAAGACTAAAATGTCCACTTGCAGTAGCATACAGAAAAGCTCTGTTTTTATTTCTTATTGGTAGAACTCATGATTACATTAAGAAATAAGGACCAAATTGCACTTGTAAGCACTTATGAAGAAGATTAATGCCAGAAAAATTTAGTCTTCCCTCTCTGGGAATTAGCTGATTTTACTAAGGGACTTTGAAAATACATTTGCAATACTCTATACAGCACTTGTAGCAACATAGCATCTCAACTTGTAGTATCATGATGACTCTGTATGTAGCCAAAGGCATAAATTCTGACAATGTACATGTCACAATCATCAAATGTACTTTTTGAGATAAGTGAACTTAATCCACTTTATTAAAGTAGCGATAGAATAATTATAAGAGATTAATATTTGTGACATGTCATCAATAACTTTATTTGCCATATTTTTCCGCCACCTTCCATAATGTGAGTTATCTCCCACATCACCCCACTTCGTCACCTCACATGGATGCATCCTTAAAATTCAATTAATACATGTTCTTTCGAGCTGCATGTAAGTCAGATACAAACTTCGAGAAATACCAAGTACTCGATATCTTTACACTCATTCAATTTTTTACAAAATAAATTCAAAATAAAAATATTTCTTACCTCTCAGAGCTATAAGAATTTTTAGAATTCAAAAATGGGTGGCGACCTAATTAGCAACGAGCCTACAGATCATTCACAACTCTGTAATCAACCAAATATTATACAATATTTCCATGACAGTGGTTGGATGGAGTATATCAGTAAATTTCAAGGATTGAACGAGTCAATGGTAATAGATTTTTCCACCACCTTCAAAGACGGAAAGGCCATAGTGAAGTGTTTGACATTCAAGGTAGGTGACGGAATTCTGGCTGAAGTAATCGGACTCCTGGTAGAAGGAGAGTTATATCCTGCCAAGGAAAATCCAGATCAAGCTCGTGCAGAATTTGGAGACCCAGATGATAACTTCATCAATGACAGACAAGGTACCTTACACACTTCTTTAAAATCCTTCTAGGTTGATGTTGTAAACTATGTTATAAATTACTTCACTTGTGAGGGTAGGTACTCATGGTTAAACATTGTGCATTTTAAATTGCTTAATCAGTTGAAAAATAGAAAACATGGCAATGTACCTAACTTACTACATAAAAGCCTAAATAAAATGAGCAAGGAATCTCAAATGGGTAGGTTTGAATTGTCTCGCCATTATCTTGTCACCTTAGTTGTGAAACATGAATTGGAAATAGAACACCCTGCACAAAAATGGGGAGAGTTTTCAAGGGAAAAACACCTGAATGATTTGTTGGAGAAGGGGAAGAAAAAGAGAAGAGGCTCAACTAGTTCTTCTATAGATGTACCTAAAACCTCAGCTTCCACCTCCATCCCTATAGAAACCACTCTTCCTACAAAAACTTGCATACCTGTAGAAACTTTTGTTCCTAACAAACCTCCATACCTTAAAAAGAACCCTAGGCCAATCTCCCCTGATAAAATTATTATTGCTAAGACTTTGCTAAATATATCCACACCTGAGTCCTCTTCCTCCAAAGGTAAACAGAAGTCATCAAGCAAAACCTATGAACCATCAAGGAGGTCCCATAGGCCACATACTAAAAATACCAAAACCTCAAAACCTAGGAGAAACATTCAAATATTTCTAGACAGTGATGAGGAAGAGCTAGAAAATACCGAGGAAGCTATTCCTATGGATGTTAAGTAGGGATATCATGTAGACACATATGAAGACATAGACATGGAAAATATAGCTAAGGAGGTGAAAGAGAAAATTGAGGATGAGTTAGATAAGTAACCTGCTAATGAGTTCCCTAATGAACCAATTGGAGTTTAAACAAAGATCGTTCATGCTAGGGAAACCCACATACAACATGAAGGAGAAGTATCTAAAGAAGAAAATGAAAATGTAGCCAAAGTGATTATAGATAATGAAGAATAGGCCAAGGAAGTACTAGAACACTCAATACCTGAACCAAAAATTGATGTAATGGACATTGTGGATGATTTGCCACAAGATATTGAGGACATAATAGAGAATATTGTCCAATACCTTGAGCCAAAACATGTTCATGAACCTATTAAGATAGCACAAGTGGACAGTCCCACAGGTTCCCAAGATGAAGTTCATGAAGTATTTGACCCTGTGCATCCACCATTTCCACCATTCAACCTGCAACCATAGGTTGTGATCAAGGAAATTTTCAGAGAACCTCCCAGACCAGCTTATAGGGATATAGCAACTCAAACCACCTTGCTAGATTATTGGATACAACAATTTGAGAATTATGTTAATAAGTTGTAGATAAAGTGGGATAGAGAGAAGGAATAATTTCTCTTTCAACATCAACAAGATATTGAAGAGAAGGATAGGCAGCTTTGGGCTAATAATTATGATATGTAATGAAATTACTTGTATAATTCATATTATGAGCAGCAATAGAACACAAAATAACACAATATTTTAGAATAATGATCTCAATATGCAATTATAATAGCTTCGTCACTTCGAGGGGGAAACCTCCAAACCATAAAATAGACTCAAATGCTCCAATGATGATTCATCTATAATCTAAAATCCCCTATATATATTGTTCCTATGCTATGGCCATCACCAAGGTCGACCTACTAAGCATGAGAAAGTATAAATGATATAATAAAATGATATGGTAAGCCACAAGTCGGCTACTCATATCCTAATACACGCAATAGATTAAGGCCATAGCATGCCCTTCCCCTTCAAACCAACATTGTCCTTAATGTTGAATAATCTTGGATGTTACTGTAGAAAACCTTCATCCTCCCAGGTTGCATCTTCTATGCTCAGATTCTTCCACTTGATCAAATATTCCTTAATGTCTCTGGTTCTCAGCCTCTTAGTGTGTGTTTGAAAAATCTTCTCTGGCTCCAAAATGATTCTTCCTTCCTCATCAAGTTCTGGTAACTTTATCTGAGATTAAAATTTATATCCAATAACCTTCTTCAGGAAGGAAACATGGAATACTAGGTGTATGCATGAAGATGGAGGCAACTCTAGTTTATAAGAAACACTGTCAATTTTCTGTAGAACTTGATAAGGGCCATAATATTTAGGAGCAAGTTTTTTTTCCTTTTTCTGTTTTTTTAGGGACATCTTCTTGTAAGGCTAGAGATGTACAAAAACTAGTCACCAATTTCAAAATGTATTTAACTACAGTGTTGATCTGCTTGTTGTTTCATCATGTTTTTTGCTAATGCTAAATTCTCCTTCAAACTAGCCAAAACTTGTTGTTGATGTTGAATTTGTTCCTCAACATCTCTAACCTTAGTTTAAACCCTCAAGGAAGAAGTGATAGAAGGTGGATGGTAACCATATAATGCTAAAAATGGGGTCATTTGAGAAGAGGCATGAAAATATGTGTTATACCACCATTTTGCAAGTGGTAGCCATTTAATCCACCTTTCCTACTTATCTGATATAAAACAACATAGATACCCCTCTAAGCATTTGTTGCCCACTTTTGTTTTCCCATTAGTTTGAGGATGATAAGATGAACTGTGAGCTAGTTGAGTACCCAAAAATGAAAATAATTACGTCCAAAAATTACTTGTGAAAATAGGATCATGATCACTTATAATTATATTTAGGGTTCCATGTAGCCATTGAATTGTCTCCAAAAAAATAGTTGCAGCTGTATTGGCTGCAAATGGATGTGATAGGGCACAAAAATGGGCATATTTTGTGATCCTATCCACAATCACCAAAATAACATTCTTACCCTCTGAAAAAGGAAATCCAGTGATGAAATCCACGGAGACTTCCTCCCATCTCTGGCTAGGAATTGGTAAGGGTTGCAACAGACCTGGTGTCTTAATTATTTCCCCTTTGTTATGTTGGCACATTAAACACTCTGATACAAACTTTTGTACATCCCCCTTGAGTCATTCCCAAAACAATCCTCTTTCTATTCTATGGTATGTCCTCAAAAACCCAGAGTGTCCTCCAATAGGTGAGGCATATAGCTCTGTAAGAATCTTATGCTTCAACTCAGAATATTTACTCAAGTATAACTTGTCCTTGTACCATATCACATTACCTTTCCACTCAAATTTGTTAGATGTTATAGAGCCTTGCTTGATATTCTATATTATAGATTGTGTATCCTTGTCTTGATCCCATTCCAACCTGGCTTCATCCACCCAATCATCTGTCAACATGGACATTCCACATAGTAAGGCATCTGCGGATGTATCCCTTCTAGACAACGCATAAGTTACTACATTGTATTTTACCCTTTTTGTATATGATTTCAAAATCATAACCCAACATTTTTTTACCCACTTTTTTTGTTCCTTATATGATAGCCTTTGCTCCAAAAATTATTTGAGACTATCATGATCAGTTTCTACCTTGAAGTGTCTACCCATGAGATAGGGCCTCCATTGCTTGACGGCATGAAGAATAGCCGTCATTTCTTTCTCATAGACAAGTTTAAGCATATCTTTTCCTTTGAATTGGTGACTCTCAAATGCAATTGGTCTTCCTTCCTGCATTAGAACTACTCCTAAACTTGGTCCTGAAGTGTCACATTCAACAATGAAAGCTTTTGAGAAGTTGGGAGTAGCCAAAACTGAGATGTTGCACATGGCTTCCTTTAGTTGCTCAAAGGATTTAGTGACTACATCTATCCAATGGAAGGCATCCTTCTTTAAAAATTCAGTGACTGGGGTTGTTATTCTACCATCTCCCCACACAAATCTTTTGTGGTACCCTGTTAGTCCTAGGAAACCACAAAGATTTTTTAGAGTTCTGGGCCTTGGCCATTCCACCATAGCTTTGATATTCTGAGGATAAACTTTGATACCTTCATGGTATACAATGTGACCCAAGTACTCTACCTCTTGTACACAAAAAAACATTTGGATGGCTTTGCATAGAGAATATGTGTCTCCAAAACTTCCAACACTTTATTTACATGTTGTAAGTGTTCTTCCCATGTCTTACTGTAAATCAATATGTCATCAAAGAAAACTAATATAAATTTCCTTTAAAATGGCCTAAAAACAGTGTTCATCAAGCTTTGAAGGGTTGAGGGAGCATTTGTAAGACCAAAATGCATTACCAAAAACTCATAATGACCCTCATGAGTCCTAAAGGCCATTTTATGAACATCTTCCTCTCTTTTTCTAATTTGATGGTACCCCGAACGAAGATCTAATTTTGTGAAATAAATAACACCATGCAATTCATCAAGTAAATCATCAATTACTGGAATAGGAAACTTATCTTTGATGGTGTACTTGTTGAGTTCTCAGTAATCTGGAAACATCCTCCATGTTTTAACCTTCTTACGTACCATGACCAACTGCAAAGAATATGCACTCTCGCTATGCCTGATGATACCTGCCTTCAACATTTCCTGTACCATTTTCTTGATCTCACTTTTCTGGGAATACATGTATCTGTATGGTCTGATGTTAGGTTTTTGGCTCCTAGGAATCAACTGAATGGCATGATCATGATCCCTAACCGGTGGTAGTCCCTTTGGAATTGCATCAAAAACAGATGATTGGGCATCAAAAATCTTCTAAAGATCGGGTGGCATTGAAGACTCTGTATTTTTTACTTCTATGGAAAATAACTTTGCTATAAATCCATCTACTCATTTTCTGAGAACCTTTTGCATCTGATGAGAGCTAATAATCTGTGGAGACTTAGCTACCATCCCATTTAATTGTATTTTCCTTCCATCTGAATGAAATCGCATGAACAATTCTTGGAAATTCATCTCTATAATACCTAAGGTTGTGAGCCATTAGTCACCCAAAACAATATTCTCCCCTCCCATATAAATAGAAAACATAGGTGAGTCTAACCGGTAGTCTCCCATTGAAAGCTTGATACTATGGCACTTGACTATCCCACCATCTGCAATCATAACTTGCATTTATGGAGCTAGGTAAATAAAACAATTGAGGCGGGTAGTTAACTTACTATTTATGAAGTTATGAGTACTCCCCAAGTCAATCAACACCGTCACCTTCTATTTTTTGAGGTATCTAATAACCTTGAGTCTTTGAGGAGTACTAATACCTGACAATGCATGGTAAGAAATTGTAGGTTAGTGATCCTCTACTTCATCTTCTACGAGTACCTCAACCTCTCCTATAATTTCAACTTCCTCATTATCCTCATTACCTCCGTCAATATAAAACAACTACTTCTCAGCACATTTGTGTCCCGGTCCATATCTACTATCATAGTTAAAACATAATCCTTTTTCTCTCTTTTCTTCCATTTGCTGAGGAGTCAGTCTAATTGGCCTAGTGAACGAAGGGGAAGAGATAATACGGTCTCTGGTGTTAATGAAAGGTGGCCTCCTACTACAAAGAAATTTTTCCTCTGCTTGATGTTCCGTGATAATAGAATCAGAAAGCTTGAGTGGATTAAACATATCTCATGCTCGATTTGGTCCTTAAGACCCCCAAGAAACAGGTCATTCAGATTCTCTTCTGGAATATTCTCCACCCTTAAGGATAGGTTCTAGAATTGATGCACATAATCTTTGACTGATCCTATTTTCCATAAATTTTCTAATTGGCTAAATTAGTTCTTTGAAACACTGGAACTATAGTGCAATTGCAACTCATCGGTAAAAATTGTCCAAGTGACATTGATACTATTCTTCTGCCTCTGAGCACATAAGCATCGATACCAAACGAATTGGTCTGGTTCAACATACAGGGATTCCAATGTCACATTTTGTCCTGATGGTGTTTGATGTAACTCAAATAAGTTCTCCATTTGATTTATCCAATTCACGGGATCCTTACCATCAAATTTGTGCATATCCACTTTCGGCATCATGTTCTGTGGTTGCGAACAAGTAGGATTCTGATGGGGCTGGAAAAGTGATCCAACATGGTTATTTTGTCCATGATTTTTAACTAAAGATCCTCCTTGGTTGATATGGGTCAGATTTGGGCCATATTGTTTACCCTTTACATGTTGCATGATATCATCCAACCGCTAATTGATTTGGTCTATGTCTCCTTTAGAGGCCATCTCAAATTGTACATTTCACAGCTCATACTCAAGTTGGCTCACCTTATGATAAACTAAGGTAAACCCTAGTGCTAAAGAATATGTATTTACCCTCTCTTCAATCACTACCCCATCTTTATCTAGGGTTTTACCTAGAGTAACCGAATTCTTTTTTGGTCTTGTGGAGGGCCCCGCCATGATGTCAAACCTTAGGGTTTATGGATTTAGATACAAAAAATTCAACCGAACAGGAAAAAAACACAGAGAAGATACTAATACTATTTTTTTAGAGATTTCCGAAAATTTAAAGAACTCTGAGAAAATTCCACAAATTTCGGTCTCAGGGAGACGTTTTTATCAAACAACCATAAATTTGCAATAAAATTTGCAAAAGATATCAAAAAGGTCTGAAATTTTCAGGGATATTTTTAATTTAAATGTATTCTCAACTCTGGTAAAAATATCTCCTTCACAAATTCTATGTAGTTCGTAAGATATGAATGGAAACAAAACATTAGGGTTTTTCCCTAATTTTGGCCTAGATCGTAGCTCTGATACCACTTGTAATGAAAATACTTGTATAATTCAGATTATGAGTATAAATATAACACCAAATAACACAATATTTCATAATAATGATTTCAATATGAAATTAGAATAGTTTCGCCACTTTGAGGGGGCAACCTCCAAACCATAAAATATGACTCAAATGCTCAAATGATGATGAACTACTACCTACAATCTCCTATATATACTATTCATATGTTATGGCCATCACCAAGGCTGACCTAATAAACATGAGAAAGTATAAATGATATAATAAAATGATATGGTAAGCCACAAGTCGGCTACTCATATCCTAATACAAGCAATAGGTTAAGGGAGTAGCAACTAGGGCTTGATTAGCCCCAATTTCAAACCCATATTGAACTAGCACTTGGTTCAATCTCCACTATACATCTGGGGCCAATAAATCCACTTACAAACAAATGCGAGATTTTGTGTAATTAGGCCTTGATTGACCCTGATTACATAATATTTTGAGCCTTTTAAGTAAAATAGGTTCAATTTGGTGTGTAATTAGGGCTAATCGATCCCAAATACACCAAAAACTATAATTCAGTTTCAAGAAGAGCTCGAATGATCCTAATTACATGATATATTGAATAAATTAAATAATTATTTCAAATATAGTATGAAACAAGACCAATTGATTGAGCCTTGTGACCAAATGGGAGAGTTTAATGTCAATTCTATGGCTTTATTACACACAATTACATAAGAGATATAATATGTCAAGTGCAATTGATTGAAGTTAGTATGTAATAGGGACCAATTGACCCTAAATATGAAAGACCACGATTTCAATTGGGGCTTGATTGGCCCCAATTGAGCCAATCAAGTAATTGGTTCAATCTTTAGTATGTCATTGGGGTCAACTAGGATTTTTAAAAACTAACAAGAGAGTTTAATGTTCGTTGGGGCTTTATAGGCCCCAATTATGTATAATATTGAACCTTTTGATCACAATCGGTTTAATATAGTATGTAATTAGGGTTAGTATTTCTGAAATACTCCAAGAATGAAAATTTAATGTTATTTAGGGATTGATTAGCCACAATTTCATACTATATTGAACCAATGGGGCTTGATTGGAAATAATTACACAAGATATTGAACTTTGTGATTATAATTGTTGATTTTTCGTACATAATTAGAGCCAACAATCCTAAATACACATAAAAGGACACTTTCATGTTAATTAGGATTTGATAAGCCCTAATTGCATACTAAATTGAACCAATCAAGTAACTGGTTTAGTCTACAATAAGTAGTCATGGCCAAATGATCATGTGTTGAGCCCCTTGCAAGAAAATGAGATATTTTATTAGTGATTAGGATTGATTGGCCCTAACTTCATAAGATATTGATCTTTTCAATAACAATTGATTCAATTTAGTATACAATTAGGGTAAATTAATCCCAAATACACCAAAAAAAATAATGTGATGTCGAAGAGGGCTTGATTTTGCCTAATTACACACCAGAGTAAATTGATCGAGTAATTGGTTAAATCTCAAACATGTAAACTACATCCAATTTAACCTCTTACAACCAAATGAGAGACTATGATGCTTTGAATGCCACTTTAAGCTTGATTATCCATAATTGCTTAATATGTTGACATTTTTTAGTACAAATGGTTCAATTTAATTTACAATTGGGGTCAATAAATACCAATTACAATAAAATTGACAATTTGATGCCAACTAGGGCTTGATTAGCCCCAATTTCAGACCATATTGAACCAGTACTTGGTTCAATCCCCACTATACATCTGGGACCAATCGAGCCCCTTACAACCAAATGGGAGATTTTATGTAATTGGGCCATGATTGACTTTAATTACATAATATTTTTAATCTTTTGAGTAAAATTGGTTCAATTTGGTGAATAATTAGGGCCAATCCATCCCAATTACACCAAAAACTATAATTCAATTTCAAGTAGGACTTGAATGCCCCTAATTGCATGCTAGAGTGAATACATTATATAATTGTTTCAAAATATAGTATGAAACAAGACCAATTGATTGGGACTTGTGACCAAATGGGAGATTTTAATGTCAATTCTAGGGCTTTATATTAAACACAATTTTATAAGAGATAAAATTTAAAGTGCAATTGGTTGAAGTTAGTATGTAGTAGGGACCAATTGACCCTAAATACAAAAACCATGATGTCAATTGGGGCCTTGATTGGCCCCAATTACATACATGATTGAGGCAATAAAGTAATTGGTTCAATCTCTAGTATGCCATTAGGGTCAACTGGGGTCTTTAAAAACTAACAAGAGAGTTTAATGTTAGTTGGGGCTTTATTGGGCCAAATTATGTATAACATGTAGCCTTTTGAGCACAATCGGTTTTAATATAGTATGCAATTTGGGCCAATATTTTTTAAATACTCCAAGAATTAAAATTTGATGTTATTTAGGGATCGATTAGCCCCAATTTCATACTAGACTGAACCAATGGGGCTTGATTGGCAATAGTTGCACAGGGATATTGAACTTTGTGATTATAATTGTTGATTTTTGTACATAATTAGACCCAACAAGCCTAAATACACATAAAAGGACACTTTAATGTTAATTACGATTTGATTAGCCCTGATTACATACTAGATTGAACCAATCAAGTAACTGTTTCAATCTACAATATGTAGTCATGGCCAAATGATCTTGTGTTGAGCCCTTTGCAAGAAAATGAGATATTCTATTAGTGATTGGGCTTGACTAGCCCTAACTTCATAAGATATTGATCTTTTCAATAACAATTGATTCAATTTAGTATACAATTGGGGTAAATTAATCCCAAATACACCAAAAATAATAATGTGATGTCGAAGAGGGCTTAATTTTTCCTAAATGCAAACCAACTTAAATTAATCGAGTAATTGGTTAAATCTCCAACATGTAACTACATCCAATTTAACCTCTTACAACCAAATGAGAGACTACAATGCCACTATAAGCTTGATTATCCATAATTTCATAATATGTTGACATTTTTAGTACAAATGGTTCAATTTGGTATATAATTGAGGTAAATCGATACCAATTATGACAAAAATGACAATTTGATGTCAACTAGGGCTTGATTAGCCCCAATTTCAAACCATATTAAACCATTACTTGGTTTAATCCCCGCTATACATTTGGTGCCAATTGAGCCCCTGACAACCGAATGGGATATTTTATGTAATTGGGCCATGATTGACCCTAATTACATAATATTTTGAACCTTTTGAGTAAAATTGGTTCAATTTGGAGTGTAATTAGGGCCAATCAATCCCAAATACACCAAAAAACTATAATTCAATTTCAAGTAGGTCTCAAATGACCCTAATTGTATGTGAGATTGAATAAATTAATTAATTTTTTCAAAATATAGTATGAAACCAAACCAATTGATTGGGCCTTGTGAAAAAATAGGAGATTTTAATGTTAATTTTAGGGCTTTATTGAACACAATTACACAAGAGATATAACCTTTCAAGTGCAATTGGTTGAAGTTCATATGTAGTAGGGACCAATTGAATCTAAATACAAAAAACCATGATGTCAATTAGGGCTTGATTGGCCCTAATTGCTTACACAATTGAGCCAATCAAGTATTTGGTTTAATCTCCAGTATGTCATTTGGGTCAACTGGGGTCCTTAAAATTTAACAAAAGAGTTTAATGTTAGTTGGGGCTTTATTGGCCCCAATTATGTATAATATTGAATCTTTTGAACACAATCGGTTTAATATAGTATGAAATTAGGACCAATATTTCCCAAATACTCCAAGAATGAAATTTTGATGTTATTTATGTATCGATTGGCCCCAATTTCATACTAGATTGAACCAATTGAGCAATTGGCTAAATATTGAGTATAAAACTAGGGCCACTTGAGCCCCTTGCAAGGTAAAGGAAATAATCAAATGTCAAATGGTGCTTGATTTTCACTAATTGCATAAGAGATCAATTTTTTTAGTATAAATGGCTTATTATAATATATATTTGGGGGGAATAAATCCTAAATACACCAAGACAAATAATCATATGTCAATTGGGATCTAATTGGTCCTAATAACATATTTATATTGAACTAATATAGTAATTGGCTCAATATTTAATATGTATCTAGGGCTAATTGAGCCCCTTGTAACCAATTTGAGACATTCTAATGGTAATTGGAAAATATATATAACCTTTCTAGTACAATTGATTCAATTAGGTAATGAAAAATTATGGAATACCAATTCCAAATACATGTAGACACTAAATTTTGGTAATTTAACACTTGATAATGTTAGTATTGGCTTAATCCTTAAATTATGACCATGTGCACATATTTTGAGCCTAATTTCTATATCCTTAGTCATATTATAAGACTTTTTTATTCCCATTACACTGCTTAGTCACTCACATAAATGCTCAATTGTTTTAAGAAAGCCTATCAGCCATAATTATCATGCACATAACATTACAACACCTCACTTCCCTCCAAGACTAAACTACCAAATTGGCACCAAAATGCCAAATGGATTGGTCTAGGGAGTTCTAACATTCATTTTCTCAATTTGATATCTTCTATGGGTACATATTTTTCCTATGGGTTGGCCATAATGTGAAATTACACCTACAAAACCCTATATAAGCAAGTAAACACTACCTCATTTGCTAACTTGGAACTCCTAAGGCCATGCAGTACAAAAATCACTTTACACACTTGCAAAAGGAATCCAAAGCTCCCTAAATCTCACAATAACACATTTGAAATCATTAGGGAAACACCCACATTTGGTATGAAGCTAAAAAATAGGTCAAGAAAACCATATCTCTCATCTATAAACACTTAAATATCCTCTCTCCAAGTATTTTAGTAAAATCAATTTAAAGAAAACATATTTAAAGAAAATGCCAAATTTGATTGATCTATCTAGATATCACATGTTAGGTGGAGAACAACATGTAGTTTTAGGTCTCTTTGGAGTAGTGCTAACGTTAGTGGTGCACCGAGGTTATCACAACCATTTTAATGTTTGTTTTACAAGACTCTTCATCCATGGCTACAGTTTGAGATGATGATTAGTCCATTCAAAGATCCTTGTTGCATGTGTGAAAACTAGGGTTTGATAATGACAGACAAATGCAAGAAGGTGAGCATCACAGAAAGTTACATAATAAAGTTAAGAGCAGGTCCAAGACCATACAATAAGGTCAATATTGTAATGTACAGTCCTCATAGTTTGGTACAATTCTGCCTTATGTGCATTCATAGTCATAATTCTAGTTTTGAAGGTTAGTCAAGTTTAGATCACCCAGTTTCACTATTGTACAATCCCAGATCTCTCTATAAGTCATATGTAATTAGCTAGGTGCCTCTATACTTTCATTTTTTTCTTTCAATTACATGTTAGGTTGATTGATGTATGTTATATTCTTTTTATCTAATTAGAGTTTTAAATTTGAGTTAGTATATCAATTGTAACATATTTGTAAGATCTACAATCAACCCTAATTTGGTATAAACTTAATTAGATTGACCTAAAATTTAATCAAGGGTTAAATATTTTGGTGAACCCACTTTTGATTGAACCCTTCACCTAATATATGATTTATTTTATTCCTTAAGTATTAGGATTGTTGATCTATAAACCCTAGTTGTCATAAGGTTCCACATTTGCATTGTATATTTATATCGATACCTAATTTCTATCTATTATATGTCCTAAACCTGATTTGCACAAATTTTCCTAGGGTTTCATGGATGGTTCTACCCTTTGGGTCACTTTCTAGGGCTCTTAATTGCCAAATCACCTTTTGTTTCATATATCAAGCATAACGAATCTATTTTCAAATTCCTTTAAGGTTATTTTCATTTTTACATATTTAACGAAAACCTCTTTTTGTTTGCCCTATTTTTTCACATAATTTTCACAAATTCAAAATTACTATTTTTTAGTGACTAAGGCATAATAAAAAAATTAGCAGTTTTGGAAAACTCCCTTGGAGGTTTTTATTTCACATAATCAGATTAAAAAATACCTCTTTTTTCTTTTTAAAATTCAAATTCTATTTCGAGATATGGTCATTTTATTCATTTAACGATGATCACTTTTTGCTCAACATCACTTTTTAGGTCTTATCCCCATGGTCTCTTAATTGTCAACCCTCCATATGTTGATCCTTATCCTTTTATATTTAGTTGGATTTATCTCTCTCACTTTTTCTACGATCATGGATCATGCTACAAATTCTCAAGTATCCTTGTATGATTTACTTCAACATCACCACATATGTAGAACTACTCTCATGAAAATAACACAAGAAGTAATGCTCCTTAATACGAAAACACTATCCCATGTGGATTTAATTTTGTGATGTATTTCAAATCCTTAATTAGTAATGATGATGCCTTTCATAAGGCTACCTTAGAGTCTATTCAAGCTTTACACCATGATTTTCAAGTTCAAGTCCAAGCTGTGTGAATACTACAATTACATCTCTTAAGGATGAGATACAACATCTCAAGGATGAGATACAACATTTCAAGGATGAGATAAAACATCTCAAGGATACTTCCAATGCACATATTAGTTCTCTTTCTACAATATTGATACTTCTAAGGCCAATTATAAGCAATGTGATACAAGCTTTATGTCTAATACATGTGTTCATACAAGTGAGGCAAAAATCCTACATAGAGGCAACAATATGTATGTTCCACAAGATCAACCCCTTTGTTTGAAAAAAATGCTACACAACACGATATCCTATCTACGTTACTCAATAAGTGTTTAACCACTTTGGTACCACTCATTACTACCCATACTATCAACTCACAAGAATCAATGGTCAACCATTTTTTAATTATCATAAAATTTACGAACATCACAATAATGATTGTTATGCTTTATAACAAAAAACTCTAAAAACTGGAGCACAAGGGATTTATTTCATTTTTGCACAACATTCTACTATACATTCATCTCAGGTTTGCAAATCTAAATGGGTTCTTAAAGATGATCCATCTATGCATGATGGACATAATGCAATATCAAATGATACAACTTTTACAATAATATAAGAGTCACCTATTCAACAAAAGGATAAGAATGACATATCTCCTTTGGAAGTACCAATCTCAACAGAATAATTATATCCTATTATTGTGTAACACGTGCACTCAAACTATCACCAATAAAAAATGCACAATTGCACATCATATTAGAACAACCAAAGAATACACAATCCCAATATGTGGCAACACAACATTGGATTCTACAGATAAATCTAATATTTTGTAACACATTGACACAAATTTTTATTCAAATGATGATATCCCTCAATCATTTGTTATGTCAGAATGAAGCTTTGTGACATGTTGGATTTCAATACCATTGGGGGATTTGAATCTAAATTTGATGTGATTTAGTGACATGAACAACTTGATACCCCAAGTAAGCCTTGTTTGAATGTCTCTATTTCTCCACACCCTACATAAAGAAAATTTACACAAATCTTTAATGACTCCACACATTGTGTTTCCCTAATTACTTGGTCAAAATTATTGTGTCTCTCCCTCCACCTCTTGGGGTATATTTCAGCAAGTCTCACAGTGAGACATTTTATTTCATTGCTTATTATGACTATCAATACTGCATTAGTCACTTCACCGATAAATGTATCTTTCTTACCCACATCATCCAAGATCTCATCGACTTAAATACAATTGAATGGGATGATCCAATTGAATATTTATCTTGTTCCACTCCCTAATCTTAACAATGAAGTATGTACTTTCAAAGTGCACCATGCTCATCATATGATACCAACTATGTCATATTACAATCACCCATACTAACAATAATCTATGCACATTCAATATATTGCACGCACTACTCATGATTCTACCTAGCAACTTCATCTTATACACATCATTGTATGCTATCTTCTCCAATACTTGGAGGATATATTTAGATCTCCCTTCCTTATTTTCCAATAACAGGTTTCCTTACATGCCACTTTGTATTTTGATAAGGATCAAATTTCTAATATGTTTTCTAATGTTGTTAATTCTATCCCTGGTCATCACAATCTATCTCTTCAATCACAATGAATTTTGCACACCACTCAAAATAAATAACATTCCATATCAGTATCTTATGATATTATACTATAATCACAACTATCAAATAAAATCCTTCCACTTATACTATCTACATTGGCTCTTAGGTATTCTACTGCATACACTCAAGGATTTTTTTTATTGATAATATTTGGAAAGTCTCTAAGGGCCATTACAAAAAAGATATTACAATGAAGCTCACAACTATCAAAAAAATAAACAAAGATCCGAACAAACTTGGCTCAAACAACAACATTAAAAGGATAACAACCCATAAAACATAAACTAAACTCAGCCCAAAGTAGAGGATTGAGATCTTAATGTCATATGTGTTGGAGCTGAAATATGCTTCAAAGAAATTCCTTTTTTATTTTGGACCAAATTCCATTCACCCTTACTTGAGTATTCGCCATCTTATCTACACGAGATGATAACGTCGATCAAAGAAAGAGGTTGAAACATCAATTTGGGAGGGGACAAAGGATCCCTCTCCAAAAGCACTTTTTTTGAAACTAGTTGAATTTCCTTTGAAGATCCAAAATGAGGCTCCTAAGAAGACTTTTCAACTATTGAAGTAGATTTGACCCTTGAAATGCACTTCTCTGAAGAAAAATCTTCATTACAATATAAAGGGGCTTCATTGATATGGTGAGGAGGAAGAGAATCCTTCTACCAAGGTGAGAAGGACTCACCAATACTTCTCTCAAACCTTATTTTACACATCTAGGGACTAAGCCTCCATCTAACCTACATTAGATCCTCCACCTCTTCAGGAGGTTTTTATTGGATAAATTTCTTTCTACCTACCTATTTTGTACAAATTTTTGCATTATATTAATACAAAAAAAATTAAAATTACAAAAATATTAAAGTAAGACTGTTCATCTTACTTTCATTTCTAGTACCTTACATTACACATGTAATTCCCACTTCCCTTAGACCCTTTTTTATGATATAATATTAGCCACTCTTAGCTTGTTATCTATTTCATTTTAAATACATTGTTAGGGGATTTCAATATTGATAGTTTGATATTGGGACATTATTTATTTCATCATGACTTGACAAACTCAATTAGATAGAATGGATGTCTATATAGATGTATATATTATATGCATGGATGGAGCTAACCTTCTGATGCAGGATTATGGTACATTATTTTGTTATATTGATCATGCGATTAATTGATTATTGTGATAATGTCCTAATGTTCATATTTTGAAAAATTTAAATGATGGAATGTTGTACTAACACCATTATGCTTGAATTTCTTATATTACATGTAATTGTGCTAATAACGATTATTGATGATTGATATTGGTGTATCTTGATTTTGATTATCTTAGTATATGCAATCTATGTTTGGAAATATATTGGATAGATTTGATGTGTCTGTAGTGTGTAGCGTTGTACATGATATATATATAAAGCACACATGGGGACCAAGGGACCGACAGGAAAAGAATTTTTGAGCCAAGACCACTTGGCCACCTTGAGCAACATGGAGTGTGGATTAGAAAAATTGTTATGACCTTATAATTTTTAGTGTTGTGTTTTCTTTTTTTCACTTGTTTCTTAATGTTTTCTTTCTTTGTCTGGTTAATCAAGGTTGAGGATACAGATTTCCATTAATGTGGCATTGAGTAAGCTTGCACCAATTCTTAAGATTTAAAATTTCATAACGTGTTTCAGACTTGAATATACTACATTAGTCATTACACAACCTCACATCACGTCTGGTGGAGCAACGGGTCACCTTATTATGGAGAGGGATTTAAAATTGGATCACGTTATTATGATTTTTCCCAGTTAACAATACATTACAATGACTAGGGTGTTTACTGCCTAATGTTTACAGTAAAGGCTTTTTTGTGGTCATTTTATATGTTGCTTCTAATGTTGTATTAGATAAGGTTAAACTAGCATATTAAATTTTGTAAACACGGATCACAATGAAAAAATAATTGCACTACATTTTATGTTGGAGCAATGGGTCACCTTATTCGGTGGTGGGATTTAAAATTGGATCATGTTCTCAAAAAAAATTACCATCACCAATACCATAGCCCCTAGTATTTCCATTGCCTAATATTTATGGAGTCTTAATTTTTTTGGTGAGGTTATAAGATGCCTTTAATTCTGTGTGGGCAAAGCATCAACCCCTCTCTCTCTCTCTCTCTCTCTCTCTCTCTCTCTCATATATATATATATATATATATATATATATATATATATATATATATATATATATATATATATATATACACACGCTTGAATGTATCCAACAATCTCACAACACATTTGCTGGAAGTATGGCCACTTTATTGTGGTGAGAAGGATTTGATCTTGGGCCCCTATCATTCGGGCTCCCCCCATTCCATTTAATCTCAACCCCTAGGACTTAAAGACATAGATTTAGTTTGCGAACAATATCATATGTGTGTGTATTTATTTATTTATTTATTAGTATTAAACCCTACTCGTAACTGATCTTAATTAATATTTCTTAACATGACAAATGAGAATTTACAGCTCTGTACACTTTAAGATAAGCTATGCACTTTTATGATGATTAAGTAAGCATTTTTCATAACACCACGGCTAAAATGAAACGTCATAAATCTATCTCTTATGTTGCATTTCTAAGTTTAGAAGGAATTCCATTGTAATTAAGGCATTCACCTTTTTCATAAACCAAATTTAGAGATTCCGCTTCATCATAAATCCAATTTTCTCATCTCCAAAATATATATATATGGGGGGCATTATACAATAATGATTCATAGAGATTACAATAATCAAGTATAACATAATTTAAGAGAGGATGATTCTCAGCTATATTGTGTTACCCTTAGACTCAGTGAGCGGAAATGAAATGTATTTGATATTCGAGTATTATAAATAAGGAGAGGAGAAAGCAGCGAGCAAGTTTTCATTTTCGTTGTCATTACAAATGAAGCGAGAAATGGAAAGCGCAACAGATTACGGGATTTGATAATCTATACTACATTATTAAAATTTTAGTATCGAAACAAATTGTGTCGTGCAAGTGAAATGAAGAGATATATTTTACTTATTTTTAAGTGTGGATAGAATGTACCATAAATATGTTTGATAACTACATTTGATGCGAATGGTATCAAGCATATTATAAAGAACTTATGTGATATGTCTCTTATGTAGTTTACTATTTTATTAATAACTCATAACGATGTCATTTTTTCTTAACCTTCGCTTTATTTCTAATATATTTATTTTTGGCCTCGCTGTTTAAGATATATGTCGATTATTTGTTTATTTGGTAAATTATTTAATTGTTTTTTTGCTATACGTTCCTACAATGGCAAGGAAGGTTGTAATGGAGTGAGTTGTTCATTTTTATTATCGACATTAAGTTTGGCGTCCATTTGTTTGACTTATATGTTGGACTATTACTTAAATAGTTTTGTTTTTATTTTCTTGGAGAAGTCAAAAAAATTGCAATATCTTGGCCATGTAGTTATGTTTGGGTACATTTTTCTTGAATATATATTTCTAAGACTGACACAATCACGTAGTTAAATGATTCTTTTTCCCTCAAATTGACATGAAATTGATAGAGAGTTTAATGAATCTATTGATTAAAGAGGTATGTAAAAATTCTAACCTTAAAACCTTGAAATTTATATCTATTGGCGTCTTTCATATAGATACATTTTTTATAATATATTTACACCGAAGGTGTTTACACAACTACAAACATTGTTTTCCTCTGACACTTGTATGAACGTGTAGTTATCTCAGCCATGTAATATGTAGCCCAGGCCATCAACGCCCTCCAGTTAATCAGGGTTGTACACTTGCAGAGCATGAAAACTACAAGATAGTTATGTTCGCTTGAATGAAATTGAAAATTGTAGGAAAAATTTGGTTGTAAAAATGTTAGAGTGAACCTAGACTTTCTATGCCCCTCTCATGGTTGATTATGCTCCTTCGAAAAGAAACTAATGTTCACAATTAATCAAAAATGGAATTAGGCTCTTTGTAAAATAGAATTTGTAAATATATAGTTTTTTATATATAGTTTATTTTCCTTTTTAAGGGAAAATTACACTCATAAAATACAAATGAGATCAATTCCATAACGTGGAACATAAATAGTGGATATTATTTGGGTGTTGCACTTTGACCTGTGCAAATTGTGCAGTACATGCTGGTATTTAATTTTCACTTTTTTATTTCCAAATTTCTATTGATGTCTTTGTCTTATATTACAATTCAAGCACTATCGAATTCAAAATCTTGACATCATTTGTGGTTTGGTCTTAACCTTTAAACCTTTTGGATTTCCCCATTTTTATTTTGGCCTCTTTCAATAGAAATTGAACTCATGTGAAAAGTGTGAGTGGGATCGATACAAAAAAGTAGAAAACACATATCAGATAAATATCGATGGTTTTTTCCACATCACCTATTACCCTACACCCAGCCTTTTTCCCTGCAAGTACTCAAGCTTAGATATGTAAATGGGGAATACAAAGTGACAATAAAGTGGAACACAGATAAAGGACAATTATCGATGATTGTTTAAATGTTTCATATTTCCTTGCATCTGATCAAGCTTAGGATTGTAAAGTGGAAGTAAAAATTGCTCCAAGAAGTAATAATTTTGTGTAGTGCTAACCCCAAAACAAAAAAATAAAAAAAAACTAGTAGTTTTGCATGTGGTAGAGTGCACATTTCGTACGAGCCGCCTTTTGTCGGTCTCTTCCTTACCTACGCCAGTTCTTGAAGATTTTGGACAGTGACACATCTTAAAAGCCTTCTCAGACCTGTCATTTTCCTTGCACAAGAATCCAAGAGCTTTATTTGGGATCCAAGGCATGGGTCATAGCGAAATCCAAGTTAACGTTGAAAATTTTAGCAGTAATTGGATAGTTGCAGCGAGATTAATTAAATAGAATTATTACGTGGTGAGTGGAATAGTTGTTATATTGACTAAGACATTGAAAGTTTCCTTTTCTACTATCCTGCTTATGTTTCTGCAAGATTTGTCTCTTGCACTCTTCCATGCATGCCCATTTTTTCCTACAATTTACTCCCTCCATGTGCCAAACCGTGAGCTCTAGAAAAGAGTATGGACATCCATCAAAGAATAATGGAATTCTGATTTTCCTTTGCCAGCTTCCTCCCAGCGTGCACTAAAATGGGGATGATTTCCTTCCCAACACAACATAGTCCTAGCCTCATTCTAGTCAAAAAACATTTTTTGAAATCACCTCACCAAACTCTGCCAACAAATTCCTTAGAAAAAAATTTCAATTCGATAGATTTGAGCCTGATAGGATTCAGTTATCTTAGTGATCAAAGGAAGAAATGAATATATCTCTGAGGATTTTAGGTTTTGATACAGGTTTTTGTTCAGTCCTAATTATGTTTCTGATGTTCTTTTTCTCTCAGGGATAATCCTCTAGCTTAAAATAAAAACTTTGATATCTTATGGGGGAATGATAATATTAAATTGCAAAATAGTGGAGAGACATCCCACCTCAGTTTGTATCAAGAATCAAGTTCTGGTTTTTCCTCCAGACATCAATACTTATTTGGGGTCTTCAACATGAAAATTAAATCTTCAAAATATAGGCAATACCTTCTAAAGCTTTGGATGGACGAGGATGACATGTGACAGATGCTCAATCTACAAATAAATGTCTCTACTTTAAGAGTTGTACAGAGGAACCTTCTACCTATTTCCCTACCTCTTCCCACCCTCAATGAAGATGTTGTTGGAATAGATCAAAAGACGGATGAATTCATTAAACAACTTGATTGGAAAAGAAATGAAATATTTCAAGTAAATGTGAAATGGGGAGTTGTAAGTGCACACGATTTGTTTGACGAAATTATTAGTAGAGGGATGAATCCTAGTGGAGTGCCAGTGAAACCACATGGATTACCTCATACACTAAGGATGCAAATATATCCCAGGTATGGTTCATCTCTCATAATTTTTGCTCTTTATTTTTTCTTTTACAACGGAATAAAATTTTAAACCAAAGGATTTTCATATACTTGATTTTATTAAATAAAATTGTTTTAAAACAATAAAATGTTATATTGTAACTTACAGGATCTAATATTCCTCGGTAAACAATGAACTTAAAACCTCACTTCGTAATGATCTAGCAATGTCCCAACCAAACTAGATTGCTACAATACCCCTTTTTATTGACAAGATGAAGTTGGCTTCCTGGTAAATATGTTGACCACTTCTTTGTTTAAATAGATAAATTGTGATTTTCGGATACTCGTAAAGATAAAGAAACCTTTGTAACTCCGAAAAGGGAATGTTAAGCTTCTATCATGTACCTTGTTATGTGAGGATTCACTTCAATCTTTGGATCAACCTCAAACGATCATTTGTGATATTTTTGACACCCTACTAGGAGCACTATTACACCATTTTGCAGTTGTAGGAAACTACTAAAACTAAAAAGTTCACTTTCATTTTGAACCGCCATTTGAACCCTAAGCAAAAAAATGCTTATCTACTTTCACAAACCTCTAGTATTTTTACTAGATAATTGCGTGGAACCTTCAGTTTGGGGAAAAACAATCTTCTTGATAGTTTGGTAAAGGCATTTTGTAGGCCTCCGATCATAGTTTGACTAGGTCAAATTGAACCAATTACGACCTGTGGCTCAAGAAAACATGTCGTCATTTGAAAACCATTTTCTAGTTCTCAGTCCCTTCAACTCTGATTAATTCTTCATATATGGGGGAACTGTTATCCAAAATAAGCCCCATGCTTATTTTGGATAACTCCTCCTCCTTCTCCTTTGCTGGAACTTAAATGAATTTGTGGCACGCTTCAGGTACTCAAAAGATTCTAGAAATGATCCCATCATATAGGATTTTTTCTCGCCTTTCTAGAAAGGTAAAATTTTCCTCCTAACTCCTTGTATTTCTCAAGTTATGGCTCGGCTAAGTTTTTGAGAGAAATTTTCCCTGAGAAGGCCCGCAACCAATAGGAATGCACCATGTGGCAGGGCGGAATGGCGGGTCAGTGGGGGTAAGTTGAAAAAATTGCCAAAGGGCTCGGCAGGGGGCAGAAGGAGAAATTTTTGCCCGCAGACCAATAGGAGGCTACCACATGTCCAACCGGAGGCAGAAGTCGGAGGTGCGGAGTAAATTTTGGCTCTTTGCCAAAGTAGTCGAAGGGTGCAAAGAGAATTTTTTGCCCAAGGGCCCGCGGACCAATAGGAGGTCACCACGTGTCCAGCCGGAGGCAGAAGTCGGAGGCGCGGAGTAAATTTTGGATTTTTCCAAAGTAGTCGGGGGGTGTAAAGGGAAAATTTTGCCTGCAGGCCCGCGGAAGAAAGAAAATTGATTAAGGCCCATGCCAAATCAAAGTGTGCCACTCGTTGGCGGAGGTCGGAGGCACGGAAGAATTTGATGAAATTTTTCAAAGTGGTTAAAATGGCGCAAGGGAAAAATCTGACCCGAAAGCCTGCCAAGGTGGAAAAGGAAAAATTGGAAGTGCATCCCCACCAACCAATGAGGAAGTCACATGTGTCACTGGGATAGCAGAGCTCAGGGCAAAGTTGGGAAATTTTCCCAATGAAAAATCAAAGGATGGAAGCAAGGTTTGGGCCCGCGTTTCCATCAGTGAATAGGGAGGCACCATGTGGTAACGGAGCGGCGGGGTGCGGGGATTTTTGGGGAAATTTTCCCAAATTCAAAAAAGGGAAAATTTTAAAATTTCGGCCCGCCAATCCATTTTTTCCCTAATTTAGCCCTAAATTTTTAGAGGGCCATATCTTTTGATCCAAAGCTCATATTTTCACATTCTTTATATCATTGGAAATCTAGTAAAATTCTCTACACGTTGGAGGGTTCAATTTTGTATTTTGATGGAGATTTGTTGGAGAAAAATGGAGAAACGTCCCTGGCATGCAAAAAACGTAGAAATGGTTACCAACCACCAAATTTAATGAAGTATGGGTCGTTTTTGGATCTGCAGAGCAATGTACTTCGAAGTATGGGCTTTTCCATGTGAACCCATCATTTTATAGGCTAATTACAAGAATTTTTTGGTGGTCGGAGTTGTAAATCAAATTTGCCCGCGTTTTTACACTTTTCTTCATTTTGCTTCGTGATAAAAGCTAGTTTTGGCTCATTTGTAAAAGTTGTTCATCTTTTATGCTCTGCCCTCCCTTCTTTTCTTCCCCAGGGTTGAAAATGGAGTTAGAACCTCCTTCTATGCTCTGTAATGGCATTTTTTGCCTTTTACCATTAAAATGATGTTCTGTGTAAACTTCTAGAGCCACAAAAATGTGTTTTGTGATGCATATGTCCATCCTTGCTCATTTTTTGCTTGTTTTCTTCTTACCTCTCTTCATTGTAGGTATTTGTGCATGTTTGAATGTTCATTGCAGGTTTGGAGTTGTGTTCATGGAGTTTTGGAACATTTTTTGTGTGAAATCTATCCTTGGGCCTATGATGCACTTGTCCATCCTTCCCATTTCTCACCTCTTCTTGTTCCATGGCATTTTTTATAGATGTTCAGCATTTTCCTTCTCTGGTGTATCACCATTTTAGTGTAGGCTTCTATTTTTTCTCTTTTTTCTCTCTCCGTGTCTCCTTAGAAGTTAGATTAGGTTTAGATTAGCTTGCTTGCACTAGAATATCTTGAGGCAAGTAGTTTAGGAAGAGGAACCAGCCTTCTCTAGAGAGCTTTCCCCATTTGCAAAGGTCCCACACTTCTGGAGAGCTCAATTTTGTGCATTCACACCAAATGACATTGCCTTAGAAAAGTAGATCCACAAGTCATTTTAGGGGTGCTGTGAATTTATACTAACAGGAACTTGTAGGAAATTTATCATCGAACGTTAGTTATGGACGTGGTTTTCTGAGCCCTCGAACTAACTTTTAATCATTTGCAACTAGGCCAATTTTGACCAATGGCCCCAGAAAACTAGTCATCAATCATAAATCATTCGCCGGTTCTAAATTTTGTCAGTTCCTATGAACACTTGGTATATAGGTGGACACGTAGAAATCGGAAGATAACATTTGAAACTGGTTTCTTAGCCTCCGAGCTTGAATTGAACATTTTTGTAGCTAAAAAAAACGTAAAAAGAAAGTTGTAGGACCCTTGTTGGGTTACCAAACCATCGTGGAAACTTTTTGACACTTGTAAATAACTTTTTAGAACTCTATTTTGTGGCTTGTTGTGTGAAATTTAACTTTTGGTAAAATAGTGTTTCTCTCTCTTCCCTACCTCTTTCTCTCTCCTTTGTTAAGAAATGAAGTGAAATGAATTGAAGTAAATATGTATCTCCAACCCTTGTTCCTTTCGAATGCAAATAATATTAATATTATTATGTAAATGGGAAACTAAAAACATTAATTATGCTAGATCTAGGTGGATGTCATGCCAGCAATTTATCGTTGATTTCATGCTCACATGTTTTTGCAGGATTCAAGTAAGATGGCGAAACAACGTGGGTGTGATTCATTGTATATTGTTATAATTTATGTATGTTATTGTAAAATGTAATATTTATATTGTATTGTTATGTTACAGTAAAGTTTATTTATTAAAATTTGGCAATATGAATGAGATGTTAGTTTGAGGAATGCTTTGGGAAATGCACATGTAACTAAATGTGTCCTTTTGAGTCATATTTACCTATGGGGAAAAGAGGGTTCGATATATATATGTTAAATGAAACTATAGAGGATATTTCAACATCTTAGGAAGTTACTGAAAAGGTTTATAATTGAAGTTGTGTAATATTTTAGATGTCAGGGTTTAAAATGTTCATCCACACATGTTGTGTTATTTTGATCCTCAAATTTTGTATTGTAAGAAGCCTATATGTATGTTAAATCAAATTTGAATTTAAAATATTGTAGTGCATTTCCAATGTTCAATAGACGATTAATTAATTAGTGTGTTGTATTCTTACCTTGTAAATGTAATAAAGAGGTCTAAATGAAACACTCAACCCTAGTATAGGACTCGTGTATAACTACCTTTCATGCACGAATCCTTTTAGTTTAGGATATTGTCGTGAACCTTAGGATAAATTTCAATCTCTACACTGAAAATTTCATCCAGAGTATCGCATGGATCTTCTAGAAAAGTAACCGTGCATAAGGATACTTGTGTTGTAACTTCAATCCAACATCATAGCTTGAGGTACATAAGAACACCTAGTTTAAGTCATTGTCCTGGTAAGTATGTCATTGTCGTCGAAAGAACTCAACGGTTAGGACATAACCTATACAAACTTTATCTGGAGTAAGTAGAACTAACATTTCCTTAGAATCCTAGTGAACTACCAAGTCTTACTGAAGTTAGATCTAGAATTAACTTCATCATTGAATGAATTCCTTGTGGGATCCAGACGACACAAATGGAGCTAGTGAAATAGTTCTACTATGACTTAAACTCTTGTTAATGATTTCTTTAGTTCCTTTTAGCTACATGTGTTAGTTTGACTAGTGACAAATATAGCGGCTTCACCTTTTCAAGGGTTTATAAATAAATATGTTTTCACACCTTAAACTGATCCGTATAATAGGGCGTAGAGCCCTGAGTGCAAATTGGAATTTAACTAAACCTAGTTGATTAGGGGTTAACTTGGGGTATCAAGTTCGGGTAAGTAAGACCTTGCAAATGAAATTGATTTCAAAGTTGTTGAAAAGAGAACCTAGCGAAGGCTCAAAATCTTGGTCTTCAGTAATCCCTTGCGAATGATCTCTTTTAACATTAAGAATAAAATAAATTTTACATATAGTATCGTGAAATGCAGACAACATGGGATTTACCTTGAACACAAATCACGTGTACCTTTCAGCTGTAAATCCAATAAGGGCTTCTCAATAAGCACATTCTCCAATATCCAGAGGAAAATTACCGGGCGTGAAAATTTTTGACTAGTGGAAGTGATGCCATGTGTTAATGAGACCATAGTGCATTGTAAGAGTAAATCATATAAGAGTAAAAGTGAGATTTGAGGTTAGGAATAATGGACCACTCTTGGAGTCCTTATAACTCAATTAATCATTTTCATGTGTTAGAAAGAATATGAATTGCCTTGGTGAGATCAGCGCAATTTCAAAAGAAAGCCCAAAAGATTTATATAAATCTAAATAAAGTTTCACCAGGTCACCAAATGTTGAATGGAATCAACAAGTTATTGAATTATATTAACTATGGTAGGGAAATAAAGATACTGTGATCAAACAATGTTTATGTGGGAAAGGTATCTTGAATCTAAACATCCCGTAATCCTAATATTTCTTTCTTGACATCACGCTAGATTCACATTGTGTAGCAAGGGAAAAATTTAAACATTGAATAGTCAAATGTTTGAGAGGCATAATCTTAACATAAGAATGAGAAGATTATGAACTTTGCATGCAATTTGAAATATGATAAATAATTATGTAAGTTTTGAATAATTTCATAAGGGATAAAGGACCAACTTAAATGGTCAAACTGTAAGTGGAATGTGAAATGAATTTAAGAACTTATGGGTGGAAAAAGGATAAAATCATCCTTGCACAATAATGTTATTGGAATGTTAATCAGAATTAAGATGTAATCATGGTAATGATGTGTTGTGGGTTTGCCAATCCTTGAGTCCCTTTCTTGTGGTTGGGTCTTTGCTAGCATTTATTCATTGGGAAAGAGTAGCAAACATGTATATGGTGTTGTCATGTGTCTATGTGACTCGATGACTTATGTAAGTGTCTTATATATTGTTGAGTTTCTCTACTTAGAGCCCTTGTGGTGTTGTCTAGTGAGCCATGAAAGAAACAAAACAAAAAAATTATCGTGTTATCTTAATAGTTGTAATTGTAGTGCGTAAAAAATGAGCGTAAAACTAATTCCATGGGCATTCCAACATGGAGAATCTGATTGGTCTTTAACTACCAGATTAGATTTTATTTTGGGATCCTTTAAACAGGGAAATTAGAATCGACATATCTGTAGGTGGACTTGTAGAGGGGCAAATAACGGATTGATAGTGGTTGGATCTTTCAATTTAAGCATTCAATAGCATATCTCAATGTGTGAGTTATAGTATGGATTTGAATTCTTCCCTCTTGCTCTCTCCTATTCTTCCTATATATTGTAATGAAAGGGCATATTCAAAGGGTGGTCCGCATTGTTTCTCCTCTGCCCCCTCTCTAATTGTAATTCACACTTACAGTGAATAATGCACTCAAGTCTATAGCCTCCTCCCATGGCTTTGTACACGCTGGAATTTTCTTTCCAATTGCCCACTCAACGATGTCTCTCTTGTGAACTCATGGAGCAATCAAAATATTTCAATTCTTGACTCCATCCCCTTTGATGCATCCTTCCTACATTTCATCATTTCTTCTTGCCTCTCATCGTGGCAGGAAAATAAATTGTGCACACTAATTTTGATGTCTATTACAGATCATGGGAGTATGTTATTCTAGAGTGGGCTTTCGGAAAAGAAAATGCAAAATGTTAATGTGTGAATGTATCTTTGGATCTGAATTGCACGTGAATCTATCCATCCTCTCCACTTCTCACCTCTCTCAGACCAACTAACTAAGAAAGTCGGATTTTCTATGATTCAACAGACTTCCTTCTCTGGTGTATCACTACTTAGTGTAGGATATTTCACGTTACATTTCATACCCAATCTCTTTCTATCCCCTATGGAATGCGCATAGATTAGGATATACATAGGCACATGATCTGCACTAGAGTAGGCTGGTGTGGCAAGTAGCATTTGAGAGCATGGGTATTGTTTTGACTGACTTTATCTGCCCACAACCCTGTCCATCTCAAGTTGATCCATCATCCTGCAAGTCCCACAGCTTGAAGAAGATGGAGGAACCGATGACCACCGCCACCAGAATTAATGTACAATCATTTATTTGAGGCGATAAGAACCACTTCACGTTACCCGGGCCATTAAGGGGTGTAACGTGTGATTCAGTGCACGTAACAAGTTTTGAAGCACACCCAGTTGGATTATCTGAGCAATCCTATATTTTTCTCATCGTTTCCAATTCTGTGTCATTATCAACAACAAATATTAAGCAAACCGTCTTCCCGCAACTTAACAGTTTATGGACATGCCCATGCATTGGGACATGATCATGTTAGCACCTTACCACTTCATCCGAATAATGCCAGGTTGGTCGTGTTCCTGTTAAGCGTCATCCCACTTTTAGGAACTTTGCAAGCACATATGGAGACTCCATCTGTGTTTTCAACTTAACCCCATGTCTGAAGTTGCAGACCTTTTCCATCTATTTCCAAGTCCAGATTCATATCACTTGTTTATTATCCACAGTCTCCCATTATATTATTCCATTCCTTGACAGTTGTACACGGGTCATGAATTCATTCCATTCATGGATACTTACACTTAAGAACATAAAGCGTATGATTTTTAACACTTCCAATGCATTATCCCAACTAAGTCTAGATCAACATTATCAACGTGAGAGGTTTGAGACGGTTTCTTCATTTTTTATGTGTACCAATACGAGTAGGTTCATCTGTCAGACTTGGCCATGTACCTCGACCCTCAAGATATCCAAAGGACAAGATACAACGGTGTCAGCTTACTGTGGAGAATGTATGAAGTTCTGTTGGATGACAGATGCAAAGGATGGAGGCTTTAGCTATGAAAGAGATCCAAGGGTTCATCATAGATGAAGGAATAATCAGGATATGGTTTCAGGACACCTTGTCCATGGTGAGGTCCTTTTCTAAGACATTACATCCCTCAAGAGAAGCTTTGGTACTTCATGGTTGAAGTGCATTATTCCTCAACTTACACATTAGATTGGGGATTTATTGAGGCCTATGAGCTGGGCACAACACAAAGCCTACAAACAATGGGTAAGTCCATTTACCTCCTTGTCCTACATATAACAATAAATCTCTTCCTCAATCTAATTACCATTTAAAACTGGCAGTGTGCATGAGTACAATTTCCTCACCCATGTGAACGCCCAATGGTATTTGAATTATCTTCTCCATAGTACTTATCTGTCCACCCCATTTTAAGTCGCATTAAACATGAATACATTTGATGCCGTTTCCCATAGTTAATCATTCCCTCCAAATAAACAAGAAGTTCCACTTCCCTCACCACCCATAAACATTTAGGAAATATTGTGTTGAACCCCAGCTTGCCACTCCTCTTGCTTGGTCCCAAGTCCATGTTGTTGAAGAGAATCTTTTTTGTCCAATCAAGGACAACATGTTGAGAAGGGGATCCCATTGATAGAAGAAATGTAGGAAAAAATATGAAACATTAGGCAATACCAGATGTTCTATGTTTACATTTAAGATCCCCTTGATGGTTAAACAAATTTGTACAGAGGAGGTAAAGGTTACAAGAGCCAATGGTGGCTAAGGTTGAGTTTACAGTAGAAGAAGAAAAGTATACAAGAAGAAGAAGATCAACAGTCTGTTTACTCTAATTGAAGTGTCCCTAATGGCACTTTTTCTGAAGAGGATGTTGATTTGATCTAGGATGCACAACCAGTGGAGGAGGAAGAACAACCTGCTATAATTCCCATTGAAGAGGAGAAAATGGGAGAGATCATATCATAGTTGAAGCCAGTTAACAAAGAAATCATCAACATGATGACAAACACGCACTAAGTGACATACACATCATGTGCGTTCATAATATCACAATTACGACATCAATCACATCATGCTTATACCACATTACTCTTCCGATATAAACCACTACCATGCAATACCATCATCTCCATGTAACACTATCATGTACACCATCATCATCATGTAATACCATCATAAATCCAATATGGCCCATAGGTTCGAGAGCATGAACCTCCGCTCTGATACCAAATGTAACGACCCAACAAGATTAAACAACACAAACAACACAGTAGATATACAGGATAACTTTTTTTTTTACTTACTTGACACATAACATGATGCGACATGTCGTCACCAAGGATCACAACTAACACTGTGAACAACTTAATACAAGGATGGCCACAAAGGTAGCAGAAATGTTCACACCCACCAAGGATGGTTTACTTTTCTATTTGACAAAACAACATAAGAATCCACCACATAACACACCTACAGATAGAGCAAGCCACAATGAAGAAATTATTGAGGTTATTTATTTTTATGTAACCTCTTTCGAATAACTTCAGTTTTCTAAGACTCTAGATATGATTTGTACAATTCATCTTACCAACTGAGTTAATTTCTTATACACTGTAGAGAAGTTCACTTAAATTCTTCACTATTACGACAATAGAATTGTTTAATTCCATTAATTTAAGAAAAGGGAATAATTAAATTCCACAAGGCTATCTGTCCATACTTAGGCTACTAGAACTTGTTCATTACCTTGCTACAACAAGAACATCGTGTTCAACAAAATCAAGAGGAACTTACAAAGTATCCTGGGAAAGAGTTAGAGGGAGAAGGTCGAGTTAAATTCCTCTTTAAGACGTCATTAGTTATTACCAAGTATTTAATTGGAGCTTGGGGTTTTTTACGTAATTATTAACACTTTTACTTAGGCTTAACTGAAAGAGTTTATCCAAAGGAAACTACTTACTTTCAAATAGGCGGTGAGATAAGATTGTGTGGTTTCTAAATTTTCTTTCTCTTACTTGTTAAATCTTATTAGAAACTAACTATTGTTTTCCTTCGGCTTGTTTTAGGCGTTCACCAAAAAGGAGTAGTGTTCACTAGTTTAGCTAGGGATATCAATGTTATAAAAATTTACTTTACAAGGATAGTTTCACCTTTGAGTACTTCAGGAATCTCTTGTTCTCAAGTAAGTCATCTCTATATTAATTTATCTGAATACACATATTTAGTTAACTTCTATAAGGGTTAACCATTCCATTTAATTTTACTTATATCACATCATTACAAGGTGTCAGAGAGTTTTGACTTAACACTTTATTCTCAAAAACAAGGTTTTACAATACTTATGCCAATGTAATGATTGAATATCATATCTCACCAAGGTAAGTAACTAGTCTAACAACAAAAAAGGGAAAGAACACTTCACCACGTAGTTTTTCCAAACATACAACGGCAAGAGATCTTCTAAACTCCTTGTAAGCAAAGTTACAAAATTTACAATGCATTGAACTTTCTACAAGAACTTCATAATTTTGAACTGATGAAACTTTTACACTCTTTTCTTTAATCTACTCGCATAATCCATCTGCACAAATATTATCTAGAGTCAGTTCGCTAGAACTGAGCATGATAAGATATAAACCTCACCTAATAACTTATGTCATCTAGTATTTAAATAAATGAAAGTTTGCAATACTCCTTATCAAATAATTTCTAACATACATTTAAAACTTAACTTCACATCTCATGATAATACATTTCATACTCATTAATGTTCACTTCCTTAAGATCTACTTACATAAGAACAAAATTCCAAAAGAGACTAGATAAACAACCTTAACCATGCAATTAATCATACTTAAATTACAGTAATAATAATGACGCTCACCTAATACCCTCGACCTACTTCACATATATAAGTGTCTAACAAGATTATCTTTCAATTAAATAAAAGCACCAACGACATTAAGTTTAAATATTAAATACAAGTATCATTCTTACATTATTCATCGATATTACCCAAGTATCAAACCTTCATAGATAATCAGTGATATGTAAGTATAATTTAGATATTTATCCCGCAATTTTAAGATTATACTTACGTTAACAAAGATTCCACCAATCCTCAAGTTCATATATTATTTAGGTATCCTTTTGGTTGCTTATTCCATGTCTTATATATTTCTTCTAGTAAAAGAGTCCAACTCATAAGAATGAGTTATGATCAACAATACTATCATCTGTTGGTAATATGCCAAAGATACATTTGACTAGCTATGATATGCAAGTGTGGTCCAAGCCACTATAAATACAAGTATCAACATTATCTCAACTCCTGATTAAGATGCAAGTATCAATTTTTAGCTAACATAATAATCATCGTAAATGCCAGAAAATATTCCACTCGTTAACCAAGCATTGAAATAACATATTTATCCTTACTGGTTACCTGATAACATAATATTTCCTATTATATAATTCAACCTCCACTTGCATACCCCAATTTATGGGTATTAATAATTGTTATATAAAATGAAGTTAAATAATTTCAGGTGGACTTATATCCTTACTGTCATACATGGTATGCACAGTCCCATTATGGTAGCTGTCACCTTTACTTAAGGCTATGCATGAATCCATTTTAGGGTAGTTATCTTAACTTCCCTATTCATCTATTTTCCTACCAAAAGGTATTTCGACAAGCTTCAAGGTCAAAGTATAAGATAAATTTAAAATTTCATATTTCAAGCATTGCCTGAATTCATATGCATGAGGGCATCACATATCAATCAAACTTGAAGAATGAATGAGAGTTCGATGTATCCAATATTACTTTAACCGATTCGAAGATCCAAGTAGTGCCTCAAAAATTAAGCCAAATAATTATCCACACAGGATAATGACTTGCGTGCATAACATATTCGTAAAGGTCATAGAAAACCCATTAACACATGCTTCAGGAGGGTTCCAATCTAATAATAAGCTCATAGTAATAATAATAGTAGAGGGCCTGGTGAGGGGTTTTCAATAATCCCCAAGGTAAATGATAATCAAATGACTCAGATGGAGCTATCTAGAAAGACCAATTAAACTTGTATGACTCTTCCCAAATAGAAGCCCCCCCCCCCAATCCTAATGGGAGTTTATATTATTATAAATCCACAATAAAACCCAAATACAGTCATATCGGAAATTCCTTTTTTCAAGCCATGTTCTACATAATATAAACAATACAAGCAAAATTATAAACCTCATTCACGCTCCGTAATATTTCCTACAAAAACCATCATTCGAAGGGAGAATCAAGGCAAAAGATAACCCAACATTATAAGATCAGCAGGAAAGAATTGATGTAGAGATTTCTTCTACTCAAATAGTAAATAAGATAGACTGTAAAGGAGGAGAGATCAGTTCATGCAATTATGATTAAAAGTCATTTGGAAAATTCATCTCTTTTTTAGCATCTCTTTCAAGAAAGGAGTCAATATGTGTAAATACGTGTTATATGATATCCAGAGTCCAAACGCTATCTATTTAGTAAAAAAAAAACACATCCACATTCCAAAAGAAACCCACATCTACAGCATTCGAACAAAGTTGCAGATATTGATTTATCTAAATGCTAAAAGAAATAAATCATTAAGAGAGAGGGTTAGAGCTTATCATGCCTGTTTTAAACACTATATCTCATGGCCATGCCCGTGCAGACCCCTTCTCCCAGCAGTCCCAAAATTATTTCTCCACCAAACTCATGCTTCTCACCCACACGGTGTCCCAAATACCACGCAAAAGAAACAATAACCATTCCGGTAAACTGCATAGACACAGGCAAAGGTTTTTGAGTTTGGCCTCACTCCTGCCAATTCCATTTCTCGAAAAAACATCAGCGCCTCCTCAAAGTGCCCATTCTGTGTGAATCCCGCAATCATTGCATTTCATGAAACCAAGTTTGGTCGAGGCATTTCCTGGAAGAGTTTACGAGCTTCATCAATAAACCCATTATGAGCAAATTCCGCAAGCATGGCATTCCATGAAACCACCTCTCTTTGAGGCATTTCCTGAAAAAGCTTGAGGGCTTTATCAACAAACCCCTTTTGTACGAAACCTATTATCATCGCATTCCAAGACACAACATTTGATTGAGGCATTTTCTTAAACAGCTACAAAGCTTCATCGACATATCCATTCTATGTAAACCCTGTAATCATCAGAGTCCATGAGCAGACATCTCGTTCAGACATTTTTTCAAACACTTTCCGAGCATCTACCAGGCTTCCGCACTTGACATACATGTTTATCAACGTATTTTGCACAAGCCTGGCTTTTATAATACCCGTCTGAGTCATGTGAGCGTGGATTCATTTTCCATGAAAAAAAATTCCTCCATTAACATTTTTACTAACAATAAACTTGGAGCGCACAAGCAGAACGGCATATCCAACAACGCAAACAGGGATGAAAAACAAAGGAACATTATATATTTTCCTGCTATAGATACCCAAGTATTCCGACAATAAAATGACCAAAAGAAAAAGGAAAATAGTCCAGGCGTATAACCCTATAGGCTCTGAACATATGAACCGGTTAAATTTAATCATCTTCGACCACTCAGGAAGGAAAACAAACCAACAAATAACACCCACATCCCGTCTCAGAAGTAAGAGAAGAAAATGAATTTTTCAGGCCATAATACAAGTTCAAGGATAAGTAATCCTTCCAAACATCACAGCTAATGTTCATACGATGCATCCAAAAGAAGACAACCCAGACCACTTTCTCGCGCTCCTTTCCCCCCCCCCCCCCCCCAAAACGCATCAGGAGACAACAGAAAGCCACGTCCATACTTTGTGTTAACAGGCCCTCACCCACGGGCAGAGAAAAAGGAAAAAGGCACACGAGGAAGGAGAGATTGGATTCGCGTGTACAGGAGAAGGGATAGTCTGCAAGATTTTGCAACAACTGATCTCCACTGTGGTCGCCTGCAACCAGAACATCAGGATCAATACCAACGGTTCCTTGGGCTCGCCCTGTAGCAGCTGTTGCACTCAGCTCTCTCTGGGCCACTGATTTTCTGAGATAAGTTTACTTCTCTACCCTGTAGCTGCTGCATATCGCCAAAAACTTCCTCACGGCACTTTCCGAGGAGAATTTCAGTTCTGCGCTCCACTGAAGCTGCCTGTACAGCACGATTTTTGGAGACCCACACCCACCCTTGCAATGTCAGGCGACAGACCTTCATTTCACCATCAATGAATCCACTGTCCAGAACACGCCAAGGAGGAGCAGGTCAAAATGAGGTGACAGGGTATAAATTATGGTAGGTTGGTGACAGTTAGTATGTTTGAAAAATGAAGATAGTTGGTGGAGGTGCCCAACCACACACCACTTGCCAAAAAGAACAAAACAGCACCCTCCCACGGAACAGCTTCTCCTTCACACCAGGCAGGCCGCAAAAAAGGAAACTTATGCCCAGCGTGGCATTACACGGATAGTTAATCTCTAGGCCATTTTAATCGGCAATTGTCTTTGATTCCCTCTCGAAATAGGGGGTATGGGAATATGTAATGGGTTGGAGGGATCCCAACATGGACCGTTGTATCTATCAAATTTGAAAACAACAAATAAAGGTAATGTTGGTAGTGGCATTGATGTGTCGTAGACAATGTTAGTGGTTGTTCCTATAGCACCATTTACGAGGCCTGCATCAATTAACCAGTTCATCTAAAAATCTCCAATCACTAAAGTACTCAAAGAAAATAACATATCCTCTAAATATAACTTATGTTGAGGCAAGGATGTCATTGTCTTGCTTTAATAGATGTGTTGTCAGAAAAAAGCCAAGGTCAGGATAGGATAAGCAATATTCCTCACACTCCTAATTTGATTTTGGGAAAATAGGTCCCAAATAAAAACATTAATGCAAATGGCTAGTTGAACAAATTGTTACAAATGATAATGATGGCGGCATGAATGTGAATGTTTGTCAAAGATGCCTCAAATTTTTCTTATGCCAAGTCACTGCATTTGCTATTCCTAACCCTACACATTCAGAAAATTTTTCCATGGCAAAGATAATGTGGTAATAGTCTACAAGCACACCAACCTACACAAAATCAGGAATTGAACAAGTTGGTAACGAATGGAATTGTAAACTGTCATAGTATAGAGCTTTGTGTTGTGGTTTCCAATACATATATTAAACCTCCACATGACATACTAATAAATCAATGGAGAAAGTTTGAGCCTTCTAGTGTTGATTTATATATTTTAAGTTGCATATATTATAAATTGGTATGCATATTTTTTTGGTTTTGTTGACAAAAGAAGCAACGTAGAAACAACCATATATGACACCAATTATATGGTTAAGTCTTCAATTATCTCAATATAAGGGTTATTCAGAAGTAGGCATCAATCCAATCTAGAGCATTTATATAAAGGAGAGAGGCACAAATTTAGTGCCACTGATCTTTTCCAAGCCACTTGAACAAAGTTGTCAATCTTGAAATCTAACACATGAATAAGAAATCCATTATGGGTTTAACGCCAATATTCTTAATAAATCCTACAAGTTCATATTCTGCAAATACAAAATTGAGGTATAGAAAGAATAGAATCTCTCAGTGTCTCTAGTAATAAGAGTTTTGACCAGTAATCAATATCAGCTATCAAATTAAGAAGAGAACCTTCTCCTATAAATATTGCATAGAATGCATGGCATATTAGAGGTATTGGAATTCATGTTTAAAACCAATCATATCATCATCGTTTGGATTACATTAATAACACCTTCTATAGAGAAACGTATTTGTGTTACTGTGTTGTATGACGAAAGACTAAATATTTCTACTAATCATAGCTCAACGGTAAGAACTAAAATTATTTACACAAAATTGGAGGCCATGCGAGCTTTATGTAAAATTTCTTCTAAAGTGCAAGAGATTCTTAACAACTTAAACCCTAAAATTATATAAAAGTGCTGAGATTATTGGCAGTAGAACATCAAGATGTAGTTTTCTTACTTACTCTTCAGGGAAGAAGGGTGCCTGGGTTGCTTCAGCAGTAGGTAGGAAAAAACAAAGCTCAGGGCCAAGCTCTTGTCTATAGTTTTGTTCTTGGAAACTCTTCTAATCATGCCAAAAAAATCATTCTCCTACTTGGTTTTGGTCTAGGTATTTGTTTATATTTATAAATTTCGATTCAGGATCTTTATTTGGTCTTGCTGGCTTGTTTATAGCCTTTGAGGTTCCTAGTCCAGTGAAAGAAGAAACCAAGCTATGGACTTCTTAAAGGAGTTTTGATTTTAGAATGCAGAGTGCTGAAATATTGTTGCAGAAAATTTAAAATCTTATATTCCTCAAGATTTGTTTTTACATCAAAATCATTAAAAGTATTTCCCAATAGCCATCCTAAAATTAGCACCATTATGGGTTAAATCAAACTTACAAACAGAGATAAATATGTAACCCTAATATCTTCTCATTTTACTATATACAAATTGATTGATCTGGCTTTGTATATGTACCTAGAGTGGGTTCAATGGTCTCTGAGAGGAAACTACTCCTTATCGTTGTTTTCTTTTTTGTATGCAGAAGAAGGTGGACGATGTTGAGGGTGTTGTCGAAGAAAGGGAGGCGTTAGGTGACTATCATGTGCAGTTGCACCATATGCTAGATTCGTAGAAGTAATTACAAGATGCATTGAATTTAGGGGAATTTAAAAGGATTAATATAATGACAATAAAGTAATGTAATGAATTTTATGAGCATCATCTACCTCTTGTCAACTGAGGCCTATACTTATTTCAATGACATACAACAAAAACTACTTCAGTAAAACGGTGTCTGCACTTGAACCATTCATCTCAAAAGGAATAATCCAATTCAACTATCTGCCTAGCTTGAGATTAAGGCAGAAAAGCTCTCTAAACGATGCTAGAAGGATATGTCTAAGATATCAGGGGGAAAAGTTCAAAAAACCAAATTAATTTGCTCAAATTAACAAAAGGGTGTAAATCATCAAAAATTGTTTTAAGAAACAATAAATATGAATAATCTTTCCAAGAATGAGAAATCCTTACAAGGAACAAACAACTTCAAATCAATTAAATGAAGAAAAGTTAGCCAAGGATGAGAAAAATGAAAGTGATATAGTATATGATATTAATTATCTTAAATTACAAAACGGACTTCAATTTATAGTAGATGAAACACTGCAAACAGAGGAGTGGGAGACTGATGGATCACATAGTATTAGATAGATCTAAGCAGTCAATCCAGGGAAAAGTTGCAAATGTCAATTTACAACATCTTAGTTACTTTGGAAGTTTTGTTTACAGTGTCTACAAATACTTTGGTTAAACAGGTTATGAATTTGAATAGAAGCCAAAATATCTGTTCTCGTCACAACGAAAACAAAGGATTTATTCAATCTAAAATATATATTCATAAGAATACTCCTCGCCTAATTGAATCACTGCATGTTTTGACCACATCAAGCAGTCCTCAACTTCTAAACTTAGTCTCCCATGCATTCCATGAATTGAAATAGCAGACTCTGTCAGTTCACATGTAGCAACTATGGTTACTTTGCTTTAATTGATAAAAATTCCATGCCCATGACAAGAATTAACTTGAATCATAAGTTTAGAAATTTTCCTTTCTAATAGTTTATTATAGTTTTGTATGACAACTTTGGACTTTATTTTCTACTAGTTTATCACATTAGAAGGAAAAAGAATAAAAATGAAGCCATCGGCAAGATAATCTGGGAGACATGAAAAAGAAATGAATCTAACCTTACACAAAAGCAAGAGGATTACACAGAAAAATAAGCTGTGAAAAAGACATAAAACCCTAAACAAACATGAACCGCCATCAAAGGGGGATTGTGGCTAATATTCTTAAATAAGCTAAACCAAAATTAACTTCAGCAAGCTTAATAAATTACAACCATACATAGAAAAATTGTTAAAAATAGTAAATATCTGAAAATAGCAAGAAAAAGATAAAATGTCATAAAATGTTCAAACGACTGTCAAATTTGACATAATCCTATGAATTTCTGCAAATCCCTTTCCCATAGGGGGACGCCTTCGACGTAAAAAGTATGGATTATATGTACCTAAATGCAAACTAGTTTTTATCAAAAATAGATTATACAGGAGAAATTATATGAATTTCTAACACTTCCCTTGATTTCGACCTTCTATTTTTTATCATTCCAGCACTGAGTCCAAACAATATTTTTTATACATTTCTGGAGTTGGTTATGTATCTTTGGATCTAGGTTGCATATCTTCGGAGCCAAGTTGTAACAATTCACTACGTATATAACCTTGATCATAGAAGCCCAAAAAACTCCTCAAATACTCAAATTCTTCTTTTCCTAAAGGCTTTTTAAAGATATCAAGAAATTGATTGATCTTGAAGTCAACATTGGGCATCAAAAATTCCCAAGATCTCTCAGAACCTGTTCGTTATGGAAGATCTCAGAGTTTGATTTCCAATGCATTTTGAACAGGCTAAAATGGACACTGTACACGCAAGATACCATATGGGAAAGAAAAAGAGTTAGTGGGAAAAATATAGGCACAGGTGACCCAACGCAAACAAGTCGATGTGGAATCAAAAAATGGCATTATGTAATAATGATGGAGTAAAAAATGAAGTTAGTTTGCACCTCCAATCTTTGACAAATGAAAAGGGGGTTTTTCATTAATGGTAAATAGTTTTTTGATGGGGACGATACCCTAATACACCCACAGGGTCAAAACCTAGATACAGCAAAAGAGCATGGAAGGAACAGGTCTAAGAAACTAGATATACAATAAAGCACCAAGAAAAAGGCATCAGAACTACCCAACAGAAACAAAACACATCAAAGAAGGCCCAAAAATAATCAACGACCTACTCACAGAAAAAGAACAACCTAGAAACAGTAGGCCTTCGACTTAGATACAACACTATAAAAAAATCAAGACAAGACTCATTCCTTGTCTGAAATGATGGTGGGTTTTAGTTTATTATGTCCTTTCCTCCTCTATTCCACCACCATCCAAACCTCATTACCATATTCCGCTATGATCGGAAGAAAAAATTCAAGATTCTTGATAGGAATGTGACCCTTAATGAGGGGAAATGAGGCACAATTCATCGTACATTTAGTAATGACCTCTTGGGTGGAAGAATCTTGTTCTGTCCCAGCAGGGACAAGATGTAGAAGCTCCTCCTCTAGAGGGGGAGCGTAAACCCTTGAGGGTTTTGATGGTTTCTCGACTAGGTCTGAATGGGAGCTAACCATAAGATCTTCAAGAAGAGAATCCTTCCACCATGCATTTTTTTCCTTGTGTCTAGAATGTCGAAAAGGGGGTTCTCGATAATAGGTCCCACTCTTGTTTTAGAGGGGTACCCAGCCATCGTGAAATTTTAAGTAGCTCATCAAGCTAAGTTGCAAACTGAGCTGACTAGAGACCAAGATGGCAAGTTGGGGTCGAGCTAATAACCGAGCTAGCAGGTGAGATAATGACCAAGCTAGAAAATGAGATAATGATTAAGCTAACATGTGAGCTAATGAATGAGCTAGTAGGTGAGAAACGATGGAGCTTGAGTTGAAACCGATTCAAAGAAGATCTCGTGATCGAGCTAATGACCAAGTTACATGACCAAACCACCACCCGTAGCCAAAGGTGAGTAAAATGGGATCGAAGTGGACGAAGCCACAATAGTCTTGGTGGTTACATGCTATTTCAATCCCTCACCAACCATCCTTATGCCAAATGCAACATTATTCCCCATAGCCAACAATGACCCTTGGTGTAGGAGTGGGAACTGGTCAATGGTATGGACACGAGGGGGAAGCTTAAGGAGGACGTGGCACAAGGAGATATCCAGGAGGAGAAGCCAAGTCAGTTGCATGCGGAATGACCGGGACGTGGAAAACTTGTGAGCCAAATGAAGAAAGTGAGGCAAAAGGGAATCTCAGAGGGTGCGCAACATGGCAAGCTCGTGGTTGGCAGTAGTAATGACACAAAAGGTAAGATTCCAGCCACCGACCTCCCTAAGAGAAGTGGGAGGGCTTAAGTAACTTGAGAAGCGTAGTTAGCAGTATAAGTGCCAAGGATATGCCTTCTATCTAAAAAAATTCCCAAACCCTAGTATATAAAGGGGTTTGAGGGCCATTCTAAAACACAATCAACAAAAACTTAATTCGAAGCTTGAGATGAACAAGAAAGGCTTAAGAATATTATTCAAAGGAATATAAGGCCTTAATTGAAGGCATTTAAATTTTTTAAAGGCTTATAAACCCTTCTTCTAGTGTTGATTTTTCTGAAGTACAGAGCAGAGAAGTTTCTTGGAGCACATGGAGGAGAACACATATGAAGGTTATATACTGGTGATTCAGATTCTTCAAAGGCATGATAAAGTCAAATATCGAGGAGATAGCGCTACTTGGAGGCTACAAATGAGAATCATTCATAGAGCCGAAAACTAACACCAAATCTGACTTAGCTTTGTGTAGAGACTGGAGGTTGTGCAATAGAGGAGAAGTAACCAGGAAGGGTTGAATTCATCTACCGACATTATTCTGATTCAGCTCTATGTATAGGTTGGTGGCCATGCGACAGAGGAGAAGTCAATATGAAGTGTGAAGCCGAGAGGTCGTGATGAAACATTGTGCAAGCCTTCTAAGACCAGTTTGGGTTCTGCAAGACCGAATGGCATTGAGTTCATGGTGGACCAGAAATTTGTTATAGTGTAATAAGTTTATTGGTACTTACAAATGGAATTTTATAATCAATCCATACATCATTTAACAAACCCGAATACGTAGACATATATCAAAATCCATTATCAACTTGTGTGTAATGTTCATTCTTTATTGTGTTGCATTTATTTTTAATTGATAATATTTTTGGGGTTAAAAAAATCAACATTTAAAATAATTTACCTATAAGGATTCATTAAGTAAATTTTTCAGAGTAGAAGAAAAAATATCTATTTAAGGATCAAGTTTGATATCAGAGAAGATTTTCTTGTCTGCAAACTTGCAATCTACGAAGCACATTTGGTATTAGATATGGTTTATCACTGGCGATAAATTTTAATTGTAGTGAAAATGGATTTTTACCAGTTCATCCAATGGCCCATTTTCCTCACAACATCGTGTACCATAATGTTTATGGTGATACTACATCATCGTGATCTAGCACGTCAAATTTTTGAATTGAAACAAAGAATGTAACTCCTACATTCTGCATTGCAAGAAGAACATCCATACTAAGGGATCCAAGAAGAATGGCATGGTCCTCATGTATGCGCACATTGCTTTATGAATGGGAATGATATGGAACAATGTTGGTATTTGTTCCTAGACCGAGCACCACGGTGGTTCTAACATAGAATGGTGGAACATGGAAATGCAATGGAAAATCCCAGTATCAGCCAATCTACGGTACCTATAGCTTGACACACAACAAATACACCATAGATATATGGTGTCAAGTTGACCACTCATCGAGATCATGTGAGGAAGTTTTGGAAAGCATTTACTCTTGGAATTTATAGAGAGTTATCAGACTTCCATGTACCAAGAGTGAAAGGTGACTTTTTCCCATATTACAATCCAACTCTGATCAACTAAAATTCAACTTTTTAACTTGACACAAGCGATATTTTTTTACCACGGATCTTATTGTAGAAGAATGGTATGGTTTCTATATTATAATGTTTCACTTTTTTCTTAGATTGTTCCTTTGAATGGTTGACGAAACAAATAGGGTAACGGGCATAGGAGGAATATATGTTCAAATGTTGGTTGATGGGTTGTTGCACACATATGACTTCTGAATCCACAGCTGACCATGAGAGCTTCCTTTTGGCTAGGAAGAACTACCTGTAATGAAAGCAAGACCACCAAAAAGCATTAAACAATATGGGCAGTGAACTACCTAGCGGGAGCTAGATCCGGGAAGTATGGTACTTCCTAGATGGTTGTCAGTCCACTGTTTTAAACAAATTAATGCTAGAAACAAATTAAATCCTATTGTTATTTTAAAATGATTTAGGTATCTCACTTAAAACACAATAAAAAACAAATCTAATCTAACAGGCTAAGCTAGAATAGAATCCACATGTCAAAGGGTTGGTTCTGAGTTTTGCAGGTATGATGAAGGTGTTGGGTAGGTCACAGCTGAGTGAGGGTGAGGTAAAATGGGGAGGATAGGTATTTGTTTAAAGTTGTGTGGGCAAACACAGAGACCAGCGTCGGTCAGGGGTGACCGACCGCTGTTAGGTACAACCGGTGCCGGTTACTGTGAAATATGGGAATGTCACAGAATGGGGTTTTGGGTCCCCTTTGTGATTGCACAAAGGATTTATTTGGTTGGGAGGAAGTATTAGGTGACTGGGGTAGGTTTTTACGAGTTTTTGATGGGTTTATGAAGGTAAAAAATGTTGGAGATGGTCAATAAGAAGCAAGGTGGACAATAGGTGGTAAAACAATGATGAAATGAATTAACCAGGAAAGTATGATATTATACTTACTTGGATTTTGTTTCTGAAAGTCTATGTGTGAAGGATGGAGGTGCTGATGATGGGTTTTGGAGGCTGCAAGTGATCACCAACTAGAGAAAATCTTTTGCATGGGATGCATGCACACTCCTCTTTTGCTTGGGTAGATCCAAATGTGGCTGGGATGGTTGTGTAAGAGAAAATGTTCAATCTCCTTCTTTGGATGTGAGTTCTTGTTGGAATTGACTCTCTGAAGATGCGTTATCTTTTTGAGATCTCGTTCTTACTCGTAAACTTTCTTGCTCCCAATGTTTTCCAACCTTGAGAATAAGGTGGTTTAGGAGTTAAAAAGGGGGAACCGACGGCGATCTGGCTTAACCGGCGGTGGTTAGGGGTAACCAATGTCGATCAACGCGGGATTTTCTAGGTTTACCCAACTTAGGGGAGATCCTCCTGATTTCCTTAGATCTCATGTCGTTATCCCATGGATTAGACTGGGAACTTCTATGAGCATGCAGGAATGTGGTTAGAGGAAGTGTAGGCATTGATTTTTTAGGGTTTGGGTAAGTCTTAGTTAGTTATGGTAACTTGCTAAGAAGAGGTCTTAGATTGAGTTGGCTTGGTGAGGTGTTTAAGTGAACTATATGTGTAGATATTATTTAAATAAGATATTTAAATAATAAATATAGTGAGGGTAAAGAATTAATTAAATTAAATTAATACTAGTGTGGTGAAGGGGGGCATGGCTAGGTAAAAGTGATGAAGGGTACTTATTGGTCGAGTTACGGAAGGGGATTGTGACCTAATTTTAGTGTCTACAGATAATACTGATTAATTGAGAAGTTAATTCGAAAAAATCTATATTTGAATAATATAACCAAAGAATAATTTTAAAATACATGGCTATAGTTAAACTTGATTAATTAAGGATTTAAAACGACACAATAAGAGACACGCGTTGAGATTTCATGGGTTTCTCCAAAAATTCTACTTCACAGACTCCATGTTGCAAAATTAACCAAAAATTAAACAATTTAGGGTTTGGACGGTCTGCGAAGACAAAAGACAAAGACAGGTGGAACAAGAATGGAATAACACTTGGCGACCATCCAATGAGTGAAGGTAGGAATGTGGCCAAATTCTGCCAAGCTTCTAGGAGATGGCTTTAGGCAGACGTAAGACCCCGGAATCAATCGGATTTCAAGAACTCTCGGGTTTGCAACAAAGACATAAGCCACGTCGATGGAAAGGCAGAGACAGGTGTCAATATTTCTTTGGGAAACAATATCTAAATTCCAACAAAGGAAAATAACATGTGAAATAACGTGGAAAAATTCTATTGGATCGCATACTAACAAACTCTGAAAAAAATTTAATAAAGTGGCAGGAATGATGGCTTATTCTTATTGGTTAACAATTGTCAAGACTAACAAAAGACCGATATCGCAAAATGTGAAGATACTTGGAGCTATTCTATTGGTTAAGGTTTCACATTGGACAAAACAAATTTAGCAAAAGTTTGAATTTGTGAAGAGCGTGGAGTATCCTTATTAGCTCGCGCTTCGTAATGCTCTGAAGGGTCTAATACAGTTCTAACATGGTGAAACTACATTGAGCATTTTGATTGGCTAAAGCTTTGTAACTAGAACTTCCCAATATAATACATTTCTTTTGATGTCGGGGTGGACTTAGAACCATGGGATTAACTGTATCTAAGGGAATATTTTGGGTTCATAGCAGAAAAGATAGAAAAATAGATAATGCGACCCTGAAAGATAGAAAACGGATAATTCAGCCCAAAGATGTCATTGAATAACAATATTATAATGCCAGTTAAACATATTATTTCCTATTATACATTAAATTATATAAGATATTTTTAAAATAATAGACATAAATATCAAAAATATGACAATTCGTTGTTCTTTATGAAACAAATATGTAATTACACAATATACATAACAAAATAAACAGAGTTCATTCACTTGCACGTTTTATCTGAATAAACAGAATACTTTCATATGCGCATTAGCAGAATAGACAGAAGAATTAACTTCCTTTCATTATTTTTTAGCAGAGATTACATAGTTTAACAGAGAGAGAACTTATCTGAGACAATAATCAAGAATTCTAATACCAAATTCCAATGCAAAGAGAGATATTATCTGAGTCAATTTATCAAGAATTCTAATACAAAATTCCAATGCACTCTCATGTTAATAGACACCAGATTATGGTCGCACTATGAGAGGAAATGTTATACACCTAATGAATTTTCACCTTGCCCTTGCCAGGAACCATCTGAGGTTGTATGTCGTACCCCTGGTTAGGACACTATTAGTGCCCCTCTCTCTTTCCCACCACCTACCTGTAACCTGGTCAGCCTTGGAATTTACTTCCACAGACTAAATTCACAAATTCCTTAAGACTCTTTTACAATTATTTCTCTTCAGAATGATTCATTCATAATTCATTTAATCCTTGTTCATGTTCATGTTCTCTGTTTACATTTACATCTTTTTTTATAATACATCATAGGTGGTTACAAACCAACACAATGGTTTCTACACCCTTTCACTTTAATTAAGAATCTTTAATCAAATGCTTGGAATATTTATTCTCACATTAATCAAATAGTTTATTACAACATCTTTATAAAGAATCTTAACTCAAACTTGTATTAACAAGTCTCAAATCAAACTTGTATTAAAAAATTTCACCAAACTTGTCTTTAACAATCCAACAAGTCTTTTAATGCTTTAAAAGTTTCAGGGATTTAGTGACATGACATTTCTCCCCCCTTGAATCAGTTGTCGTCCTCATTAGTTCCTAGTCTATTTTGAAAATCACAGAAAAAAACACAAGTCATTAATTAAACAATTCAAAATATTGCTCCTTCTAGAAATCTCCTCTTTCCCATGTAGCACTTTCAATATCACAAAAGTTCCATTTTACTTTAACCTATTTAATTTCTCTATTTCTAATATTCTTAGTCCTTCTTTCCAAAATCAATTCGGGTTCAATTTTGAATGCACATGTAGGTTCAATAACTATATTTTTACAATTGTTGACATGATTAGCATCACATATATATATTTCTTTAGCAAAATTACATGAAACACATTATGAATTCTAGACAATTCAGGTGATAAAGTGAGTCTATAAACAAGATTTCCTACTCTTTCCAATATTTCAAATGGTCCTCAATAGCAAGGAGCTAACTTAGCATATTTACCAAATTTCAAAGAATCTTGTCTTAGGTTTAACTCTAAGAAATACTTGACCACCTATTTCAAATTCTCTAATAGATTTTTTTGAATCAACCCAATGTTTATACCTATCTTAAGCAGATTTTTTTGTTTTACTTTATTTATAATTTCTTCCATTTATTTTTAAATTATTATTTACATACCAAGATCTATCTTCAGGATTTGACCATGAAATAGTAGTACAATTCCTACCATACATAGTTTAAAAGGGGTCATTTTGGTTGTTATATGATAACCTTAATTGTAAGAAAATTCAATTAAGTGCAAATATTGTTCCCGATTTCTAAGTTTTCCACCTGTATACTTTCTAAGCATATCTTCTAAAAAAGTATCCTTTCAGTTTGTCCATCTGACTCTAAATAATAAGCAGTGCTAAAACTCAACTAGTAACAAATCTATCACCCACTACAAGGATAACATCATGAATATTCTTGATTTTAGTTAAAAGTGTAATAAAATCCATACTAATTGATTCACATTTCCAATCTGTAATGCCCCGTTCGACGTGTACCCTAGTCCTTGTCGCAATGACACCTTTGTGTGTGGACTGTGTAACGTCCTATGCGTTAACCTATCTAAAGAAGGATATCACATCAGTACGCCATTGCCGTATTCAATTTCGTTATTGCCTTGTGACCTTAGTTGACATTTATTGGTTTGAAAATCTTACCTTGAGTTCATTTGATCTTTGACATAGTGGCTTGATTTCGAGTCTTTATTCTGTCTTCGTGATTTCAATAATGTGGTTGCAGTTATGATTTGCTATCATATCTTGTGGTATCTTGTTGATATCATGTTAACTATATCTAAGGACTTCAATTTTTCCTAAGGTAAGACTTGACGTTTCTAATCAGTATAACCTAGACCTCGACTTTGACATAAGCCACAACCTAGGCATTATATTAATCAAGACCCATGGAGTCAAGATCATTGTGAGATTTGACATGAAGCTATGTTTTGGAAAATAGCGACTTCAATGTTAAAAGGAGATTTTTTAAAAGTGTCACAGATCCGACTGGAAACATAATTTAAATTGGAATGTTAATGTCTTTTGACTTTGTTTCCTTGGTTGGCTGGGGGTGGGTGGCTTTAATAGCCACCTACCATTGCATTAAAGACCCTGCATTCTGCTTGGCGTGTTGGACTCTCCTTGCTGGTGGCCACACATCTTCCTTTTATTTATTTTTGGATTTGCAAATCTTCTGTTGTCTTCCGTGGTCTGCGTGCTTTGCTCTGTCCTGGACGCGTGAGTTTGTGTGGTGAAGGATTTGTGTGGTCTCATGAACTTTTTTTTTATCTGGGCTTTTGCTTTGTTGTTGGCCGCGTGGGATTTCAGATGGAGACTGGTTCCTTGTGGAGGAGGGGCGTGGAAACAAGCCAGTGAAGTAGGCGCATTACCTCCACTTTCCTTACGTGCTGCAAGGTGTATTATTGTCGGGGATCCACAGCAACAACCTGCATCAGGGTTTTGCCAGGCGGCAGGCATGTTGCAGTATGGTAGAAACCATTTTGAGCGCTTCCAACAAGCAGGATTTCCAGCCATGTTGTTATCTGTTCAGTATAGAATGCATCCTCAAATTCGGGATTCTCCTTCAAGATATTTCTATCAGAATCGACTATGTGACAGTGAGAGTGTTACCAGGAGACCTGATGAAATTTATTTGCAAAGATTCTCTACTGAGACCTTGCTTGTTCTACGATGTAACTCATGGAAGAAGATCTCATAGGGGTGGATCTGTTTCATATCAGAATATTCATGAAGCACTTTTTGCTTTGCAATTATATGAGCTTCTTCAACGAGTCACTGAGTTGGCAGGCATAAAGGTTTCTGTTGGAATTATCACACCTTACAAGCTACAGTTGAAATGTTTACACCGAGAGTTTGATGTTGTCCTCAAATTTGATGAAGGAAAAGGTTTATATATCATTACGGTAGATGCCTTTCAGAGCCAAGAGCGATGTAATCATTATGTCTTGTGTCTGAGCTTCAAATCATGGGGTTGGCTTTGTAGCTGATATTCGCCACATGAATGTGGCATTAGCACGAGCTCGCAGAGCACTTTGAGTTAAGGGCAAAGCAACTGCATTAAAGCAATCTAGTGACTGGTCAGCCTTAATCGGGGATGCTAAGTCTAGGGACTATTTTATGGATATGGAGTCTGTACCAAGAGATTTTTTTGGTTATAAAGCCATCTTCTTTTGCTTCGTCTCAGACTAGGGCTGCTCCTAATACGAGAGCACCAAGGTTAGGAGGTCCAAATCAGAAACAATCAGATGCATATGGATTTGGTGGAGAATATAGTTGGGTTTGTGGGCAAAAGGAAAAGGGGTCTATAGTTATAGAAATAGATACAGATCTTCTTTGGATATGGCAGTCATGACGATGGTTGTGTGGGTTTTCTATGGTGGTTGTGATGCTCTTCAGAGCAGAGTGCTTCTATCTTCCCGGAGTTTCTCCCGAGGATTCCAAGAAGGAATGTTTCAATCACCCCTTTCCTATGCCAAGCATGGCCGTTAACAGGGTATGGATCTTCAGCAGGCTGAGGAAGAGAAGTTGCGCAGGTTGTGTTGCTGTTGCCCGAGCCCTGGTCGACGTGGTTGTTGGTTGGAAGAATTCTAATCAGGCATGTTAACTATACTCCTTGTAATATTTTTCTACCTTCTTTCAGTATCTTGAAATGAATATTCTTTCCCCTTGAATGGCGCCTAGACAAAATGTTTTCGTGGTTGTTTAAATCGCTGCCTAAATGTGTTGGTTGTTCCTTTAAATCTCGTTCCAATTTCGCTGGTTTTGCTTGGAATGTTCTTTTCCTCTCTTATAGCTTACTCTATTTCATATTTGTCTAAATGGGCTACTGCAGTATTGAGTGATGCAGTCTAGTTCATAGGGAAGGAAACATTATTGAGTTTCATTTGCTTATATGACTCTCTTTTAAAAGAATTTTGTGATGGTATTTATAATTGAAGGCTTACTATATGGAAGGTTAAGCCTTCATATCTCTATTTGGGTTGAATAAATACGTATTTCCTGTTTAGGGCTCTCCTGTTTTGCTAAAAGGTACATTAATAGTGACATTGTGTTCTAAAACTTGTTTAAGCCTGTGGGCATTCCTTACTTTTTGTTTGATTAGAAAATGGCATTAGGGTTTTGCTTTAGAACTATACATGGTTGACTTTTGTACCCAGTTCTAGAGGATGAATAACCTGACATCTATTTTGGCCTCTACGTGTTGAGAGATTTACTATACCTACTTCCTGGTTCAAACTCTTGTTTGATTAAAGTAAGGGGGAAACATTGTAAGTTTAATTGAATGAAATCTCTACAATTTTTATTAAGGGTCGCGAGCAAGCTATTAATAGCTGGACTGAAACAAAAGTTGTAGGTGAGTCCATGGTATTGTACTCGTGAACTCGTTTCCTGTTAGATGACAGCTGATTACAGTGATAATATAATAAGTTGCTATTATATTCATCTGTTTGATATTTGCTAGACATTTCCTTGATAAACCCACATGGATCGGGTAAAATTTCCTTCTTCTATACCATTGGCAAGGAGCTCATAGAACTTCTAGGCCTGACTGCACTGCGTAACCTTCCTGATGGATATGTGTGTTGGTTCTTATTTTTTGTGCTTGCACTCATGGTAAGGTCTTTTGAGTTTGGGGCATCGCTGGTGTACTACCCACCGTGTATCGAATCCCTTTGTTTGCGAACTCGAATATCTTATACTTCAAACTTGGTTACTAAAAGTCCCATTTTGTGGCTTTGTTAAGGAAATCAATTTTTATTTTTATTTTAAAATACTTATTGACATTGTCGGAAATATATAAAAATTATTAACAACTTTTGGGTTTAGCCTTCCCTTATATTATGTAGAGAAGTTGACGATTAGGATAAGGTTTGTTGGTAGAATAATGACCCTTTTTATGTCTCATTTGTACGCTTTTGGAAGAGTGGATTTGTTTTGTTAACTAGTCCTACGTTTAAGAAATCCTATAAGAAGGTAGTGGTAAAAATCCTTGGTTAAAACTGAAACTATAGTTTTTTTTCTTTTAAGGGCGTCGAACCCTTATTACTATGAAGCCTCCCCCTGGGAGATTTGGTTAACGTTGTTTTGTTTCACGCCTACGATCATAATTAGTATGTTTTGTCTTCTCTTGGACCTCTTTAGATGGATGGATTGGGTATTGGATTCCAATCACGTAATCCATAGGATTACATGAAGGAAATATCAACACTCTTGACTTTCTTGTTCCTAACCCATAAGGTCTTGCCTTGATTTATGTGATTTTGTTCTTACTGGTATTTTGACTTTCTCCTTGTTGGATGGTTTAGATTTCTTTCTCATGCGAATAATTTTGGATTTGTGGGTTGTGTTTTAATCCATTTTTGAATTAGAACATTCCTTTCTTGATATTGTTAATTGTTAGCTTACTGTTGCAATGTGTAGCCTTAACATGCTCAGTTCTCGCGAACTGATTCTAGCTAGTATTTGTGCAGATGGATTATGCGAGTAGATTAAAGGAAAGAGTTGTAAAGGTTTCATCAGTGCAATTTATGAAGTTCCTTGTAAAAATGTCAAATGTGAGGTAAATTTTGTAATAGTGCTTGCAAAGGAGTTTAGAAGACCTCTTGCCTTGGGTTGTTCTGAAATTGCGTGATGATGTTGTCTTGTCCTTCTGTAGGCAAATTGGTAACTTACCTTTGTGAGAAATGGTATTCAATCTTTACATTGATATGAGTATTGTAAAACTTTAATCTTGAGAATAAATTGTCAAGTTAAATCTTTCTAAGACTGAGTGAAAATATATTATAAGTAAAGAAAAATGGGTCGGTTAACCCTTAAAGAAGCTAAACAAAAATAATAATTTTATATTCAACAAATAAATGTAGAGGTGATCTATTTGAAATCAAATAATTCCATGAGTGATCAAAATGAAACCATCCTTTGTGAAGTAAAAATTTTATAACTTGATATCCCTAGCTACACTAGCGAACATTATCTTTTTTATGGGAATTCTTAGAATGATCCTAAGGTGAAACAAATTGTTAGTTGATATAAGATAATAAGATTTAATAAGTAGGAGGAATCGGTTTCGAAACCACGCAATCTGTCTCTCAACCATTTGAAAGGTAAATTGTTTTCTTTTGTAAAAATCATCCAGTAAAGCCTAAGTAAAATATTTAATAATTTTTGATAAATCCTCAAGCTTCAATAAAAACCGGGTTGTTAACTAATGAGGTCATAAAGATGAATTCAACTCGACCTTCTTCCTCTAACCTGTTTTTTTTTCCAAGGTGCTTAGTAATCTTTCTCTTGAGTATGTTGAAAGCGAATCCATATTGTAATAAGGCTATGAGCGAGTTTTAGTAGCATAAGTGAGGATAGATGGCCTTGTGGAACTAAATTACCTCCTTTATTAAATAATTGAATTAAACAAATAAATGTCATAATAGAGAAGATTTAAAGTTAATTACTCGGTGAAAAAGGATTAAACTTAGCTGGGTAAGATGAATTGTATGAATCATATCTTGAGCCTCCTTGAAAACGTAAGTTAAGAATTGCAATATGTCTTTTTAAAATAAATAACCCTCAAGAATATCTCATTGTGGTTTGCCCTAGCTGTGAGAGTGTCATGTGGTTGGACTTCTATGTTGTCCTGTCAAAAAGAAAAAGTGTATTATCCTTTTGGGTGTGAACGTTTCCGTGCTGACTTTGTGGTCATCCCCGTGACAAGTGGTTCCTAGAGTTGGTTGTAGCTTTGTGACGACATGTTGTGTCGTGTTATGTGTCGAAGCAAGTCAAAAAAAAAAAATATCCTGTCTTTTACTGTGTTGTTCGTGTGTGAATTTTTGGGTCGTTACACAATCAATAATAGACAAAGGTTACAATTGACCAGGTTTACTACATTGTTCAGTTTTAAATTTTTGACAAGTCATACACTATTGTACATACTTTCTAATATCTTGTTTCATTATAGACCAACAATAATTCTTTTTAACTAACAAGTATGTCTTTTGAAATCCAAGATTTCCAGCTATAGGAGTATCATGAGAATCCCTCAAAATTTGTTGTCTTAAGTTAGGAAGACTAGGAATACACAATCTACCTCTATAGTACAACAATTTATTTACACCAAGTAAATAAGAAGTAAGCCTATCCTTTGGATGCACATTTGAGGTTTCATTTTTCCAGCCGAAATAAAATTTAGCAAAATAACTATCATTAGGTAATGCATCTTTTAATTCTTGATCAAATTGACTTATTTTAAGGAGAAAGCATTTACACACATTATGTTTCTACTTAAAGCATCAACCAAATTTTCTTTATCAGGGACATATTGTATTTCAAAGTAATTCTACACATCTTCTTTGTCTCATATTTAATAAGGGTTGAGTAAAAATATACTATAAACATCTATGATCAGTTTTCAAAACAAATTTACAACCTAACAAATAATGTCTCCAAAGTTTCAAAACATGAATTATCCCTAACAATTCAAAATCATGAGTAGGATAATTTTTTTCAGCAAGCAGTGATTTCCTGGATCCAAAACACACAACTCTACCATCTTGCATTAATACATAACCAATACCAGAACCACAAGCATCAGTAGATAAAAAATAAAATGTTGTGGAATAACGGATGTAAGGCTCTTATCACTCCAAATAGATGTGTTTTTCAATATATCCTTGTCCTATTATACAAAACTTGTCCTAGGAAAAAAATTGGTATGTGGAACCCTTATAATACTAAAAGAGACTCACCTACTCAATAATGGTCCTTTTAGATAAGTGAATCACCTCTCCAGTGATGATTTTTCTTGAATATGTGGTAGGGTAATTAGGAAATGAATGTATGTATGGTGTATTTATTTCTCCCTGAAGAATTTACAGGAATGATGTCACATACTTTGTTGTTACATCTATATTAGGTATATACTCACAGTAACCCTAATCACAACAAATTGACCTGTAAGCAGGGGACAGAGGTGAGGAAAGTGTCAAACGTTGTTTTGAGACTAAGTCTCAAGTGCAATGCAATGTAAAATGAATTGGTGTGTTCTGGTGAAATCCAAGTCACCGGTGTATCTAAGTGGTGATGAAATCCACATCACTACGTGAAAATATGAATATGAAATTATTACAAACAATTTTCTTTCTAACTTTGAAAAAAAAATGCAAAAATGACAAGGAAACAAATGTTATACATGGATCTTTTTGTAGCAATTTTTTTGTTTTCTCTTTGAAAAAGGAAAACTTGCATGCAAATGCATTAGGAGTTTTGTACTTGATTTTTAAAAAGTTTTTTCTGATTTTTAGTGGTCCTACACACAAATGATTAGAAATTTTCTTACAAAACCAAGTGATTTAAAAACAAAAAAGTAAATTCTATGGTTTTTTATTCTCAAGTTCACCTCAAGAGTGCGAGAGAAGAGCATACATGGTTTGGTTGTGAATGGTTAGATTATAGAGTAGTCTCAATCACTTTTGATTCTCAAGATCACCATAATGACGCGAGAGAATAACATACATGATATTGATTGTAAAATAAAGAAGAAAAGGATTAGTAAAACAACACAAAAAAGGGCCTCAACCACTTTATATTCTCAAGATTGTTCTAATGATGCAAGAGAAGAGCATACATGATTGTGGATCAAAAACTAGAGTGAAGGAAAAGCAAACGGTGATGAATTAAAACTCTACACCTTTGTTAGTTTATAAATAAACTTGCAGATCATAGTTAAAATTACATAGAAAACAAACAAAAACAAAAGATGAAATTCTTGAATTTAAGAAAAAGAAGTAAGATTTATATCAAACAAAAACACATACATATACTACGAAAATACACATAATGAACACAATAGTGCACCTAAATGTAACGCATGCACACTTGAAAGGAATGGTAGCGCACACAGCTGTAATGGAAATGTACCTCTTGACAACAGTAACACACCCAATTTTATACAAATGTAGTTACTCTGACATAAACACATATCTGCCGCATGTGAACATAGAAAACACTAAAATGCATAAACTCACAATGTTAGCACGTTATCTACAATCTACTTTAATGCTAGCGCATATGCGTAGGGTTGGGAAATTTTAAAAAACATACAAAAATAGAAATGTTAGTGCATTCAGTGTTAGCAAAACACAGGTTCCAAAATGAAAACACGGGTCTGGTAATGGTAGAGCAGGTTTAATGATAGAAATGTAGGGACTACGACGGTAGCGCATAACACGAGTTACACTAACACACAGAAGACTATGGAGATTCAAGTCACTTGTACATGCACAAAAATGTTATAAAATGGTCAAAATGATTGGGGGTTTTTCTCAAACTTCTCACAAACCAGCTCACCAAATGACCTGCAAATTGGTTAGTGACTTGTAAACACTTCAAGAAACATAAAAATGATATTCAAATGACTTAAAATGAATGAGAAATTGTGGGTGTCCCACTGGGCTTTGCCAGAATGTGAACAAGAGAAATTACATAAAAGAGAAACAACATATAATAATATCAAACAACAAACCTTCTCACCAAGCTCTTTTCCATCTCAGATTGGACCAGCCGAAGAATACTCTTGTTGGTTCCTTGATGAAGTTGCAAATTCTTCTTTCTATGTGGATGCTCCAAGAATGATCCAAACAGAAATACTTCAAGCTACGAGCAAAATGGTGCATGAATGGTGATTGAATGATAAATTGGATTGGATGAGCAGTCAATTGGGCAACATAAGAATGTGCACAAGTGATTTGTAATGATATTTTTGCTAGAATAACACTGTAAATTCTCCAAGCTTCTAATGATGGATTAAGAGGAATGGAAATTTTTATTTATAGATGCAGAAGAACCCATGGGTTGAGAAAGAAGGAATTGACTAAGTTACAAGCTATTGGTTTCAATTTCCTTATTTAGCACGGTTGATTAGTTCTTTGCAGTTGAGGAATTAAGAGGTTTTATTTCAAATTGGTTGGCTCTTGATTTTATTCCAAAGTTGGTTGTAGGTGAATATTTTCCTCCATGTTTGTAGAATTCTAAAACTTGAGCTTAGTGACAAGGTCAACTTGAGTGAGTTAGATAGTGAAGTGGAGATGAGTGGAAGGTGAGAAGATAATTGATTTTTATTTAATTAAATAGCTAATTCTAATTAATAATATTAATTTTAATAATGGCATATGTGTGGATAATATATTTACTATTATGTTTGGATGTTATAAAATGTAATGAGTATTTTTGGAGTGTCTAAAAAAATATTTTATTTTAAAATTAAGTCTGATCTTGTCTTGATCAATATGATACATAGGAGTGTAATGGTACTACTAGCAATATGTAATCCCTATTATTAATATAAAACTTTTTTTACTAAAAAGAAAAGATAAAGGTAACACTAAAAGGGTTTTGAATTAATATGTCAACAAGATTATATGATAAGAAGAAAGATTTAAAAAGATGCAGAGCTAATATTAAAGGTTCTTTGATTTAATACGTCAGTAAACCTCTCTTCACAAGTAGGGAAAAATCATTCAATCACAAGAATGTTCATTTAAGAGTACACACATAATCGTATCCGCAATTACATCATGTATAGGTGAGAGGACCCTATAACTATGCACCTAACTCTAGGGGCACACAGATATATGTAGGTATGTCGGTAGCGTAAAAAAATTATATCATCGTGTAGCGTATGATCGTGTCATATAACATTTTCGTTTCGCGTGTTTATTTGGAGGGGAAAGTAGTTTTTGAATTGATTTAATACATGAAGAAAATTAATATAAAGCATTTGAAAGAGGGACCAATGACTAAGCGCCTTATGTGTCACATTCTCATTGACTCTTAAAAAGTGTAATTAACCAAAAAGTGAACAACTATTGGTACTTTTGTCAACAACCTATGGTGGAAAGAGATGTACATGTTTTGGGGCATACACGATTATAGGGTCCACTCCCCTATGTGTGTTTATAAGGTTATGTCTATGATTGTTAGCTTTTAGTGTGATAGAAATGATATCTATCTTAGGGGCTACGATTGTTGGTGGAGTTGTTTTCTTTGCTACTCACGTGAGCCGCGAGAATAGAGAATAGAGTTTAGACCTATCGCCTATAGATTTCTCTGATTCTTGGTGGAGCTCACCCTTTTTTGAAATTTTCCTATCGCCTATAGATTTCTATGATTGTTAGCTTTTAGTGTGATAGAAATGATATCTATCTTAGGGGCTACGATTGTTGGTGGAGTTGTTTTCTTTGCTACTCACGTGAGCCGCGAGAATAGAGAATAGAGTTTAGACCTATCGCCTATAGATTTCTCTGATTCTTGGTGGAGCTCACCCTTTTTTGAAATTTTCCGCTTTTGGCTTCGCTGGGAGACTATGGATTATCACTTTCTTGTGATCACACTTCATTGCTACTATCAGATAGCACCAACCTGAGTTGAATTAAAGGTTAGGAGTGTCCTAGGCAATAATTGAAGTGGATGCCCTTCTTGTAATTTAGTTAATAATTTTTTTCCCATCAAATAAATAAATAAAAGATATGTACATTATCCTATTTTAAAATTTGCATAAGAATCATACTAAATCACTAATTTAGTTAAATTAGTATATAAAAGGAATAAAATTATCCTATAAAATTATCAAATAAGGACAAGTAATATCCATGGATGGAGAGAATTAATCACAGGAGGTGCTTATAATGCAACAAATACGATTTTTTTATATAAAGTTTGTTACTCATCTTATTTACCAATATCAAGTAGGTGACGGGACTCAAAACTAAACAAAGCATTGCAAAGCAATAAAATTCTTAGGTAGCTCCCATGATTTTGTGCAGAGTGGTATCTAGACCAAACCAGCGAATTTCTCCATTAAAAAGAGATATTTCCCCCAAAAACATTGGGAATAGAGAATTAAATAATTCTTGTCTTCAATTATACTTACCTCTATTAACTACACTAGTGACATTATAAAAAATACATGAACCTTTTCTGATAAAAATTACACACCTTATTAACTACATCTACATTAGAGAATAGGTAACAATACCAACAAAATTTTATGAGCTTAAAAATATGTGTTTTGTTTTTACTTGCAAAAAGTACCTTTTATGTGTGTATGGAATTTATGTTACTTTATAATAGTAACAATAAAAAGGTAAATTACTATTGACTTCATGTGTTTTTAAAAAAAAAAAAAAAAAAAAACCAACATTAATATTAAAATCTAATAACAGTTAAAAATAATGAAAAACTTTAGATTTAGGCGCCCCCTTATCAAACTGAAGATCTATTGGAGGGATCCGTCATCGCTCTCATTAGTTGTGAGTCCATTCTGGCGGAGCCTAACCATCACGTAAGTTAGCGTGTATTTAACACGCGACCTCCAAAAAGCCAATCGTCATACCCAACCAGTGCGCTGCAGTGTATATTTGGTAAAAGTTTAGCAAAATATAAATATGATGTCATTTGCGAATGTGCGTGATAGTTAGGGAGAACGGTCCATTCTTACGGGCAAGACCTTCTGGGTTCCGGCGGTCTAGTTTTGAAGCGTAGTTCCATACACTGTACTCTTTTTTGTGAATAGTTATCGTATCAAAATATTGTTAATATAGAAATTATTTCATTAATAAACGAAAATTAATGGAAAGTTAATACTTTTAAGAAAAGAAAACTAACGTCACTCATTTCTTGAAATATGTTTCAGGAATAAGGGAATGATATTGATGCCGCCGTATGGGAACGAAAACTACACAGTATGAACGGCATAAATAATTTCCATTGATGTAAGAATGAACTGACACCGTAGATGTGCCGTGATCTGATGCGTCAAAAAGTCCGTTATAAGGCACCGACTTTTAACTGTGGGAAACATAATTCAGGGACGCGACGCGTACAGGCAAATTTTAAATCTATAAAACACTGAATGAACGAACATATTGTTTGTTTGCTTTTTCCGGGAGAGGAAAGATGTGTGACGAGTACCTAATTTTACATCCTGAAAATGGAGGAGCTCTGCAACTCCTCTCTTCTGTTTTCCTTGCCGGAAAAGAAAAGGATTTCATGGAGTATCCCAACAATTTCACAGAAAAGAATCGATGGATAATCAAGGTTTTCATCCTCATAAGAAAATTCTTCCATTCCATAGCTAAGCCCATGGCGAAGATGGGATTCTGTGTTGAGTTTATTTTGAATCTATTATCGGACAATGGAGGAATCACGGGACTACTCCGGAGGCTTCTAAGAGGTTCAGATCTAATCTTTTATTTTTTCCTTCTTCTTTGTTTATAGCAGGGATTTAATTTTCTAACTTCATGGATTCATTTATTCAGGGGAAGGCGTGATAAAACCCAAGAGGGGCACAGAAAACTTCATCAGTTTCATTGGGCATTTGGATGAGCGTCTAGACTTAAATATTGATGGAGATGGTGCTGAAAATATTATCAAGTTGGGAAGCAGACGGTGTGCGGATATTTGCATCATGGCGTCAAAAATTGCCTATGAAAATGAGTCTGTTATTAGGAATGTAGTCACGAAACGTTGGAAGGTAATCACAAATTAAAAAAAAAAAATCCCTCAGATTTCCTTTGTGAAACTCTGTGATCATCAAATTACATCAGGGAAACCTTAATGCTGACCTTTTCTTTGGAATGTTTAATTGATCCAGATGCATTTCGTGGAGTTTTTCAATTGCTGGAATGGTAAGTAACCGACCCTTACTCATGTTGCCCTCGAAATATTCATTATGATCCCTGACTTTTCTTGATGTGCAGATTTCTTGAAAACAAAATCTACCCAAGCCTTCATATTCTGTGATAAAGCAGAAGATGCAAACGTGGTGGTAATTGCATTCAGAGGCACAGAACCCTTCGAAGCAGACAATTGGAGCACGGATTTCGATATTTCATGGTTCAAAATGGAGCCAATAGGGAGAACCCATCTTGGATTTCTTGAAGCAATGGGTCTGGCAAATCGTTCCGATAAACAAGTTGCAGAATTTCATCTGAAACATAATGCAATCAATCATGGGTGGCCAGAAAATGTCCCAGAAGATCCTGAGAAGCCTCTCGCTTACTATGCCATTAGAAATAGACTGCTTAAATTGCTGGAAGAACACAAGAATGCAAAGTATATTGTCACAGGGCACAGTCTGGGTGGTGCTCTTGCAGTGCTGTTTCCTGCAATACTACTACTGCATAGAAGAAAAAGGCTCCTGGACAGGATGTTGGGAGTGTACACATTTGGCCAACCCAGAGTTGGAGATGAACAGATGGGAAATTATATGAATAAAAACATCAATAAACCTGAGACCAGGTACTTCAGAGTGGTATACTGCAATGACATGGTTCCCAGGTTGCCATGCGACAACAAAATGTTCATGTTCAAGCATTTTGGAGCGTGTATCTACTACGACAGCTGCTACAGAGAAAAAGTAAATTTGTTTTTTAAAATCCAGAAAATGTGAAATTTCATTTTCTGCAACGTTGGATTGAATTGCACTCCAAGTAGCTATTTCTTAAAAACAGACACTGTACCATATTCAGACCAACTAACATTAAATTTTATTTTGCTTACTTTTACAGACATTGGAGGAGGAGCCCAACAGAAATTTTTCCATGATACACTACATACCCAATTCCATAAATGCAATATGGGAGCTCATACACAGCTTGATCATGGGATACACAAAGGGAAAAGATTTCAGGGAAGGGTGGTGTGGAATAGTATTCAGGTTCGTGGGTATTGTTTTGCCGGGCATTTCAGCCCACAGCCCTGCAAATTATGTAAATGCAATAAGATTGGGCCCGTCTTCAGTCAATCCTGTCATTTCAGAGAAGAGAATATTGGAGGAGGACGATGACCACCGCCACCAGAATTAATTTGCAATTATTTGTTTTTAGGGGATAAGAATGAGGTCCAATGCCATTAGAACGCGTGCAATAATCCGTTAACGTGCGTTACAGTGCACGTTACGAATTGTGAAGCAAAGCGAAAGGATTATTTGTCAATCCTTAATTTGTCCTGCTCTCAAGTTTTTGTCGACCGTTTTCTACACTTTCGTGTTTGGAAATCCTTTCTTTTATTCGTCGTTACGAATTCTATTATTGTAGCCGCGGTTGCAACAAGAAAATTTGTGCAGTCATTTCTTTTTATGGGCAACCCATGCAGCGGGAATGATATGTACAATGTAAGCCATGATAATCTCGGAGTGGGTATTGACCACTTGTGATGTCGTATTGACTAATTGCCATTGTCATTATTTTGCTTCATCCCACTTTTGGGGCTTTGTAAGCATCAATTTCTTGTGTACTTTTCCTTATTCGCCCGTCTAATGAAACTAATTCCAGACCAAGTACAAATTATATACCAACGAGAAACATATACTCGTTTGTTGTAAAAAGTCTGTTTTATTATTATTTGGCAGTTGTTGAATGTGGACTAAGAAGAAAAAGTATGTTGCCCTCACCAATCTTAAGGAAAAAAAAATTCTGGTTTCATTGTTACGATATTCAAACAATGATTCATTTTTTTCATTTGTTATTCTTATTCTTTTATATGTCGTTGAAATTTGGGGGTTCTATTTGAGGAAATGTGATTAAAATTGAATTGAAAACTGTGTTTAGCTCGACGTTGTGCAAGCCTCTTCATGCTAAAAGATTGGTTCGTCAAGACATTATGTATGTTGAATTCAATAGAGTGTCTCTCTTGATCTTGCAAGTGGTGATTATATTGATATATATGCTTAGGTGGATGACCAACTCTTTCATTGATTTCTTCAAATACTTCTAGCAAACATTCAAACCCTCTACACAATTGGCAAAAGACTGGATCTATTTTGATTTGTATACCAAAACTTCTGCACATCTAAGCCTTTAGATGTTTATATGAAAAGACCTCCTCCACATGATTTTTTTATTAATGTTATATCTATCTAAAAGGGAAACAAATTAATAGGGGTATAAAACATGTGATATAGATCTAACCTACCATCTAAATGATTTGAGCCTCACGAACCTCTTTCTTAATGTTACAACTCTATTACATGACATATTTTCATTTTGAAGATGAGTTCATCCAACTACTAGGTTAGACACCAAGATTTAATAAAAAGTTTGTTCGCACTACCTTTGTATAAAGACATATCACCATATTATACTAAAATACATTGTATTTGTTAAATTTGTTCCACTGATCTAAAATTAATGATCATTTTATATTTAGATGTTCTTCTTATTATAAGATTGGGGTGATTCTTTTGTCTCTTTTTTACAACTCCCTTCAAAACTTTCATGACTTACCAATATCAAAATTACTAACTTTTTTCTTTCAAGAAACCTTTCATCTTTGCTAATATCTAAAACTTGCCCCATATTAATATTATATTTTCTTTATTTTATAATTATTTTCCTTACTTTCATATATAATACTTTCTATCATATTTATCAATTATTTTTACTATTGGAACTGCCCTTTATATTAATTGAAATAAAAGAGAGTTACAAAAGCATAGGTGACAGAAAAACTCAGTCCCACAAAAATGCCACGCAGGCACCCGAAAACGCCCAAAGGGCAAACAGAAAATATGAGAGTTACATAAAAACAAAGAGCACTAAGCACAAGTCGTCACTCCGAATGGAGGAGGAGGACATCACAAGGCGGGGTGAACGCTCCACTTAACGAGTCGGTCGAAAGAGGATCAACCTGTGAGCCATCCAGATCTAACATTTACATCTCTAAAGACAATAATACCTCAACCCAGGACCGGAGAGCCAGCAAATATCTAACTCCTGGTAGGAAAAAAACCCAACGCAGAACTAACCACAGCATGTAAATAAAAGTAATTAATAGATAAATTTGCTCTATTTATCAATTACTTATATTTACATGATCTCTCATATTATATTCCTCTTAAAAACCTCGCATATTACTTTCTGCTATATTTATCAATTACATTTGCTTAAGCATGATCCCTCACTCATATCATGTTCTTTGTTGAAAACCTCACGTGGCTCGAGCACACTCCGAGGCATATTGAAAAGATTTACTTAGATTCTTTTGCTAAAAAAAAAAAGCCCAAGTCGTAGAGATGGGGAACAAGAACATTAATGGGCAACTGCACCAGCGGCATCTCAGTCGTTGTAAACAACCTCCGTCTTCTCTGCAAAATGGCACTGCCAGATTCCGATTCGTGTGGATGTGGTCATTTATAACACAGTACAGTACTCGATTCCTGCGCCTGCCGCTACTTCAGCAATATCTAATGCGTGTTTCTCCAGATTTAAGACATTAATCGTTTAATACTAAAACTCGATACCAGCGGATTATTAATCGTTTTTTACAAACAAGGCAACCAAGTGTTTGTTTATTGAAGCGTCTGGGGGAGATCGAGCAAGACTAGATGCCTTCTAGGGTGTTTAAATTTTACGGGTGTAAAATATAATTTGTAATTAGAAATCTCTATATTTTCAGTTTATGAAATTGAAAGTTTGAAACTGTGTGCATGTTTTTGATCGATACGTTTTAAAATGCATCTCATCAAAAACATGTACCGAGTCAAATTTTTTATTGGCATAAAATGACTTTTATTTTATTTTATATATATATATTTTGTATTGATATATGTATAAATATATATTAGTGTAGATATTTTAAATATATACATTTGAAATATGCAAAAGATATCAATTTCCACATTTTTGTCTTAATTTTTTTACATAGCACATTAATTAATAGTTCTTTTTTAATGATTCAATTAATTGGTGATAAGCAAAGATGTTACTATTTTCTAATATACTTCTCTACATGAAAAGAAAAAGCTTTTAAGTGACAATTAAATGAATATTAAATTTAATGTTGAAATTGTCCTCTGATGATCAAATAAATGTCAAATTTAATATTCAAAATAAAAATTTTATTGGTCACACAATCACATCCCACCCAATTCACGCAATCTTTGTGGGTAGTGAGTGTACAGTCTCTTTATAGCAACTGACTAACAATTCTTTAGAACACATTTATAAATAGTGTTTGTAGCACCATAGCGAATTATATATTTCTTGTTTAGATTTTCTATGATTCTCATTATGTCATCATACATGTGAAGTGCCATGTCCATGTGCAGTATGACCAACCTTGGAGAACCTAAATGTAACAAATAAATGTGTGAATAAATAAATTTTAAAAAGATATTGCTTTCTGATTTGTTGTATGATAATCTATACAATATGAAATCATGTCTAGCCATGTTAGTTATATCACCTTGGGGGTATCAAATGTATTCATGTTTAGTGCAAATAAAATTGACCAGAAAAGGATATCGCTCATGATATAAAATCTGCAAATGTATGGAAGTCTTCATGTATTCAGGTTTAGTTCAAATAAAATAGTGTGCAAAACGCTACCACTCATGATATGAGATTTGCAAATGTACATGTACGAATTTGTAACCAATTTAAAATGTAGAGATAGAATCTTTAAATATAATTCTTCATCTATATTTCTACACTTACAAAATCAATCACACCCTGTATCAGCATCAACTACAAAAATTAATAATTACTCATCTAAATCAAATAACATATACCATTCGGCGTTCACATTGCATTGTACACATGTGATTGCTAGTTAATAGTTCTATTACAATTTTTTTAATGATTCAATTAATTGGTGATAAGTAAAGATGGTACTATTTTCTGATATACTTCTCTACATGAAAAGAAAAAGCTTTTAAGTGACAATTAAATGAATATTAAATTTAATGTTGAAATTGTCCTCTAATGATCAAATAAATGTCAAATTTAATATCCAAAATAAAATTTTAACTGGTCACACAATCACATCCCACCCGTTGTTGCCATTGTAGAATGTCTCTTGGTGTATTTAAAAACAATAAAATAAATACAAATTACCTTTTATATTTTCATTATTATTATATCAATAGCTCTCTTTTTTTACTTTTTGTTTGAGATTCAAGATCGGTAAATTATATAGATATCATTTTACATCTTATTAAAAAAATTAATGAAATAGGGGCTATATTACTTGAAAATAAAATAGTGGAAGTGGTTAGTTCATTCATGATTAAAAGCATTTGAAATACTTAGAAAAAAATCTAACTTTAGCTTCAACAAGATGGAGATGGATTGATATAAGCACTTTCTATCAATTAGCCCAAGATTTAGCGGTCTTCGGTCATTAACTTTAACAATGTTTGTCTCACTGAAGTCATGTGTATGCATTCTCTAAGTTTTTTAAACTTGTAGCCCGATTCACACAGTCACATTTTCTACAAACAACATAGGGAACTCTTAACTTGGTCAGAAGCCAAATCCAAATTCTAACTTACAAACAACAATTGAGAATCTTATGAGGAAATTATTGAACTTGTCCTTGTCGAGATGCTTCACAAAATTGATGTGCTTTCTTCCTGACCTCTGGTGGAAAGAATGGAAATGGTACCTTGAGACGCTTTTCTAGAACTATTCACCCAATAAGGGTTATAAACTATCGTTACCACGACCCCCTATAGTGGATAAACTCAATGACCAATGGTCCCTTCACTCATGCACCCAAAGTTGAAGCTAAAGGTTTAATATCTAGTCCAAAATGCCATTCTTGAGCCTAGGCTTGCTCATTTTTCTTGGTGTATGTTGTATCACGATCTTCCCCTTGGTCATTGGCTTATTTATTTAAGAATACCTTAGCATATGTGCCATTCTGGAACACACAGGGGTAAATGACTCTATGAGTCTTAGGCTGAACTAATGGAGAATATTCAAGCTCTATATATGCAATTACATGCATCACATCATTCATATCTATTGTGTTCTCAGGAGGATAGTCGGGATTAACCATGTTTGTTGTGGCATTTTTTGGCTTCTTAGAGCATTCACCTGAACTATGATTTGGCATAGGGTCAAAGAAAACTTTAAGCTCTTCATTAGCTTGATTAAGGGCATTATGACGATCCTTTTGTCTTTGAGCATCACAAGCGTTAACTGCTTCAGTCAAGCACTCTCTAGAGATAGCCTCATGCTCAAATTGAGGGCCTAAAAAGAAAGTGATGGCAGTTGTGTGAAGGGCATGACAATTCTCATGAGAATGGCCCCAATTGGCATGCCACCAACAGAATTTGTTCTCATCATGCCATTGTGGAATGGGTTGAGAAGGGTCAAGGAGATAGCTAAATGGTTTAGGCATATGCTTTCTCAACTCATCCTTAGTCAATGATTGATAATAAGTAGGTTGATTCTCATTATTATTAGTTTTTTGGTTAATATCAAAGACATTTCTATTTGCATAAGCCATAAGAGGAAGGGTATCTGAGACCCCGTCATCTGTGGCATTATTGTTCTTTGATTTCTGAAGGATCTATATATGTTTAATTGTTTGGTTCTTAGGAGGGTCCTTCTCAAACTCCCTCATGAGATAATCTTGTATTTTGGCTTGTTCGAAAGCCTCATCCAAGGAGGTAGGAGAAGAAGACCCAACCTTATACTGAAGGCAAGGTTCTAAGGCTCGAAGGAATATTTGGAAAAGGCTATCATTCGACATATTGAGTTCTACCTTAGTAGATAGTGTTTTCCAACACTTGATGAACATTTGAGCTAATTCACTTTCATGTTGTTTGCAGTTGATAAAAGCATTGATGTTATTTTTAGAAAATTCGTGATATTGAAACTCATTAACTGAAGTTGTTACCAAAGATTCTAACTCCACTATGGAGTTAGGGGATAGCATATGATTCTAGTCCAAAGCATCTCTAGTAAGATTATTAGCTAAGAGTTTAGTGGTGGTATAAGAATTGACTTTGATCCATTCCTTTTAAATATTTCCAAAGGCCTTAATGTGTAAAGTAGGATCAATTGATCCATCATGTGAAATAGAAGGGGCAATGCCTCCAATATCCATACTAGCAATGTAAGGTGTTAGCAGTTCTTGTTGGAGTGCCCTCAAGACTTTGTTACAAATGTGAGGTTGGGAAATAGGTACCCCATTAGGTTTTTTGGGTAAGAGGGGGGAATTATACCCCCAGAGCCTGGGTTAGGACGGTTAACCATTTGGACCGTGTCGGTTTTCCATTTGAAGGAGTTGAGCCATAGTGGTGGTTTGTTGTTAACTCATCTTGGTTATGATCTATAGGATAAGATTAGTAGGATCGGAGCTAGAGGCAGCCCTGGATGAGCCTGTCATAGTATTCTTCCCATTATCCACCCCATCGTCAAATTGCTCAGAGACAAAAACAAGGAGGTGTTTATGAATTACTGACTCAGGTTCCCCTTTCTATTGAGGAAACTTATCAAGGAATTTTTGGATTTTTTAGGAATATTATAGTGCTCTCATAATATTTTTTTAGATATTTAAATTCTTTTGGATGGAGCTTAGAACAGGAGGGTTTGCGGGACCCCACCCATTACAATAGATATGATCTTTTAAGATCAACCTGCCCCTCACACATTACCACACCGAACATGGATCGTACATAAGGGGAAGATGAGGCAATAAAAACCCTTAAGTCACTGAAACACCCAAAAGAAGAAGAAAGACCCACCGTTCGGTAATCGACCAAACATACGAAACCCAACGCAACAAAACCAAACTAGGAAAACTAACCCAACACCAACATCCAACCAAACCATTCACCGGCCCAACATCGACGAAGACAAAACCCACAAACACAGGCCTCAAAACTAGAAATGACAACTGCAACAACAAAAAAATCATTCTTCAGAAAGAAATTTTCCATCGAAAAAAACCAAACCCGTATAGGTGGGAAAGTAGTCTGCCCACTCTAGCAGCTCCACATGCAGCCCCAATATGGCCAAGGGCAAACCCCTCCTGTTATCCAAATAACTCTCCTAGCTATTTGGATGACTTTTACTTTCATTCTAGATCTGATGCTTCACATTTCAGGTTGTGCACCCGCAGGCTTTCTCATTCCTCACTTTTCATAGGCTGTAGTCCTCCTGCGCCATGTAATTATTCCGCACACCCCTCTATAGATGCCTTCCAAATTAGCTAATTTCTGGGTCTTCCTGTTGCACGCCCTCTTTCTTTTCTATCATCGTGCACCCTTCCTCAGTTGGATATTTGTGCCATGCTTCCATACTCTTCTTTCGCATTCTTCTCTCCTTCCATTTTCCCCTCTCACGCTTCCCTCTTGCGCGCGCGCCTCCTGAACTTCAAAATCAAGCCCAGAGTGAGTCGACTCGAAGCAAACCAACAAAACCTCAGAAGGTGCCACATGTCATCTCAGCGCACTTTCAAAAGGTGAAACAAAATTGGAGACCCTAGGGATGCGCTTTCCCCCCACGTGGATCTTAGCACATAGCAAGCTCATAAACGATGCCACGTGTCTCACCGACGCAACTTCAAAGGTAAAATCCAAAGGTAGGTCCCCAAATGAGCGTAAGCTCTCCACGTGGTCAGAGCCCGATAAAGTTACACCGGCCATTAAAAAGGCTAAGTATAAAAAAGGCTAGTGGAAGCCTCCACATGTCTCTTCGGCACACTTTTGGTATGATGCTTAAAAGAAAGGCCCCCAAATGAGCGCAAGCTCTCCACGTGGTCAGAACCCAATAAAGTTGAACCGGTCATTGAAAATTCCAAGCATGGGAAGATTCAACGGAAGCCTCCACGTGCCTCATCAGCGCACTTTCAAAAGGTGTGACAAAAGTGGGGTCCCCAAACGAGTGCAGGCTCTCCATGTGTCTGGGGCCCGAGAAAGTTGCATCAGCCATTGAAAATTCTAAGAGCCGGTGGAAGCCTCCACGTGCCTCATCGGTGCAACTTCAAAGGTAAAACCAAAAGGCAGGTCCCAAATGAGTGTGGGCCCTCCACGTGTCTAGGGTCCAACAAAGTTACTCCTAAATAGGTGGAAAATCCAAAACACAAAGAAAGCAAAGCAAGCTCACAGACGATGTCATGTGTCCAACCGTCACAACTTCAAGAGTGAAAGGAGGGGGTAAAATCTTAAGAATGCGTGAGGCTTCCATGTGGAGCTAACTACAAAGGTCCCACCCGAAAAGGGGTTTTGACATTATATATAGTGGGGCCCTTCACTCACCCAAGGGAATGAAGCAACATGTTCACGAACGATGCCAAGTGTCGACACGTCGCATTCCCAGGACCCTAGAAGGCAGCAAAATCTTAAGAATGCACGGGGATTCCGCGTGGATCTTTCACAGATAAAATCAGACCCCGCGTGAACGCCTAACCTCAACCTTTAGATGGCCATAAATTTTGACTTGGAACTCATATTTGAGCATGAGAAGAATTTTTGGAAAGCTCTCGACGTCTGCTACTCAACTACGACTAGATATCTTTAAATTAGTGAGGATAAGTTACTCAAATAAAGTCCATCATTTTTTAGGTTGTCAGGCTTCTCACCTACCACCATAATGAAGTATGGGCTTCCTTTCTTGCCCAACAAGGAACAACACATGGAGGCATGGGTTTTTGCAGTGGAACCCATCATTGTTGTAGGCGAATTCAATGCTCTTTTTGGGTGGTTGAGGCAGGTTTCAACTTCTTCTCTCCCCCTCTCTCTCATTCTTCCTATATATTATAAGGAGGGGCATTTTTTTATTGTTGGTCATTTTTTCTCTCTTTCCCCCCTCTCTCTTTCTTCACTACTAGGGTTGAATGTGGATCTTAAGCCTCCTCTCTTTGCTTTGTAATGGTGTTTCTTACCTCTTTCCCACTAATGATGTACTGTGTGAACTCATGGAGAAATAAAATTTGTTTCGTGATGCATTTTGTCCATCCTTTGCTTATTTTATTCTCTTCTTGCCTCTCACCATTGCAGGGTATATTGTGCATATTTTTGATGTCTATTGCAGGTTTTGAGAGATGTGTTTAATGGGTTTGAAGTGGTGTTCTATGTGAAATTTATCTTTGGTCTGTGATGCATCTTATCCATCCTCTCCATTTCTCACCTCTCTCCATTTCAGAAAGTTGGATTTGTGATCAGCAACTTCCTTTTCTGGTGTATCGCCGCTTTAGTGTAGGCTTTGTTTTCATGCATTTCTCTCTCTCCCTAGTCCCTTGGAAGGTTAGATTAGGATTAGATATTTTTCCTGCATTAGAGTATCTTGTGGCAGGTAGTTTAGGAAGAAGAAGTCGGATTTCTCCGGAGGACCATCTCAAGCCCGCAAGTCCCATAGCTTGAGAGATGGTCCAATGTTATGCAATCATACTGAGAGTCTCAACCCATCGATTTGCAGACATTCAGGGGTGATGTGATTCTGTATCAACAGTTTTGGCATGCCCAGTGGGACAGGTTTGAAGCACCTTACCACTTCATTTTAATAGGTTGGTGTGTTCCTATTAAAATTTCAGCCTTTGGAGGCATTTTCAAGCACATCTGGCGACTCCATCTTGTCAACAACCCAATCTCTGAAGTTGTAGACCTTTTCTCATCCATTTCCACCCATTCTTCTTTCCACATCTTTCATCTTCTGCCATTCATGAAGTCGTGCAATCATGACTTCATTCCCATCTTGGAATTCACACTTGTAGCAACAGCAGTGCAGTACACCTCCAATGTATTTCTCATCTCCTCCAAATCAGCATTATGATCAGATTCACAACCATTATGCTTACCCATATGAGTAGTGTCAAAACTAATTTGGCTATGGAGCTTATCAAGAGCAAGGGTATGCATATGATGATAATAGCTATACAGAGAATGCTGACCTACTGGAGAAGATTCAAAGAATGGAGGCTAACATGGTTTAGTCAAGGGCTGCAGCATAGATGAAAGCTTTCAGAATTGGTTGCAGGGCACCATGTCCATGGAAAGGCCCTTTTCCAAGACACTACAGCCTGCAGGAGAAGCTTGAATTCATGGTTGATATGTTGCCCCAACTCACACAGTGGACTGAGGATATTAAGGCATATGATCAAAGTGCAAGACAACCTTGTCAATGGGTAAGTCAATCACCAACTCTTTATGCTCCTTTTTCTCTGTCCCTAGCTTTATCATTTCAATAATGTCAAGATTCAAGCTCATTGTTTGTTGCCCCAAGAGTTGATTTCCCTTCTCCATCTTCTAATCTTCCATCTCATCTCAATTCCTCTACCCTTTTCTCTTCTAAGAAATCATTCTCTCCAAAGAAACAAGAAATTCCACTTCCTCCACCACCACAAACAATCAAAAAATTTGTTGAAACCCCATCCACTCCTCCTCTTGCCTTCCTAATTCCATGTCGGGAAGAAATTCCAAAAACTAGTCAAGGAAAGTAGCATGAAGGAGAGCCAAACAAAGAAGAAATTATCAAAATATTGGTAATCTTGGCTCTTATATTTGGGATAGAAAAAATCCCTTTGATGGTTAAACCTTCAGAGGAGGCCAGGGTCAGACCACAAGTGGTGGAAGTTGAGTTTACAGTAGAAGGAGAACAAGAAAAAGAACAAGAAGATCAACAATTTTTTTGCTATGAGTGCAGTGTCCATAATGGCACTTTGTCTGAAGAGGATTTTTATCTAATCCAAGCTACACAATCAGTCAATAGGGGGGAAGAACACGCAACTCCAAGTCCTATTGAAGAGGATCAGCTGGAAGGGATCGAATCAGAGTTAAAGTGACTTGAAGAAGAAAGCATTATTGAAGATTTTTTGCTTTCATTTGAAATGTGGAAGAAGATTTGATTGATGAATCCATGATGCAGGAGAGTTATCAAGAAGACACCATGAAGGAGGCTGCCCCAAATAGTCTTCTAGGAGCAGCGAATTGAAGATTATTTTGATTTGAAAATTTTCATGCTAGAGGAAGAGGCTATCCATCATTTTCTCCTCCAAGTTAGCCTTCAAGCAACAACGGAGGACCTCCAGAGCCAACAATGTGTTGCAACAAATTATAATGATGCAAAAGCAACTTCATTGGATGTTGAAATCAATAACAATGAGTTGCATATTGTAGAGGTTCCATACTACCACAGAGGAAGGAAAAGAGTACAAAGATACCATATCTTCCACACCACCCATACAGGAAGGTCCACAAGAAGACTCCATCTTTGGAGTTGAATTTCAGAGCAATGGGAACATCCATCGGATCAGACCATGCCCAATCAAATACTTGGCTTCATTAGAGCCAAAGGGAAAAGCCAAAACTAGTCATGCTTACTCCTGAGCATGAGGATGAGTTTCAAAGTACCAAGGATCACCATCAATGCCTCTTCAATCCAAATGTCAGAGCAACTAAAAGAGGTATTTTTGTATTCCAGTTGATACCTTGATGATTTGGGTGGAGGATCAGCCTCTTTTAATTTTTTCACTCATAATAAAAGCCATGTTTAGTGCCAAATCATATACATGGCTGACTATTTTGAGAAAGGGAAGCTACTTCTCCCTGCCAGTTACAGGATTTGTTTGAGTTCCCTTTGCTTTTGGTTAGTGTAGAGTAGGTAGGTTTGTTTTTAGTAGAAGAAGTGCTTTTACACACTCTGCATGTCCCACTTCAGGCATGTATGATTTTCAGTTTTGTACATAGTGTGTGTTGTGGTGTTTTGTTTCTCGTGCACAGTACATTGAAGGTAGCGCTTGGGGAGATCATGTCCAATTCCAATAATGTTTCAAGTGGCTCAGGGACAAGATTTCAGAGATTCAGATCAGAATTGTGTTTACCAGGCTTGACTCCATGCCCAATGGACTTCCAAGGCTACTGGTCTCTTCATCTAGCAGGTAGATGGCCTCGAAAGTCACCAAATTGTTATCCAAATAACTCTCCCAGCTATTTGGATGACTTTTACTTTCATTCTGGCTCTGATGCTTCACATTTCAGGTTGCACGCTTGACCATAGGCTTGCTTGCTCATTCGGCACTTTTCATAGGTTGTAGTCCTCCTGTGCCATACAATTCTTCTACGCACCCCTCTGCAAATGCCTTCCAAATTGGCTAAGTTATGGGTCTTCCTATTGCACCCTCTTTTCTACCTGTCATCGTGCGTCATTCCTCAGTTGGATATTGCGCACTGCTTCCATTTGTCCATATCTTCTTTTCTATGGCTTCACCTAAGTGCATGCATTCCTTTTCTTTCCTCTCACGCTTGCATCTTCCGGAAACCTGCCCTTGAATTCCTTGTTCAAGAAAATCTGCGTGCAAAATTGAGTACCAGTAGTGATTTCTCCGAAGCAAAGCTCTGTTTCCATTTCCCCTTAAGGTGCCCGTGTCACCCTCAACTGCACTTTCAAAAGGTGCTTCAAAAGTGGAGACCCTAGGGATGTGCTTTCGAACCCCCACATGGATCTAAGTCGAAGCAACATAAAAGATTGTGGATGATGCCACGTGTCTCACCAGCGCAACTTCAAAGGTAAAATCCAAAGGCAGGTCCCCAAACAAGCACATGCTCTCCACGTGGTCAGAGCCCGATAAAGTTGCACTGGCCATTGAAAAGGCTAAGAATAAAAAAGGCTAGTGGAAGCCTCCACATGTCTCTTCAGTGCACACTTTTGGTATGATGCTTAAAAGAAAGGCCCCCAAATGAGCGCAAGCTCTCCACGTGGTCAGAACGTGAGAAAGGTAGAACCATCCGTTGAAAAGTATAAGCATGGGAAGAGTCAGTGGAAGCCTCCACATGCCTCATTCGGCACACTTTTGGTAAAAGGTGACAATAAAAGACAGGTCCCCAAATGAGCGCAGGCTCTCCACATGTCCTAGGCCCGAGAAAGTTGCACCAACCGTTGAAAATTCTAAGCATGGGAAGAGCCAGCGGAAGCCTCCACGTGCCTCATCAATGCAACTTCAAAGGTAAAATCCAAAGGCAGGTCCCAAACAAGTGCGGGCCCTCCACGTGTCTAGGGTCCAACAAAATTGCTCCTAAATAGGTAAAAAATCCAAAACACAAAGAAAGCAGAGTAGGCTCGTGGACGATGCCAAGTGTCCAACCATTGCAACTTCAAGAGTGAAAGGAGGGGGTAAAATCTTAAGAATGTGTGGGGCTTCCACGTGGAGCTAACTACAAAGGTCCCACCCAAAAAGGGGTTTTGACATTATATATAGTGGGGCCCTTACTCACCCAAGGGAATGAAGCAACATGTTCGCGGACAATGCCAAGTGTCGGCACGTCACATTCCCAGGACCCTAAAAGGCAGAAAAAATCTTAAGAATGTGTGGGGCTTCCATGTGGATCTTGCATGGATAGACTCCAAACCCAAAGCAGTTTGGAAAATATTGGCAGAAGGTCAATTGAATGAAAGATGAATCATAATGCCCATAAATTTTAAATGCTTAGATCAGATTTGAAATAGAGAGAGCCCGCATGGAAAGACCCTGACCTTCTGATGATCATAACTACAAGTGGATATCTTTAATTGGGTGAGGACTAAGTTCTTAAAAAGTGTCAAATATAGTCTTCCATTTTTTGAGGCTATCAAGCTTCTCACCTACCACCATAATGAAGTATGGGCTTCCTTTCTTGCCCAACAAGGAACAACACATGGAGGCATCGGTTTTTGCAGTGGAACCCATCATTGTTGCAGGAAAATTCAATGCTCTTTTGGGGTGGTTGAAGCAGGATTTGAATTCTTCTCTCCTTTCTCTCTCATTCTTCCTATATATTGCAATGAGGGGCATTTTTCTAAAGGTTGGTCATTTTTTCTCTCCTGCCCCCTCTCTCTTTCTTCCCTAGGGTTGAATGTGGAGCTTAAGCCTCCTCTCTTTGGTTTGTAATGGCATTTTTCTTGCCTCTTTCCCACTAATGATGTACTGTGTGAACTCATGGAGCAATAAAATATGTTTCGTGATGCATTTTGTCCATCCTTTGCTTATTTTATTGTCTCTTCTTGCCTCTCATCATTGCAGGGTATATTGTGCATATCTTTGATGTCTATTGCAGGTTTTGGGAGCTGTGTTTAATGGGTTTGAAGTGGTGTTCTGTGTGAACTTTATCTTTGGTTTGTGATGCATCTTGTCCATCCTCTCCATTGCTCACCTCTCTCCATTTCAGGTAGTTGGATTTGTGATCAGCAACCTCCTTTTCTGGTGTATCACCGCTTTAGTGTAGGCTTTGTTTTCATGCATTTCTCTCTCCCTGGTCCCTTGGAAAGTTAGATTAGGATTAGATAGTTTATCTGCATTAGAGTAGCTTGTGGCAGGTAGTTTAGGAGCAAGAACCAGCCTTCTCTAGAGGACCATCTCAAGCCTGCAAGTCCCACAACTTGAGAGATGGTCCAATGTTATGCAGATTACACCGGATGCCCCACTTCAAAATCTAAGGCACATTCAGAGGGTGACTGTGATTTTGCATCAACAGTTTTGGCACGCCCGGTGGGACAGGTTTGAAGCACCTTACCACTTCATTTTAATCAGGTTGATGTGTTCTTGGTGAAATTTCATCCTTTGGAGGCACATTCAAGCACATCTGGCTAACTCCATCTAGTCAACAACCCACTCTCTGAAGTTTCAGACCTTCCTTCCATCCATTTTCATCCATTTTCCTTCCACATATTTCATTTTCTCCCATTCATGAAGTTGTGCAATCATGACTTCATTCCCATCTTGGAATTCACACTTGCAGCAGCAATCAGTGCAGTCCACCTCCAATGTATTTCTCAACTCCTCCAGATCAACATTATGATTCAAATTCATAACCATTATGCTTACCCATATGAGCAGTGTCAAATCAGTTTGGCTATGGAGCTTATCAAGAGCAAGGGTATACATATAATGACAACAGTCAAATGGAGAATGTTGATCTGCTGGAGAAGATTCAAAGAATGGAGGTTGGCATGGTTCAGTCAAGGGCTATAACACAAATGAAGGCATTCAAAATTGGTTGCAGGGCATCTTGTCCATGGGAAGGCCCTTTTCCAAGACACTATAGCCCGTAGGAGAAGCTTGAATTCATGGTTGAAATGTTTCCTCAACTTGCATAGTGGATTGAAGAGATAGAGGCATATGAGCTTAGTGATAAGACAACCTTGTCAATGGGTAAGTCAATCACCACCTCTTATGATTTCCTTTTCCTCTTTCCCAAGCTCAATATCATTTCAGCAGTGTCAAGATTCAAGCCCATTGTTTGCTGCCCCAAGTGTTGATTTCCCTTCTCCATCTTCTAATCTTCCATCTCATCTCAATTTCTCTTCCCTTTTCCCTTCCAAATCCATTCATTCCCCTCCAAAGAAAAATAAGTTACACTTCCCCCTCCACCACAAATAAACAAAAAACTAGTGGAGACTGAAACCCACCATTCCTCCTCTTGCCTTCCCAAGTCCATGTCGGGAAGAGATTCCAAAAACCAGTCAAGGAGAGCAACAAGAAGAAGAGCCAAGAAAAGAAGAAATGATCAAAATCTTGGTAAGCTTAGATCTTAGATTTGGGATTACAAAAATCCCCTTGATGGTTAAACCTAATCAAGAGGAGGTCAGGGTCAACCACAGTGGTGGAAGCTGAGTTTGTAGTAGAAGGAGAACAAGAACAAGAACTTTATTTGAAAGAAGATCAACAATCTCAGTTTTCTCTCCAAAAGAGGAATGTAGTGTCCTGAATGGCACTTTGTCTAAAGAAGACGTTGATCTGATCCAAGCGTCACCTTCAAGTCATCTAGAGGGAGGAAGAACAATCAGCTCCAAGTCCAATTGAAGAGGAACCAACTGGAAGAGATCGAATCAGAGTTGAAGCCACTTGATGAAGAAAGCATTACAAAAAGGATTTTTTATCTTTCATTTGAAGGGCCTGATTTGATTGATGAATCCATGACAGAGGAGAGCTACTAAGAAGACCTTGCTGCCCCAAATAGTCCTCTAGAACAGAGAATTGAATATTTTCCATTTGAAAAATTTCAAGGAAGAACAGGCTTTCAAACAAGTCCTCTGAAGAACCAAGGTTGGAGGAACTCCAGAGCCCATGTTCTTCTCAACAAACTATAATGAGGTAGGAAAAAGAACTTCATTAGATGTTGCATGTCAATAACGAAGATTACAGAGGAGTTCCCTAGTTGCTTGCCATAAAGGCAATGATAAAGAGCAATGAAGGATCTCATCATGCAAACACACCATCCCTTTTTAAGAAGGTCTACAAGAAGACTCCATTTTTGGAGTTGAAATTTCAGAGAAAATGGGAACATCCATCAGATCAGACCTTACCCAATCAAGGTACTTGGCTTCATTGGAGCCAAGAGAGGAGCCAACACCAGTCATGCTTACTTCTTGAGCATGAGGATGATATACAAAGCACCAAGGGTCACCATCAACACCTCTTCAAGTCCAATGTCAAGCAACTAAAGGAGGTATTTTCAATTCCATGTTGATACTTTGATTATTTGGGTGGAGGATCATCCTCTTGTCAGTTTTTCACTCATAATAATATCCATGTTCATTCTCCAAATCATATACATGGCCTCCTATTTTGAGAAAGGGAAGCTACTTCTCCCTGTCAGTTGCAGGATTTGTTTGAGTTCCCTTTACTTTCAGTTAGCATAGAGTAGGTAGGTTTACTTTCAGCAGAACAAGTGCTTGTGCACACTCTGCATGTTCCACTTGGGGCATGTATGATCTTTCCCTTTTGTACATAGTGTGTTGTGGTGTTTTGTTGCTTGTGCACAATGCATTGGAGGTAGCGTTTGGGGAGATTAAAGTCTAGTTCTAATAAGTTTTAAGTGGCTCAGGGACCAAATTTAAGAATTTTAGATCAAAATTGTGTTTATCAGGCTGACTCCATGCCTAATGGACACTCCTAAGGCCACTGATCTCTTCATCTAGCAAGAAGATGGCCCCGAAAGTCACCAAATTGTTATCCAAATAACTCTCCCATCTATTTGGATGAATTTTACTCTCACTCTGAAGCTTAAATGCTTCACATTTCAGGTTATGTGACCATGATCAATGGTTCACAATCTGGCACTTTGCATAGGCTATAGGTCTCTACCCGCACGTGCTCCTCAGAACCTTACAAATTATTTCCCGCGTGACCCTCTTTTCTTTTTTCCATCAAACAAAACCTTCCAAGGGTTGGAAAGTTCTAGGCCCTGCTTCACATACTCTATCACACGACAAGTATGCATTTATCTTTCAGGGTGGAAGGTGCACGCCCTCACAATGTCAACTCTGGATTATATGGCATCATCCTCGTCGCATGAAGTAGATGTCAAAGGCTCAAGAAGAGTGAAAATCAGCTAAGTATCAAGACAATCTCAACAGTTTTCATGTGCCTCAACAACATTTTTAGGGGATCTCGAGGGACCTTCAAATGGTATTGAAAACTCCAAGCAAGTGCAACAGAGCCGCATGGTCAGAGTAAAAAAATGGGGTCAACTCGGCACGCTTTCAAAAGTGATCCCGTAAAAGCAGGACCATTATTGTTCTATCTGCTTGCACCCCCTCAGGTGGAAATCTCAAGAAGCATATAATCAACAGGTAGAGTTCCTCGAAGTGTGTAGAAACAGGCCATGGAATCTCCACGTGTCCAAATCTTCGGTGCAACTCCAAATGGAGAAAGTCCAAATAGCAGGTCTCCAAATGTATTGCAAGGCCCTCCATGTGTCTAAGGGTCTGAAGAAGGTTCTCCTAAATAGTAAGTGGAAAATTGAGCCCAAAACACATCCAAGCATTGAAGTAAAGAAAAGAGGGTTGCATGGAATACTGCCACGTGCCTCATCAAGCGCAACATTCAAAAGTAAAATCCAAATATGTGACAGATCCCTAGAGCTAAGCTACAAAGGTCCCTCCAGGGGTGGTTATATATAGTGGGAGCCCTTACTCACCCAAAAAGGCATTGTTCATGGTGCTCAAGTTCGGTAATTGCCCTAAGTACCAAAAAAGAGCCAGCGGAAGCCTCCACATGTCTCTTTCAGTGCACCTTCAAAGGTATGATGGTCTAAAAGAAAGGTCCTTAAATGAGCACAGGTTCTCCACATGTTTCGTGTCAGAGCCCAAAAAAGGAAGAACGTACCATTGAAAATTCTAAAGCATGGGAAGAGAAAGCGGAAGCCTCCACATGCCTCATTCATGCAACTTCAAAGGTAAATCCAAAGGCAGGTCCCCAAACGAGCGCCATGGCCCTCCACGTGTCTAGGTCCAACAAGGTTGCTCCGTTGAAAATTAAGCATGGGAAAGCCGAAAACACATCCAACAAAACTCGAGCAGGCTCAAGCGGTTGATGATGCCAAGTGTCCAAACCGTCACAAGGCTTCACAGAGTAAAAAATGGAGGCAGTAACCGGCCTTAGAATCAGCGTGGGGCTTCCACATGGAGCTAGCTACAACACGTGTCTCTTCACCTGAACAAGAGGTTTTGACATCTATAAATAGTCCCCAAACAAGTGGAAGCTCGGCATTCACCCAAGGAAAAGTACCAACAGGGGTTTGGATGATGAACAAAGTAATTCGATCACTCTTGCAAATTCCATGTTTTGACCTTAAAAGGTAGCAGAAAATATTAAGAATGCGTGGCTAAGTCCACATGGATCTTGCACGATTTGATAGACTCCAAAAATGATTAGCAGAATGTAAACATGAAGCCTATAGAATCTTTCAAATGGTTGATCAGATTTGAAAAATTTTGAGAGATGATGAAACGCTGACAATTCTACCTTTAGATGATCATAAATCATGAAGTGATACCATTAATACCTTCTTAAATACAGTCCATGCCATTTTTTAGACTGTCAAGTCTTCTCACCTACCACCATAATGAAGTATGGGTATTCCTTTCTTTCCCAAAAAGGAACAACACATATCAGGCATGGGTCTTGTAGTGTAACCCATCATTGTTACAGGAAAATTCAATGCATAGTTTCTTAGGGTGGTTTAGGATTTGAATTCTTCTCTCCTTTCTTTCTCATATTCTTCCTATATATTGTAAGGAGGGGCATTTTTCTAAAGGGTTGGTCATTTTTTCTCTCCTACCCCCTCTCTCTTTCTTCTCTAGGGTTGAATGTGGAGTTTAAGCCTCCTCTCTTTGCTTTGTAATGGAATTTTCTTGCCTCTTTCCCACTAATGATGTACTGTGTGAACTCATGGAGCAATAAAATCTGTTTTGTGATGCATTTTGTCCATCCTTTGCTTATTTTATTGTCTCTTCTTGCCTCTCATCATTTACAAGGTATAATGTGCATATCTATGATGTCTATTGCCTCAGGTTTTGAGAGTTGTGTTTAATGGGTTTGAAGTGGTTTTCTGTGTGAACTTTATCTTTTGTCCTGTGATGCATCTTGTCCATCCTCTCCATTGCTCACCTCTCTCCATTTCAGGTAGTTGGATTTGTGATCAGCAACCTCCTTTTCTGGTGTATCACTGATTTAGTGTAGGCTTTGTTTTCATGCATTTCTCTCTCTCCCTGGGAATCCTTGGAAGGTTAGATTAGGATTATAAATTTTTCATTCATCATACCTAGCATGTGGTAATTAATTTATGGAGGATGATGTCAGATATCTCAACCTTAAGGACCATTTCAATAGCCAATAAAAATCCCATAGCTAGTGAAATATTATTTCTAAAATCCTTATGTCAAATAACTTAACCTATAAGGCCCTGGATTGGTTTCATCATCTCCCTAGATGATATTTTAGCACATTCTTAGAATTTTAGGAAGTATTTAAATACGATATTAATATATTTCTAATAAGGGTTAAAAATTACATGTGAGCACTTATATGCATTACATCAAGAGTTACTTGAATATGTAAGTGAATACATTCTATGACTTGATACATGTATACAAAATTTAATATATCAACCATCTAATTTGGAAATACAATAAATTATTTGTCGGATTCTCATATACCCACTTAAGGAGAAGCTACTATACACCACATATGACACATTCCACTCTTTAAGTGTACAAGAATTTACATTAGAGATTTATATTTTTCCTATAATAGATTAGAAACCAGGACATAGCTTCCTCCTTATACCCCTTCATATGCCTTCCTCCACCGATAAAGAGGAAACAATGAAAAAAAAGGGAGAAATGACCTCCAAGGCCGTCGGTCCTTTGAGAAACCCCCAACTGTATTTGGTCCGTGACTCACTACACTGTCAAGTGGCATAGAGGGATTGTCATTGAGATCTGGAATGGATGAAACTAGGACTGACATTGGAACAGAAACCATGAACATCTCCACCTCCACTCCAAGAGCCTCCACCCTAGGGAGATACCCTGAAGCCAGCAAAACCTCTTTAGGTTGAGGCTCAACATTCAATTCTTCCTTCGAACACTGAAAATAGGAATAAAACTTGACAAAAGTTGACTCAAGATCCTCAATCAAAAAAGGTTTGATAGAGACATGACCCAGTCCACAACTGAGAGCCAAGAAATCCTTCACATCTATACGAAGGAGAAATCCATTAAACTGACGAGCTTCCTCAAAAATCCCTTTTTCTAAGCTATTCTTGAGAGGGCCAGCTCAGATTATCAGCCCTTACATGCATCGCTCAGCTAGGAATAGGCGAAGAAACTCCAACTGAATAGCCTTATTGTACTCCTTCGTCAATTCCCACCACACAGCTTCATGGACGTCGTTGGCCTTCATGCCCTGCTCAATCCAAAACCCTAATGCGTCATCCCGCTCCATACTACTATATAGTGCTCTCATAACATTTTTATTTACCGCAAGGTAAATATTATTAACCATTGGTAAATGGTAAGTTATTATAAGGTTGTTTGTTTGTTATACTCGTAATTCATTAAATGGGTTATTATTTGTTAATAGTTGTTTGTACTTCATATTTATAAGGAAGTTGGTTCAGCTTTGTGTTTGGCTATATAATAGCCATTCCTTCATATGTAACATAAGTTGAATAGAATATTATTTTTTATAAAGATAATGTTATTGTTTATTCTGCTGAAACTCTATACCATTTTTTAGATTTGGTATCAAAGCGAGGTTAAATCCACAATGAGAGTTTGTTAGGAATTTCGTATTCTTGAATATTTTCTTGGTGGCTTCAAGTTGTTCAAGATTTGAATCGGCATAGAGATCGAGCTTGTTGATTTCATATGCCATAGAACTCGTCCACCTAGCTGGAACATCTTTGCATTTGAAGGATTTAGAATTTCATTGGATGGCACAATTTATTAGTTGCAATTAAGAGTTTGGTGAAATTCATTAATCCTCCTACTAGCAAATGACTTCTATATCATTCACATGGATATATCTGAATTGTTAAGCTATTTATCCATGTCACTCAGCTTTGACATTTGAATTGTCATGTGTGCAGATCTGGTGTGAAGTCACATCCACTTACATATTTTGATTGTATTACAAATGTTGTTATTGATCAAACCAAACCTTTCATGCACCATTAACTAAGCATCAATTGGTCTTCAGTTTAGATATGATCAACAAGGGAAGTGCTACCAACAAGGTCAATTAGTGTCAAATGACCTATTGATTGTGATAGTGGCATAATAATCAAGATATGCAGATGTTTGTTTTCTATTTGCATCATGCAACCACTCGTAGTCCCTTTGATCTATTAAAGATTGATAGCCTACCTTCGTTCCAAAAGCAAAAAAATACTCTGTCAAAATCCTATCTAGTGCCAATTGTAGAAGAAGGTTTATATTATTTTCGGTGGTCAATATTTCATTATCATGTGACATAGTCTTATAGATTGTTTATAAGTCTATAGTTTTTATTTCTATTAGAGGTATTTAATAATTATTTGGTTTAGTCCTCTCATAGCGAAGAATAGTAGTGGCTAAAAGTGGGTCAATGTCATATTCATTATTAAAAGTACATATTTGATTGGTGTGTTGTCATATTACAAATTTCCAAAGTGTATGTTGTGTTAAAGTCATAAAGTGTCATATAAAAGAGCTTGTTACTAAATGCAAGAGTCATTTTGTGTGTTGAGTTGTCTTGTCAAAAGAGTCAAAATAGTAAAAATCAAGTTAATAGTCAAGTTCTCAAAATATTCAAGTCATTGTAATAAGTCCAAAAAAAAAAAAAATTGCCTCACTCTTCAATAATTGGACACATTTTCACTTGTACGCGACGTCCAATATGTAAATTTGAGCTTCATGTTCACATTCCACTGAGCTAGCAGCGTTGTGTTGGAGGATGGAGGCAACAGAGGTAGGAGGAAAATCAGCATCCTCAAGTTTTTCACTACCTCAGATGCCACATAATGCTTTAGTGACACCTTTTTCTTTGTGTGTGATGAAAAAGAACATAAATGTATCCTTATTCTTGTGTACATTGTTTTTTTCCCTGCGATGATGATGTTGTCTAGATTTGTACCATTGATACTATTGCAGGAAGTGTTCTTGATCAAATTGACTTGACAGTTGATGTGAATTGGGTGAACATTCCTAATTCATATATTCACTTTAATAGGTTTATCGGTCTCTATCCATGGATGATGTAGTTCCCACAGTCAGTATTGAGGATCGAGACCATGTGCAGGCTAAAAAGTGACATGTTGCTTGGTTAAAGATGGTGTTTTCCCCATGTTCACACTAAGGGGGGAATGTTAGCAATATTATAGTGCTCTCATAATATTTTTATTTACTGCAGGGTAAATATTACTAACTATTGGTAAATAGTAAGTTAGTATAAGGTTGTTTGTTTGTTGTACCTGTAATTCATTAAACGGGTTATTATTTGTTAGTAGTTGTTTGTACTTCCTATTTATAAGGAAGTTGGTTCATCTCTGAATTTGGCTATATAAACGTAACATAACCTAAATATAATATTATTATTATTATATAGAGAATATTATTGTTTATTCTACTGAAACTTTGTACCAGTTTTTAAAGATTTTAGGTGGGAATTTAGAGATGTCTTCAATTTGAATCTCTTTCTCTCCCTCACCTGAGATATTATTGTTGTTGGTATTGTACTTTTTTGTAATTAGATCCTACTACACAACAGTATTAATAGAAAGGAAAACTAGATTCTAGGTGATTAATTTCTGAAAATGACTAGTCACCAAAATTGGAGATCCCCGGGTCAAGATATTCCATGATGGGGTGTTGATCTGACCCAGAAGAAACTATAAAAAATGGGCTACCAACACAATCGGCCCTACAAAGAGTGTTTCATAGGGGCCAAAGGCATCTGTGGTAAGGGTTGGACATAATAGAAAAGATTGGCCATGTAAATGACACATGGGGTGATGGTATCTGTGATGAAGATTGGCCAAGACAGACAAGATCGGTCTTGCCCAGGAATGACACAGGGGCCGATGACGTATGGAAAAATTGGTTTTTAGGGTTTTTTTGGAATTTTAAAGATTGAAACAATACAAAAATGAAAAGTGGGTGCTTTTAACGAGTTATGCTCGATCAGAAGGGACAAATTAAGATTCACATAGGGTTCTCAAATATGTATAATGGGAAAAATGCATCTAGACACCGTGTACTCTTATCATCTATTCAACCAGGGTATTCAAGGCAACGAGTAAAGGGCACACCAAGACCGACACACAAATGGATGCAATTAAAGGGGGTACAGGGACCGCTATGATCATATACACTAAGGGAAGTAACTCTTACACTATTAAAAACTAAGGTTTCCAAGGCCTTAGGTTAAAGAAGAGGAAGGAACCCTATGGAGGTACTGACACTATGGGAGAAAATGAAAGATAAAAGAAGCGTGTAAATATTATGCTAACCTAGGGAAAGCATGTAACATGAAATATAGAACTGAAATGCAATATGCTAACCTAACATGTCCATAAAATACTAAGCTAACATAAAACATGCATCGAATGTAGGAAACTACTCTATAAAAAATGACAAAGTGAGTTAGAGAACTTACCTATTGGGGGGCGGTCGTTGATGCATCTATCTCCCAAAGGACCATACACAGTGAGAAAAAAACTTTCAGGTGGAGAAGGGGAAACAATTCAGTCCTAGCTCATTATAGTTGACCTAAAATTACAATCAAACCAATCTAAGCAAGAAGAATCTCCAAGCCAAGAGTCAAGATGTACGAAATCCAAAAGCTAAGGGAGCAAGTGCAAGTTCGCACAAGAGATAAAATCTAATGACGAGTTCGTATATACAAATATGTGATGTCCAAATGTGCAAATGAGAGTTGGGGTATTTTTATCGATGTTATCGCCCATAGGCAAAGGCATCGACTAGGATTTTGAATTTACACTGACGCAATCGCCCGCGAGTGAAGGCATTGGCAGGGGGAAATAAAAAGAGAATGTGCAAGGAGACATGAGAAGTAAGGATGATGCAAAACAAAACAAATGGTGTCATCATTAGCAAGATGTCGGAAGAAGAGAAGAGGAAACAAGAAGAATAAGAGGCCCAAAAGAAGAGGAATATGAGAAAAACTAAAATACATAAACGGGACGGAAAAGCGCTCGCTCTTTCGATGATCCTCTTCCCTCCTTTCGCGCGCTCTCTCGCGCGAGAGCCCCGAGAGAAGGGTCCCCCGACGCGAGGAGATCGAGCCCTAGCGAGCCCCCCCGCCCCCCCCCCCCCCCCCTCTCTGCCCCGAGAGTCAGAGAGTCGAGCGCCTCCCCCCCGCCGAGCCGGAGCTGCGAGGGAGATGCGCGAGGAGAGAGCGAGAAGCGAGCAGAGCGAGAGCGCGCGAGAGGAGAGATGCGAGAGCAGCGAGAGAGAGCTTCGAGAGCTAGAGTATAGAGCGTAGTAGAGAGAGCCGAGAGAGAGAGAGAGAGAGAGACGGAGCGCGATCTCGGTCGAGAGCGATAGCGCTGAGCGAGCTCGAGAGAGAGAGACGCTTCTTCCTTTTTTACTATCTTCCCTATTTTCGCTTTCGAGGCGAGATCTTTTTTCTTTTCTCCCGACGAGAGAGAGAGAGCGATCTTTCGGAGAGGAGATTTCTCGAGTCTCTCTTTTTCTATCTATTCTCTCTCTCTCTCCTCTCTTCTCCTCTCTCTCTCTCTCTCTCCTCCTCTTCTCTCTCTCTCTCTCTCTTTCTCTCTCCATGTAGGATCCCTAACCCAATGGTTACGTGAATAACCATACCCCTATCTAGAATGAGCCCTTTAAGACACCCATTCCAAAGATGGATGCATTAAGGACCTCTAACCTAAAAAGAGAATTGTTAGTGACAGGTATGAAAATAAAAAGCATAAAAATTTAGGTGTATATAGTAAACACATAAATACCATCAAACTGTGTGTGGAACACTAGGATTTTTTATCAAAATCATTAAGAAAATTTTTATATAATAAAATAAATAACTTTAACTTCTACTTGTATTTTAGTCCTAAAATTAAAACCCGCTTGGATTCTTACCACTTAAATAAAAAAAATCCATTCATATTTTAATCACTAAAATTAAAACCTGTGTAAATTTTAACTAAGAAAATGCATTGAATTAAATATTTTCCAAATAAATGAAATAAAATTTACATCCATGTAAATTGAAACATCCACAATAATTATGTCACCGACAAATACATTGAGATATTCTTGGTTAGATTTCAAATCCAAAAGCTTCACCTTGTGCATGATATGAATTCATATCTAATACACAAAAATGATGTTTTACTAAATTAGACTACTCTATTAAACACACGCACCCTTTGTAATCCTCCCTAAACTTGTTCACAACCCTCTTCCTCAACTCCTTAGGCATAGAGTTGGGCATCATTTTCTTGATCACAAATGTAAATATAAAATTCTTGTTGGCCTCCACATCACTACTATTAAACAATAGTTAGAGAGAAGATACCAATGATGACTTGGAGAGGTTCTTTCAATGGATGAGGAATATTATCTCTACCTATTCTCCTCTTCCCCACATTATTCCATCTCGAATAGGTCCAATAAACCTTTGCATTAGGAAGCAACTTGACACTTAGCTCGGTTCTTCTTTATAAGGGTCATAATGGTTAGCTCCTCAAGTGACTCAACCTTAGTTTTTCTTGAAAGCAAGCCCCATCTACCTTTTCCTCGAGATTCTTCTCCATTGCATATAAATAAATTTAATCCAATCATCTTAGCACATGACTTGTCTACATATATAGCTCGAATTGATCTAGGTGATCTGGATCAATACCATTACAAGCTCATCCTGCCCTTTAGCACTAACATGGCTCCCATAGATCCTTCTCAACACCCTACATCACGAGTCACAAATTGAATCCACTCTTTGAGATCAATTCAACACTTTTCTCCAAGCTCTTCCCCAACCTTAGATATCCATCTTAGCACATATCCAAACTAGTGGTCACTCAACACGATGGATTTGTTCCAAATCATGTTGTGCAATCTCCCAAGTGTTCATATATTTGTGTGAAATTTGATCCTAGCTTTTTTCTACGTCTCTCAAGGTGGCTCCTACAAAAAACAAACAAAAATGAGTACAAAGTGGTAGATAAAACATCTAAATGAATATCAAGAAAAGGCCAGAATCATAAACATTAATATTAAATATTTGGTTTTTAGGTATTTGTGCTCAAGTTTTCATTGAGCTAACATCAACAACTTGCTAGAAACTCGGGATGCGCTTAATAGTATTATAGTAGTAGTATTTTTTTATATTAAAAATTTTAGTAATTTCAAGTATTACGGCTGTTGGAAAAATTGTTAACGCTCCCTGTGGGATTCATGAAATAGATTAACCACATCCTGTGGATTCATTAACTCTAGCACTTGTATCAGAAATTGACGGGTCGACCTTTTGGTTTAATGGAAATCACTTCCGATAATTGGTATTAGAGCGAAAGGTGGAGGTGATTGTTGTTTTTATAATTCAGCAAAATTATTTTTTAAGACAAACATTTCATACAAATTATTGACAACATTTTTTTACCATAACCCTTTTTTTAGAGTTTTAAAATTAGGTTTACACTTTTGTATTGTCAAATGATTTTTACAATTTTATTTTATTTTGACATACAAATTTTTACCTACCCTTTTATCATGAGTTTGAAGTCGTGGGAAGGGCTTAAGGCTATCGTGGCAATAGGATCACATGTCCTGCATAAGCCACACCATAAGATGTCATGCATCCCATCCTGCATGTCAACCCGTTGTCATCCCACGTGGCACCCAACGACTTGGAAAAAAATGAGTGCCACCAAGAAGGTTGGTGAGCTGGCACGACACGTTGCTAGCAAGTTAAATGAGACGTCGTTGGATGGCTCGCCAACCCAGGAGGAAGGTGGAGGCCTTTCATTTATGTCCTCATTTTCACTATTTCCTTCTGCTACCATCTCTTTCACTCTCCATTATGACAACCAAAGATTACAAACTTGGTTCCATTATGATTAACCTTCTCCGAAAGGGTTTAGTATTTGGGCATTGCTAAATTTGTGTATATTGTCACAGTTTGGGCCCCTTTGCCTACAAATTTAAAGAAATACATGTTTCACATCACTAAAAAAAATTGAGTTCTTTTAAAATCGGTGGATCACCCACACAAGGAAAAAAAATCCAATGACTCACCCACATAGACCAGTTCAAGTTTCGTTCGCAACAACTCGAGCAAGGTGTTTTTCGTAGCAACTCGAGTGAGGTTTTTTAGCAGACCTCCTCCCGTGTTTGGTTTGGGTACTTTTTTTTTACAAATGTCATTTATGGGATTACCATTTTTGTGTGGGTACCTTTTTTTTACCACCATTTTGACCTGGTTTGTTTGTTAAATAATAGGGTTTAAAATTGAGTTAATTGATCTACTGAGTTATACAATAATTGTTTTCACATTTCTAAACAACAATTTACAAATAAGCACCATTAAAATGAGAGAAAAGCATTCAATAAACTGCTAGCCATCTTTCTCTATAATTTAATTTTCCAAGACTACAAAAAACTGAGTTTTGTTATACACCATAATTAAGGATTTGTTAAGCCCTACCTTTACTCTAAAATAATGCTCATTTCTTCCCTAAGTCTATGATCATAGAATCTTAACCACTCATACATAAACCATTTATTGAACCTTAAATATTTATGATCTTTGTCTTTGTTTCTTTTGACAACTATTTTTGGAAATATGATTGGTCAGTCTTGTATTAGGCCTAGACTTGGTCTTTTTTTCAAGAATCGTAGACTAAAAAGGAGTTCTTACATTGTGACCACATTGCAAATAATGTAATATATGATTCAAGAAATTCTTGAACTTGAAACATGAAGAATTACCAGAAATTACATCAATTACCCCTATCCTTTGTCACTGTTTGGTTTCTACAATCCTGCAAATTTTTGTCATCAATAACTTTGTTCACATGTGCGAGATAAGGCCAAAATTTTACACACTTCTTCTCTTACATGGACCAGATATTTCTTATAAGTTTTTTTTTAATTTAATTGGGTAGCAAACAAATTATAGCTTTCCCTAGTTCAAGCCCCATGAGAGAAAACTAGTTATAAAAGCATTTAAAAGTAGTTTCAAAAGCTCATATTAATTTCATTCGGTTTATAATCATTTCCTTTATCTTTTCATTATAGTAGTATTGCGGTGTCATGCGAGTTTTGTTTTCCACATACACAATGTGTATATACCACATACATACATGTACATACATACATACATATATATGTGTGTGTGTGTGTGTATGTATTTGTGTATGTATGTTTATACATGTGTATGCATATACATATCCATATACATATATATGTACATGTATGTACGAGTATACATATACATATGTATACCTATTAGTCTCACATACCTCAACCTTTGTATTATCATATGGTAGTGTTGTGTGTCATATACATATTGTGTGTATACCACATAAGAGACATTAAAAATTGTTTATACTCTTGACTTTGTTCGCTATTCAACGAATGTGTTGTGATACCTACTAGAATACATACACATGCCTATACATATACACGTACATACATGTACATATGTATATGTATATGTCTCACATACCTAGACCTTTGTATTATCATATGGTAGTGTTTTTTGGGGTATACACACTCTATGTATATCACATAAGGGAGATAAAAAATTGTCTATACTCTTGACTTTGTTGGCTAGTGAATGAATGTGTTGTGATACCTACTCGAATACATACACATACCTATACATACGTATACATATTCATGTACATACATGTACATATACATATATATGTGTAATTGCATATGTATGTTTATACATGCATATACATATCATATACCTATATATGTACATGTATGTACGAGCATACATGTATATTTCTCACATGTCTGGACCTTTGTATTATCATATGGTAGTGTTGTTTGTGGTATACACACTCTGTGTATATCACAGAAGGGAGATAAAAAACTATCTATACTCTTGACAATGTTGGCTAGTGAATGAATGTGTTGTGATACCTACTCAAATACATACACATACCTATACATATGTATATATATTCATGTACATACATGTACATATACATGTGTGTGTGTAATTGCATATGTATGTTTATACATGCATATGCATATCATATACCTATATATGTACTTGTATGTACGAGCATACATGTACATATGTATTGTATATGTCTCACATACATAGACCTTTGTATTATCATATGGTAGTGTTGTTTGTGGTATACACACTATGTGTGTATATCACATAAGGGAGATAAAAAATTGTCTATACTCTTGAATTTGCTAGCTAGTGAATGAATGTGTTGTGATACTGTTAGTGCAAAATCACAGCACCCCTAAATGAGGCATTAGATCTGCTTTTCTAAGGCATATTCATTTGGTGTGATTCGCATAACATCGAGTTTTTCCCCAGAAGTATGGGACTTCGTAGGTGGGAAAAAACTCTCCAGATTAAGGTTGGTTCCTACTCCTCTGTTCAGGCGTATGCATAAAATCGCAGAGGGTCTATCCTAAATCCTACTTTAATTTACCAAGGAGACAGAGTTAAAGAAGGGATGCAAAGTAAATAAAACTTAAGCTACCAGGTGATACATTAAAGGACTGATGAACAATTGTTTTGCTGGAAGACACAAACCAAAAGAATGCAACACAAAAACACGCACAAATAACCAGAGTTGTAATGAAGGATCAGAAGACAACAATTAACACTGAAAGGGATGAAGATCACCCACAGAACATGTATTATTTCTCTCATGGCTTGATACGATGCATTACAATAGTAACAAGGAAAAATTTGCATTTACAGTCTATATGGGAGGTCTGAAACTCCATGAATTCATTTTCCAAGTAGAAGAAGGGAGCTTACAAAACAGAATAAAGTCCAACCCTTTACAATGAGTCTCAACCTTGTATTTATAGATTCAATCAAAGAGAAGAAAGAGAGAGAAGCGAGAAAAGTAGGTCAAATCTCAACCATTGCTATTAATGCCTCCTACAAAATCTTCCCCCAAATCAGTCTTGATCGCATCAGTCTCTGGTTCAGCGCCTTAAAGGAGGAGGAAATGGCGGAGCAGATTGAATCTGATCTGGTTGTTGAGGCATATAGATCTGCATTAATGGACCTGAAGATTTTTTCCTCTTTTTTCTTTACCTAACCTCCCCATAATTAAAGTTTCAAATCTCCATGGTGTGGGTGAGGTCGATATCTTTCCAACGATGTCAGATTCTCAATATTTCAAGCCCTGAGTCGAAATATATACCCCTTAAAATTTTGTATCGAGTCCGTACAACAGAGTGGGAAAACCAATTTGAAAAATGGTCCCCCTCTTTAATATGGGACACGTGGTTGGCTAGCACATGTCAGAGGGTAGCCTCTGTATCTTGCTTTTAGAATGGCACAGGGTGACACGTGGCTTCATCTGCTGGCCTGCTCAATTTCTATATTTCTCGGCTAAGTCCTTTGCTTGGCGGGGTCATATTCCTTGAACAATGACATGCAGTGATCTGAAACTTCTTTAAGAACCCTCCTCATATTCAAATTTGAGTTAGCGCCATGTGGACACTTGGCACTCTCTGTCAGCCTACCACTATGCATTAATTATTTAACCCAACTCTGTCCCCTTCAAAGAGACTAGACGTGTGGAGGCTCTGCGCTCACTGAAACTCCTGATCAATATTTTCCCTTTGAAGGAGCATCAGGTTGACACTTGGAATCCTATGCAGTATTTTGGAATTTTCAACTATTTCCTTCCTACCTTTTCAGACCCTGGGCTATGTGGCGAGTTAGCGCTTATTTGGGCCTCTGCATTTGGATTCAACTTTGGAGATGCGCCGCTCTGACACGTGGCTCTCTCCGCTAATACTTATATACTTAACCATTATTAAGGCCCACCCTATCCGCCTTTTGACCTCTATTGACCATTTGCTACATGGAGAGCTTGCGCGAGTTTGATTCTTCACCTTGGGGGGACTTCTCGGATTTGCGCCGAGCAGACACCTAGCACCTTCGTGCTTAGCTAAAGACTTTTCTATGACCGTGTAAATTTTAGGAGCCTTGGACGCATGGAATCTTGGTGCTCGTTGAAGTTCCTTTCTTGGATTCACCATTGGAGAAGCGTCATTTTGACATGTGCCTTTCTCCAAAACATCCTCCATACTTAGCCAATTTTTGGACTCATTCCTGGAGTGTTTTTGAGCCCAAAGACTTCGGGTCTTTGTCATTTATTTCTTTTCTTGCTCTTGGCTTCTCTTGTGATGCTGCTCTGACACATCTGACCCTACTATTCTATTTTCGAGCCTACTTGAAACCTGTAAGATGGATTTAAGGCCCGGATCTACTCAACAGAGCTGTCTTCTTGATTTCTCATGCACGTTATTATTTGATTTTCGTAGGCCCTTCCACTTCCATTATAGAGTCCCCCTATAATCTGTTTGTAGGAACCAAATGTGATTTCTTAGGTTCTTTTAGTGTAGGGTTGCTCTAATCCAATATCTTGCCCAGAGGGAAAAATATGGATAATAATTTGGCGACTCACAGGGGTATCTTCCTGCTAGATGAAAAGACCAATTACCTTGTCTTATCCATTAGGCATGGAGTCGAGAATGATGGTATGATACTGATTATGCCTTTGATTCATGAGCCTGACTGTTTACACTCTCAATCTTCATAAGGAATCTTGAAATGATGGTTTCTGAGAGTAAAAAATTGTTTTGACCCGGGTCTTCATCTTGGATTTGAATGAGTTGTGCAAGAGCAACAAAACAATACATGCTCTAAGTAGAACATGTAGAGTGAGCAAAGCACTTAGGAGAAAAGCAACCTAAACTACAATAAGACAATGTGCATAAGCACTTAGAGGAAAGAGAAACTAGACTAATATGTACAAGGTGAGAACCTTCCTTCTTAGTAGCATTGTTTAAGATAAATTTCATTCACTGTAATCTGTAATTCTTCACCATCCAATGTAGACAATAGGAAAGCATTGCTACTTTTTTATTTTGTGACCATGTAAGGGCCACTCCAAATAGCATCAAACTTCGGATGCCTTCCTGGTTTTTCCCGATCTGCATCCCATTTGAAAACTAGGTCTCCTTCCTAGAAGGTCCTTGCTCTTTCCTTCTTGTCAAAGCATCTCTTGATTAAAGCCTGATCCTTCTCTATTGTTTGAAGTGTGTGTTCTCTATTCTCTTCCAATTCCATCATCTCTGCATACCTGGCTTCCATTGGTTTAAACTTGGACACCTCCAGTTTCTTCATGAGTTCCAATGTTAGCAACTCAAGTGATATAGGCAACACTGCCTCTTTCCCATAGACAAGTTTGAATGGAGAGTTGCCTGTAAATCTCTTGGGTGTTGTCATGTCAGCCCATAAGCCTGATTTGAGTTTCGTGTGCTAGGTTTTCTAATTTTCATCTAGAGTTCTTATGATAATCTTCAACAAGTTCTTGTTTGTAGACTCTACTTGGCCATTACCCTGAGGGTAATAATTTGATGAAGTACTTAGGTAAATCTTGTTACTCACAACCCATCATGTGATTTTGGAACCCATAAATGCCAATACATTGTCTGATATAATGGTGGTTGGCACTCCAAATCTGGTCACTATTCCTTCATAAAAATATAGTAAGTTAGACTCATTAGCTTCTTTGAGTGCCATTGCCTCGGTCTACTTGGTGAAATAGTATGTTGCCTTCAGAATCCATTTGTGGCCTTGGCTCAAATTTGGATTGATGACTCCGATGAAGTCCAATCCCCATTGCATGAATGGTCGATCTACTGAAATTGGATACAATGGTAGTGTTGCTAGATTTTCCTTGCCTCTAAAGAACGCATAGTTCTTGCACTTTTTGATCCACACATAGCAATCACTAAACACCCTGGGTCAATAATAACCTGCCTTCATGATCTTAAGTGTTGTCACTCGTGGAGAAAAATTCCCTCCAGCTGCTTCATCATGGAATTCTTATAACACTGTTTCAATCTTATCTATCCCAATGCATCTTAACAGAACGCCATTGATGTCCCTTTTGAACAAGACGCTGTCAATGAGCACATATGGGATGAAATGTAGTCTAAAGTGTCTCCTTTTTGTTTTATTCATTTTTGGAGGACACAGGCCTTTTTGAAGGAAGTGCACCACGTTCCGAGTCCAACAAGGAGTGGGCACATCCCCATTATCTTCCCCTTGACTATTTTGCAAGACAAAAACATCTTCCTTTCCTCCACTTGCTTCTTCTTACTGACTCGAGGCCAGCTGTTCACACAATCCCTTCCCATGGACCATCTTAGTGACCTTGATCTCAATGTCATACTCCATGACATGATTGATCCATCCTGCACGTTTCTCATTCAAATCCTTGCTAAGAAGGAAGTCTTTAACTCCTGCATGGAAGACTAACAGTTGGATTTTGATGTTTGAAACCAAATGATTAAACTTCTTCAAGCCTCTGATCACTGCCAGGACCTACTTTTCAATAAATGAGTATCTTACTTCATGATCCTCCAGACCCTGGCTGAAGAAAGCAATTAGTTTCTCTGTATCTTCTTTGTTCTGATGTACTAGGATTATAGAAATCCTGTCACTGCCACCAAAGGCATACAATATGAAATCTTTAGAAAAAATTGGATTCACGAGAATTGGGGCTTGTGATATAGCTTCTTTGATGGCCTCAAAACTTGTTTTACCTTTAGTTGTCCACCTAAATGCAAAACTCTTCGTCAACATCAACGCGATTGGCTTGACAAGGGTAGCAAAGTTTGGTACAAACCTGCAGACAAAATTGATTTTTCCTAAGAAGCTTTCAAGATCTTTCTTATGGCTTGGCAATGACAATGCTCTTATTGCTTCAACTCTCTCTGGGTCTATTTCCAAACCTTCTTTTGACACAATGTGGCCTAGGAGCCTGCCCTCATGGGCCAAGAATATGCATTTTTTAGGGTTCAATGATACCTGAAATATCCTACACCTTTGAAACACCTACCTTAGGTGAAAAGGGTGGTCTGCTGCATTTCTAGAAAACATAGTAATGTCATCCAAGTATATCAATACTATTTTGTTGATCAACCCTTTGAATGCCATATCCATTGCCCTTTGGAAAGTGGCTCCGACATTAGACAATCCAAATGGCATTTTTTGTAGGCATAGGTGCCTCATTTGGTGGTGAAATCCATTTTGAATTGATCATATTCTTTCACAATGATCTAGTTGTACCCTGAGTAGCCATCTAGGAGAGAGAATCTCTCTGATCCAAACTTCACCTACAATATTTGCTCCATTGAAGGGAACGGGTAGTGGTCTTTGAGGGATGCTCTGTTCAAGTCACAAAATTCAACACACAACATAATCTCTCCACTCTTCTTCCTGACTGGGACCAAATTTGTGACCCAACTTGAGTGTTTGATTGGAAATATGATACTTTCCTCTATCAACTTGTTCAGTTCTTTCTTCATCAAATGCTCAATATGTGGATTGACTGGTCTCTACTTTTTCCTGATGGGCTTATCAACTGGATCTAATTCAATTGTATGTTGTGCTAACTCAGGATTGAACCCTCTAAGGTATTCATAGCTCCAAGAAAATACATCTGGAAACTCTTGATAAAGTTGCACGAATTCATACCTTTCTTGCTCGGTGGCCACTTTCTCAATTTGAAGCATTTTGTCTTCTCCAACTATAATTGACTCTGAATCTTCTCCTTTGATCTGTATATTAGCCCTTTTCTTTTTGAAACTGATCATTGGGATTGAAGATAGACTCCAATGTCACTAAACCTTTGGGAAGCTTGTTTGTATGCAACTTCACTACTTGATCTCCATATTGTTGCTCTAGTCTGCTTTGATTTCTAGCTGAGAATTTAGCTTCCTCTTCCAAAAAATGGATGCTCTGTTGATCATTCTCGAACACCTGCCAGCATGTGTTATTATTTGGCACTGCTGGCCTCACAATCACATGGATATGTGGTTGTTCTTTGTCCCTCTTGATGTTGTCAACCACGTCAAATGTTGCTCAAACTATTGCAAGCCTATCAGTAGCTTTGTTCTCCTTTCTGGGTATGGACATGATGTTAAAGACTTTAAAATCCTCAATGAGATCTCATACCCTATTCTTGTATTTTTTTAGCAGGTCATTCTTGACAACATTTTGTCCTTTGACTTGATTGGCAACCAGTTCACTATCACCAAACACCTGCAAGTTCTTGATTCCTCGCCTTCTAGCCTAATGCAATCCATGAACCAAAGCCTCATATTCTACAGTGTTATTTGAGCACGCAAACTGAAATCTGAAGGCCAAATAATATTTCATTCCTTGGGGGGACACAATCGTAGCTCCTCCTCTGGCTCCTTGTCTACTCCTCGAACCATCAAAGAACAATTGACATACTTTATTGTCATCTTTGTGCTCTGGCTTGATGATGTCAGGAAGAGGATGATTCTCTTCATGTGGGTAGTAGACTCCTAGTTTAGATTCTTCCATCTCCTTATAAGGATCAAAAGCATGCCTTTTGACCACCCATTCGTCAAGAGTCAAGTCCGGGATACACCCTAATTTGGTATCTGCCTCAGAAGTGTTTAGGAGGTCCTCTTGATCAAAAGCCAAATAATTTACATTGATTGGGCTAGGCACATAGGACTCAATGTGATAATCCACTATGGGCTTGGATCTGATCTCCATACCTTGTTCTAAAGAGCATATGCAACCAGTCAACAGAGAAATATCCTCCAATTTTGGTAGTGAAGTCCCTGGATAAACACAGTGCGAAATGTGGTGGCAAGTCTATGACTGATACATTCTACAATATAGTCATGTTAGGGCGGGCATGTAGAGTGAGGCTCAGATCCTTGATGACTCCAACAGTGATCATTGTTGTCCCATCCAATTAAAATACTCCTCTAGAGATGGCTTCATACTAGAGGCCCAACTGATCAGCTATTTGTTTGAGCATTACAGAACTATTTGCCCCTGAATCAATTTTGCAATTATGTACCAATTTTTCTCCAATGATTAATGAAACATAAAATGGAGGAGGCTTCAGATTCTTACCTCATTATTCTCCATGTTTTCTCTCAGGTTGAGCTGTATTGGTAATTACTTTCTCTTGTTGGCTAGGGGGTTGATTTGAGTTTGACCAATTCTGCATGGTAGTATGCAATAGATCCCTCTGCCCTGGAATGGCCAGTGACTCCCATAGTGAAATGTTCACACTTGTCCTCTTCATTTGTTCAATGATATTAAATGAACTGTCCTTCTGCTGCCCCTTTCTTGGCACATTTTTCTCTTGTACATGGGCTATTACAAAAGGTACCTGAGTAGATTTGGAAGGTGGCTTGGATTGGCTCTACATATTGGGAGTTATATTTTGAATGCCAATACTTTCTGGAGCAAAGAAGGATTGAGGGTCAGCTGAGTTTGGTGAATTTCATTCTCCAATATTTCTCTTCTAAAGACTTTGAGAAGGAGTCTAATTCATTCCATAGAAGTCTTCAGCTTGCCAATTGACAAGCAAAGTTTCACATGGGGGTCCCTCTTGCTAAGCTCCTTGTTGCTAATTTAATGCACCATTGAAGCACATCAATTGATTATGTGGCTGACTGCATGGGAAACACCAATCATATTCGTGTGCCATGTTATTCTGTGTTGGAACCAATTCCCTTGATGTTGAAGTTGTGTTTGGATCATATGACTTGAAAGGTCTAGCAGCTTGAGGTTGCCCTTGGTGTTGACTCTGATTTACAGCTTGGGTTGGTGGTCTTTTTTGTTGATACAAGGGTCGAGCCTGATACTGAGCCTAAGGCTAATATGGCCTAGAAATCTGAGCCTGATGTCTTCTAATGATTACTAACTCATTCCCCAGGTTTTTTTGTTGTTTCATAATTTCCTGAAGCTCCTTTGAGGTGTTAAATGATGAAGTGGGGGATTCAGCTGAACTTTTACTCTTAAGGGTGGGTATAGGAGCTAATGTGGGTGTTTGGCTGGTACCTGGGTTTCCTAACTCAGGGTATAGAAGCATGGATGGCCTAGGGGCAAGTTTTCCAGCCTGAATTGAATGATTCTCAGCTCCTATGGAAAGGTTATAGGTTGCAGGAAAGGTTGTGCCCCCCATTGACTAAATCATCAAAGAAATATCAGAATTTAAAGCTCTAAGAAAGTATAAGAAGACACCTTCATTAGTGGGGTTTACTGCCATTGGAATCTTGTCCCAGGTCCATTGAAATCTGTCAGTTTCTCGTTTAGAGCTCTCTTGATTTTTGTTAGCTGCTCTAACAAGGATATGTTATCTCCCTTTTCTCCAAACTGGTAGTGAAGAGATGTGCACAGATGGTCCCAATATTGAATAGAGCATGCTTCTTAGCTCTTGAACCATTATGAAGCTTTTACCTTGAGTGAAGAGGCTAGTAACTTGACCGCAATGTCCATCTTAGTGATCTCATGGATTGTACAGACATTTGCAATGTCTTGAACATGGTCATCGGGGCAAGTCTAGTTTTCTCCAGTGAAATATGGGATGCTCTTTAATGCTACCACCGGGACTGGGTTTTGTGCATTCAGAGCAAGTGGGTTGTTGCCAGCGAAATTGACATAAGGATTTGGTTGTTGGTGTGCCATCCTGATCGGCCTGAGCACTCTTCTTGACTGAAAGAATGACCTACTAGGAGGAGGTGTTGATAAGGCTTTGTTTTGTGGAGATAGATAGTTTTGGGCTCTTCTTCCTCTTCTCTTTTTTTTTGGAGACAAGTGTATGTGTACAAACTATCCTTCTTCTCTTGCTCTAGACCTTGTTTGTATCCTTCTCATGAATTTGGGAAACTTAGACTGCTGAAACCAGTGGATTCTATCCCTTTTGGAGTCACGAGATGTGTAGTTCTTAAAAGATTCTTAAAATATATAATCACAACAAGTGCACATCGATCTTATTGTAATAAAGATGGAGACTTCTTGGTCCCACCGGGCGTGCCAAAATTGTTAGTGCAAAATCACAGCAACCCCAAATGAGTCATCAGATCTTCTTTTCTAAGGTAGATTCATTTGGTGTGATTCACACAACATTGAGTTCTTTCCCCAAAGTGTGGGACTTTGTAGATGGAAAAAAATCTCCAGATTAGAGGTTGGTTCCTACTCCTCTTTTTAGGTGTGTGCATGAAATCGCATAGGATCTATCCTAAATCTTACTCTAATTTGCCAAGGAGACAAAGTTAAAGAAGAGATGCAAAGTAAATAAAATTTAAGATACCAAGTGATACACCAAAGGAGTGATGAACAATTACTTTGTTGGTAGACAAAAACCAGAAGAATGCAACACAAAAACATGCACAAATAACCAAAGTTGTAATGAAGGATCAGAAGACAACAATTAACACATAAATGGATGAAGATCACCCGCAGAACATGCATTATTACTCTCATGGCTTGATACGATGCATTATAATAGTAATAAGGAAAATTTGCATTTACAGTCTATATGGGAGGTCTGAAACTCCACGAATTCACTTTTCCAGAAGGAAAGGGGAGCCTGCAAAATAAAATAATGTCCAACCCTTTACAATGAGTCCCGACCCTGCATTTATAGATTCATCAAAGAGAAGAAAGAGAGAAAGGCGGGAAAAGCAAGTCAAATCTCAACCACTGTTGTTAATGCCTCTTACAAAATCTGCCCCCAAATCTATCTTGACTGTATCAATCTCTAGTTCGGCACCTCGAAGAAGGAGGAAAAAACGGAATAAATTGAATCTGATTTGGTTGTTGAGGCAGATAGATCCCACATTAATGGCCCTGAAGACTTTTTCTCCGTTTTCCTTTACCTAACCTCCATAAACTTAAAGTTTCATATCTCCATGGTGTGGGCGAGGCCGAGATCATTCCAACAGTGTCAGATTTGCAATATTTTGAGCACTGAGTTGAAATATATGCCCTTCAAAGTTTGTATCAGGTCCGTACAACAGAGCGGGAAAGCTAGTTTGAAAAATGGGCCCCCTCTTTAATATGGGACACGTGGTTGGCTGACGCATGTCTAAGGGTGGCCTCTTTATCTTGCTTTTGGAAAATCGTGGGGCTGACACGTGGTTTCCTCCGCCTGCGTGCTCAATTTCTATGTTTCTCGGTTAAGTCTTTTGCTTGATGGGGGCATATCTCTTGATCGGGGGACACACGGCAGTCTAGCACTTGTTTGAGAACCCTCTCTCTATTTGACCCTTTAGTTAGCATCGTTTGGACACTTGGCACTCTCCGTCGGCCCTGCCACTATGCATTGACTATTCAACATGACTTTGTCCCCTTCAAAGAGACTAGACGCGTGGAGGCTCCACGCTTGCTTGGAAGCCCGATCAAGATTTTCCTTTAGAGGAGTGTCGGGTTGACACTTGGAAGCCTCCAATGGTCTTTGGAATTTTCAACAACCTCTTTCTTACCTTCTCAGACCCTAGGATACGTGGCAAACTGGCGCTTGTTTGAGCTTCAGCTTTTGGATCTACCCTTGGAGATGTGCCGCTTGGACACTTGGCAGTCCCTACTAGTACTTCTATACTTAGCCTTTTTTTAGGCCCGCCCTGTCTGCCTTTTGACCTTTGTTGACCATTTTCTATGTGGAGGGTTGGAATGAGTTTGAGTCTTCGCCTTGGGCTCCCATCTTGGATTTGTGTGGAGCTGACACCTTTCACCTTCCTGTCTAGTTGAAGACTTTTTAATGCTTGCACAAATTTTGGGGCTCTGGACATGTGGAATCCTGGCGCTCGTTTGAGCCTCTCATTTTGGACTCAACTTTGGAGAAGCATCGTGCCAAAACGTGGCCTTCTTCACTGCCTCCTCCATACTTAGCCAATTTTTTGGGCTCGTTCTGAACTGTTTTGAGCCCGAAGACTTTGGATCTTTGTCGTTTCTTCTTTTTCTTGCTCCTGGCTTCTCTGCGACGATGTTGTTCCATTTCTGAGCCCCACCTGTAGCCCATAGAATGGACTCAAGGCTCGATTCTGCTTGACAGAGCCGTTTTCTAGATTTCTCCCACAAAAGGTTGTTTGACCTTCGCAGGCCCCGCCACTTCCATTATAGAGTCCCTATGTAATCTATTTGCAGGATCTGAACATGATTTCTCAAGTTCTTTCAGTGCAGGGTCTCTCTAATCCAATATCTTACCCAGGGGGGGAAATATGGATAACAGATACCTACTTGAATACATACACATACCTATACATATGTATACATATTCACGTACATATGTGTACATATACATATATGTGTGTAATTTCATATGTATGTTTATACATGAATATTAATATCATATACCTATATATGTACACGTATGTACGAGCATACATGTACATATGTATCTGTATATGTCTCACATACATTATATTATCATATGGTAGTGTTGTATGTGGTATACACACTGTGTGAGTACCACATAAGAGAGATAAAAATTGTTTATACTCTTGACTTTTTTGGCTAGTGAATGATTGTGTTGTGACACCTTCTGATACATGCACATACATATCAATACGTATACATATGCACATACATACTTGTGTGTGTGTGTGTATGTATTTTTTATATGTTTGTTTATACATGCATATGCATATGCAGAGTTTTGGCAATTAAATTTTTTGTTTCTTATTTAATCGATGTAATTGGGCACCGAAAACCAAAGCGATGCATTAAATGCTCGACACCTTCTCACGTCCTTTCCTCCTCTAATTTATCCACCTTCATATGGATCGTATCTTCCTTGGGATCAACCTCAATAATTGGTATGATTTTTTGATTGGATGGTAACCGGGTTGTGCTGACTAGATGCCACGGAGGAGGATGTGGCTCCCACAGATGAGCATTGCATGCATGCCATTTTTTATGGCATCTTATGGTCATTTTTATGGGGGTCGTGTGATCCTGTCTCCAGGATATATGGCTCTGAATGAGATGTAACACCTACTTATATATACACATATATATACATACGCACGCACGCACACACACACACACACACACACACACACACACACACACACACACACACACACACACACACACACACACACACACACACACACACACACACACACACAACATGCACACACACACACATACACGCACACGCATGTATTTGTATATGTACATTTATACATGCAGTAATACATAAACAAATGTATATGTAATTACATATGTAATGGTCCCCACATACCTGGACCATTGTATCATCATATGGTAGTGTTGTTTGTGATATACTCACTATGTGTGTATACCACATAAGAGAGATTAAAAACTTGTCTATACTATTGAATTTGTTGGCTAGTGAATGAATGCGTTGTGACACCTTCTTATACATGCACATACATGTCCATATGTATACATATACACATACATACACGTACATACAAATGTATATATATGCATTTATATATGTATTTTTATACACCAATTTGCATATGTGTATACATATATATGTACATTTATGTATGAGTATACATATACATATGTATATGTAATTACATATCTAATGGTCTCACATACCTGGAAGTTTGTATTAACATATGGTAGTGGTGTTTTTCATATACACAATATGTATATACCACATAAGAGACATAAAACTATGTCTATACACTTTTCTTGGTTAGCTAGTTCAATGAATGTGCTATGACACCTACTTATCCATGCATATATTATTACCTATCTTTGGGGACATAACTTCCTTCACTTCATATTTTTCCCTAAAACACTCTTGCTTCGGCCTATATATCAGTTGTCTCTCTTCGGACTACTCACTATCATTATTGTTGTGTTTATCCTTTGCTTCGGTTTAGAAGAATGGGGCTTAAAAAGTACTCACAACCAAAGTCTGACTCAATTTTATTGCAATATTTACAAGTTGCAACACTATTTGAAAAGGTAGTATGGTTGGAATTCATAAATAAATTCCAAGGCTATAAGGAAGCAATGGTGGAATAATTTGTCAAAAATTTTAAGGGAAGCTCTTTGAGGGTAAGAGGCACAACTATTCCTATTAATAGTAAGATTTTGAGTCAAATTTTAGGGATTCCTTATGAAGGGATGCAAATTATATGAAGGTCTATTTAAAAAAGACCTAATTCAATTTTTTCATGATCATGGAGATCCTAAACTAGAATTGGCCCTAACTAATAAAAATAATGTCAAAGATATTAGGAGAGATACCCTTCCTGAACCCTATGGGGCTTCCACATTTTGGATAGTGAATTATTTCACATGTGAAGGTGAATGCAATATCTTAGGAGGTGATACAATGCAAATTCTAATTCATTTGAAAAAAGTGTTTTCACAAACCATGGCATCGAGTAAATTTACCTCAAGAACTATGTGACAACATCCTATAATATGGCCATTAGAGATAAGGAGAATAAATGATAAATAAAGCACCACGGTCTCATTTACCTGATTTTTCAATATTCTATTCATGGAGCAGAAGGGTAAAAGGGCTTGGAAAACTTTGATGTAGGAGATGGGTAAAGTTCCTAAAAAATAGAGGCGTTCTCTCTTTGAATCTTTTACACCTAAATCAAATTCATCCCTCGCTAAACCTGAAGGATAAAATAGCAACACCTAGCACTGAACATGAGTGATATATTTGGTGCCACATATGCCGGAAAAATTGCAAAAAGAAAAAGAAATTTGAAAAAAATAGGAGAAGAAACTATCATTCAACCCATAAGTGGAAAAAGAAAAAGAAAATTTATACTTCTAGAGGATGAATATGTTGAGGAGCCAACTTGAAATTTTTGGAAGCATAAATTCAGCCGCAGAGAACTCTGTTGAATGAATTCGTCTATCCTAGCGATAGGATCACATGACCCCCATAAAAAAACATCGTAGAATTCCATATAGAATGGCAATACATGCAACTCTCATCTGCATGGACCTGCATCCTCCTCCGTGGTGTCTAGTCAGCACAACCCAGTCACCATATAATCAAAAAATCATGCCAATTCCTGAGGTAGATCCCAAGGTAGATACAAAGGTAGATAAAGGCACCGGAGGAAAGGATGTGAGAAGGTGGCAAGAATTTAATGCAAGATCTTTGGTTTTTTTTGCCCCATTTTATTGATTAAACAAACAAGAAAATTAAGTGCCAGATCTCTGCAACCAGACCTAAAGAAATCAAGGAATTCACTAAACAAAGGAGTACTGAACCTTTTCCATAACCTTCTTCTTCTAGTAAGGAAACAGAAAAGGGAAAGGCCCCACTTACAGTATGAAGAACCTATATCTCTCGCTTCACCAAGTCAAGGTATTAAATAATATCAATTGCAGCATGTGATTCTCCTTTCTAAGAAAGAAGCAATCATCAAGCAGTAGCAAGAAGAAATGATAGTTTCTGAAAATAAATCTACCAACAAAAGTAACCCTCATCTCTTCTTTACATGTGAAAATTGAAAAACTTAAAATATAATGCAAGGAAAATGAATAAATAGCCCTTTCCAATACTAAAGTAAATGTTGATAAGGAAGTTCAAACTTCCTTTAAACATAGAGGAAGTCAGAAATGTCTTGGGCTATAGTTTGTAACAATTATGAAAAATTACATTCTCAAAACGTGACATTGAAAAATCAGTTGGAAGAAGAGAAGAATGAAATAAGAAAAATAGAAAAATAAAAAGAAAAGATCAAAAAATGACTTACAGGTTACATGTGCATAATATGGGAAAAATTTCTTACCTGTAGAAGACCTTCTTTAGTATACAGTGATTTCTTAGAAGAACAGTTCTACAAGTGGAAATTATCAACAATAGCATGTGACTTGCCATTTGAAACAAATAATGACATATAATTTTTGAAGGCATTTATAAAAAATCTCCACTGAACATCAAAATCTCATGTGTGAATTCCACTTGTGTAATATTCTTGTTAATTCAAATGTCATATTTTCAAATAAATCTCTTTGTAGGGGAGTCCCAATTAAGATCCTTCGCTTATACCATGCAAAATCAAACTAGAATGGGATCAAAGGACAAATGAGTATTTTGAGAAAGTGAAGACAGAAGGTATGTGCATGATGCCTCAACATGTATTGGTCTCACATACCTAGATATTTGTATTATCATATGATAGTGTTTTTTTCTTATACACATTGTGTGTATACCACATAATAGAGATAAAATTGTGTATACTCTTGTCTTGGTTTGTGATGGAGAGGGTAATTTCAATTAACAACCTAAAAAGAAACATATATTTGAATCATATGTATACAATGTATTTATTACAATGACTTGAAATAATTTTTGACTACTTGGTCTTGTTATTTTCCCACTCCACCTAACTTTGTTTTTACCTCTTCTTGAGACTTAGATTTTTTGTTTATATATTCACCCTTCCTTTACTACTTGATCCTTGACCTATTCTTACTTGATATCTTGTTTAAGGTTATTGATGGTGGTATTTCTGAATTCAAGAATCAGTCTTATCTTTAAGAATTCAATGCAAAGCTAGCAAACAAGAAAGAATATTAATATACCTAGATGGAGTCCACAATCTCAATTCTCATTCTATATGTTTTCTCATTCCTTATTTCTTTGATATGATGCAAAAATCACCTTTCATTATCATTGTATGTAGAACAGTTATACATTTAGCTTGTCTAGATCATATTTATAGCCTTTATTTGATATAATTTCTTTCTTCCAAAACTTCTAGGGCAATAGGGATCAAATTTATCCCCCCCCCTCCCTCCCTTATTTCCTCCTTATAAGTGTTTATACCACAACTTCCGGGGAAATAGGGATCATATTTATCCCCCCCCCCCTCCTTTATTTCTTCCCTATGATATTTTCTTCCAAAACATATAGGGATTGTTTCTACCAGAACATCTAGGGCAATAGGGATCATATCTATCCCCCCTCCCTGCCTTATTTCTTCCCTATATGTTTTTATTCCCTATAAGTGTGTGTTTGTGTGAATTTTTATTTGCATGTTTATACATGCATATGTATATGCATATGCATATGCATATACATATATAGGTACATGTATGTATGAGTATACATGTGTGTGTGTGTGTGTATGTATGAAGAATGCCAAGATTTTCTAGTCCTTAAGCATATCCCAAGGCAGAGAAAGGCAGATGAAAGGATGGCGAAAGGTGGCGAGCATTTAAGATGCATCGCTTTGGTTTTCATTGCCCCATTTCATTGATTAAACTTTAAGCACCAAAACTCTGCAACTATTTTCTATGAAGGCTGATTGCGGGAGGTTTCCCAAAGCACAACCCAGTCACCATCATATCCACGAGTCATGCCAAATCCTGAGGTTGATCCCAAGGAAAATATGATCCATGCGAAGGAAAATAAATCGAAGGAGGAAAGGACGTGAGAAGGCGATGAACATTTAATGCATCTCTTTGGAAAACCTTCCCCATTCTATCGATTAAACCAACAACAAAAAACTTTAAGCGTTAAAACTAGGAACTCTGCTACTATATTTGTTGAAGGTCGATGGTGGGAGAATTGATGAGAATTGGTGAGAAGTGTTAGATCGTAAAAAATATATTCAGTTGAATGAAACTTCCTGAGGCTATGTGATTTTCAGATTTTAAAATTGTTCACAGATAGACTTTTTTTATTTTTCTGTTCTATAGATTTGTGAAGTATTTTAGAGGAAAACATGTACTTATAGAATCAATAGCAATACTTATATATGGCATTGTAGATTTTCATATACACATTGTGTGTATACCACATAAGAGAGATAAAAAATTGTCTATACAATTGTTTTGGTTGGCTAATCAATGAATGTGGTGAAATAGAAATTGAGGAGAATAATAATAGGATATACTAGATTTATAGATGTCTATTTTTTAGTGTATGATCATGTTGTGTAAATCTAAAATAACAGTGAGTAAATCCAAAATATAAACAAGTAAATCAACATGGAATTCAAAAATATCAAAGCAATCAAACCTTAATTGCAATACAAATACTAACAATGAAAAATTGTTATAATAAATAGAGGAACAATAGGTTCATATGTTTAGTATTTTCAAAGTCACATGATGGTTGAATAAAGTGGGCACAAGATGCAATGATTACTTGGTGTTCTCATTGTGATGGCACATTCAAACAAAAAACAATTATGACAGCTATAATCATGTTTAAATCACAATAGCCAAGAGAAGAGTATAAATAGTGTATTCATTGGCTAGCCAGCCAAGCCAAGAGTATATACACTAGCCACAATCACAACCCAATCATTCACTTGCTATCAAAGACAGGATCATCCATTTTTGTCTCTTATTTGTTCCCTGTAATATTTTTCATCCACAACATCTAGGGCAATAGGGATCATGTTTATCCCCCCTTCCCTTAAAAACCCAGTTCATTAAATTAACCATATCCTACCCATTCATATCCCCTAGTGCACATGTTAATTGAATTAATTATCTTAATTAAATTAATTAATATCCTCACTTAACCACCTCACCCAATCAACTCACCTAGCCACCTCACTCAAATGACCCACTCAAACCTCATTAATGACCTAAGACCAATTCTAAGCCTATCCTAACCAACTAGGACTTAGTCTAAACCTAGACTTAACTCCTATTAACAAACCTAAAAGGAATCCTACTTATCTTTCTGTGATCCATCACTCAAGACTCGGAAGAAGGTTGGAGATCATGCCAAAAATAGCAACAATCTGGCTATTTTTGGCCAACCTAGATATTTCCGCCTTGACCGACCAGTTATATCTCAACCGACATCGGTCACCTAACTGTTTCTAGTTAGGTTAAATACATTTCCAAAAGCCTTTGCCTAGGTTGGTCATTTGATTCAGGATCTCATACAAATAGAGACTTGGAGCACTCAAATTTCTTTAGCACTCAGGAAAAAGAAGACACACAGGAGCACTACCAACACCAGTCACCATCCATCATCCTCTTCACGATCACAGATTCACAACAGAGAGGCACAAAGGTTCGAACTACCATGACACGAATACAATGGATCTTCTCTCTAGATCTCTGTCATCACCATCCTCATCACCTACGTTCTCCAAATCTACTTTCAAGTAAGTACCTAACACCTCTTCATTTATCTCTGGTTTTCTTTCAGTAAGATTTATTATTCATCTCAGTAATTTATCTTTCTCCACAACCGTACACTTCCTTCCTCCCACCAACCTATCACCTTACCATACCTGACCCTTTCACCTATTTTTACCCTCTTCTAATCATCTTTGAGTCTTCAAGACCATTTTACGACCTCACCCTCACCATTTCCAACCTCTGTGTAATCACAGGGAGTCTGAAAAACCAATTCTAAGAACTTTCTACTAATTTCCCCCTGACATCAGTTAGCCAACTGACATCGGTCATTTCTGCCTAACCAAAATCGGTCATACAGCCGACATCGGTTATTATGTCTAGCAATATAACTTAGACCAGCGAGCTAAATACCCACTTCCCAATAGCCCAGAACCATTCTTAATCTTTACCAGACCTTACCCAGAGCCTGTACCAGACCTGCAACTCAACACCAGCCAATCACCTGACCCATTTTGACCTCAATCACCTTTTACCTAACCTTTCTTATTATTTTGTATGAGATACCTAAATCATTTCAATTTCAATAGGATCTTTACTTCATGTATGATTTAACTAGCATTAATATTGTTATATAAAAGTGGATTGACAGCATGTTCAGGAAGCATCATGCTTCCCAGATCTAGCTTCCGCTAGGCAGTCCACTCATTGTTTTGTTTAACTCTATTTGGTGGTATTGTTTTGCATTTACAGGTAGTTCCTCCTAGCCAAAAGGGAGCTCTCACAATCAACTTGGATCAGGAAATCAGAACGCGTGCACAACCTTCAACTGACATTACAAACAGGTATTCCTCCTTGGCCTACTACCCTTATCTGTTTCATTAATTTTCTAAGAATCCAGTGAAACATTTTGGCATGCCCGGTGGGACCCATCCGGGGTTCCTTGCATTTGTTCATTCTTAGGGAACCATTGTATGTTTGTTTCTTTTCAAAAGGAAGTTAACATTAAATTCTCTCCCTAGGAATCTTCTCTTTCTTCTACTTGTCTCAGTGACATTTGTATTTCGGGACTAAAATGAATCCTTCTTTCTTTTCTTGCATTTGCATTAGTGAAAGTCATATCCTTTCCTATTCACTCTTTGTTTACATCGAATATCACATTTTGATTTGGGTTTTAAAATACTTGCATTTCATACTTCTATGTTTGCATTTTTAGCTCACATTAAAACTGAGGGCAACCTATACGCTGGAAGTCATGCCCAACTGATGGTTGACATAATTGAATCGTAGAGCACATTCTCTTCTCTCTTTGCCAAACTACACAAAAATAAACTCACACATCTTCTTAAAATAACACCTTACCTAGAAGAAGTTGTCAACGATCACACAATCAGAGGATTGACAGTGGGCACCCAGCTGGTTTCTTTGTCCAGTCATTATCTCAGAGAAAGGACTGCCCCCACCAAAACATTACCTAAAACCATCCTTAGATCTTTCCTTTCATAGGACACCTTCTTTCCAACCAAAAAAACTTTGTTCTATTCACAAGTCAGTCTAAAATAGCATAAGCTAAAGCATAAAATTCACCCATATGATTTCATGTTTTTCTTAGCTTTTTCTTGAGTTGTGTTTTGAGTTGTGAGGTCACGTTCTTCATTTTCTTTTCTTCCTTTCACACCCCACAATTATAGTTGGTGTATTCCAACTTTTTCTGGGTGTGTTAGGGTCCATTACTATCATACTCAATTTTCTAGGTTGATAGTTTATCTGATCTAAGTCACAAAAATCAAATTCTTCCATCTTTTCAAATTTCACAGTGACTGGCGTCGGTCTAACGACCATCATCAGTTTTCATCTGACCATCATCGGTTTACCTAACCATTGTTGGTTTCCAAATTTTTTGGTCATTTCACCAAAAACAACATTCACCACATTTTTTGTTCTTTCTGAGGTTCCTCAGAAGCATCATCATACCTCTGGATCTTTGAAATCACTATCAAATCTAGATTTTTTTCTCATTTTCATCAGTTGTTACAACATTTTTCAAAACTTTTGAATCCCCACAGTAACCAGTATCAGTCACCCTAACCGGCATTGGTTACCCTCTCACCATCATCGGTTAACCTAACCACCGTCGGTTCCTGTGTTTTAATTTTTAATTAAAACAACGACCAGTTTCACCTCCCAGAACCTATTTTTCTTCATTTCTTCTATTTTTGTGTCATTTACAGAGAACAAATTACCAAGCCTATGCCAACTCACATGGTTTTAACTCATAGTCAAGCCAATGCCCTTGTATTCCACACAAGCCTTCAGCCACTCCCACCTAGCCCATTGCCACCTTCCATTCTATCACCCATGGATCCTACTCAACCCATTATCATCAGTACCAGTGACGAGGAGTTTGGAAGACTCCTTGACCACAACCCGGCGTTGCCTTACAACATTATCTCGCCCATTCCTCTACTCGATTCATCAGGACAGTTGGTATATGGCATGCTATGTGTCCATTCCTCATGCCCTCGCCCCCACTTCTGTGTCAGCTACCACTAGCTTGACGTTACCTTCTTCCACCTTACCACCCGTAGTATCCCAACTTGACCCCACATCATCAATATCTATGGCACCTACAACATCAGTCACACTTTTGACGTCAGTTTCTCCCATGGTGTCAACCATTCCTTCATCAACCACCTTGAGCATAGCCCCGTCTGCACCTGCCACCTCGTATATACCTATTGCATCGCAGCCACCCATGGTGTCGGCAACCCATACCCCATTCCAAAACATCATCCTCTCCATCCCACAGTCTTTACCTCCAATCACTACAAGGATCACTACATCTACCCCACCTACTTACACATATCACCAACAATCCCCAATCTTGTTCATAGCCTATTCGGGATATTTTCCACCTGCATCTATTCCCCCCACACAGTTCTCATACTCGGCACCACCATGTAATGGGATGTCATCCACATCATACATTCATCATCAACCTCCTTATACTGCAGGGGGTGCTCAATCATCACAACCTACCAATGACCTTATTAAAATGATGATGGAAAAGATGCAAACATTGGAAGCATCAGTTTCTGGCTCTTTGAACTCCTTAACCTATGATGAAATCTACAATGAGCCCATCCATCCATCTATTCCCATTCTCCCATACCCTTGTGCATTGGGAAATTCCCAAATTCAATTGGTTCAACAGTAAATAAGACCCGCGGAAACACTTGTGGTCTTTCAAACATGGGTGTTATCTAATCGCCCATGACATGATGCTTTACTCCTCCTGAACATTCCCAATGTCCTTGACAGGACCTGCGTTAGATTGGTATAGTGGTTTACCTTGACATTCCATTTACTCATTTAATCAAGTGGCTCAAGCCTTCCTGGACCATTTTTCAATCAATATCATCAAGAAGGTCACCATGACCAACTTGTACTCAACACGACAATATGATGATGAATCTATCACATATTTTGTCACTCATTGGCGAAGCCTCATCAACCATCTAACATTGTAGTTGCCTCAAACTGAGCTTATAGAGTTGTTCAATAGAGCTTGTGCCAGGAACATCTCACCATATCTCCAAGTACAAACCTTGTACCTTCGATGAAGCATTTACCATGGTGTAAAAACTAGAAATTCGTGCCATTGAAGAGAAGAAAATTCAATTGTGAAACAAAAATGCCGCCTTTAAATCAAATGATACCTCTTCCTCTTCAAAACCCCAAAACAATTATTCAAAATCCAAAGGATCTGCCAATGTGGTAGTTTTAAAGGATGGCCCATCTCACCCCTCTAATCAATCAAAACCTACCTCCAACCTTTCTCCCATTCAAATTTTCAGTTCAGACGGGAGCAACAAAAATACACTCTAATCGGGGAGCCTTATTATTCAGTATTAGAAAAAATTCTTAAGGCCGGAGGCATTTCTCTTCCACCCATAAAACCACATACTGGTTTTGACCCACTCATCCTATGCCTGCATGGTACAAGGAACATGACTATTGTAACTATCATCATGTAAAAGGCCATAGCGATGGTAATTGTATAACCTTCAAGAACATTGTCAAGGAAATGTTAGATAATGGAGATCTCATCCTGGACAACCCAAATGCACCAGAAAATCAAAACTTGCATATCTTCAAGAATCCATTCCCTAATCATACCCCGTCATCTAACCAAAGTGGTGAACCTTCAATCAATGACAACAATGTCCATGAAGTCCATGCTATTTTTGACACCATACCAACCATTCCTCAATTTCCTCCTATCCCCTCTATCGAGGAGATTCTAGCATGAGCTCCTTTACCCACGGAGGAGCCTACTTCATCTACTCCTTCACCCACAGAGGAGTCCCCTTCATCTCCCCCTTCACCCATGGAGGAGTCCATAATTTCCACCAATTTCATTTCATCACTTACCTTTCAACCTAACGAACAACCTTCGGTATTAACTCTCCTACCCATGGGAGAGTCATCCTCTTTCCTCTCCACTGAAAGAGGAAACTACCTCATCCCAACTGTTATCTCCCCTACCCATAGGGGATCCTTTAGACGTGCCACTTCCTATTGGGGACAATTCCCCATTAGCATTCCAGGATCCCGTTGATCTTCTCTCGGCTCTCTTACCCACAGAGTCCAAAGCCAACCAGTTCCCTATCTCACAGACATATTTTACAGGGATTGCCACTAAACCAATGTCATCTCCTCTTACAACAGTGTCATTTTCATGCCTGGATGATCACTTGGATTACGTTGATAATTCCATGCTTTGGGGATGCCTTCGGCTACCCTTTTCAACCCAAATGCAAATGTCACCTGCGGATACCTCCATGATCTATTTGAAGGTATTTCAAGCAACCAAGCCAACTATGACCATGCATGTTGTAACAGGTTCTTCTTCATCACCCTCACCTACACCTAAACCTTTACCAACAACCAAACCCATTCCTATGCCTAAGAACCTACCTGTATCTACACCTTCCCCCACATCTAGACCCATCACTACCTTGGGTGTCATGCCAACATCAAGCCTAGTCCATCCCTCCGTCAAATTGGATTTAGCCACATCTTCCCAAACCCACAAAAACCATTCCTCCACCTAAAAGGAAGACCCAACCTTCTAGCCTGCACACACCAGTTTCACCTACTACGCCTTTGTCACCTTCTCCCCTTCCATCTATCCTAGGGCCTCACCCATCTACCTTGGTCAAGCAACCTCTTACACAAGGAAAATCAAAAGCACAGTAGCCCACCTCTTCATCACAATCCTTTATTACACCCAACCTACCTAGCACAACGTACACCTTCACCATCACCCACATCTTTCTTACCACCTATACCCCCACCACCTACAGTAACTCCATTAGTACCTATGAGATTTCCTTCTCTTCAACCCATACCTTCCACCTTTCCTCTACCAGCAACCTTCACCACACCTCCTTTATCACCTTGGCTAACTCATCCTCTTCCACCATCTGCTTTCCCTTCTACATCATGTACTCCTCCTTCACCTTTACCCTAGAAGGTGCAACCAAAATTGAAAAACCCACTACCCTCCAAAGAGGTAGTTAAGCCTACAACACCTTCTATCACTAGTTCATCTACTACGCCTTTACCCAAGAAGGTACAACCCAAGCCTAAAATAGTACCACCTACCAAACTAGTGGTCAAACCTATCCCACCTCCAATTCCACCTCCTGTAGTACCTCACACATCACAATCACCCACACTTCAATCCAGACCCACACTCACCTCACATTGTGATCCATTGGCAGGGTCTTATGCCAACATTCTAGCTAACCTTTTAAAGACCTCCGTCATCACATTTCCACCCCTTAGACCTTATGACCCACTCAAACCCAGACTAAAAGGGTTTGATGGTACTAAAATTTGTGCCTACCATCATTTTCTAGGACATGATGTAGAAAATTGGAAGGCTCTAAAAACCGTTCTTCTCCAACTTTTTCCTCTGAACAAAAATTTGATGATGATGATCTTCTAGATGAGGACCCAGTTCCAACCCCACCTATCACCACACATCCTCACCCACTACCTATTCAGTGACCTTGCATCACCACCTCCACAACCCATTTATCCTCCTCCAAAATTTGAGATCAACATGGTCTGTATAAGAGAGCTAGCCAAAACCCCACCAAAATGTCAGTGCGTCCCTATTCATTTCACAAAATTCATTATTTCTTCATTCTATTTCCATCATATTGCTACACATATCACGACTTACTTACTCCTTCACCCCATATCAATATGGTTAACATTACTACTCAAGCCCAAAAAGAGAAAGGAAAAGAGAAAGTAACCAACCCATCTGCCAATCTGTGCCCAATATACCATCTGCACCCACACCAATAATTACCATTTGAGGACCCACATACCCTATTTCTGACGGGGTCTCCCATCGTACAATGATAAAACAATTGCACCAATCCCCTCTAAAAATGTCTTTGTATGACCTTGTCTAAACTTTTGAATCCCATCAACAGGCCCTCATGGAGGTTTTGTAATCCATCAAGGTTTTACCTAATGACCAGATGCCTGTGGCCTCCATTATCACCCCTCACCATGTGGCTTCTCTCACCAATTCATCCCCTTCCTCTACACCTACCACTACTCACCAAGTAGTCACCCTCAGTTTCTCTAATGATGAGATTGTACCTCTCCAATCAGATGATCTTGATCCCACCCTTTTCATTTCCATTTACATTGATAATATATGTGTTCGACGCATTATGATCGATGGTGGTGCTAACATCAACATCATCTCCTCCCATGCGTACAACCAAATGTGCATCCCTACCAATTACATGCATAATAACCCAAGTTATGTTGTTCATTCAATGATGCCATCACTTCCACCCTTGGCACCATCATTCTCCACATTTGTGTGGGCCCCCATACTATTTTGGAATTGTTCTATGTCTTAGAGGGGGAATTCCAGTACAACCTGTTGCTTGGTCGACCTTGGATCTGTGTCATGGGTTGTGTCCCTTCAACCTTACATCATTGTGTAAAATTTGAACATGAAGGACATAACTATACCATTCCAGCTGACCCTTCACCATTCAAAACCTGTAACATGTTGTACTGACCTAATGATGTCCTTGTACCAGTTAAGGCATCTACCACCGCTGCCACTTCTCCTTCACCCACAACCCCATCCACCAATGCTTGCTGCTACCTCTCCCACACCTAACTCCTCTATTCCCACTTCCATCGTAGCCTCTACAGCTGACCCATCCACTAACCCATCTACTTCTCAACCAACCAATGCTTCTTCTTCCCAATCACCTAGTGATTCATCTATTCCCGCTACCCATATACCAACTACCGATCCCTTAGAAGGTGTTTTTCAATGTCTCACTCTGGGGGAGTATCACCTATACAACATCGACACATTCCTTACTCCTCAAGAGTATGGTAACCTTCGCCAACATCCTCGCTATGATCACCGCATAGGTGAGGTTTTCCCTTATGGTCCTCCCCACCTTCGTACCAACTTAACATATGGGGGACTTGATACTTCTACCTACTCACCCAAGCCACCTTCCCAAATGTGACCATTTTCATCTGACCTCCAATCTCTCACCAACCACCGCTTCACCCACACTTTCCTTCACCGTTGTGCATGGAAAGGCTTTGGCTTTGGGTTTTATGAACATGGCCACCATACTATCATCCCATGTACCACTCATAAACACAAAAATACAGTGGTATTGGCTTTGTTGAACCATCTTCCAAGAAATCTCATGTCGAACTCATTGAGGATGAAAAACCTTCCTCACCCCATCTACCAACTTCACCACCTTCACCTATGGAGTCTATGGATCCAGAATCCATTCCTCCTAACTTTTTTTTTTTGTGAACACCATTTCCTTGGGACCTCTGACTTATCAACGAGATGGTGAGGCTCCCTCTTCTCTTCCCTTCATGTATCCTAACATGATCGATGATGATACACCTTCTATTAACATCTTTCAATGTCAGGATGATGAGTCTATTCTCACCTACCTTGGTGCGGAAGATTCTTATATTCATTAGTCGTTACCTTCTGAGACACAAACCATGTTAAATGAATCGACCATCGAAATCAATATTCACACTCAAGATGACCCACACATTTTAAAGATAGGCCAATCTTTAGATGCTGCTAACAGGAAGATTTTACCTCATTCCTCTGAGATCATAGCAATGCTTTTTCTTGGTCCTATGCTGATATGCCTGGTATTGACCCAAACATTGTGGTCCACAATATCGTAACTATTCCTGAAGCCAAACCCATAAAACAGAAGCTGCGGAAAATGCATCCTCGCATTTCCCTTCTTGTCAAAGAAGAACTTCAGTGCCTTCTCTTGGTTTCCTTCATCCTACCCATTGATTATCCCCAATGGATCTCTAACATCATTCCTATCACAAAAGTGATAGGGGACTCCACATTTGCATGGATTTCTGTGACCTTAACTTAGCTTTCCCCAAAGATGACTTTCCTCTACCTAGTATTGACCAACTAGTTGATCTTACCATTGGCCATGAGATGCTATCACTCATGGATGGTTTCTTGGGTTATAACCAAATATTACTTTCCCGAGAAGATCAACACAAAAATACCTTCATCACCCCTTGGGGACCTTCTTCTATTGAGGCATGCCCTTTGGCCTTAAAAATGTTGGTGCTACATATCAGTGGGCTATGACTTATATCTTTCATGACATCATGCATCACATATTGGAAGATTACGTTGATGACCTTCTTTCCAAATCCAAAAATTGGGCTAGACACCTTACAGTCCTTAAGTTCATCTTTGACCATCTCATCAAGTATTATGTTGACCTTTAGCCTAAGAAGTGTGTCTTCGTTGTTCTCTCTCTGGTAAGCTCCTTGGATTTATCGCTTCTTTGCATGGCATAGAAGTCGATCCCACTAAAATCAAGGCTATTCTCAAAATTCCTCCACCTACTAACCTTCACCAACTTTGTAGTTTTCAAGGCAAGTTGCAATCTATTCGTCATTTTATTTCACAACTTTTCCAACCACTACCACCCATTTCATCATCTCCTCAAAAAGGATGTCTCCTTCAAATGGGATGATGAATGCCACAAAGCCTTTGAGGCCTTAAAATAATACCTCCTCCAACCACCTGTGCTCATTCCTCCTAAGGATGACCAACCATTTTACCTTTACATTTCTGCTACTGATCATTCCTTGGGTGTCATGCTCACTCATCACGATGAGCAACATAGGGAGCAAGTAGTTTATTATATAAGTCGTATGCTTTTAGACTACGAAACCAGATACACCCACGCCGAAAAACTCTGCTTAGCCTTATTTTTTATCGCCACTAAACTTCATCATTACCTACTCAACCACAAAACCTTTTTCGTCACCAATACTGACCCCTTACATTACATGTATGCCAAGCCCTACCAACATCAACGTGCTGCACGTTGGCTCATGCTTCTTGCAGACCTAGACCTTGAATTCATCCATCAAAAATCTGTCAAAGGACAAACCATCACTGACCAACTTGCAGATGCACCTCTCTCCAGAAATCAATCCTCTAACTTTGATTTCCCAAATGAATCCATTGCTACCCTCTCTTTGGATGATACCATTTACCAGATGACCTTATTCTTTGATGGTTCCAAATGTCAGCATGGGGGTGGTGTCGAAGTTATCCTCATTCCTCTTGATGGTGAGCCTATGCCATTATCTTTCAAACTAGATTTTGATTGTACTAACAATATCACTGAATATGAAGCACTTGTATTAGGCCTTCAAACCACCATCACCTTAGATGTTAAGTCAATTAATATCTTTGGTGACTCTTAACTGGTTGTAAATCAAGTCAATGGTATATACCAGTGTCGTAATGAAATACTTCAAAAGTATAAACATCATGTAGACATACTTTTGACTACCTTTGACCGTTATGAACTTCAAACCACCCCGCGTTCCACTAATAAATTTATGGATACCATGGCCTGTCTTGCTTCTCAAATACCCACTTCGCCCTCTGACTCAAAAATATTTTTCATAGTACAAAGGTTGCAATCACCTTCCTATCTATTTTGAGACATCAACCTTGTCAGAACCATTGAAACTGACCCATGTGACCTTTGGTATAAGCAATTTGTTGACTACCTTTCCCTTTCAATTCTACCTCCAGACCTTACTCGCAATGGACAACGAGCCTTTCTCAAAAGTGTCTCTCATTATGTCATCATGGGTGGTCTTCTTTATAAATGTGGCTTTGACGGTATCCTCTTACGATGCCTTACAAGTTTTGAAATTCCCTACACCATCAAGGAAGTTCATAACATGGAATTTGTGGAGGTCACTTCAGTGGTTTAGTTGTCGCTAAATGCATTCTCTGCTATTATTGGCCAACCTTAAACCAAGATTGTTTTGATTATGTCAAACATTGTGTGAAGTGCCAACAACATGCTAATCTTCATCACACACCTAGTCACACCTTACAGGTCACACGAGACCTTTGGCCTTTCTCTCAATGGGGTTTGGATCTTGTTGGAGAGATCAATCCTCATTCTTCCCAATGTCATCAATGGATTATTACCACTACTGAATACTACACTAAATGGGTAGAATCCATACCTCTTATTTCTACAAAAGCCAAGAAAATATGTGAATTCATCAACCATCACATCATTTTTTGCTTTGGTGTTCCTCACTGTCTCATCACTGATAATGGAAAACAATTCAAAAACAAAACCCTACGGAAACTTTGTGATGCCTTTGGCATTCAACTCAGTTTTTCTTCACCTTATTACCCTCAAACAAATGGCCAAGAAGAATCAACCAACAAAACCTTAAACAAAATTCTTATGAAAGTAGTTGACGATACTGGAAAGGATTGGCATACACACATTCCTTTTTCCTTATGGGCTTATCGCACTAGTATTCGTACCTCAACTGCTGCCACACCTTTCTCTCTGGTCTATGGTATAGAGGTTGTTCTACCTCTTGAAGTCTAGATTCCATCTCTTCGTATCTCACTTAAAGAGATGCTCAATGATGATGACTTTTGCCAAGACCGTTTGGCACAACTTGAGTTATTAGATGAATGTCGTCTCAATGCTCTTGACCATCTCCAAATCTACCAAAAATGTATCAAATGTGCCTATGATAAATGTGTCCACAAACGAACCTTCCAGGTCGACCTCATCCTAAAGGAAAATCAACATGTAACAAAAGAAGAGAAAAATACGAGGAAAATTTGCTCCTAACTGGCTTGGACCATATATTTGTATTCATACCTATGGATCAGGTGCTTATCGTTTGTCTTCACTTGAAGGTAAACCCAAACCTGAGCCCCTCAATGCCTTGCATCTTTGACCATTCTATTGTTGAATCAAGTCCTATATCACCTTTTGTCTATTTAACACTCATCCCTTGAGCACCATTCACCTTCCATTTTACCTATTTTAAGGATCAATGACTAAACCAGGATCATGTGATTACCCGTTACCTTTCAACCTTGTCTTCAATATGAGTATCACGGCTCTACTCATGGCATGATTCTCATGGATACTTTTCATCTTTTTCAAGATGGAATCCCATGGTCGTTCATCACTTAAACCCTCTCTTTCATAGTTAACCTCTGTGTGCTATAGTTTTGTCTTCAAAACAAGAGCTTATCTTTCTTTATAGTCTTTTCCATGACTTAAAATTCCAAAAGAAAAACAATTTCAAAAGTAAAATGGGATTCAACTCCTTGAGTCAAACTTCCAACAAAAAGATGACTCCCTTAAAAAGGACATCTACACTTTCTATCTCGCTGCTATAAATAGACTGCTCCCTCGAAGGACAACTATACTAAGCTAGCCATATTATACATAGTCTATCATAATAAGAAGACTATTCTTACAAACGATAAAATAAAATATTCAGAAGCTTCCTGCATCGATCAGCTTCACGAAGACCTCAAGGAGAAAATCTACTCATCCCACATAGACTTCCCGCATCGATCAGTCTATCAAAACAAAAACAAAAGCAAAAGCAAAAAGAAAAAGATTAACTTTTTCATCATGGACTTGCCTATTTTGATCTTGGGTCTCTTGCCAAATAGGCATGTTGTCTCACACTAGGTTACGCTAAAACCAACCTACTTTCACCTCATCACCTTTTTCACCCTAATTTCCTACCCGCTCAAGGGATGTGCCGCAAATGTGACATTTCATAATCATGTGACTTTCTTCACCCTTAGAATAGTCAATCATGCAACGCCTTTAGGGTCTTACATTCATAAGCCCATCTTTGGTATGGTAGACTTGTTTTGGTTCTTACCAATTAGGTGGCTCTTTTGGTCACCTCTTACCCTTCACCTTCTTCATTACTTGTTGATTATCCTATACAGGACCAAGCCTTCGACACCTCAATTTAACCATATCTAAATGACCTAAACTCAACCATGCCTAACTGACCTAAACTCAACCATGCCTAAATGACCTAAACTCAACCATACCTAACTGACCTAGACTCCATTATGCCTAAAACCTACCAACCCATCCCTTTACCTCATCATATTCTTCCCTAGCTTATGGGAGAACTACATCGGCCTGAGGCCCCTTTTTGTCGGGGCTATGTAGGTAGCACTCTGAGGGCATGGGGCCCTTGGAGGTTAGCTTGGCCACTCTCTACCCTAACCAATTTCCACCCCCCATTTTCCTATTCACATTCTACCTTAGCTAGTTTCCATTTTCTACAACACTTGGAAATTAATACAAACATACATACCTACCATTTCATCACATCATACATCAATCAATTCACCATTCCATGATATCAAATATTTGGAAGTTTAAACCATAACATAAATATACATCATCATTTATTTTCCATACTACCAATAACATGGAAATTAAATCAAAACCAAACAACATGACCTAAAAAACCATGCCTAAAACCTAGACTCCATCATGCCTAACCTTGACTCCACCATGCCTAACTCACCTAGACCCCACCATGCCTACACCTGACTCAACCATGCCTAAAAGACCTAAACTCAACCATGCCTAAGTGACCTAGACTCCATCATGCCTACATGACCTCGACTCAATCATGCCTAACTCACCTAGAATCTATCATGCCTACATGACCTCGACTCAATCATGCCTAATTCATCTAGTTTCCATCAATACACAATAACAATGGAAATTAAAAACATAGATACATCATTCATACAATAAGTATCATCATCTATATAAATGAGAAAGTATGTGTATCAATACATATGTACACAGATACAAATAAATACAAGTATCTCAAATCACTCAGATACAACCTCACTCTCTTCGGCATGCAGGCCGGTATAAAAATCAAAATCACAAAACTCTCATATACAACCTCACTATCTTCGGCACACATGATGGTATATATATCAAAATCTCCAAAACAATAATCATACCAAGTGACTACTCGTCACCCCACCTCATATCCTCTGGGCCAGTCTCACCTGTCTCCTCCTCTCTACCTGTCTACCGCCCTACCAACATCTCTCCTCCCACCATAGGTCTTGGTCTAATCTCCACCTGGCCCTCAGCTGGACTTGGCCTACGTGAATTAGTAGCCTCACCCTGACCCTATCTCTGGGCTTTCGGCCCCCTGTGCTCTCTGAGCTGTGAGTGTGAGACCTAGTCCTCTCACTCACTTCTTGCTGTGCTTTTAACTCAGCATAAGAAGGGACATCTATCCTGAGTTGTAAGGTGATCATGATAGTAACATGCCTTGTTCAGGGCATCTCTGAACCTTGTCATAGTCATTGTCTGAGGTGGTGCCATAGGTCTTAATGCAACCTTCATGCCCTATCCTGCTAACCTTGGCCTAGTCCCTATACCTGTGATCCATGTCCTCCTCCCTGTACCATGGGACCCTATCCCACCATTGCTTCCTATAGTATGGGACCCTATCCCTGAGCCTATGGAGGTCCCTGTGCTACAACTTGGGCCTGTAAGGCCACAACCTGTGCCTGTGTAGTGGCCAACTGGCCCTGTAAACCTACTACCTGTGCCTGTAAGGTGCTACATGTACTCCATCCCCATCACCACCCTATGCAGGTGCACCTGTACCTAGGCTAACTGCACCTGTAAGGTTGTCACCTGGGCCTGTAGGGTGGCCACCTATGCATGAACTGCTGTCAACTAACCCTACACACCTGTGAGTTGTGTCTGAAGGGTGGCCACCTACCCCTGCAAGGCATCTCTTTGTACTATCACGGTAGCAAGATCAGGCTACCCTGGTCTTGGTGGTTTTGCCCGTAGCTGTTCCACCCACCACTACCTATAACCATCGGTGACTCTAGCATCATCAATCCACCTATCCATTGGCTGCTCCTCCTACCCTGTCAGCACACTCAGACATGGTGGAGACATGGGTCTCTCCACGTCATCTCTCTGGTACTGTGGGAAAGGTGGAGGCATGTCTTGTGGCAGCCCAAACTGTCATCTAACCCTGTCTACAAGTATCAACTCGTGCTCTCTGACACGTTGCCCCTGTATCCACCTCAACAGCTGAAGCTCGTCTAACTCCTCCATCATGCCCCTATATGAGGGGTACCGATGTAGGGCCTCCACACAATATTGACCCCTGAAAGTCCCTCCAACAACCACCTGTAATATAAAACATCATGTGTGGCCCTAACCACCCTATGTTGCCCACCAACTGGTACCCACCGTCTGTATCCAACTCTCAGCAATCCACCCCCAAACTAATCATGTCATGGAAAACCAACTAGGTGAACACACATGATATGCTCGTATGCCCAACATTGTAGTAGAAAGGTGCAACACAAACTAAACTGTTGTAATCTCCCATAGGCCCATAGCTCCCTATATAGCTGCACTAGGAATGTTGGTGCCCAAGAAAAGTAGATCCACTCCTCCATCATATCCTAGAGCACTCCCATCAGTGCTCATGGGAATCTCCCACCCTCAGCATCTGGTAAGGCAAAGCAACATAATGCCTCCATCATCAATACAACTAACCTCATCTCTTGAGGATGGGTTGCATACATATCTCCATAACTCAGGCTCGTGCTATGATACCTCAGCTCACCCATCACCTCCCCAAACACAGCCACTATTGGCTCCACTGATGCCTCCATGAAATAGAATAAATTGGCTCCCCAACGATCGGTAGCCGCAGGATCCTGTACACGTCCTCTAGGGTGACAATCATCTCACCCATCGGTAAATGAAACGTGTTGGTCACATTGAATCCCATCTATTGATGAGTGTGACCATCAAGATAGGATCTCAAGCTATACACCTATATGTTGGATACCAATCAGTCCAACATCTATCATATGCTCCCACTCCTTCGCAATCACACTAGACCACATTTACACCAACAGAGGTGGTACTTTGTCCCACATCCTAAGTTGGTCCCTAGCCTGCAACATCAAACACAACATTGTCAAGACTTGCCTACCCCAAAATTACATCTTACCCACTAAACCATACCCAACCACATCAATCATGCCTACCCCATTTACCTAATTCACGTAAAATCCTACTATCTTTTACAATCATGACCCATCATCTTAACATTATTGAACCTACTTACCTATCTTATCCCACCAAACTCACATTTTACCCTCATCCCTCTACATACACTCTTCATTTACCCCTTCCCACCTATTTTTCTTTCCAAACTAGCCCTTCTTACCCCTATTTTTCTTCAACCTTCACTGGCATCAATTGCCTTGACCATCACCAGTTTGTCTTGACCGTCACTGGTTCCCTTTTACCAGTGTCAGTCACCTTATCCCTCACTGACATCGGCAAAAGCTGACTGACATCGACCAAACCTAGACCAATCGGTCTCTGTCGCGATAACCAAAACCCCAAACCCATCCCCCCATTATTAAAAAACTCCACAAAAACACCTAAATACTTACAAACACCTACCCAAACTTTCCCTACCCTCATGCCCCAACCTATTTTACCTACTTATGTTATTCCCACCCTTCATTTCATTCCATTTTACCCACAAACTTCAATTTACAAACCCCACCCAAATTTACAATAAAAACCACATTTACAACACACTTTTCAACCAAATGAACAATTCAAATTGCCTCCTACCTCATCTCGGTGTCGTCTCCTTGGTGGCACATCTGGCCATTGCACCGGTGGTCCACCTGAACCCTCTCCTGCCTCTGCCATGTCCAAATCAACTACTCACCTCCCAAATCAAATCAATCGAACCGATCTTCGTGGACCCACCAATCACACGCCAATCACCCACTACGTGGCTCACCAACTCAGCTCAAAGTCTCATACTGTCACTTTCCATGAAGGCACTATCTCTCTGTCATTTTCCCCAATGACAACAAGTTAAAATGAAACCATAAAACATAGATTTTTCTTTTTTAACCCTAACTTGACATGATCGGCATCGATCATACCAAACTAACGTTAGTAACCTTATAACCGGCATCGGTCACCTGCTAATACCATTTCACCTACATTTTTGCTCACTTTGGCCTACAAACGTTACTACCCCAATACCTCGTAACCTCACCAACACCTATTACACCCTACCCACTAGCCTAAACTACCTATACATTTCCTTAATTGCATTTAGGGACATGTTATTTACCTATACCTTGGCCTTACCCATGCCATGACCTATATACCTTGACCTGAACCACTTTTTGTGACCTTTGAACTTGTGTACTCGTTATACCTTGTGATGTTATTACATGTGTTGTTTTGGCCTAATGACCTTACCTTGCCTATTTTCATGTCATTTATCCTGACCAAACCTTTGGTGTACCAGATCATACCTAAACGTTCCTGCACCTAACCTACGTTGTGTTTCCAGACCATATCTTGTACCCTGGATACCTGAATCACTTCAACCTTGTTTGGATAAACCTATCGACCTTGGACGATGTAGATTTTGCAAGCTCTTCAACCTAGTACCATGTCGTAATCTATATGTGTGTGTGCATTCAATTTTCATTACCTATTACCCAATTTGACCATCACCCATTACCCAAAGTGCCCATACCCTTACCCATAACCCACCTACCTTAACTTTCATCACCTACACATTTATCAAACCACTCACTGACTTTGTCTCACACCTCATCAGCTCCTGGTTTGAGGGGGATCACCTCCACCCATACTTGGGGAAAAACCACTCTCACTTATATTTGGGGAAACCACTTCCTATTTTTTTCAACGTGCTTATCAATACAAGCTACATGACAAAAAGGGGAAAATTTAGACACCAAAATTGGGTCATACTTCCCTTAAAACCCCGTTAATTAAATTAACCATATCCTACCCATTCATATCCCCTAGTGCACATGTTAATTGAATTAATTATCTTAATTAAATTAATTAATATCCTCACTTAACCACCTCACCCAGCCAACTCACCTAGCCACCTCACTCAAATGACCCACTCAAACCTCATTAATGACCTAAGACCAAGTCTAAACCTATCCTAACCAACTAGGACTTAGTCTAAACCTAGACTTAACTCCTATTAACAAACCTAAAAGGACTCCTACTTATCTTTCCATGATCCATCACTCAAGACTCAGAAGAAGGTTGGAGATCATGCCAAAAATAGCAACAATCTGGCTATTTTTGGCCAACCTAGATATTCCCACCTTGACCGATGCCGGTTATATCTCAACCGATGTCAGTCACCTAACCATTTCCGATTAGGTTAAATACATTTCCAAAATCCTTTTCCTAGGTTGGTCATTCAATTCAGGATCTCATATGAACAGAGACTTGGAGCACTCAAATTTATTTAGCACTGAGGCAAAAGAAGACACATGGGAGCACTACCAACATTGTCATTCATCATCTTCTTCATGATCACATATTCACAATAGAGAGGCACGGAGATTGAACTACCGCAACATGAATACAACAGTTCTTCTCTTTGTATCTCTACCATCATTGTCCTCATCACCTATGTTATCCAAATCTACTTTTTAGTAAGTACCTAATACGTCTTCATTTATCTGCATTTTCTTTCAGTAAGATTTATTATTCATCTCAGTAATTTATCTTTCTCCACATCCATACACTTCCTTCCTCCCACCAACCTATCACCTTACCATACCTGGCCCTTTCACCTATTTTTACCCTCTTCTAACCATCTTTGAGTCTTCAAGACCATTTTATGACCTCACCCTCACCATTTCCAACCTTTGTGTAATCACAAGGAGTCTAAAAAACCAATTCTAAGAACTTTCTGCTAATTTCCCCTACCGACGTCAGTTAGCCAACTAACGTCACTCATTCTACCTAACCGGCATCGGTCATCCAGATGACATTGGTTACTGTGTCTGGTAATATAACTCAGAACAGCGAGCTAAATACCCACTTCCTAATAGCCCAGAACCATTCTTAATCTTTACCAGACCTTACCCAAAGCCTGTACCAGACCTGTAACGCAACACCAGCCAATCACCTGACCCATTTTGACCTCAATCACCTTTTACCTAACCTTTCTTATTGTTTTTTACAAGATACATAAATTGTTTCAATTCCAATAGGATCTTTATTTCATGTATGATTTAAATAGCATTAATACAATTATATGAAAAGTGGATTGACAACCTATTCAGGAAGCATCACACTTCCCAGATCTAGCTTTTGCTAGGCATTCCACTCATTGTTTTTTTTAACTCTATCATGGTGGTATTATTTTGCATTTACAGGTAGTTCCTCCTAGCCAAAAGGGATCTCTCACAATCAACTTGGATCGGGAAATTAGAACACGTGCATAACCTTCAACCGACATTACAAACAAGTATTCCTCCTTGGCCTACTACCCATATATGTTTCATTAATTTGTAAAAAATCCGGTGAAACACCTCCCCTCCCTCCCTTATTTCTTCCATTTAAGTTTTTCTTCCACAATGTCTGGGGCAATAGGGATCATATTTATTCCCCCTCCCTCCCTCCTTCCCTTCTTACACACACACACACACACACACACACACACACACACACACACACACACACACACACACATGATACACTACTTATACCACGTAATGTGTAGTAAAACATAAACCATTGAATTTTCATTTGTATCATCATATACACACACAAAATAGTGTGTGTACCACAGAAAGCATATAAAAAATATTTTGTATACCACAAATAACACACAAAAAATAAACATGTATATATATCGAAATATATAGATATGCATGTGTCTTGGAATGCAAATAGTTGTATTGAAAAGTTCAACTTTATGGTGTTCAATATGCAAATAAAAAAAATAGGTTGTCTATTGTTTCTTACGATATATGTTTTTCCATTGTAAAGATAAACATGGTTTCCATTTGGAGATCAGAAATTCATGGAGTGTCTAATGTCTTGAAAATATTACATGTTCATTGTTCATATTATATGACCAAAATGATAGCAATAAAGTAGAGAGAGGCAGTATTGTGGGAGATGTCTGTATGACCGTCCACCGGGTTGAGTACAGGGCCTTAATATTGGGTCTTAAGGAAGCGTTACGTCATGAAGTTTCGAACATTTGTGTGTTTTCTCATGATATGGTTGTTGTGAATCAAATGGATGGTGTATACCAATGTCACAATGTAAATCTTTCTGTTCTTTGAGTTCAAGAGCTAGAGATTATATCTCGCTTTGTGAAATGTTCATATGTACATGTAAAAGTTAATAGAGGTAGGTTAGATGCATGCCAAGTTTCTAGGGCCACAATAAACGAAGAAGTAGTAGCGTTGTTATCACTTTCCATGGATGACATTGTAATATGATATATGTACAAACTATATTTCCTTTTTATGTTATGTACATTTATGTTTGTAATTATTTAATGGATTAATACGTACTATCTATGATGCATTTGTGGAATTATAGAAATAGAATTTTTATTACAGGAATAATGCGGCCCATCGAAGATATAATATGAATCTTATCGCAAGATTCTAAGACCTTGGAGTCATCATACCTTGCTATGGTGTGTACTCTTAGCAAAATACATGTAGGCACTATATATGTCCATTTTGTTATTATTAAGATGAATTATGATTTTTTGTTATTTATCCAATTTTGCGGTTGGATTTTCTGACGATGCATTTTGCAGACATTGCATCTTCATCACAGGTAAGAATACAAGCTTTTTAATTACCTTTTCCATTACTGCAATTGAAAAATAAATAATTATATTATCTTTTATGTCGAAACTGATTTTTTAAGCAATTAACGTAATTTTATTTTAGGCACCTGTTCCTGGGCCTGCCATCAGAAGATCAAAATGGCAAAGGCCAAGATTATACCTTCAAATATCTTCTTCAGTACGTGTGTGTACTTTATCTACTAATCATTCTAACATTTATTTTTTAAAATTTGTTAGACTTTGGTATTATTTATCATTTCAGTAATGAGTTTTTATATGATATGGATTGTTGAGTGAAGGACAACGAGGCGGTTGCAGTGAACGTTGATTCATTGTCACATGTACAGATTGATATATCTATAGAGGAGGTAAAATTACCTTAATTTAATGTTGTATTTATTATCTTAATTTAATTTTATTATATATTATCGTGTATGTGTGTGCCTAACTTGTTTATATGTGCCTAAAAAGTTTGTATGACTCACAACATGATATTTGGAATGTTGATTGTAGAAGGATGCACCTAGTGTTGCTTCTCCAAATCATGCAGAGGATGATATCATCATCGATGAGGTAAAATTAGAAAATTGAATCTTGTAATTTATTGTTTTCAGTTATGTCCATTAGTGTCTAATTGTTTATATGATGTTGTTGAATAGGCTCCTCTTCACTTTGAGAGGGAGCGTTGCGAAGATCGCATATTTTATTACTATGAGTACCCCAGTTGTGATAGAAATTTTTATGAATTATGGAGTCTAAACCTCCACAAGACAGATGCTCATTCCCTCTCTCATGTTCCCCGTAAGAGGAAAGGGAGAAATTTTACTAGCAACTATCCTTAGCATGCCTCCGAAAATTGGAGGCAATACAAGGATCATAGAGAGGTAAACATTGAGGGTTTTCTATGTACGCACTTTATATTATAGATATGATGTGTGATACAGTGCATTTACAAGAGGGATGGCAAAGCACCATTTGAAAATCTTAGCAGACACTCCAAGAAAGAGGTTGACAAAGCCATGAGGCTCTCTGATTCAGAGACTACAAGGAGTAAGAAGAGGGAATACATATTGGCTTTGAGAGAAAAGAAGAAAAATAGGGTAAGTTTATTGAGTAACGGTTTTATTTCACTTCTTTCTCATTGTCAGTACATGAGTATTATCTATTTCTTATAATTTATATGTCATTGTATTCACAGGGAAAGGAGGGTGAGATGGATGTAAAAGTGGAGGGGATCATTCTTGAAAGAACTTATGGAGATGACTGTGAGATAAGTTAGTAATTTTATATTTAGTTTTGTTAGTTAAAAACACTTGTTTATGAATCATTCAATAATATTTACATTGATACAATATGTATGTAGGAGGATGACATGTCATTGTTACATCTATATGAAAAATGTAAAAAAAAGTAGCAACGAATCCAACCAACAGAAAACAAGCTGAGGTAACTAAAAATGAACACAAAATATGTGAATTGTAATTTGTAGTTTTTGTTATAAACCCATTGTAATAACTTTGATCCTTGTCAAATATACAAGGGATTACGAAGTCAAATCAGGTTACTTGTTAAATTTTGAAAACTTTGAACCAAATCTTTTTTGGAGGAAGGTCTAGAATAAGTTTCTCATCCCCAAGATCAATAATTTTTTCTAGGAAATTATAAAAGGTAAGATCCTTACTATGGATAGACTCAGACGCAGGGAAATGATCATCATAAATAGATATGGTTTATGCAAGGACAAGGAAGAATCCATCACTCACCTGTTCCTAGAATGCCTTTTCTCATTTCAAGTTTTTTCCAAGACCCTTTGTATTTTCAAAATTCAATTGGTCCTTCGGGGAGCAGTGGCCCTCCTACCCAAGCAGTGGAGCTTTAACTTTAATAATGATATGGTCAATAAAATTTGGAAACTGGCTCTACACATGTCTTGTGGGGTATATGGATTGAACACAACAATAGGATCTTTAGGAACAAATCGGTGAGGTTGTGCAAGGTTGTTGATCAAGTAACATGGGATTTTAAGGATAATATGCGGCTTATTAAACCCAAATAGGTTAGAGTTAGCCCTTAGTGTGAGGAGGACATTCTTAAAAGGCTGGACATTGAAGTCTTTAGCACTAGTAAGAGCATGTTGAAATAAGATGTTAAATGGAATAAACAGCCTAAAGGAAGTTTCAAGATCAACTTTTATGGCTCAGCCTGTGTTAAGGATAAAGTGGCTGGTGGCAGTGGCCTTATACAGGACCATAGTGGGAGATGCTTAGGAGCCTATGCGGGACCCATCAGAAATCATACTAACAATGTGGTTGAAGCTAGAGCTATGTTATGTGGTGTTAAGATAGGTAAATACTTAGGGCTTAAAATATAATCATTGAAGGTGATTCGATGTGCATTATAAATGCCCTCAAAGATAGCAATAAATGTGGATGGAAACTAAATAATTTGATAATGGAGGCATGTGTCATGTTTGCATCATTTGAATAGGTGATCATTCAACACACATACTGTGATGGGAACAAGCCAACTGATGCGTTGGCCAAGAAAGGTACTGCCATGGTGGATTTGGTGAAGTGGATTGGTACACATATCTGTTGGGGATAGATTAATAAACTCATAAATGAAGAGTCAAAGTGGGAGGTTGTGTTATGATGACACCCTTAGCTTGCACGCTTGGGGTTTTGAAAGGACTTTTCCTTTTTGGAAAACTATCGTTTCTCATTTCACTTGTTTTTTCTTCATTTTCTATCAGTCGAGTTCTGGATTCTGTGCGAAAAATGTCAATTTTTTTACTAGCTTCATGGGGGCTGATAGGGTGCGTACGAAACCATCTACCTTTCTTCACCTCAAGAACGACGTGGTTCTATGGAAATTGTTGCACAAAGGAAGTCTCACTAGATACATTCGTCGACTCAAAAGTAATGATCCCACCCTTTTTGTCGATTTTACATTTACCTGGAAGGATGGTGGTTTTATTTTTAGAGGGGTTCATATTGACATCTCTGAGAATGCCATTGCTAGGATCATTGAGTTAAAATCTGATGGTCTAAATTTTTTTAAAGATAAATCTCAAAAGAAATATGAAATTGATACTTTCTTTGAAGTTGGGGAAAAAATTATTGCCTATGACGATGGTATTGCTCGCACCTGCTTGCTGGATAGACGGGTCGATGTCTACCTGGTTATTATGAAATATCAGACTCTTGAAGGAAAATTATGAAAAATATTTACTAACCACCTGTCCATCCTCAATTTTCTCTGTCGTGAATAGGTTGCTTCTCTCAACTATTGAGGATTTCAAGAAAAGGAAGGTGGATATCCCCCTTCACCAAGGGCTCATTCTTCTTTTGGTCCAAAGAAGCAAACCTACCATCTCTAATCAATTCAAGGATCAGGATTCTGACCATAAAACCCTTACTTCCCGCCTCAATAAAATCAGGAAGAATAAAAATGTATTGATCCTGATGAGCGTATTACATACACCTTGTGTAATCTTAAGAAGGGGATTAGGAATTTGGGGGAAAGTTACAACAAGAGGGACCATGAGTTTATTGACTGGGAGGCTAGACTGATGAGGGTTGAGTCTATAGATGATACCATTCTCACTGTCAACAAAAACCTCATTCAGAAGCTGAAAGATTGTCATAAAAGGATTGAAACCCAGAACATGACCGTTAGGGGGATTCAAGCAAATTATGTTATGCAAGAGCATCAGATTTCTCTACTTCAATACCAGGTTGCTTCTAAGGAGGCCAAAAATAACTTGAAACTCAGTTTGATTACTTTCGATAGTGATGAGTTTTATACTAGTGAAAACTTGGGTATGGTTGCAGTCGTTGATAAAATGTTGGCACACAGACTGAGGAATAAGAGGTCAAATGACCGAAGAGAGTTATTATCAAAGTGGCCAGTTCAAAAGAAGGTGGTCTAAGCTCCAGGACCCAAAGTAAGGATATTAAGAACTAATTATGGGATTTTCGTTGCCCTTATTTTTTCTGTTGCTTTTTCATTTATGGTCTTGATTTAGATACTTACAAAAACTTATTGTTAATATGTAAACTATTTAGTTTGGCTCTGTTTTGTGGGGGCCTGGTTGTCAAGTTTTTTTGACTCTGCCTCCTTGGTTTCATTGGTGTTTTTTTCTTAAAAACTTGATTCTCTTTTGTATGGAGTTTTTTTAGTCCCCAGCTTAAAACCAAACCTTTTTATCTTATCTAAAAAACAAACCATTGTAATAAAAAAAAATTATTCTATGGGTTGGTTTGTTGCAAGGGGGTGATGCAATGGCACCTTTTTAGTTGATCATGGATGTGGTAGTATAATAAATGGAGGGCATGGTAATTCATGGAGGATGTAAAGGTGTGTCAGTGTTAATTGTTCCTGATATAACACTAAAAAGTATGGATACATATGTATAATAGTTGTTTAAATATGCACAAGATAGTGGTTTACATGTAGCCCTCATTCTAATGAGTTAGATTAAAATTTCAATTATATTCATAGTTATTAAATACGGTCAAATGTTTAATATTTTTAATTTTTTTCCACATTTTTCCATGTGGACTGCATAAAATGATGAAATTTCTATCATTAAGAAAAAAAAATTAAGTCAAGAAATAAATAATTTGAAATAATTTATGTTGTTTATTATTAATCCACACCATAATATGTCTAAATGAATTTTTTTTCAAGATTTTAAACCCCATAGTATTTAAAGGGTTTTTGGCTCATTTAGAAGTATTTACATGGAAACTAGCTTCAAATTTTACAATTCATTCAAAAGACAAATTTTGATTATTTGATCTTTATCGTGGTTTCCTACTCAAGTTCATGAGCTTCTTCCAACATGTAAAAAATCCTGATTCTAGCCTTCATAATCTTATCCAATGCATACATCATGTTGATATTTCTCATTTAGTGCTAATCCAACCTTAAAGTGAGTCAAACCATTCAATAGTATCACATAGCTTACCCAACGGAAAAGTATGTCTTTCTTGGTTTGTTGAGCAACTATCTACTGTCACGGTCATGGTTATAACTGATGTTGTTTACACAACACAACTTGATTGCAATTTATAATTCCCTTTAAGGGGTTCATTAGGTACCCTAGGTTTCAACTCTTGGATCCACTACTTACCTTTTACCTTTTGTGAGTTCTATTTAACGTCTATTAGCTACTTTCACTCCTTCTTCCCTTCCTGACTCATTTATCTCCTTCTTCTAATTCCATTTTAGGTCTCCCATCAACAATTATCTTTTACTTCTTTTTGTTGTTAGGCTTCTCAATACTACCCTTTGTCTCAATCTCAAGATAGTCCTGTTGTAACTCTACTTTTAATTACTTATTCTAGTCCTTCACCCCCTTTCAAAACTTCATTCATATTTACTAATCTTTTCAACAAGTTCCCCTAACACCTCATTGATGGCTTGGTTTTTGGAAACCTCTATCCTTACTCGACTGTCACAGTATTTTAACGTTGTAATAGTCTTTTAATTTTCACTTTATCTACTAATTATTACAATGACTTCCATTTACTCATTGAATTGGTTCTTGCCTCTCCAACCCACTAATGCCTCTACATTCACTGATTTCCTTTAAGTTTACAATTATTTGTATGTATCCAGTCAAGGATTGTGCACGCATTTCTTGTATTATTAATCACTTTAGAATTTGTATGATGATTTTTAACCTTCACAAACACCTATAGATTCCCTTCAAGACTTCCTCGTTTCCAAAATACACCTCAAGCATCCTAAGAGTTAACTTTCTAAACATATCTTCCTTCCAACCCCAAAATTGTGTTTGAAAATTGGCATCCTATGACTTAGTCACTTGACATCCATATTCCTAAATTTTATTGGTTTGAGTACATTCATGACCTTCCATTCTTTTTACAAACTTGTTTTTTACTATATAGACCATCAAATTTATGACTATCTCCCTTTCTCAAAGTTCCTTTCCTACTGAAACCTACTATTCATGCATTACTTAGTTAAAAATATTTGTGTCTCTTTTTACATAAGAAATATCAGTTTATAACTATCTTAATCCTTCAAGGAATCTTTGTATTTATTCTAGCTCTTTAAAATTCAATTTGGTGCCAAGCTTGTTAAGATTCTTTGTAAACATCTACAAATTATTGTTTTCTAACCCTTGAGGCAGGGTATCCTTGGACTGAGAGAAGTTTATGGCTTCATTTATTTTGTTACACTCTTTGACCCTTCTTCAAAACTCATACATTCCTTTGAACCATTCCTACACACTACTCATATAATGAAGTCTACCCAAAAACCTATTTTTTTCTAACTATGATCACTGTAGATGGACTCTACACACCTTAACCTCCTAAAGAAAACCAAACTTTATATTATTTACATTATGCTCCTACATCAAACATTAAATAATTTATCATACAAAACCACTCGCAGAGTTCATTGTTACACCTAGTCTTACAAGCTATATTTTCTTCAATTCTTGGAGCCTCAGCTCTCCCAAGCATTGGATCATTCAAATGTTGCCTTAAAAATCAATTACTAGTCCTTTAAATTGTCATTCCCCTTCAGTTCCCACCCCTTTCAACTTCCTTTTTAGTCACTTGGACAACTATTCTTGCTTCAACTTTACAAGGTACATATGACCAAGAGCTTAAACTCTCTACAACCTATCGACTCCTTTAGAAAGAACATTACAAACATTAATACTTTTAGGAATGAGTTTTTTAAATACAATATTTTTGTTCTAACAAAGATTTACGTCTTTAAAATTTTAAAAGTGGTTATGATAAATATGGTGCTTTTACATCTTTAAATGCTTTTTATAACTCAAATTTACGTTCATTTCATTGACTGCAGGAATCTCCCGGGACCCATGGGAGAGAGGAGAATGAGGAGATCGACATACACTGTTGGTTTACAGGTACGCAATTAAATATCGGTTGATTATGTTTTTTCATATATACATAAACATTTAATTACGATTTTATTTTGCTACTTAATACAACTAATTTAATGTGTAATAATTATAGAGCATCTTCCAGTGGCCTCGAGAGAGAAGGGGAGGAGCATATTCCGTTACATAAGGATTTACAGGTAGCCTTTACATGCGAAGTGTAATCGAGATTCTATATTGTGAATCATGTTTTATTATATAAATAATATTTAAAATAGGAATAAATTTATAGTATAGATAAATTTATTTTTGTTTGGACTAACTACCAGTATTCTTTCAAACAAACTAAAATGTTCCTATAATGCAAGCCTCATCCACTCCTGCTACATTCTGTAGTAGTTCCCGCTATGGTGCCATCTATTGGTGATGCAGTGGACCTCTGTATAAATGGAAAAATTGGTGGGCCATGGAAAAATTGTACAATGTCGGTGCTGGTGAAATCTGCTATGAGAAGAAATTTCCATCAGATTGCGTCGTTGTTAATATCCTTACTGTCATCGATCCTAATTGTCCCTTTACTATTTCCTACCTCTTTCACGGACATGCTCGTGGATTTTTTTCAATAGATTTACCATTTGGCCACTTTCTAAAATGCATCGTATCCAACCACCTCAAGTAATAGCTTGTTTGGAAATGTTTTACATGTAGTTTTGGCTTTGTGTTATTCTTAGTCTATATGAGTTATAGTAACACAAACTGTTTAAGTTTTGCAGGATGATGAGATGTCCACGTCAAAAAATCAAGGTGGGCTACCAAGTACAAGAGTGATACCCAACTCAATACATAAGAACCCCAAAAAGGAAATAAGCATAGTTCGAAAAAATTATCTCCATTGTGTGCACTAGACAATGGAGGGAAAACTGATTTCATACTACTAACCGGAATTATTTCAAAACATTAATACTAATTTAATGACATTTTTTTTAATTGATATAATTTTGGATTGTTTTAATATAATAACATTAACACTAATATGTGTTGGAATTAATCATGTATAATAGTGGCTTGTTTTAATATAGCAACATTAACATGTATTTGTTGGATTTCGTCATGATTATAGTTGTCATAAGTGTTTTTAGTTTGAATGTGTTGTTGTGGCACCACAATGGGTTTATTATTCATGATTATAGTTGTCACAAATGTTTTTTGTTTTAATGTGCCATGTGGCATCATAATGTGTTGATTATTCATGATTATAGTTGTCACAATTTTTTTGTTTGAATGTGTCATGTGGCATCACAAAGGGTATATTATTCATGATTATACTTGTCACAAATATTTTTTATTTTGAATGTGTCCATGTGGCACCACTATGGTTCGATTATTCATGATTATAACTGCCACAATTGCTTTTTGTTTGGATGTGCCATGTGGCAGCACAATGACAACCACAAATAATTCATTGCATATTGTACCCACTTTATTTAACCATCATGTGATTTTGTAAAATTCTTAACATGTGAACCATTTTTTTCTTCTATTAATAACAACAATCTAACATCATTTTTTATTTGTATTGCAAATGAGATTTGAATCCATTTGCTGCCATCAATCAATCGCAGGTAAGGTAATTTTGGCTCATTCTGCTTCTACTGGTTCATTTATCAGCATTCTATTAAGTAGAATGTGATGTTTTCTTATCTACATAGTTCATTTGGGTTTGTACTTAGTTCATTTATCAAATCAAAGCTTTTCATATTTCGTTACATTCTCATGTTATCTCTAATCCTCCTATGGTTGCTCGTATGTTTGAAAACAACACACAATGTGGATGAGTGCTAGGAGTTAACCAATGCTTCTCTCTTCACCATGAACAATATTTACATATTTGTACTAGAATTTAATAGGTTTGTCAAAAACCTCCGAAAAATCCATTTTATTTTGGTTTCGACCATCAGATGTGAGGGACTAGAATCTAATGTAAAACTTGTGTTATAGCAGTTACCGAGTTCATTTATCGTAACTTGGATGGTATTGAATAGCATGTGTTTAATTTTCTCTATGTCTCTTTCTGTGGTTTTAGGGTGTCCACATTAACTAGATACATTTCCTGCACATTTTTTGATTATTGAGGCATAAAGTGAGTTACTATGTATGGAACATGCAAGAAATCATCGAATAAGTCATAGAAGATTTATGAGTTCTAATGTGCAATAAGCTATCCTCATAGCACCCATTCAGTATTTGAAAATTTTGATATATTCAATCCTGACTATGTTTCAACAGTGTTTTCAAGGGCCCTTCTCACATTGACCTAGCTTCTAGTCATTGCTTTTACATTAATCTTAGGTCTTGTGTGGTGTCCCCATTTCAGAAACCTGATGTAACATTGTCTTAAGCTTTCAAAACTAGTATTATAGGACACCTTCATATGGCCAACCTTAATTCTCATGAATGCCCTTAATGGTTCCATATCTTATGCAAGTATTTTCCCTTTAGCGTGAAAGCATATGAATTAAACTCTATGTTTAATTGAGCTTCTTTTACATGCAAATGATTATGCTCGACAATCTGGATTTTATATCATTCTATTCAGCTGATTCTATGTGGACAGTGAGTGAATGCATGTTAACTGCATAATGGATATCCTATGAAAACCTTGCATATATTGTTTCTTTAGTCTTAGCTTGTAGACTGAAAATACTTCATTTATTATCATTAGAAAATTCATCTGCTCTGACGAATAGTCAAGGGGTTGTTGATGTTAGGTTATAACGTCCAATGATTCTATTTTGTTCGTGATTTAAATTTTGTTTGGAATAAGTATAATTGGAACCAATAATGAAAATAGAGTTAAAGTCTTTTATACATTTACGGTATAGGTGGTTATTTGAGAAAGGTTGAAATTTGGATCATCCCAATCTTTCTCTGGGTAAGCTTCCATAGTCAAGAAGCAATCTTTTGCTTCCAGATGAACTCGGTCATTGTGAAAGAAAAGTTCACCAACCTCATGGGTACAAGGGATGTGTTGAATGTCTGAAATCCTTTATGAGAATGGAATGCTAGTATAATCGAGTTATCCATTGAATCATGTTGCAAACTGAATGTTATTTCTGTGAGGTGGATGCTCGTACAAATATCGTGCTTATCCACTATAATGAAAAGCCACATATGGTGCTCAATTATTGTTCTCCATTTGTCAAAATTCCAATTACACAAGTCAAAAGCTTTACTACAGGATGGTCAATACCATCAACTTAGAATTAGTAGTACTTTTTCGTTTGCTTCATCCAGAATACTGACCTTATTCTTGTTGGAAACAAACCTGTCACTTGTATTACAACTAATGTATGTGCTAGGAGATGGTTGTAGACTGTACATAACTATATGAAATGGTTTTTGGTAAATGAACATTTCATAAAAGGTTAATCACATGAACAAACTTAATCTATGTTCAATCACGTTGGGTTTACTGGTATACAAAGCCTATTTCTCTATGTAAATTCATTAGCTGGCCCAATGAAGGATGTGATTGAGAACCATGAATTTGCATACTTAAGTATTAATAACGCCTGGTCAATCTTATTTAGGGAAATTCTGTTTTAGCATCCTTTCAAATCACTAAACCTCCCATAAAAAGGTTAAGTTACTCCAGTTCTATTTTGGATTGCTGTGCAAGAAATTGTAAGCAGTTCTCTCATGCACCTTCCATGATTCAAATCATTCGAGATTGTTAAATTATATTAATGGTCTCTTCATAAAGTCAACAATATCTAGTATGATAAGCTAAGCTCTAATTGTCTTTCAGTCATAGAGCTTGAGGTGTAATTGTTTGTCGTGTGAGTAACTTCACTATTTTGTTTATGATTCTAGCTTCAATTGTGTTATCCTTGTGCATTTATTTCAGGAACAAGAGTGATGTCAAATATATTCCCTATGTCCATTGCTTCATTTCGGACAAGTACTCATACTTCCAATATTGGAATTAAAAGGTAATCAATACATATATGTAAACCTGGTGATGACATCTGCTTACTCTTACGACCCATAAAGTATAGTTAAATGAGATACATTAGAGATTATTATGAAATGCACAGCAAGTAATTTTTCAACAAGTTCCAAAAGATGACTCTTGGAAGGATATATTTTTTGTTTCATCTTTGTCGAAGACTTCCTTCAATTCAACCGGTAGGTCATGATTTATTAGTAGCCAGTAATGACTGCAACCCCATTTATTAATAATTCGAAGACATTTAATCTGAATTAATGGTCCAATACTTATTCTGGCATTGTCTGGCACTGAACAATCGTTTTGGTACATGAACTTATTTACTTGTCTTATATTGCATCCGAGTATATTGTTCTTTCCTCGAAGTTTCGCATCTTTAATAAGTCATTGTTTTTATATGCATGCCTTGCTTAATATGCAAAGGATACATAAGACGCGCATCAAATGAGCTACCCAGTATTCAGTTACCTTTGGAGAAGAATATCTATCTATAAATGCTAGTAAGGTCTAAGATCAATTACCTTCTCTTTGAAAAGTAGCATTTATCCAATTGCTATTTTCTTTTTTAAATATTTTTAGATTATTGTTGCACTTTCTACCCGTGTTTTTTGCAGAAAACATTCTTAATTTAGAAAATAGAAGCGAATAGATGAACATATGTTTCTTCCTAGTAGTGATTTTGAGGTTATACCATTTTTCGCTAGGGAGACAAATAAGTCTTTTGTCTTCATTTGACGAATAAATATGTCGGATGACTTTGTGGGAAATCATTCATCTTGTCTATCAGCATAATAGGTTGTAGCATTGTAATATTAATGATTATCCCACATTAGCAATAATGTTGCTAATATGGGAAGTCAATCATCTTGTATATAAAATTTCCAGATTCACATCGTTAATTGTGATGGTTCGGATTAAAATGCCCGGTAATAAGAAGAAAGTTGCACATGTCAAAGATCCATTGGAAAATGTTGAAAAGTTTGACAGTGACTTGGTTGGATCCAAGAGGAGAAAGCATGAATTACATTCTAATATCTTTGGAGGTAAACAACGTAACGAATTATTTTCTTTGACATTTTATTTACATTGATTTTACAAATGTAAAGACCGTAACATAATTTTTTCGCACAGATTTGCTCGCCCCAAAGGAGTCCTTGTAGAAAAGTTACGAGGAGATGGAAGAAGTTGACAAAAAAACATATAAAGGTTTTGGAAGAGAAAATTGTGTTTTATGAAAAATATAATAAACAACTACGAGAAGAAAGAAAAGTTGCAAGGATGAAGCTCATAGATCTGTATGAGTCGAAGGAAAATATGGAGATGAACTCGATTCAACTACAGATGGCACATAAAATCCTAGAAACAATGAGTGCAGCTAGGTTGCAAATGTCAGAATTTACCCTGGCCAAGATTTAGAGAGATGGTCACGATTCACGATCGGGAACACAAACATTTGAAAGAACTATTCAAAAGCACGTTGGGTTATCCCGATCAATGTAATGAGAAAACAAACTAAATATTATGGCATAGACACATGTTTGTAAAAATATTTATTGTTATAACTTATAACACATCAAACATTATTTGTTGTGCATATTATATCAATTATATTTGTTGATATTTTAGTTTTTGTTTTGGATTTGATTGCTTTATATGTGCACATAATGAAATAAACTAAATATTTTGCCATTCGTCTAAGCATATGTATCATAATCACCACTTGATTGGATGGTATTAATATTTGGAGACTTTATGATAACAATTTTTGATGTATAAGTATCTTTTGGTTTAGTGTGCATCTTGTCTTAATTTTTCTTTGTATTTGTGTTAAGTGCTTTTGAAGTATGTTCCAAAAATTGGTTCTTTATTCAAACCCTTCTCTTGATTTTTCTCTCTTCACACTTGCTTTTCTCTATATCCTTATCTGATATTGTCCTGCTCTCATATGTCAAATATGGACTTGAAGTAGTAGTCTTCAATTTACCCTAATCTTGGATTCAACAATGTCCACCCCTTATCTCTCTTTTGTGGTATATACACAGTGTGTATACCACAAACAACACTACCATATGATAATACAAGGGTCCAGGTATGTGAGACAAATAAAATATAGGTATATGTAAATAATTAACCAATGATCATTCATTAATAAATGAAAGGGGGTTATAGTATGACTTTTTTAATTTTATAATTAAATTTAGCACAATGGATTTGGGTTGTCTATAGTTAGTACCATGATTATATGGACTAGATAAAGTGTTATAATAACGTGGGGATTGTGGTGTTTATGTTTGGCCTTCTTATATCTTCTAGGATTCATAAGGTTTATCATGTGCCATGTTTGATGAAATTAATTGAAAAACGTGTTCATGTGCAATGAATATCCTTGAGACGGATGAAAAGAAGTACATTGTCTTCAAACTTGAGGTATTCTTTTACATATGAATGCACATAATCCATAATTGTATTATCATTGATTTTGTAGTTCAATAGAAATATATGTCACATTAATATAAAAATTTGGAATCTCTCTAGATAAAAATAAAAGGAAACCTATGAGTGAGGATTATATATGAGAAAATTGTTATACTCATTTTTATTACGTGATATTAATACTTCCATTTTATTTTATTCTAATAAATTAAAAGTTTTTTGTTACTCCTAGTTTTTTAGTGCTAAAAGGAGGATTGACAATAGAAATGTGTTACATTATATGTAAAGTTTGTCTTGAAATTCATTATCCATTTCCAATAAAATTAGTGGAAGTTAGATACAATGTTAAACTTCAGTTTCGTAATACTGTCAAAAAATGGAGTTCATAGTTTTGGCTTGTTCTTGACTTATCTAGTTCTTGTTTCCCCCACCTAGTTGTACTTTGTTTTTCCTTATTTTGATGACTTCCTTTGGTGAATCTACCTCTCTTCTCTCACTAACATAGTCTCTTTGAACCTTACATCAAGATCTTGAACACCCTTTTTATCACCCTTAGGGTTAATTTGCCTCTTAAACTTCTTCCTTTCTTAGACTATCTAACAAACCTCTACACTATGTCTGCACTCTTTTATTCTTTTGAAAAGGTCTTTTATTCTTCCCACTCACCTATCTCTCTATCTAACAAATCTACTTTGCTTCCTTTATTATTTTTCTTGCTTATCTGCTCTAGAAATTAACTTCCCACTTCCTCTTATCTCTTCCTAGACTCTTCCTTCTCATTGCAACAGTACAGTCAAATTTATGATAAAGACTTTGGCATATTAATACTCCCATGTCTTTCAATACCTTTAACACATTCTAACAAACACCCTATCTTGTTTTTTCATTCCTAGTCTTACTTAGTTACTTCTAAGATGGTTTGTTGTATGGTTTTAGCAAGGACTGTCATGGTTATCTCAATAATGTGCTATATATAACAGTTACAATTCTTCCTCCATTGATGACTCAAATTTAATCTCCTTCAAAGGGTGAGCAACATCATGGATTTAACAAGACACTCAGAGGTAGATAGATGATTATGTATGTCATTTTGCAGCTGGGGAAGCAATCTATCTGACTTTTTAGCACTCAGGCTTTGAAAAGGAGTGGGTAGCACCTTAAGAGGATTTGATCTATCCTCACTATTTTAGGTTGTGCCTTTCAACCAAGGTAAGAGAACCCTTTTGTAGCCTGTTGTTTATGGAGGAGATGGAGATGTCCTTCCTAATGAAGTTGTTTAGGAGACCTTGGAGAAAATATGATCAATGCAACAAAATCTAACTCTCATGAGTTGTCACTCTAGATAGTGGAGATATTTTCTAGGCAAGGTTCAGGCTACTAAAGACATTTGAAATCCTGATTGTTTCTGCATGCTTTGGTAATGGAAATTATGCTTTTGTGCACACACAGGACAAACAGGGGTAGTATGGGTAGGATTAGTTGTTTTAAATGAATTTTTTGTGGGAGGTGAGGTAGAATGAACTTGATTTTCCAGATCTCTGAGAACTCTTACAAAATGGAAAGTCTAATCAACATAATGCTTCAGAATAGCTAAAATGTTCCTTTAACCAGAATATGTGCTTCAATGGAGGCCCAGATTAGCACCTTTTCACACAATCTATGAGATTTTAACACGAAGGCTCGAGTTAGAAAACCCAAAAAAGTATTGAGATCCAAACCCAATCATGCCTGAGGTACACCCAGAGGCTTACAAACAATCTCTATCAACAAATGAAAGAAAAGTGATTTTAAATCATTTATTTCATCCCCAGATGAAAGCTCTTCCAGGAAATGAAATTGCAGATGCCACTAAACTATCACAAGGATTGAGACCTATGTGATTAAGACAGATTTTGATACAAGATTGCAATAGGAACAAGAAAAACTATTTGCAGACATTCAGAAATGAAACAAACACATTTTTCTCAAGATCAACACAGAATAACTCGAGTTTGATTAAATTTATCAGCAGGGGAAAGTTTCTAGAACAATCTCAAGAGCTTGTCAATGGTTGTACACTTGCAACCACCTTGACACGATCAAACTTAATACAAAAGAGATATACAGGATTCTTAGACGGCTTCTCAAAAGATAGGCTTTGTCAAATTTTCCTCTTGGGAATTTTCTTCGACCTCTAACACTCTAACCTCTAACCATTTGCACGAAAAATTTGTGCCATTTATAACATTTACAACAGAGCCCCTTTTCCCCCAAAAATCATGACATTGAGTGCTACCAGTGCTCACCATGATCACGATCATGATTTCTAGAATCAGATCTGCAAAAAGTCGCCAGGTGCTCAGGGGGAAAATCTCTTCGAATATCTCCCGCATTCAACTCCTCCTTCTGGTAGATCACTCTTTCTTCAACTCGCCAACCACTTCCACCCCTAATCTGTCAAATCTGGTTCCTTGCGTGCTCGGGAGAAGAAAAATGGAAAATCATATCGAGCCTGAGAGTCAGACCATTTTAATGGTGAAAGATGTCTCCAGATCTCCTCCACCAAACTTAGATATCAAAATTAACTCTCCTCTCTGTTTGGCATGTAGGAAATACCAAGAAATCATGAAGACTCGCACTTCCAGGTGTGTTTCAGTAAAATGGGGGGAAAATCAGATTCAGACTCTCAGTTTCCATTGATCTTTACTTTGAATTTGGGTCGTCCACGTGGAAGATTCATTTTAAGATGGGCCCGGGGTTCTTCTTTGACTTTTTACAACTTTTGGAAAAATGTAAAATTTTCACATTTTGCTCTGTGCCTCCGCCCTTGAGAAATGAGCCTGACACATGTCCCAATGTGGGTCCTAGCGGAACCACGCTTCCTTTTTTACTTTTAACTCTTTTCTCCTAAAAGGAAAATTTTCCAAATTTCCTCCGAACTCCGCACCTTGTCGTTGACTGGAGCAAGCTTTGACCTTTCCTCTATCGGGTTTGCGGGCCATTTTGATGTTTTAGTCTTTTGAATATCAGGCGGAAAAAATGTAAGTTACCCCCGATGGTCTGCCTCCCACCTCTTAACATTTTCAAAGCCAACCTTGACCTCCTTCTTGTCAGGCTTGTGGGCCATTTTGAGATTTTAACCCTTTTGATGACAAGAGGAAAAAAATCCAATTTTCCTCTGATGGTCCACTTCCCCACCCCTTTGACTTTTCAAACTACCACATGTCACAATGGCGCATCTTGAGATGATCCCCAAAGGTTGAGACCTTGAATGAGCGCAGGCTCACCACGTGTCGTTATGGCACAACTTCAAAAACCTTAAGGTTTCAAAATGATTTGGCGGGGGCGCTTCCATTTTAGAATTTTATTCCATTTTTCCAAAAGGGAAAAACATTCAACTTACCTCCGAAGGCCCGCATCTCCGCCATTAGCTTTGCCACGTGTCCTCCTGCGGGGTCAAAGTAAGAATTTTTCCCTGCCACTTAAAATTTGCTTTAATCAGAGCCTGGTGGGGCTGTGGGGTGAGTTCAAACCTTTTTCTGAAGTATCCAAAAGGAACAAGTTCAAAAACAAACCCGTCATGCCCCATCCAATTAGAAGAAGCCACGTAAGCACCAAAAGAACCAATCAGAAATGAGCGGAGCCACGGGACCAAATTTGCCTTTTTGCCAAAAAAGTAAAAAGCGATAAGTTAAAGCATTTTCCCGCCATCCCCTGACCAACCAAAAGAAGCCACGTTCCCTATCGATGCAAGGATGCAAATTTGACCGGGGGAAACACCCGTCAAACCATAAAATGCAGAAACATGACCATTTGAGCCCGAGGATGAAGTTTTTTCCAAGGACAGAGGATTTAGAAATGTTGCAAGGCTCAAATACACTCTTCATAGCTACATCCATTCATTTTTCATCAAGTATTTGGGGCAAAACGACAAGGGCAGCAAATCTTGACTGTAAAAAATGGAAAGAACGAGAAAGCCCGAGTTTTTGAATGAATAGAGGATGGGAGACCCAAATTTCAGACCTCTTCGGAGAAACAGAGAAACAAGGACACAAATATAGATCCATACGTGATCTTTGGCCCAAGGAAAGATTAATTATGGAAACAAAGGAAAGTAGAGACTTCCCAGGCACAACACGGGGGGATAAAATGTGACAGAGGCCATAAATCAATGGATTTTCAAAGGCAAAATGGGGCGAGACTATTTTGAGCACCAACATCGGCTCTGACTCGGGGATGGGCATTCCCTGTGAGTGCCACAAGAACAATAGTAGACCAAGTGCCAAAATATCCATTGGGCAACGGAGTCATCTCGCAGAGCAGAGAAACAGAGCCATCTCCCAAAAAGGAAACAAAAACTAGAAACCAACAAAAACAAGTCACCAAGGACCAGAATGAGCAAAAACACAAAAAATAGGAAACAAACAAGTAACTATGCACTGTACAAAAGATGTTTACCTTGATTCTAGGGAATCAATCCAAGAAATGCTTCAAATGCCTACCATTAATAGGAAATTCAAGAAAATCACCATCCAAATCCTTCAAGAAGAAGGTGTGTTCACCAATTCTAATATCAATGGAGTAAGGGCCCATCCATAATGAGTCAAATTTTCCATGCTTGCCCTTATCTTCATGTCTGTTATCCCATAGCAGCACAAGATCTCCAATATTGAAAGCTCTGGGAGTGACCTTCTTGTCAAATAACTTCTTCATCTTTTCTCTGAACTTTACATGCCTCTGGTGGGATGCCCTCCTCTCTTCATCAAGCTCAACAATCTGATTAATGCAGGCATCATAAGGACTTACCTCTTGATCCTCCAGATGTTGAATGAACTGATATGAAGATAGTTGCATATGAAGGGGCAGCAGGGCCTGAGTCCCATATACCAACTCAAATGGACTCTTTCCAGTAACTCTCTTGACAGTGATTCTATCAGCCCAAACAACAAACTTCAACTGTTCACCCCATTTCCTTTTGTTCAACTCCAAGGTTCTTCTGATAATCTTCAACAAGTTTTTATTACTAGACTCAGCTTGTCCATTTCCTTGGGGGTTGTAATTAGAGGCATATGTCAAGTTGATCCCATACTCTTTGCACATTTCCACCAGAGGTTTAGCTCTGAAACTCATGGCATTATCAGCAACAATCTTGACTGGCACCCCAAACCTACAGATGATATGGTTCAACAGAAAGTCCATGACAATTTGGTGTGTTGCCTTCTTGGTGGGGATTGCCTCCACCCATTTAGTAAAGTAATCAGTGGCTACAAGAATCCACTTATGGCCAGCACTTGAAGGGTCTGAAATCTCACCAATGAAATCCATTCCCCATTGCTTGAATGGAGCTTCAATTGATATAGGATGCAAAGGAAGGGAGCCTGAAGCTTTCAGTCTTCTAGAGAAGCACTGAAAACTCTCACATCTTCTAACCAACAAGGTTGTATCCTTGAAGAGAGTTGGCCACCAATAACCAGCCCTCAGGATCTTGTGTGTTGTGACTCTTGCAGCAAAATTCCCCCCACAAACTCCTCCATGGAGATCAACAATTATCTTGGGGGCTTCTTCTTCAGTAATGCACCTTAAGAGGACTCCTTCTGGGTTTCTCCAAGCTAACCCATAATCAGTAATGACATATTTCTGGGAAGCCAACTTAAGGGCTCTTTTCTGGTTCTTACTTAAATACTCAGGGCAGTTCAGATGTCTGAGATAAAAAATTACATCTTTGTACCACTCAGAACTCATCAATTTTTCAAAAACACCTACCCTTTCTTCTTCTACCTCATTTACCTCAATAGTTTGCAAGTTGCTCTCAGCCATAAGCTTAGCCAAGCCCAAACCTCTCACCAACTTTGTGGTTTGGATATCCATATCATATTCTTGCAACTTGTTCACCCACCTGCACCTTTTTCTTGAGACTTCCATCTCTGATAAAATGTCTTTCACCATGGTGTGGGGAACATAAGCAACAATCTTAGAACTCAAAATGTAAGGCCTGAAAACCTTTGTTGCTTTTACCAAGGAAAATGCTTGTTTCTCCATAATAGTGTACCTCAACTCAGCCCCTTGCAAGGCCTTACTAAAAAAGGAAATTGGCCTCTCAGCCCCCTCATCATCCTTCTGCAGTAGGACAGAAGCAACAGTGTTCTCTGAAGCAAAGGAAAATAGTTGGAAAGGCTTCTTATAGTCTGGAGCTGCCAGAACAGGTGCATGCTTTAGTGCCTCTTTAATCCCATTGAAAGCTTGGATGGCAGCCTCCTCCCACTTGATGACCTGGTCCTTCTTTAACATGGAAGTGATTGGAATGGTCAACTCAGCAAAGTTTGATATGAATCTCCTGATGAAGTTTATCTACCCAAAGAAGGACTGAATTCCTTTCTTGGTTCTTGGAATTGGGACCTTGCTGATGGCCTCTACCCTTTCTGGATCAATCATCACCCCTTCTTGTGACACAATGTGACCAAGAAACTTTTCCTTCTACACTCCAAAATGGCACTTCTTTGGATTGAGTGAGATGCCATATTCTCTACATCTTATCAGCATCTTCTCCAAGTGCAGCAGGTGATCACTTCTCTTCCTAGAAAATACAGTCACATCGTCTTGATAAACAACAATAAACTCATTGATGTAACCAGCAAAAGCAACATCCATTTCTCTTTGAAAGGTAGCTCCAACATTCATCAAACCAAAGGGCATCCTAACATACACATACGTTCCCCAAGGAGTAGTAAAGGTTGTCTTGATCCTTTCTGATTCCTTCACCACAACTTGGTTATAACCAGAGAAACCATCTAGGGTGGAGAGCAATTTAGAACCAGTCACTAATTGCAACATGTTTTCCATATTTGGTAAAGGATAATTATCCTTCATTGATGCTCTATTTAGATTCCTGAAATCTACACACAGCCTGATATCACCATTCTTCTTTCTCACTGGTACTAGGTTTGCAACCCAAGAAGAATACCTTGTGGGCTGAATAATCCCTCCATCTCTAAGCTTCTTCAGTTCTTCTTGCATTTTGAGAGATAGAAGTGGATTGATTGGCCTTTGTTTCTACCTGAATGGCTTTGCATTAGACTCCAAGGGAATCTCATGTTGAAACAGGTCCTCTCTATATGCTTTTAATTCAGAATAGGTCCAAGCCATGCAATCTTGGTATTTCTTCAACAATTGGATGTATGACTGCTTCTCCTCTTTGCTGAGATTGCTGCCTAACCAAATTTTTCTTGGCTTCTCCTTCGTACCAAGATCATGCTCCTCAACATCCCTCGAGGCTGCCATATGTCTATTAATAATGCAATCAACATTATCAAAATTTGATTCAAGAGCAACCAACCCTCTAGGAATGGTATTAGTCTTTAGCTGGATGATGCCCTTGCCAAACAAGGTTTCCTTCCCCTCTGTCACACATACCATTGGCTCCCAATCAATACTTTGATCAACAAACTCTCCCTTGTTCTGCAGAAATCTTCTGATCTGAGCATCATCATCAAAAACCTGCCAGTGTTTAATGTTGTCAGGGACAGAGGGTCTTGTCAATACCTCAACATCATATTCACAATATGGGGACATTGCACAATTTTCAAAATGAGACCCCAACACTGCAAGCTTGTCTGCCAAGTCATTGAACTTCCTATCATGATGCACAATGTTGAATGAATCAAACATCTCAATGAAATCCCAAACTGCATGCTTGTATTGTTTCATTCACTGATTTTTTGTGGCATACAATTTTTTGACTTGTTTTACAATTAATTATGAGTCTCCCTTTACAATGATGTCCTTGACACCATATTTCCAAGCAATTATTAAACCCAACAATAGTGCCTCATACTCAGCAATGTTGTTAGTGCACTCAAAGTTGAGTTTGAAGGAAAAAACAAATTTTTCCTGACCTGGAGAAAGCAGAACAACACCAGCACCATTCCCAAACTTGGAGCAAGCTCCATCAAAAAATAGAGTCCAAGGAGAGCCCACTTGTTCAAGACACCTGCATTCCTCAATCTTGTGCTCCTTTCCATCAGCAAATCCTACAAAGTTATCAGCATCAACATTTGTGTACAATACTTCATAGGATGCGTTGTTGGGATCTTCAATAAGGTGCAACATCTTCTTTTCCCCATACAACCTGACAAGGCTGCCCTCAATTGGGATGGTGGCATAGGACATGTCCATTTGGACACTCCCACCAACACTTGCAGCCCATTTTCTAGACAATAGCATGCCCCACTTGGCTGGGCAGTCAACAATGACAACATCAAGTTTTAAATTTTTACCTGGGTAAGCTGCAAGTTGTACCACCAAACCCTTCACACATCCCACTACTAGCACTTCTCTGGAGTCCATGGTAGTGCACTTCCCATATGTTGTTGTTACTTTGATATTCAGCTCATTCATGACTTCCAGAGGCATGACATTACATGATGCCCCTGAGTCAAACATGCAGTTGTGGAGTAGTCTGTCCTTAATGATCAAAGTGGTGAAGAATGGATCCACATTCAGCTGAGAATCCACCAAGGATGTCCCCAAATAGACCTCAGGTGGTTCACCTAATTCCTCCAATGCTGGTGGTGTCTCTAACTCTTCAATGATTGGAGGAGTCTCCACAATGTTTACATTTATGCCTAGGGCAGTCTTCTCTTCTTTCAACCCCAAGTATTTGAATGCTCTCTTTTTGTGCTCAGGAATCCTAAGCAACTCAACAATTGGAACAGAGACTTTGATTTGACTTAAAACTTGGGAAATATCATATGGGACATTCTTTGGCAAGGTAGTATTAGAAGGAAAGCTAACACACTCACTAGGTGGTACAAGATTTTTGACAACTTGGGCATGAGGAGGGGTATGATTTTTGTTTGGAGCTACAGGGCATTTGGCAGATGCATCTTTCTTAGGAGCCTCTTTAGGAATGTTTGAAAGTAAGGGAGATTTTGGCTTGGCTTGAGGCCCTGTCCCTTTGACAACCTTACTTCTTGTGTTATATTCCTTTTCTTGAGCAACAACAACATTCATTAGTAACTGTCTATCTTCCTCAGATGGGATTCCTCCATCATACTTCTTTATCATTAGAGCCCTTAAATATTCAAAGTCATTATTGGGAAATTCAAAAGCTTGCACAGTATCTACTTCTAAAGTATGAGAGGGAGGAAGAATAGGTACCCTATGAATGCAGTCCCAAAAAGTGGCAGCAGTCTGGGCACTTATCACCTCAGTTGAAGTTGCCCCTTGTTGTGAGCTCGTGGAACAACCCATCATGCAGACATCATTATCATTATCATCATCAATTGATTCTTATTCTTTCTGATCTTCTTCACAAGGAGCATGGGGCATGAAACATTTGTCACACCAATCAATGACATTTGTCTCCTCCACAACAACAACTCTGGCAGCCAAAGGATCAGGCACCATTCTATTTTCCCTGCCTTGGGGCTGCCTATTTCCAAATCCAACAGGTCCCTTGCCTCTATCATCAAGATCTTTGGTGATTTGTGAACCTGTCTTGGCCTTGTTGCTTGTGTTGACCTTGTGAGCTCTGCCCAATCCCCTTCTCTGCCTGGGCTAGTTTGTAGGAAATTTCTTTGACAGCCCCTGCCAAAGTTTTCACAACTTCCTCCAAATCAGCAACTTTGCTTGTCTGAGGTTTTTCTGGGTTAATTAGTTTTACACCCTCCCTCTTTGGAGGTTTCCCAATTGCCTTGATATTGTTTTCAATTTGCAAAGCCATAGTGAAGGCCTGCCTCAAATTAGTAGGGTTTTTGTCCCTCAAGTAGTAAGCAGCCTTTTTATCAAATGCATCTGAATATTTGATCAAACATGATTCATCACATGGCCTTATCCTAATAGGAAATCTCCTCAAGGTCTTATTAAACCTTGTGTTGAAATCATGTACTGACTCATTAGGATTCTTTTTGATGTTTTCAAATTCTATCAAAAGAAACCTAGGGTCAGTTCTATCACCATACTGCAATCTAAATGCATTGCTCATCTCAGTCCAAGAATCAATAGAGTTATCTAGAAAAGCTTTATACCAATCCCTAGCATCCTCTTCCAAAGTATGGATAAACAACTTGATATATACATCTTCATGTTCAATCTCAAATTCTTCCATCATATTGATAAAAAGCTTTAAATGTTGATCACCAGTTATAGCGTTGTTTCCTTGGAACTTTGGTAGTCTGTTCCTTACATCTTGAGGAACTGCATTTGGATAACCAGCCATTCCCACAAAATTTATAGGACCAAAAGTGTTTACAACAAATGGAGGTCTGGGTGGGGGCTGGGCCATATTGTTTTGAGGAGGTGACCTTGGAGGAGAAACAAACTGATAAGGGGCAGAGGGTCCTTGGAACACAGGAGTATAACTTTCAAAATGGATACCCCCTAAAGGCCTTGTTTCTTGGAAATCCCTATCAACTTCTGAAAAGACAGGGGTAGAATGAGAAGCAAACCTTTCAAAATCAAATGAAGGCCCCTCTCCAGTTGGAGAATTCAATTCCACAAAGAGGCTACCTGATTCAGAAGCACTTGAATTGCAGTCTTCAATGATAGGCCGATCACTTTCATCAATGGAGATCCCTCTTCTTGTCTGTTGATCTCCCACAACTCTCCAGGCTTTTCTTCCTTCTGATTTTGCTTTTCCTAGCTCTGGAAATAATGTCCTAGCAGGATCCCTAGCAAAGAAAGATCTTCTTCCTTCCATCTTTGCAAAGATTGGTAACAAATCTCACTTGACAGAGGTTAAGACACTGGTACTCATCAAGAATCAGATCAATAGGGAGTCACCACTAAGGATTTCCACCTTAGTTGTGCAAATGCACTAAAATATGATGTTTGCAGCACTAGAACTAGAAAGGGTCTGACCCTTTACCAAAATTTAATGAACTAGTGATCACTATGTTCACCTGACAACGGCGCCAGAAGCATGTTGGTACCCAAATTTAATCTCCTTCAAAGGCCACCAATGACAGGCAAGTAACATCATGGATTTAACAGGACACTTAGAGGAAGATAGATGATTATGTATGTCATTTTGTAGCTGGGGAAGCAATCTATCTGACTTTTTAGCACTCAGGATTTGAAAAGGAGTGGGTAGCACCTTAAGAGGATTTGATCTATCCTCACTATTTTAGGTTGTGCCTTTCAACCAAGGTAAGAGAACCCTTTTGTAGCCTGTTGTTTATGGAGGAGATGGAGATGTCCTTCCTAATGAAGTTGTTTAAGGAGACCTTGGAGAAAATATGATCAATGCAAAAAAATCTAACTCTCACGAGTTGTCACTCTAGATAGTGGAGATATTTTCTAGGCAAGGTTCAGGCTACTAAAGACATTTGAAATCCTAATTGTTTCTGCATGCTTTGGTAATGGAAATTATGCTTTTGTGCACACACAGGACAAACAGGGGTAGTATGGGTAGGATTAGTTGTTTTAAATGAATTTTTGGTGGGAGGTGAGGTAGAATGAACTTGATTTGCCAGATCTCTGAGAAATCTTACAAAATGGAAAGTCTAATCAACATAATGCTTCAGAATAGCTAAAATGTTCCTTTAACCAGAATATGTGCTTCAATGGAGGCCCAGATTAGCACCTTTTCACACAATCTATGAGATTTTAACATGAAGGCTCGAGTTAGAAAACCCAACAAAGCATTGAGATCCAAACCCAATCACGCCTGAGGTACACCCAGAGGCTTACAGACAATCTCTGTCAACAAATGAAAGAAAAGTGATTTTAAATCATTTATTTCATTCCCAGATGAAAGCTCTTCTAGGAAATGAAATTGCAGATGCCACTAAATTGTCACAAGGATTGAGACCTATGTGATTAAGACATATTTTGATACAAGATTGCAATAGGAACAAGAAAATTTATTTGCAGACATTCAGAAATGAAACAAACACATTTTGCTCAAGATCAACACAGAATAACTCGAGTTTGATTAAATTTATCAGCAGGGGAAAGTTTCTAGAACAATCTCAGAGCTTGTCAATGGTTGTACACTTGCAACCACCTTGACATGATCAAACTTAATACAAAAGAGATATACGGGCTTCTCAAAAGACAGGCTTTGTCAAGTTTTCCTCTTGGGAATTTTCTTTGACCTCTAACACTCTAACCTCCAACCATTTACACAATTTGTGCCATTTATAACATTTACAACAGAGCCCCTTTCCCCCCAAAAAATCATGACATTGAGTGCTACCAGTGCTCGCCATGATCACGATCGCGATTTCCAGAATCAGATCTACAAAAAGTTGTCAGGTGCTCAGGGGGAAAATCTCTTCGAATATCTCTCACATTCAACTCCTCCTTCTGGTAGATCACTCTTTCTTCAACTCGCCAACCACTTCCACCCCTAATCTATCAAATCTGGTTCCTTGCGTGCTCAGGAGAAGAAAAATAGAAAATCATATCGAGCCCGAGAGTCAGACCATTTTAATGGCGAAAGACATCTCCATATCTCCTCCACCAAACTTAGATATCAAAATTAACTCTCCTCTCTGTTTGGCATGTAGGAAATACCAAGAAATCATGAAGACTCACACTTCTAGGTGTGTTTCAGTAAAATGGGGGGAAAATCAGATTCAGACTCTCAGCTGTCGTTGATCTTTACTTTGAATTTGGGTCATCCACGTGGAAGATTCATTTTAAGACGGCCCCGGGGTTCTTCTTTGACTTTTTACAACTTTTGGAAAAATGTAAAATTTTCACATTTTTCTCTACACCTCCACCCTTGAGAAATGAGCCTGACACGTGTCCCAATGTGGGTCCCAGTGGAACCACGCTTCCTTTTTTACTTTTAACTCTTTTCTCCTAAAAGGAAAATTTTCCAAATTTCCTCCGAGGGTCCGCACCTCTGCCGTTGACTGGAGCAAGCTTTGACCTTTCCTCTATCGGGCTTGCAGGCCATTTTGATGTTTTAATCTTTTGAATATCAAGGGGTAAAAATGCAAGTTACCCCTGATGGTCTGCCTCCCGCCTCTTAACATTTTCAAAGCCAACCCTGACCTCCTTCTTGTCAGGCTTGTGGGCCATTTTGAGATTTAAATCCTTTTGATGTTAAGAGGAAAAATTTCCAAGTTTCCCCTAATGGTCCGCTTCCCCACCCCTTTTGACTTTTCAAACTAGCACATGTCACAATGGCACATCTTGAGATGGTCCCCAAAATTTGAGACCTTGGAATGAGCGTGGGCTCACCACGTGTCGTTATGGCCAACTTCAAAAAGTTTAAGGTTTGAAGGCTTGAATTTGGTGGAAGGCGCTTCCATGTGTTAGATCCGAGGTAGTCCATTTTGGCCCAAAATTCCAAAAAAATTCAAGTGAGAAGGCCACATCTCCACCATTAGCTTTGCCAAGTGTCCTCCTTGGGGTCAAAGTAAGAATTTTTCCCTTGCCACTTAAAATCTTTAATCAAAGCCTGAGGGGCGCGTGGGTTTGAGTTGCACAAACCTTTTTGCCAAAGTAGCCAAAAGGAAAAGTTCAAAAATTCCACGCTCCCGATCTAGTTAGAAGAAGCCCAAAGCACCAAAAGATCTTCAAAAAAATGAGTAGAGCCACGTGGACAAATTTTCCCTTTTAAGAAAAAGGTGATAAGTTATAGCATTTTGAAGTACCCAGCCAGTTCCCTTGACCAACCAAAAGAAGCCACATTCCCTGTCAATGCAAGGATGCAAATTTGACCAGGGGAAACACCCATCAAACCGTAAAATGTAGAAACATGACCATTTGAGCCCGAGGATGAAGTTTTTTTCCAAGGACAGAGGATTTAGAAATGTTGCAAGGCTCAAATACGCTCTTCATAGCTACATCCATACATTTTTCATCAAGTATTTGGGGCAAAATGACAAGGGCAGCAAATCCCGACTGTAAAAAATGGAAAGAATGGGAAAGCCTGAGTTTTTGAATGAATAGAGGATGGGAGACCCAAATTTCAGACCTCTTCGGAGAAACAGAGAAACAAGGACACAAATATAGATCCATACATGATCTTCGGCACAAGGAAAGATTAATTATGGCAACAAAGGAAAGTAGAGACTTCCCAGGCACAACACGGGGGGATAAAATGTGACAGAGGCCGTAAATCAATGGATTTTCAAAGGAAAAATGGGGCGAGACTATTTTGAGCACCAACACATCTTCAATAACTTAGACATATCTATGTTCATGCCATATCAACTTATGGTAAACTATACTCTAAAACAAGTAGACTATACTCTGAAGCAAGTAGACTATATTCCAAAGAAAGTAGACTATACTATGAAGCATGTAGATTATACTCCGAAGCAAGTTGATTAAAGCACTTATGTCCTTTAAGACAATTATCTTAATGAATTATTGCATACATTTTTTCCTTTTTATGTATGGACATAAAGCATTTGGGATTTAAAATTAATTAGGATTGAATAAATTTTTTTTAACACATCAAATTATATCTGAACAACAAAACATGTAAATGGTAATAATGCACACTAGACAATTAAATAGTAGATTGTGTAGCATTATTCATAGCAATTACATTTTGCAATCAATTAGTATATTGAAATATCTCAATAATCTGACATATCTATGTTTGTGACATATAAACTATGGTAGAATATTCTCTCAAGCAAGTAGACTATACTCTGAAGAAAGTAGACTATACTTTGAAGCAAGTTGAGTAAAGTGCTTATGTCCTTATATAAGAAAATTATCTTAATTAATTATTACATACATTTTTTCCTTTTTACGTATGGACATAAAGCATTTGGTATTTGAAATTAATTAGAAGTTTGACTAAAGATTTGTTAACACATCAAATTATAACATGTCAATTAATAGGTTCATAATGTGTGTTTATAATAAATTGCCCCCTTTAATATGAATTAATCACATCAAATGGAGTCACTTTACATGCGATGAAAGGAAATATCAAAGCATCCTTTACCTTATTATGAAATAATAAACCCTATCATTAAAGCATCCTTGATGCCCTTGCTTCAGATTATTCCCTAAACAATCTTTCTTCGATCTATATTTAGTTGTCCCGCTTCGGACTATTCGATTTCGTTCTAGCCGTGTTTATCCTTTTCTTTGGTTTATAAAAATGGAGCATAAAAAATACTTATAACTAGAGTCATGCATCAATTATATTGCGAGATTCAAAAGTATGAACGTTAATTTGAAAAGGCATGGAATGGTTAGAATTCATAAAGAAATTACAAGGCTATAAGGAAGCAGTACTGGAAGAATTCATTGAAACTTTCAAGGGAAGCTCTTTGAGGGTAAGAGGCATGAAGATTCCTGTCAATAATAAGATCATTGGTTGAATTTCATGGATTCCTCATGAAGAGATGTAGATTGCAGGAAGGTCTACATATAAAGACCTAATTCAATTTTTTCATGACCATAAATAGCTTGAATCATAATTCGTCCCTAAATAATTCAAAACATGTCCAAGCTATTAGGAGAGATACAATTCTTGAACCCTATGGGGCAGCTGCCTTTTAGATAGTGAAGTATTTCACCTACGAAGGTGAATATAGTATCCCAGGAGGCGATACAATGTGGATCCTGATTCATTTGTAACATGGTTTGCAAAAACCAGGGCATCAAGTAAATTTACCTCAATATTTGTGTGACTGCATCCACAATATGGCCACTAGATATAAGGAGAATAAAGGAGCAATCAAGCACCACAGTCTCATTTACCTAATTTTTCAATACTCCATCAAAGAGCATAAGGGTAAAAAACAAGGATTGGAAAACTTTGATGCAGGAGATGGGTAAAGTTCCTGAAAAATAAAGACATACTCTCTTGGAATCTCTTGCGCTTAAATCAACTCCATCCCTCGATAAACTTGAAGGAGAAATGGTGGAACCTGACACTAAACAGGGTGAGATATCTAGTGCCACATCTGTCAGAATAATTGCCAAAATAAAAATAAAATTGAAAAAATTGGGAGAAGAAACTGTCATTAAACCCCCAAGTGGAAAAAGAAAAAGAAAATTGATTCTTCTAGAGGATGAAGACGTTGCGGAGGAAGCTGAAATTTTGGGAAGCATCAACTCAGTCATAGAGGACTCTGTAGAATAAGCCAGACTTAAAGGAGAAATGGAAATCACTAAACAAAGGAGTCCTGACACTTTGGCAGAACCTTCTACTTCCAATAAGGAAACATAAAAAGGAATGACTCCTCTTACAAAATAAGAACCTATATCTCCCACTTCACTAGGTCAGAGTATTGAAGAAGATAAATTGCATCATATGATTCTCCTCTCTAATCAAGAATCAATCATCAAGCAACAACAATAAGAAATAGAGTTTCTAAAATTAAAGGTTTACAAAAAAACAAACCCTTATCTCTTCTTTACAAATGAAAATTGAAAAACTTGAAATACAATGGAAGGAAAAGGAAGAAAGAACCCTTTCCAACACTAAAGTAAAATTTGATAAGGAAGTTCAAACTTACTTAAACATAGCGGAAGTCATAAATTTCTGGGGTATAATTTGTAACAATTATGCAAAATTGCATTCTCAAAACGAGACATTGAAAAATTAGTTGGAAGAGGATAAGATTAAAAGAACAGATATAGAAAAAGGAAAAAAAAAGATAAAAAAGGACTTACATGGTTTCTGTGTAGTAGGGGAAATTTTTCTTTCCCACAAAAATTTCTTGGAAGAACAATTCTACAAGTGGAGATTATCAAGAATAGCATGTGACTTGCCATTTGAAATAAATAATGACATAGAATTTTTTAAGGCATTTATAAAAATCTCCCTTGAACATCAAAATCTCATATGTGAATTCCACTTTTGTAATATTTTGTAGGGTCACATGTCATATTTTCAAATAAATCTCTTTGTAAGGGATTACCAATTAAGATCCTTTGATTCTACCATGCAAAATCAAATTGAATCGGATCGAACAGGACACATGAGTATTTTAAGAAAGTGAAGGTATAAGGTTTGTGCATAAGGCCTCAATTTCCCAAACCAACAAATCAACATATGACATTTAAGGCTTTGGCCTATCAGCCCAATATTCAGGACCATCATATTTCTCATATAAAAGAGAGCTTTGTAAGTGTTCACAAATTCCTTCCTCAAATAGATTTTGCAAATGCATTGGCAGCCTGTGACAAAATATGGGATATATTGAACATTCCCTTGAAAAGGAGGGAGGTACATTCACCCAAAAATATAAGGTGGTCCGATGAGAATAGCAATGTAAATTACAAGGATGATTCCAAAAAGTTGTCAAACAAAAGGAAGAAAATGGATAGGAATGCAGTTTCGACCGCCACTTATTATTTTCCCTATGACCTTCATGGAAAACAACAACATTTCATAGCAATGAAGCATTTGAGAAATGGAAAATGGATGTTGAAGAGCATGAAGGGTTTTGTGTCTCATTGGAAAAGACATGGGCACTTCACACAAGTGTTTTTTGACTTGATCAAATATCTGGAGGATAGGATATTTGATCCAGATTTTAAAGTTCCTTATGAGGATGGGGTTGAGCATAAGGATAGTGCATAGAATCCTTTTCTGAGGAAGAATCTTACTGCTTTAACACCAGTTGGTGCAGTTCACCAATGTTGAATGACCTTGATCTTTTTAAGTTCTATTGTTTTACTTTTGTATGATACTATATGTCCTAAATAGCCTACCATGCTACCTTTGACAAAAGAAATTCACACTTTCATAGTGAAGCATACAACGATACAACTTGTGTACACGAATATTTATAAAGTTAATACTAGTTAAAGGTGGTTTATATGCTCTTCTTCATTTTTAATAAAGCTTAACATTTTGTCTAAAAATATTGTGATTTATTTTGTTAAATATGGTTATTACAAATTGTTCATCATTCTCAAAATAACATTGTTTGGCTCTTCCCTTGCTTCAAATTTGTTGTAGTTAATAGAATTATGTTTGTTATAGGACTGAAGTCCAAATTATGGATCTTTTTCCATAGCTTCAAAGACAGTGCTAATTCTAACATGTGGATGTACTACCTATTTTTAGCATAATTTGAATTTGATTATACTGAAATGCAGATACAGTTGTGCCAGCTTAGCTCAGAAGAACTCTTTCATATCACTCATTTGTAAATTGTGAGAATAACTCAACAAGGAATATAGGACAAGTCTCAAGTTAGACAGGAGATCATATCGATAGATAGTTGTTTTGGTCATGATAAATCCAAGGAGTGTAGTCATCTTCCTTTGGAGTATACTCTACTTGCTTCAGTGTATAGTCTCCTTCAGTTGGTGTATAGTCTACTTACTTCAAAGTATAGTCTACTTTCTTCAGTCTAGAGTATAGTCTACCATAGCTACATATGTCAGTGAATAAAGATATGTCATGTTTTTAAGATGTTCAATATAATCTTCTTTCTTCAGAGTATAGTCTACTTGCTTCGGAGTGTACACTATTTAATATGTTGTGAACAAAGATATGTCAGGTTTTTAATATGTTTAGCATAATCTTCTTGCTTCGAAGTATAGTTTACTTGCTTTGGAGTGTAGACTATTTACTTTAGAGTGTATTCTTCCATAGTGTTGATATTTATGAAGTTTTCATAATTTTGTGTGTGTATCACAACTCAAATGCACTAAAAAAGTCTGCTATAATAGTGAAGACATTTTATTAGATAAAAATAAAAGGAAAACTATGAGTGAGGATTATATATTATACTCATTTCTATTACCTAAGAAATATATGAGTGAGTGACTTCTTGAGTGGTCTTAAATTCTTAAAACCTTCAATTTAACCTTTATTATGCTTATTATATGTTATGTACAAATTTCCAGAGCTTACTTCAAAGTACAAGTCTTAATTTTTAATTGTGAAATCAAATCCTCCTTACTAGCTATCACAGGTTTGGACCATAGATTGTCATCAGTTCACATAACTACTTTGACTTCCCATATTCTTAATCACTTTCATAGGTCTCTAATGGACTCCTGCAAATTATCTTAAAAGTTTCAAGTTATAAATTGCTTCATATGGCACTCAATAGTTAATAGATCTTGCATTTTGGTTTCCAAAATTACCACCTACAGTTGTCCTTAAGGAATGTCATCACTTTTCAAACTATGTAACCTTATCTGCCACTAATTCTTTTTTTAATTATGGATAGTGAATCTATGAAGATTATTCATACCAATTTTATATCCTTGAATGTACGTATAATGTCTCCAAACTACCTTCATCTTACAAACCCTAAGAGGGTTTCTAAACTGCCTGAGAATACAAGTTTTGGTATAAAATGCAAAATACTCCAACCAAAACCTTCAAACTTAATCCTCATCACCTTCTTAACCTTCTAAATAGATTTTTTCTAGCAGTGGGTGATGGATAATCTTCTAACCTAATACAACTTCTCATAGGTCCCTGTCATGTGATTATCAAAGCAATTTTCTTGCTCAATGCAAACCCTCAACAATTGTGAAATTCTATAAAGTTGTGTTCAAGACCTATAAATTTTACTAGGGCTTTGTACTAGTCTCTCCTTAAATTCTAAGTAGTCATAGCTTCATAAAAATATCAATTCAAAGCTTGAAATAGGTTTCACGTGCCAAGACCATACTGTGCATAACAGGGTTTAAACCATTTAGAGTCAAGATCTTAAAAATCAATAGATATAATATCTCCTTGCAATCCTGTAACTTAACTATAAAAAATTCATCCTCTTCAATCTAGAGAAACCACAAAAGACCTATCAATCATCCCTCAAACCTTTCACAATGTATTTCCATGTGAAAAATAATATGATAAGGGTGAAGAGTTATTTGTAGCTAGGACAATATTGAAGGATTGAAAAATGAGTAAGAGTTGCAAAAAGAGAGGAAAAATACTTTCCAAACAAGATGCAATAATAAGGGAAAATTTTAAAAAAAATATAGTGGATATGGTATGAAATCAAGGATTAGAGTGCATAACAATTCAATTATGAGGTTACATGTTATGCATGGACATGTAGGTGTTATGAAACAATGTTAAGATTACAACTATGAAAATATTAAAGGATTGAATAAATGGTAAGAATCTGTTATAGAGGCATCATAGTTTTACATAAGATGCAATATCAATGGAAAGAAATTCATGCCATAGAAACTCCCTTACTTCAATCTGCCTTTATTGCCTCTCCTTGCTTTTCTGTTATGCAATGGGGATTTACAACTCATTAATTCTCCACTTCATTGTTCCCTATTAGTCACTTGAAAGGATTTTACATTTACTATTAAAAGCATTGAATTTCTCACCTCAATGTTATTTGTCCTTGCCTTAGACTGCCCTCCTTGTTCCTTAGACAAATCCTTGCACCATGTATGGGTTTTAGACATAGCTACTAGGACTTACAAACTTCTTTGGACTCCTCTTTTCTTCCCTGAAGTGTTCTCAAAACCCCAATTCTTGGCTCATAAACCTTTCTTGTAATCACTCTTTTCCTCTTTATAGCCTACAAGGTCTAACTGGCCCTGTCTACACTTACTGTCAGCCTTATATTAGTTCTTGGGGATTTCAAATAATAAACACATCTTCTAGCAGAATGCACCCATTAATCTATTTCTCATTCCCTATAAGTTTCCCTATCCAAATCATAGTCCAAATTATAGTTGCTTTGTAAATGAGCTTCTCAAACTAGGTTTACAAGAGTGCATACAGTCACCTAAGGGGAATGGCAAGGGTATCTACCCATGGCACATGTGGAATAACAAATTTATTATTGAACAGGCTTTAAGACCATGTCATCATTATTTTTGCAAATTTCCAAGGCTTAATTCTATGTATAGGTATTTTTTATCACTCGTTCCCTTGTCAAACCCTAAATGGGTGCACAGTCAACCTGAGAGGCCTGTTTTTGTCATAAATATCTCTGTAACTTAAATTAAAGATTCAAACTTGCACTGGAGGTCGATTTTAATATTGGGTAAGTAATTTTATTACCAGTGAGAGTGGAGCCATCCAAAACCTGAGATTTGCTAGTTTCCTTCCCCACACTACCCTGAGGATCACACAACTCACTGTATAGGTAAAGAAGTGCTTGTATTTGATTTCTAACCATGCATGCATGGAATTGTTAGTCACCCCTCACATAATGGCCACAAAATTTATTAGACATCCACCCTTTTTGATATCTTCATAAACAACTAGACACTCCTGTAAACAATAAACTCTATGTTACAATTTGCTCAGTCACATGTCTCCTATTCATTCCAACAAGCAAGAAAGTTTTCATGTAATACATCTTCCAACTCCAAAAAGAATGACTATCCAGACCCTGCTCCACATGATCACCACAAATTAACTCCTCAAAATACTTTTACAAGAGTAATCACAGTCATAGTATATATCAAATTTTACATGGTTATAGTTGTTAAACATGCATTACATAGTACAAAGGTCTTCCTTCTAGTTTTAGTGTACACCTTCAACATCATGAATAGATAACTCACATGCATGAATCACCCAAAAATGCATCAACATACCTTCTACCATCGACAAAACTATCTTGAAGGACTTTGTTTTTTGGTTACATGTTAGAGTGCAAATATAGTTGAGAAATCAGTCTTGAAATTACAATGACTTTGACTGGTAAATTATGTGAGCTCCATGAGGATATATTATGACACCATCTTTCATTCATAGGCCTGTGGGTTATGAAGAATCAAATGTTCTTAATATATAAGCTAGGATATAGGTTGTTGAGCTAAGATTGGAACATGAATTCTATTGAATGTTATTAGATGTCTACACTAAAACACACCACCATTATGCTCTGATCATGTTTATGTTTACACAATATACTAATGCCACATTAAACATGGAATTTGTTGGAAAAACTTATGAGCTTGTTTTGCATAGAAAAAATGGCATGGATGAATGTGTATACATATACTCACAAACTTTGAGAGTCATATACATAAAATTCATGAATAAAATTGCCCCTATACAATGGGGTTAATACTAATGATGTTACAAATTTTGATATTAAGATCAAATGTTTTTAATATGTTGAACCAAATCAATGTAGGACCAAATAAATCATATATTTAGTGTAATGTAACAACAAATATTTAAGGCTTCTGCACACCCCTCCATCGTATAAGCTGCAAAAAAAATAGATACCACCATTATCAGATACAAGATCACAAAACATACACATAATACAATAAAATCAAAATTGTAAAAATCAGAATGCACATAAAATAACATTTGTTTTAAACATGATGAAACACCATGAAGCATTATTTTTCATAATCAGACTAAAACCAGACTGTGTAAACCACAAAATAGTAAAAAAAACAACAATAAACATTATTGGTCATAAAGACATAAATACCTTCAAGATGCATTCGATGTTCCAAAAGAGAGCCGACGACATGGAACTTGAATTTCGGTCGAGGGGGTTGTCCCTATGATTCACAAAACACAAATTTAAGTGTTTTTAATTCTAATGAATACGTATTATAGCCACATTACAGTCATACTCACTCAAACTCTCTGTTATAGCCTCACAACTTTCTCTGATTGTTGTACCAGACCGTTTATGTGTTTGCTTGAGTAGTTTCCTTCCATGAGTTGTGTCAGGAAATGTATACTCTTGAACATCATTATTTAAATCCTCCACCACGACCTCCTTTTGCTTCCTCTTTCGAGGTTTCCTTCTTGCACTAAATCATGGCCACAAACGGGTGGTAGAAGTCTTGTTTGCACTACAATCTGGAACAAAATCAAATGGCAATGAACCAGAGTCATGTAAAAGCTTATGAAATTGTTTCACACAGTATCCAAAAGCAAAAATATTTTCATCACTGTCTGGCACCACATCCAAAAATGATTTCAAAAACTCTTTAAATTGGCTAAACACTTGTTATGCATTTCCATGGTTTCTAAAATGTTGCACTCAGGACTGAGGTATTGTGTTTCCTGTTGAATTCTATCATCACCCTCAACTGTCACAAAAAAGAAAATTGATTTAGTAATTGAGAAATTATTGATACATCAAACACTATTTATTCATAATTAAATATGCATTGTCAATGACAATGCGATGCTACTTTGATGAATCTTATTCAGGTGCATTACATTCAACTACTTCTGCAACATGAACAACATGGTCATCTATAATAACAACAATCTTTTAAGGATGTACAACGATTTTTTCTGAGGATAAAAATGATACGAAATAGTTGAAATAATGAAACAAAAACATACACCCTCACCATTGAAATTTGGATCCCTAGTAGATGCACTACCCTCGTGTGTACTCTTAAGTTACAACACCTTCAAAAAATGTTTGCAGGTGTTGCATTTGGTAACCCTGGGAAAATCACAAATATAAAAATTTAGTCCGAATCTCCAAACGAAATACCATCAATCCCTAAATGTTTGACTTATAACCATGTAAGACCCATGAATAGTATGGTTTGCACAACAATCACTATCTAGTATTTGTATGGCCCTCTCAGTGGCGGTCAATTTCCTTCTCTTTCTTGTAATTTGTTAAGAAACCCAATACTTGCAACTTCCTCTTGTTTTTGTAATGGGGTTTAGCTGGAAACACCAATGTGTAAAACAACCAATCCATTCTCCTTGTGGATTTATTTCTTCAATCACACAAGTATCAGGTCTTCAAGAAAAAATGGTAATATTCTATAGATGCATTCGTATTTTGATTGGCATGGGTGAAGTTGCATAAATTATTTAACCACATAGTTGCATGCAGAAATAATAAAACCATTAGAAATGACCTAAAAATTATTAACTCTACACATAGCTACAAATATAATAATATGTAGTTATCAATTACCAATATGTCTTTCTTGTAGCCACGTCTTTCTGAAATAATCCATAAAGATAGTCTCCTCTTTGAAATCCTCCATGAATTCATCAAAGAGGAAAAAATTCATGTGCTCATTCTCGCTGATGGTGCACATGTTGTCACCTAGTCTCTAAAACATAACCATCCCAACCTCCTTCTTTGTATATCTGTAAATAAAAAATTTGCATGACAATAAGTAATGCAGAACAACAAAAAACAACCCAAGCCTATAAACATTGTATTATAAAAATGAAGAAAAACAAATCTGTAAATATTCTTTAGCCAAGCCCTGCAAACATGCCATATGCATAACAAGACACGACAACCGAATATAGCCCTGAGACACAAATAATGTTGTTAGGGATGTAAATTGTGTGGATTAGATTTATAGAAAAAAATATTAGTAGATTTATACTTTATATCTTTTATTTCATAATCCGCATCATCTGTAATGAATGCACTAACATGCCAATCCATCCTTTGCCTTTTCCCCTTACGTAGATTTAAGCAAGCCATGCATATATATCATCCACTTTATTACAAGACAAAACTTCCCATGCAACAGGAACCCCAATCTCTTACTCGTCAAAAACAAGAAGAGTGTACAATTGGTACTGAGGAAAATGTCTACACGAAATTATTGTTAGTATGAGAATGACTTAAACAAATATATCCAAATATCAATTATGCACAGAGTTGAGACAACAATGTCCTTACCCCCATAATTATTAGTTGAGAATGTGGAATACATTGCAATGGTGGAGTTATGGGAATGACGAACCATCATTTCAAGCATTCACGGTGTTTGAAGACCCATAATGAAAGGAACGCCATTCCCACATGGCCTCTGATAATAAAAAATGTATCCCTTTCTGCAACATGCCACAAGTTGATACTAGTGTTGTCGTGTTGGTGCTTTTGTGATCTAATGCTCTTCACCCTCCTCCATGCATTCAACAAGTATTTCCTAGTTAAGCACTCATCCCTTTTGTTGACAATCATTTCCAACTCTAGATCCGTGTAGTACCTTTCAATAATGGTGTCAACAGATATACCAGCAAGAAAAAACAAATTCAATGTATTTTTTACATTCAACTAATAAATTAGGAGCAAAACCACTTCGTGGATCCAATATTTTTGTCCTTTACACCATGTAAAAACTCACCGTTCTTATTAACGTGATACATATCATTGTATATGATATGTGCCACATCTGGTGTACCAAACATAACCCTCACATTGAAATGGCATTGACATCCACATTTTTTCTAAAACCTCCTAATTATTTCACTAGTAGGTGGTTTGTTCTTGTTCTCCTAATGGCCATAAGCACACCAGTAGCTGAAACAAAAGGAATTACATATTGATATCAGGTACAGAATGTGAAAATTGTGGCACTAACATATGTGAACATTATTCCTAAGGACGACCAAATGTAAAGTTAATATAAACAAAACTGAAATACATAATGGTAGCTTATGGTGATGTGCCTTCCTCCGTAAGAGTGTATATACTTTTCTTCTTACATATGAATGTCATCTTAGAGCTATCGAGAAGGCCTTCCCCTTTAATAAAGGCATCGAACAGTGCTAAGGGATTTCCGCACAAATATCCTTATGACCATTATCTTCCCCAATTGGTGTTCATTCAAGATCATCTTGTGAAAAATTAGGTTTCCCATTTCCCACATCCTAAGCATTTAGGGAAAGAAATTGTTCATACTTTTTCATTCGTGGAATCCTAAACAAAATAATGTAAATAACTACCTAAATCAGTAAATATGGTATTTAACATATCAGTATATAAAATTATTTACAGAATATGTTATTTTTGTAAACATAAAGATTGTAATATGACACAAGTCATAAAATTTATCTAAACATGTATTATGTGGTATACACATCTTGTCGTTTTTGTGCGTATGTGAAAAACAATGCAAACACCGTAATAGGATACTAGTAGTGAAATTATGCGGCATACACAAGCTTTCATTTTTAGTGTATGTGACAAGAGATGCAAAAACCATAGTAGGATATTAGTACATAAATTTTGTGGTATACAAAGGGCTGTCAAGTTTACGCGCATATGAGAAACGATGAAAACAATGTAATAGGTTATTGGTAGTCAAAATATGTGGTATACACGGGTTTTCACGTTTACGCGTATGCGACAAACGATGGCAAATATCGTTAGAGGATATCAGTAGTCAAAACATGTGGTATACAAAGATTGTCTCATTTGTGGGTATGTGAAAAACGACGCAAACAGTAATTAGATTCCATGGTGGTTTGGAGGTATTTTTAGGATCATTAAGGTAAAATCTTCATGTTAGTGCCATGCATGTTAAAATGAGCCAAGAGTTAGGGAATGTGACGAGGGTTTAAAGGTAGAAAAAACACTTACAACTTTGAACATGAAAATAAATATAAAATGGGTGTTTAAAAACGTTTCCCTTGTACCTTGAACCCTTATGATAAGATACAATAAGCTTAGATAGGCTAGAAGGGCATTGTGAGCAAGAACGACAAATCAAGCAATGGGGTCCTAAGTTTTTGTATGCACTTTAGAGAAGAAAAATTGAGTCTAGTGAAGCTTATAATATTTTTTGGGTAGCTACAAAAGTCTCCATGCATGATTATACCAAGAAAGCTTATAATAAGGGGATGAGATGACCATTTTGACAAACAAAAGGATTTTAGTCTTTTTGGTTGTTTTAAATTAATTTTTTGGTCAGTCTAACTATGTTTTGAGGTGTGTGAGTAGGGTAATTGAGATGAGAAGCATTGAAAGACAAAAATACATATTGAGCAAGAACTACTACAAGAAACATATGCAGTAGCATCTTCCAATGAGACTAAATAAATGCAATTCTAAGGTTCATAAGTTTAATTTCAGCATATGTGGTCCTCGGAGAGATGGATTTGAGACTGAGATGATTGAATCCCATTAGAAGGGAATTTCCAAGAATGTTAGGTGTTTATTAAGGTGAGAGAGTGTGTTGTTAGGTGCATATATGTTGTGTGTCGAGTCTTTATATGTTTGTGCGTCACTAGGATGCTTGAAATAAAGTCCAAATTGCAGTTATACATCTAGAAGGAAAGGGAAGCTCAAAAATTAGTTACATTGCTAGGTTAGGTACATGCAGGTGTGTGAGTTTGAGTATAGGAGTGTAGGAATAAGTTAGGAAGCTCACTCCTTGTGATGGAGGAAGTAATAGAGATAGGAGCTCAATGAATTTGTAAGAAAAATATATATTAATATATGTATCTAAGTGTAGACACCTAAATTCGGTATCTCTACCCTTGTTTGCCCATGTGCACATATTTCACCATGGTCCTAGCTAAACCCCCTTAATTTAATTCATCCCCTTAACATTAATTTAATTAAAATGCCAACTTATCCCATCACCTTTAATCCTCATTAATAAACATTAATTAATTAATTTTAATTAATTAATACCCATCATCCATTAGCCCTAATGGAATTTCCTTTTAGGATGCTTTTATCCCAAATCTACATCCCTATGCTTTTTCTAGCTTTTATCATACCTATCTTCATCCCCTAAATACCCATGACACATCCCAAAACAATCTCTTCCTACCTACAAGCTTTAAAGCGCTTTCTCCATTCATTAAAAACCCAAAATCTTGAATAAAACACAAAATCCATCCCAATGGGGAAAGTTTCCCCGCAGTCGTCAACGACCCAGCCCAATCATCGTTAAACCTATAAAACTGAGTTATTCCTTTCCAAAAGGAGATAGATGCATGTGAATATCCAAGATTTATTGTGACTTACGAACTCTTTCCTGTGTCTAAGCATTCCTGCAACAATTACAGACATCTTGGATCTTCTTCTAATGTGCTTGCATCACTTGTGAACATCCTTCATGAGATTATCGTCATCTTTGTGTTGTTTTATTCAATTATTATCATATTATCATTGTCTTACTTGCATCTAACGTTTTTCAGGACCAGATCATCTTCAACAAAACTCATAGCTCTGTTATTAGCCTTCCATTCCAACCTTTTTACTTGCAGGTCATCCATTCCATCCATTTGTCTTTGGCCTTGTTATACTCTACTACAGTCACCATCACCAAGCCCAGGTTGCCGTCAACCCAGTCATTTGTCACTATGCTTTTCTATCTTCAAATCCTTTCTTTGTCTGTGTTTTGGCTCTACCATCCTCTCCAGACTCCACAACCACCATCTCGCTTCTCTATCACATAGAATCAATCATGTCTGCACTCCAATCATCATCACCCCACTCTGGTCACCGTCGACCCGGGCCCTGTTTATCAACCAATCCTTCCTTGGCTCTATTTCTGTCATTTTTTGGCATTTTTTGTCTCAGGTTCCCTTCTGTAGGTTACTTCCAACATCTATAGGCTTTTGTTACATCCATTATGCATCTAGATCCTTATAGATCTACATAATTATCTTATCATCCACATCTTCTCACTTAGGTCATCGTCAACCTACCTTTGCACAGTTTGGGTCATCGTTGACCTAGTTAGGTACCATTTTATTATATTTGTCTAGATCATATTAGCATTTAGATTCATCTTAGATGTAACATCCCCATTTTAAGATACTAGAACAAGGGAAATTTTTTTATAAAACGTTCTCTGTTATAAATTATATAATTCAAACACACGTTCAAGTTTTAATAATTGTTCTCTGCCCAAACAATGCAGTTTGGAACACACAATTTCCTTTTAAAACTAATGTTCCCTGTTCACATATTTGCAATATGGAACACACATTCAGTGCCATTCAATCTTATAACAAATTCTATATGCTGTTGTAAATGACTCGAAGAACTACCGATCTCCCATTTTCATGGCTCGGAGTTTCAACGATCTCTCATTTCATGACTCGGCAACTACCGATCCTTCATGTTCATTCATGCATAGTATAATATATATACAAGATTCTCTTTACCGTTTCTGGTAATCGAAGTGATCCATTTAAGAAGCCTATCTGAATATCTGTTACTGATATTCATTTGACATCCTGCATCTTAAATTAGGTGATCAGGACAACGCAACCAGCACTTGCGATACTTTGGCCAAAGATTTTCACATGCTTTGCATGATCATATTCCTGGAAGTGATACACACCAATGGAATACATCCTTCACCTCACTTCACCTGTTATCTAGAATGGTCTTTCCTGGTTCCTACCAGTCCTTCCAATTTAAGGTCAAATTTTAACTTCCTATTTCCAACTAGCAATATGAACGAATATAGGAAGGCACTCATGGTAACTAAAGATATGCAGACATACGGTGACGTTCCCAACGACTCTGTGTGTCTAGTTATCTTTAGTCCTCCAGAGTCACTTCGTATACGTGATCATACTCCTATCCCCAGCCAAGAACTTAATATTCAGCTTATGTAATCTTGATGTTTTAATTCAGAAGGGCATTGTAATATGTCAGCTATAACATTGTGTCGTCATGAAGACCCCGCCTTCATGAAGACACCGTGCTATAGCTGGCGTATGTCAATGTCCTACGGAACCCTCCCATCGAGAGTACACATCCAGCTCAAGTGATTTGGATATGATCTTAATATTTAAGATCAACTTTCAGCAACCATGCTGATCCTTTATCCTCGTTCCTGTTACAGTTGTATGGAGCTAAGAGAGACTAATTCCGTCTTCTAGCTTGCTATGCATCTTCTCCTTCGTACCGAAGGGTTGCATTTTCTCTACTTGGTTCTTTTCTTAATCATTGGATTAAGCAGCCCATTACCGACATAAGTAATAAGTTTAACCTATTAAACTTAACCAAGTTTTCTACAACTGTAACCAAATTCAGAATTCCAGCTTATTAGAAGTCATTAAAACGAGGTCTAATTCTTAATAAATATATTCATTTATTCTCCTTAACCTTACATAGTTAAGGTCTATTAGCCCTGGATATATTGATCCCATATCCTTTTTTTTTCTAAATTTAACATACGAGGCTATTAACGGAGTCCTGTTGTCCACTCAAAATTCCCTGCTCTTAGGAAAGTGAATTTTCAAAATTTTGAGTTTTAGGTGTCTTCTCTGTTGTGCTGAGAGTGTTAAAAGTCGTGAAATTGAGAAAATATGCATTTTTTGGGTCTTTTCATGTGTTTTTTCGGGCCTGTCGGACATTTTTGTCCCGCGTGTCCCAAGTTCAAAAGTGTGCTCTATTCCCCGATCGGCCAATCTCCTCGAAGTTTTTCTTTTTCAGGCCTGTCACACATTTTTGTCCCAAATGTCCCAAGTCGAATTGTGCAAGTCGTTCCATTTTCGGCCGATTCGCCCGAACCGTGTACTTCACACATTTTTGTCCCAAATGTCCCAAGTCAAATTGTGCAAGTCGTTCCATTTTCGACCAATTCCCCCGAACCGCGTACTTCACGCATTCGCGTCTCACGTGTCCCAAGCTCTTCCGGACCCATTGTCACCTTTTTCGTTCGATCCGGCCGAGTCATGTGTTTCGCGCATTCGTGTCTCACATGTCCCAAATGAATCAAGTGCCATTCGTGCTTATTTTTCCCACTCTACCCAAATATCATGCTTTTTCAAATTTGTAGATATGTAGTAAATGCGCATTCATTGTCTTTCTCTCTCCTAATCAGCTATATAACGGGCATTCCCCCTTTGCATTTTTCACACTACTTTCACGCTATCCTTTGCTCGAACCCTTGCAGTATAATTTCCTGCACGTGTATCCTTTCCTCTGTAATTTCTTCCCAAAAGTCAAGCTCGCGTCCCTATCCTCTGAATTACTGTCAATATGAAGATCAAATTTCAAGGACAGGAGCAAATCTCGCCACTAGAATTTTCCGTTCGCAATACTGGAGATAGTGAAGCTCATCATCTTGATTTCAGTGATTTTTGGGCAAGGATGGCGGATGCAAACCCTATACCTATGGCGCAGATGATTCACGACAGTGGTTTGGCTTTCGCTGGAGGTTTCCCAATCTCAGTACAGTGTGCTGATACAGTGCTTTCGTGTGGAGCTCGCTTCGACCCTGATTCGAGTGAATTGACCAATATACATGGGGAACTCATCGCCAAGCTAGATGCTTCCACCATTAGCACGGCGCTGAGGATCCCAGAGATGGATAATGCCATGGTCATTTCCTAGGATCAAGCACAGGCTCTGTTAAACCAAGATAGCGATAAATACAAGGTGCGGGTGGTGAAGTCCTAGCTCAAGAACCCTAAGAAGGGAGCATCTCACCTGTCCAAGAATCTCTTTCTAGAGAAAATTTCAATGAAGAATTGTCAGATTTTATAATTCTACTAGCTCAGGTTATGGGTTTACCCTCTAGCTAATGAATTTCACTTCTGGATGTGCCCGCTCATCAGCATGGTGTGTGAGGGAACACAAAATATCAACTGGGTAGAGATCATCAGCATGAATTTGGTAGATCAACTGTCCAATGTATAGTAAACAAAGAAGTTCAACATGACTTCTTACCTGATGTATACTCTGGCAGCATCAAGGCAATGGTTTGGTTTTTCCTACATTGATGCCGACAAGGATGACCCTATATATGCCTACTGCATGCAGTTCACCCTAGAGACCAGCAATCGCAAATTTCAGAAGGGTAAATGATGCTTTCACCATGTACGTGGTCAGGCTGCTCAAGGGTGATACTACTAGGAGATTTTCTGACGAAGCCATGAATCTGATATCGCGCTACAGTGCTTATTTCATACAATTTAGAAAATTCTCCTATATCAGGCCTTTCTGGCTATGAGAGTACCCGTCTGAGGCTTCCCATGTTCTGCAATGATAAGATGGCTTTGATTGAAGTATGCAGGAAATTAGACAAATTGCATAGAACCTGCAGAAACAAGAAGATTTCTGATTTACACATTCCCATCTCTTTGGGAAATTACACTTGTAAAACAACCCTGGATGCACAGAACATAGAGAGAGCCCTAGTCCCTATCACCATTCATTTCATTAAGCCAAGAACTTGCTTAAACTTGAAGAAGTTCATTGAGCAGAACATCAAGATAATATATCATCATAGGGCAGATACAGAAGACTACTGGGCTGACTGTGTAGATGATTTTAAGGCTAGGAGGAGGCACTGTGGCAAGTTCTCCAAGCAATTGATCTAAGAACTCAGCTTGTACCAAGTTCCTAAAGGACTCCAAGATGACAATTCTGATCTATACTCATATGAGTATGACAATGTGATTAAGCACACCCCCCTTGGAGGACTTGGATTGGAACAGGAAAGAAAAAGATGATCTGGCTGAGATCCATGCTCCAGTCTTAGTCAGGACTAAGGTTTAGTTTGACAGGAAAGTTTGAGAGCTCAGAAGGCACTCAGGAGAATCCTCCTCCAAGGATATTTCAACACCAAGGAGAGAGGCATCGATTCCCAGGTCAGAAACACCAGTGCAAACCCCACCTGCGTCATCAACGACAAGGACCTGCAGCTTCCACTCCTTCTTCATCCACTCAAGTGTACCAGAAGAAAATCAAGGACGTTAAGAAGGAGCCTGTGGAAAATGATCCTCAAAGTAAACAGATAGAAGTGCCTTTGGGACCAGAGAACATCATTGTTATCAATGAAAGTGAAGAGAGTGAAGTGTCAGCCCCTACAAATGCTCCTGAAGATCCAGTAGATAAAGATAAGGAAGTCCAGAGCACTGAACTTCCAAGTGCTATTGATTCTTCTGTAGCAATTGTATCCAGTGCCCTACTCACATCTCAACTTGAGACCATAGATGTGTAAACCTTGAGCGTCTTGAGCTCTATGTCTCTTGGTCCGCTCGCCCCTCCTGCTGCTTCCTCTTCCTCTTTTGCATGGGTTCAACCTCTTGTTGACAGTAGGAAAAGGAAATCTTCCTCTCAGAGCTCAGGGCCAAATTTTGATGCTATGGTAGCCTTGTTGGGCACTACTCCTTCTCATGCCAAGAAATCCAGAACCACCTCCAGGATCGTGTCTGATGCTCAAGGTCAGAAATTCCTGGAGATTGCTAAGCCTACAGTGGACAAATCAGAGCAAGACTTACAAACATCTGACTTAGAGCTCTCAAGAATTCCAATGGGAGAGTCTAATCCTGAAGGTGAGATCCACAACCTCCAGGAAACGGTCACACGAGTCATTGGGAGGGTAGAAAAAGGGCAGCAAACTATTGAACAGTTGGAGGAATAGGCCCAGATTATCATAAGTTTTATCAAATCTCTTTTGTCTAAGGACAAAGTTTTGTACCCTACCCCATTGAATACTCTTCCACCTCCTGTAATTTTGAGCCAAGATGAAATACAAAGTATCAAAGACATGCACAAGTATTCTATCTACGACAGAGCTATGGTAGCCATGGTGGAAGATATGCTTGTTGCAGGATTGAAATTCATCGATGAAGCTTTCAAACTCCACGGAAAGGTGAAAAATTTGCAACACAAGCTCTCCTCTACTATCGGGGTCATGGATAAAGAGCTCAAACTTTGGAGTAGTTGTATAGTAGACCTCCGTCTCATGGGACAGACAGATGAGAACATTTTATTGGCGAATAAGGTTTTTGATGATGTAAAGGATAATTTGTCAAAGTCCTGGGTTTACAGTGTAGAGTGGAAGATCAAATTCCTGGTGGAGGCTTTGGGAGAACTGAAGAATAGCTGGCAGAAAGGAGAGGCTTTCAAGACACTGATGGTATCTTCTTTCAAAGATATACACTGTCATCTTCAAGATGAAACTTCTGGTGTGCCCCTTTCCTTGCAAGAAATCAAATCTCAATTCATAGCTTTTGTCAAAGATAACTTATTCAAGGAAAGTTCCATCTCTAAGGAGAAAATGAAGGAAATTTGCTCTCTTCAATCTGCCATCAAAGAAGCAAATAAAGATTATCATACTCATGTCGAGTTTGATAAAGAAATGGAGAAGTGTCTCAGATTTTGGGGCCAGTCTACAGCCAACACATCAATCCCTCGTGGCAGAGACATAGCCGAGGCGTTGAAAAGATTCAGGCAGCGGATTTTGAAGTCAGTGGGTCCCTCCCAGTAACTAATCACCTGTCTTCTTCTCCTTATTCTTTTCTCTTCTTCCCATTCTTTTTCTGTTTTCTCTGTAAAAAGTTGAGGTATTACGGTTGGCAGTCCTTAACTATTCTTGGTTAAAAGAAGTGGTTACGAAGAGTAACTGATTTGTAAGCTATATAATGGCCTCTCTACACCATTCTTAGAGGAGGAGGAACTGGTTTTATTTTCTGAAAGTGTAAATAGATCATAAAGAAATCAATACAGAAGGGATTTCTATTCTTTGTCTATCTGATCTATGTTATCTCTAAGCTTTCATTTAAATTTTGTGAAGATCATTTGTCTCTAATTTGTTAGTCTTGTCGATTGCATACTTTTCAACTTTACAAGCATGGTGATCTTGTATAACCAAGAAGGAACTTTGTGTCCTTGATTAATGAATCTGTGTTACGTTAAGAAAATTTGTGTTCTGGCAGATGTTATTTACAGAATTTTGTGTCTTTAAATTCCATCTCATTTATACAATACAAATGATCTTGTTTTCAATTCATTGTAACTTCACATACATAAAGAATTACTCTGTTATCTATAATTTTGCATGTTTCCTTTCTGCTCATTCTCGCACTCTCATTCCTCAGTCCTTTTGTAATTGATGATCTTTTTAAACACTTTCGTAATATCCAAGTTCAACGAGAAAATCATGTTTTGTATACTTGTAAATAGGTTCGTTTCTGAATAAGGGAACCTCTCCCATTAAAGAGGAGGGACTTCTTGTCCCCTAACTGTTGCTCTTCGTAAAGTCCTATTTGATGACCAACAAGTCCGAAAACGAAGATTGACTACTCCTAAGTTATTTGATATTCCTTAGCTTCCAAGCTAATCCTGAATACCTATCAGTTATGAGATCATGTTCTTCCTAATCCTTTTTAATGTCAATTAAAAATTCATCTTAACCCAAGTATGAACTAATTGCACATTTCAACTTAAAAGTTGCATTTAGGTAAGAATAGATATCAGTTCCTTTTAAATCCATCCAAGGACAATTGAATAATTCCAAATCAATAAATAACATTATATTTCCAATTTAATCAACAATATCAAACTGATATAGTCATTAAAATATCACACTTGTATTTGTATTCATCAATCCATTTCATAATCCATACATTTGCCAGTCCAAATGACTGGACTTTGTTTATATTAAACAACGTTACAACTCATAAATAGAAGAATGTACTTTCTTCCTTTCACAATTCCTTGTAGAGGAATAATAACTAACAAATACAATTCATCTCCAGAAAATCAAAAGAAGTATCAGAAAACAGCCATGTCCTCGTTTTACTCAAATCCCATCTGCAAAATTACTTGCACGGGTCAGTTCATTGAACTGAGCATATTAAGCACTTGTCATTAAAATGAGGTGCTTCTAATTAACTGTCTCAATAAAAGAACCCTGCTTTTATGAAACATTAATATGAACATCAATCAATCAAGAATGAAGTATCAAAAGAATGAACAACATGACAACTGAAACATCTAAATACCATCCCAATTAGTCAAAGAACTACTGTCCTTTTTCCCAAATGTTCATTACAAAAAGTAATTTCCTTCAACAGTTCCGGATTACAACATTTGTAAAAACTAGGAATACAAGTAAACATACTACTGTTATAACATAACTGCTATCCCTTCCCTTTCCTTACATTAGTAATAAATGCAAAGGATAAAATCTAACTAAAATGTAAACCAATTACTTTCCTTTCAGTTCATGCATCTCCTTTGATTTCAAGCAATCAAGTACAGATGAGAAGAGCAAACAACAATAAATATAGATGCTTAAACCTAAGCAATACAAAATTCGTTCTTAAACGATTACAGATTTCCAACTGTATGATAGAAGAAATGATCATTTTTCCAAGTTATCCATTCACACTCCTATCCTTTTCCTCATGACTGTACTGAAAATTGAATCCAATGAGACACAAATCAAGATAACAGTTCAGAGTGAAACTTACAAAATCCATTCAGAATTCACTTTCTAGCAGCAAAGAATAATTCCATTCATATTCATCTTTAAATAAAGACAAGGAAGAATTTATTATCCATAACAATACTTCCTTTCAGGCAGGTACATACGAATACCAAAACTAGGTTAGTAAGACATCGTATTCATCATAGAACAAGCAGTATAAAGATGCATACTATGTACTTACTGTACTAGAAGGATTCGTACTTCCTTCACTGTATTTTAACCAAATAAACAATTATACAGTCACTTAATCAATTATTCACATGACCTTCTATATCCATGAATGCACACAGTCCAAAAATATCCATTTGCACCTTGCTGTTACCTACAGCAAGTCCGATTCATAATGCACAGTAAAGCTCTAATGCTATTTCCAGAATTCAAACAGCAAGAAGAGAAGAATTCATTCCTTTAACTATTTCAATAAGGAAACATCCATTTTCTTCAAGCACAACAAGAATCACTCAGTCGAATTCATTCTTTTTTTTTTTGAATGACAATGCAAAATTAGAGATCCCGCAAAACATTTCAACCTTCCATTTGTACAGAAGAAAACATCACTCAAAAAATAATCTAAATACCGCTGTCACTTCTATCAAGCTGAACCTATAAAGTTCAATAAATCCAATTACCATTTCCTTCCAAAATCTAAAACAACAGAAAAAGAAAGAACTCGTTTCCATCTATTTTCAGTAAAGAAACGATGCCAAAACCAACTCGCACAGCATGCACAAATTTTATTCAATATACCATATGAAAAGAATGCCCAGTTCAAGTTTCTCCTCGATCAACATTTAAATCCAAAACAACATCCTCCTCTTTCACAATGATGTACAAAACTCAAAATACAATCATCATATATCAATACCTCTATCAAGGCAAACCCGCATAGGGTATTAAATACATAAGCTTGGTACAGTCAAGACAGACTCAACATTAAGCTAATTCCCATGCATTTCTCCATTTATTTGCACAAAAATACAAAACCAAGTTCTTGTTCACAACTACAGTCCGAACTGGAAGATCAAACCGTATCAATAAGACACAACAAAATCAACTTTCCACCAAGGCAAGAGAAAATACAATTCATTTATAAGTTCAGAAGGAAAACAATTACTTTCCTTAACTTTCATGAATACCCAAGTCGTATTCGTTAAATTTTACAAAAGAAAAGCACCGCAATAAGAATACTACTATCACTTCCTTCAAATCGAGCTCATAATGCTCATTAAAACTCAAATGTTATTTCCTTCAAAATCTAAAATGCTATTTCCTTCAAAATCCAAAACAGCAGAAGAAAGAGGAACTCATTTCCTCAAAATTTTCAGTATAGAAATAATGTCAAACAACTCGCACAGCCTATACAGTTTTCATTCCATTTAATCATTTACAGAGAAATACCCAGTTCGAATTCTTATCAACAAACATCTCAAAATTGATTCACGCACAAATAAGTATTCATAAGTAGAATTTCCTTATAATCTCAATAAAGAACAATCCTCAATACTGTCAAACAAACCAACACAGCATGACTGTATTTCCAACTCAATAATATGCAAAGACAGTTCAATCACAACAACAAGAAAACGATTCTACCCAAGTCATTTCCAACATGACAGCAAAATCGACTAAACCCAAATCATCTCAGTCGTGACAGCAATCAAATAAACCCAAAACTCCCTTCATCAGAAGAGCAGGGTTGTTTTAATGAGACGTTTAAGCAAAGCAAGAGTTTTAAAGAGAAGGGCTTAACATGCCTGGTATTCTTCCTCGAATGCTCGAAGAAAACCACGTCTACAGAAGGTATTTCCTTCCACAACGACAGCAACAAGCTTCCCAACAACCACCTTCCTCTACAGGCTCAGAAACTAGCCTTCAATTTCCAAAGAAATAGTGATAATCAACCAAACACAACCGGTTCGACTGAACCAAGAAAAACCAAATGCAGAGCAACTTTCCAAAAATCTGAACAAACACAAATGACCAACAAAAATTTCTCCATACTCTTTCCAAGGCGGGCTGGTTGCGAAGACCAAGAAATTAAATGCATTAAAGGCTCTGCCTTTTTCCTATTTCCTCACGCCACCGCCGACTTGGGTTGGCGAACCACCAATTTCAAATTTTGCATGCAAACCTAGTTTAGTTCCATAACTAACTAGATACCTCTAGCTTTTCCCTGTTCCTGCCAAACTGGCGCTGTCCACGTAAGGATCTTCATTAATTGCCATTAAATTTCCTTCCATCCTTATCCTTTCCCATGGGTCTGTGCGTCCCCTTCCTTAGGTTAGGATTAGTTTAGGATTAACAATAGTGTTCAAACCTAGGTCACCGCCTAGTTCTTAGGTTAATAGAACTTAGGTCTATTTCCACCATTTAGAATTTTAAAATCCACTTAGGATAGTAGTTTAGGATGTAAGGTAGAACTTAGGGTTAGATTAGGATCTAATTCCCCCTAACACTTAACAAATCGATTTCCAGTCAAGTATTTTCGACTGACATCTAATTTCAACACTGTGCAGGACATTTCTTCCCACGTTACACATGCCTGAGTCACTCGCATCTAGGCATTTACCGCCTTACGAGGTCTCATGTTTCAACAATGCATGGTTTGGGAATCGAACCTTTTCCGTTGGCATCTACGTGCCAGCTATTCATACTTGAAATCAGGTGCTGCACATTTATATCAACCTTCAGTCCGGTTTAAGAGTAAATCGACAAAGCGATTACAAGAAGGCCACAGCATATAGAGTTCAGCAAGCATACGACAAATTTGTCGTCACATCAGCAAACATACAATCAATAATAATTGTTGTCCCATGTAAAAAAATTATAGTATGCAAGAATTCAGATTAGCAACACATTCCCTTAAGATCAAAAATATATCTTAACATGTTTGCCTTTATTTCAGCAGTTACTACATTATGAAAAATAATCACCAAGATAACTTACAAAAATCAGGGCGTTACATTAGTCACTTTAAGATTCAGTAGTATTTTTGTTTCTGCATGTTATCTGCGTATCTATCATTTACTTTGATTTTCTTATCAAACGGGGGTTGACATCCGCGATGGGAAGGTAACACTTCTTGGAGTTGGATTTGTTGAGCAACCCTCGCATAAACAATCTAATCAATCCCCTCTTTAGTTATTCTTATTTCTAGGTTATCCAGTTGCAGTGATGATCAACTACTTGGTGCCCATTCATCCACATCATGCATTTGAGGTACCATAAAACCTCCATGTTTTGAGTTGTTTAGCTTTATTTAGTAGCTAACATCATTAATTTGAAATGAACGAGAAAATTATAACAACACTAAGTTCAGTGGTAGGTTACTCTGCCCTTGAGAGGTATTTTCTGAGTTAGAATTGTGAAGGATGACTCCTTTTCTTAGTGCATGAGTGTCCCATTTGTGTGTATGTTCATGAATCCTTGTTTATAGGTACTCCAAGTGTATATGATAGCACCAATCCCCTATTATGATGTTGACATGAGAAGGCACTTGCTAAGGTCGCGACAAGAGAACCCTAACTAAATCGGTTTCTTCATATCTTGTATGGAGGCATTCGAATGATGAAGAGTGAGAGAGAGGGAGGGGATGATTTTTTGTTTGGGAAGCCTTGAAGGCTCTTGAAGCTTGCATTTTCTTGAATAATCTAATAGATCTTCTTTATACTTAATAAATTGTGTATGAATTTGTGGATTTGGCATTTGAATTAAGTGATTATGTAATGGCTAATGAATCACAATTAGGTATCATGTAAAATGAATATTTAAGTTCCATATGGTGAGGAAAGGGTTTGGAAAAGTAGAACATTATGTGCATATGAAACTATGTAACGATTTGAAACTAAGAAGTATAATCATATAATCTTACTAGTTAAGTGCATGATGATTGATGAGATTTATAACCTTTGTCAAGGAATGAAACTAATGTTGCAGTGTGTCAAGACTTGAAGGTATGGTTTTAAAATAAGGAGTGAGATTAGAAGGCATTGTTTCCAGGACTGAGACAACTAAACACAATGTTCTGAGTTTGAGTATGATGTATTGGATAAAGGATGAATGTTTAAAAACCCTTACAAGTGTTCTATGAGTTATCAAAATTTTGAATCTCCCTATTCTTTTCAAGTAACATGCATGTAAGTGCTTAGGGTTAGGAAATTATACTAAATCTGAGTACACTTTGTTTTGGTGATAAGAGAAACTGAGATAAGAGACTGTAAGAACCTTAGAAGCTTGAAATAATATGGTCGGAAGAAGAGTTTAATGTATTTTTAGTTGTCAAAAAGTTTGAGGACCGTGAATATCCAAGACTTAGACTTAAAAGTTGAAACTTGTAGAAATAAGCTGACTGTACATAACTAATAATCTCATAAGCAATTTAGTGAAGGTGATAACCCATCTTCCACTTGATGGACTATGTGGAACCATGATAGTTGGGGGAAGATTAAATAAATACCTGAGTGTTAATTGAAAGTGACTAAGTGATGATATTGTACATGCATGTATAACGTGTAGGGTGTGAGACTAAGATCGTCTCAAGAAAACAACACAAATGAGAGCTAAGACCAACTAGTTGCCAAGTGGTATAACATGAAAAGTGAAGAGTGAATCAATGGAACCAGGAAATGATATTGAGAAATTTTAAGGACATCTCAGAGCAAGGAAATGAATGAAAACTCGAAGTGACTATCCTGTTACAGTCTGGGTAGTGTTATGAAGATTCGAGTTTCCAAATGAAAGCACCCTAAACTTTTTCAAAACAAATAACAAATGTAATCAAGGAAGGCTAACACCATTGCCACCTAATAGCTAAGGATTATAAGTCTAGGAATGTAACATTAAGATAGAAGCTAAAAGGAATGCTTAACTAGTATGAAAAACAATGCAAGATCTAATTAAACATGCCTACTAATATGCTTGAATTACCTAACATGGGCCTAAATAGACCTAAGAGGGAAATCAAATGGTTATGGTTGCTACTCCAAACAATGGTGAAATGACCTCTCTAAATGAATTGTTAAGTCACTTTAGATTATTTATCTACTAACCTTGTTGAAGGTTTTAGACAAGGGTTTGAACTTGACTATGAATCATATGTATTATATGAGATGCAAATCAAAACATAATGAGGCACACTCTTTTTATAGTTTTCCTTTTGGGAGAAACTTTTATTTTGGTGCATGTGGGACTAAAAGCCCCAAATTAGATTAGAATTGATAATCATGATTATGCCTTGTTAATCACAATTAGTGAATTACCAAGTGATTAAGAGGTATTAAGCCTTAATCGACATCTTAGGGTCAACTAGAAGGATAGGATAAACTTTTGAAGCTTGCTGAGACATTATGGAGGTGAATGGGGTGATTTTGAGTGGTTGGAAGAGGGGTTTGAGTCAATATTAGGGTATATTGACCAAATCAAGGGCAAAACAAGCTTAATTATCCTATAATCGCTAATTATCTGTTTTGAAGAGGATTTTGACTTATGATTCGCCGTAAAGTGTCATCCTAAATGTGAAAGGGGTTACACAATCAACAAAGCATTGTTAATTGGCTAAAGTGGTAAGAAACATTGGTTAATTAGCGAAAAATCACTAACTATAATGGAATTGGTAAGAATGAGAGTGATTTGTGTGCATTTGGCAATAAGATTGCAAAAGCGGAATTTAGGTGTCTATAGTCCCAAACAACATTATAAGATACTGGCACTCGAAATCTGTGGTATACACAGAGTGTCACGTTTGCGCATATGTGACAAACATTGCAAATAGAGTTATAGGATACTGGTATTCGAAATTTGTGGTATAGATAGGGTATCATGTTTACGCGTATGCAACAAACGACATAAACAACATTATTGGAAACTGGTAGTCCAAATTTGTGGTATACACAGGGTGTCATGTTTGCACGTATGCGACAAACAACACAAACAACGTTATAGGGAACTGGTAGTCCAAATATGTGGTATACATAGGGTGTCACGTTTGCGCGTATGCGACAAACAACACAAACAATGTTATAGGGAACTAGTAGTCCAAATATGTGGTATACATAGGGTGTCACGTTTGCGCGTATGCGACAAACGACACAAACAACGTTATCAAAAACTGGTAGTCCAAATATGTGGTATACACAAGGTGTCACGTTTACGAGTATGCGAAAAACGACGCAAACAACGTTATAGGAAATTGGTAGTCCAAACCTATGGTATACACAGGGTGTCACGTTTACGCATATGCAACAAACAACACAAACAACGTTATAAGACACTGGTAGTCCAAATATGTGGTATACACAGGGTGTAACGTTTGCACGTATACGAAAAATGATTGTAAACATCATTATAGGATACTGGTATTCAAAATCTCTGGTATACATAGGGTGTCACGTTTGTGCATATGTGACAAACGTTGCAAACAATGGTATATCATACTGGTATTTGAAATTTGTGGTATACATAAGGTCTCACGTTTGCGCATATGTGAAAAACGACGCAAACAACATTATAGGATATTGGTATTCAAAATCTATGGTATACATAGGGTGTCATGTTTGCGCGTATGTGATAAACATCGCAAAGAATGTTATAGGATATTGGTATTCAAAATCTGTGGTATATATAGAGTGTCACTTTTGCGCATATGTGACAAACGTCGCAAACAACGTTATATGATACTGATATTCGAAATCTGTGGTATACAAAGGGTGTTATGTTTGTGTGTATGCAACAAATGATGCAAACACCGTTATAGGAAACTGGTAGTCCAAATATGTGGTATACACAGGGTGTCACATTTGCGCGTATGCGATAAACGACACAAACAACATTAAAGGATAACAATATTCAAAATCTGTGGTATACACAAAGTGTCACGTTTGCACATATGCGACGAACGATTCAAACAACATTATAAGAAACTGGTAGTCCAAATATGTGGTATACACATGGTGTCATGTTTGTGTGTATGCGACAAACAATGCAAACAAAGTTATAGGAAACTGGTAGTCCAAATATGTGGTATACATAGGGTGTCACATTTGCGCGTATATGAAAAACGACACAAACAACATTATAGGATATTGGTATTCGAAATCTCTGGTATACATAGGGTGTCATGTTTGTGTGTATGCGACAAATGTCACAAACAACATTATATGATACCGGTATTCAAAATTTGTGGTATACATAGGGTCTCACGTTTGCGCGTATGCGACAAATGACACAAACAACGTTATCGGATACTAGTATTTGAAATTTGTGGTATACACAGGGTGTCATGTTTGTGCGTATGCAACAAACGACACAAAACAATGTTATAGAATATTGGTATACAAAATATCTAGTATACACATGTTGTCACGTTTACGTGTATGCGACAAACGTCGCAAACAACATATGATAATGGCATTCGAAATCTGTGGTATACAAAGGGTCTCACATTTACGTGTATGCGACAAATGATGCAAACAACATTATAGGATACTGGTATTCAAAATCTATGGTATACACAGGGTGTCATGTTTGCGCGTATGTGATAAATGATGCAAACATTGTAATAAGATACTGGTAGTCCAAATCTGTGGTATACACAGGGTGTCACGTTTGCGTGTATGTGACAAACGAGGTTGCATTTGGTCTCTTCACAGAATCCATATATGTTTCACTTTTTTTAATATACAGTGAAAATGATGGGAGGATTATTGCAAGGTCGTTTCTAGCCACATTCTTGGGCCAAATTTGACAATGAATAGTGAAGAAGGTAGCCTTTTAATGCTCAGTGTTGCATGGGAGTTTAACATTAGTAATAGGTTGCTTCATTTACTTATTACCTAGCCCTTTTTTAAAGATATCTTTTTCTATTTTTCATTCATGGCAGCCATGTTTTTTAAAGGAAAATTTGTAACAAAAGTATATATACTTCACACACGATTGCTCTATAAAACAAAAAAATAAAAAAAAATGTCTGTCTCTGAATAATTTTAAAATCCGAAAATCGCATAGCCTGAGGAAGTTTCATTCACCTAAATATTTTTTAAATATCTAACGCTTCTTGCCAATTCTCAACACTTCTCCCATCGACCTTCTGCGGATACAGTTGTAGAGTTCCCAGTTTCGTCACTTTTCCCCTCGAGCTTCTGCGAATACAGTTGCAGAGATCCCAATTTTGGTGCTTAAAGTTTTTTGTTACTTGTTTAATCGACATAATGGGACAAGTTTTCCAAAGAGATGCATTAAATGTCACCACCTTCTCACGTCCATTCCTCGTCTGATTTCTCTACTTTCGTATGGATCATATCTGCCTTGGGATGCCAAACCTCGGGAATTCGCATGAGTCATGGAGAGGATGCTGACTTGGTTGTGCTGCCTAGATGCCACAGAGAAGGATGTAGGTCCCATAGAGAAAGATGCATGTATGCCATTCTGTATGACATCTTATGGTGATTTTTATGGGGGTCATTCGATCGTCTCGGAGGGTAGACGACTCAATGGGAAGGGTTGTGACGGGCTCAATTTTGAACCCCTCAGGCTAGACGCATTCTTTTTAGTCATCTTCGGCGATAAAAATGTGCGGAGTCAGCGTTCCATAAATCGTGGTATGATGAAGAAAAGAAATGAAACAGGGTGTTGACTCTGGAGAATGCACACTTTGAATTCCCTTTCAATTTTTCCTATTGAAAATTTGCAGGGTTTCAGAGAATTAACCCTTCCACGTAGTTGATATTTTTTGTTCTACAATTTACAGGCCATGGCCAAAAAATGCTCCCGGTTGCAGTTATTATACAGTTTGTTCGTGATTGTTTTATTTTGGTGTAGCTCTGAAGTCTTGGCCGGCAATTCTCCTCGTCCTATTTCTGTAAAGATCCTCTCTATCTCTATTCACGGCTCAGTGAAATTTACTGCCCTTATTGTCGAGAATTGGGGATTAAAATTACAGATTTTAATCTGTCTTTTACGGCGATTGTAGGACGAAGAGATTCGACAGAAGAAGACCGCCTGCTACGAAGACATTCAAAGGTGAGTTAATTTATTATTACTTTTTCATTCAGTCGCTTTGAATTCAAATACACTGTATCACTTTAGAAAATCCATCTTCAAACTATCAATAATGCTAACGTTAATTTATTTCAGTATTTGTTGGCGGAGTGGGTTAGTTTCCGTCTTTATTAATTTTCAGATTTTTAATTTTGCAATTCCTGAGCGCGAAAATGTATTTCTGAGAGGTGAAGGGTTTATACAAAATTATTGCGGTGCAAGGTACTGTAAATTTAGGTGTGGTGGATTTGGCAATGAAATTTGGGTTGTGATTTGGTGCTTTAGTGGTTTGTGGGGATGGCACTGCAAATCATCGTCAACGGCCAAAGAGAATTGTGCCCTTCAATGTCTCTCCTCAGTTTGTTATGAACACATTTACGGGGATGATCCTGTAAGTGTTGTAATTTATTTATTTCTAGAACCTTCAATTTTGCTGTCTGATTTTTTTTCCCCCGAATTCGCAAATGCCGCCCTTTCCTCTGCATAATGCAATCAACGCCAGGGTTTAATATGCTTTTTAGAAAAGTTTTACTCTTGTCAATTGGGGAAAACAGATTCTTTGTATTGTTCACCACTATGGTAGAATATGGTATATTTATGAAATTTTGTCAATTTAGAATCTTCACTTTTGCTAATATGATTAATACGGTCTATCGCTCAGAGCTTTGTGTTCATATTTTTTGACTGTACAAATCTTTACATTGTGGCCAGCTAGAGGAAGGAGAATTAGACTACAAACGTGGGAAAGAGTTCAAGTACTGCATGTACAGGTACTTGTATTTCTCCTCAGTTTTCGATTCTCAGCATATGTTTGACAATTGCTACTTTTTTCTAATGAATTTTGCCTCATCACCGAAGCAAATTAGTTTAATAATCCAATGCTTCTATTTACTTCCAAAGTAGGATTGAAAAAAATATAGAAGGTTTTTTCTGATGGGCAGCACGTTTCAATCAACGCTGACCATTTCTTGTCCAAGGAATCATGTAACACTTACTCAATCCCCTAGAACCACTGATGGGTGCAACCATGAACAGTTTCAGATTCAATTTAGAGAGCTTCAGACTTAAAAAATTAAATTAAATGAGCACGACAAAGACAATTGTAATGAAATTACTGGTATAAATCTGATTATCAGCAGCAATAGAACACCAAAGAACACAATATTGCAGATAAATGATCTCAATATGCAAGTAGAATAGCTTAGCCACTTCGAGCAAACCATACAATAAGACTCAAACGTTCAATAAGATGATTAACTACTCCTCACTACCACCTATATAAACCAATTCTATGCTATGACCAACACCAAGGCCGACCTACTAAACATATGAAAGCATAAACGAATAACATATGACAAAAAGAGAGATTATTTAAGCCACAAGTCGGCACTACATATCAAATATAAGCTATAGGACTAAGGGCGTAACATGCCCCTCCCCTTCAAAGCAACATTGTCCCCAATGTTTCTTTGAAGGGGATGTTGCTGCACAAATGCTTCATCGTCCCATGATCCGTCCTCAATATTCATATTCTTCCACTTAATCAGGTACTCGGTAATGACTTTGGTCCTCAATCTTTTGGTGCGTGTCTGAAGAATACCTTTAGGTTCCAATATGATCCTTCCTTCCTCATCTAGTTCAAGAAGCATTGACTGGGTGGAAATGTGCTGCCCAATAACTTTCTTCAAGCAAGAAACATGGAAGGCTGGATGTATTTTACTTCCTGGAGGGAGATCCAACTTATATGCCACACTGCCAACTTTCTGCAACACTCGGTTAAGGACCATAGTATTTAGGAGCAAGCTTATTATCCTTATTCTGTTGTTTTAATGATAACTGCTTATATGGCTGCAACCTTACAAAAACAAAGTCACCTTCTTCAAAGTGTCGCTCACTATGATGTTGATCAGCCTGTTGCTTCATGTAGTTTCGTGCCCTTGCTAAATTCTCTCTAAGACTAGAGAGTACCTCGTCTTGGTGCTGAATGTGATCTTTGATTGCTCTCACCTTTGGTTTAATCTTCAAGTTAGAGACGAGTGATGGAGGATGGTACCTGTAAAGTGCCAGAAATGGAGACATTTTGGAGGAGGTATGAAATGAAGTATTATACCACCATTCTGCAAGTGGCAACCATTGCACCCAATGTTTTTGTTTATCTGAAGTGAAACATCGAAGATATCCCTCCAATCATTTATTTGCCACCTCAATTTGCCCATTTGATTGAGGATGATAAGGTGAACTCTGGACTAGTTGGGTACCCAAACAAGAGAGCAAATCAGTCCAAAAATCGCTTGTAAATATCGGATCACGATCACTTACTATGATTTTGGGCGTGCCATGGAGCTTTTGAACTGTGTCCATAAATGAGATGGCAATTGTTTTAGCTGTGAAAGGATGAGCCATGTCACAAAAATGGGCATACTTGGTAAGTCTATCCACCACGACCATGATGACGCTTTTTCCTTCTGATTTAGGCAATCCTGTGATGAAATCCATCGATACCTCTTGCCATCTCTCTATAGGAATAGACAAAGGTTGGAGGAGACCTGGTGTCTTAATGGTCTCGCCCTTATTACATTGACACACCAAACATTCTAAGACAAATTTTTGAACATCTCCTTTCGACCCCTCCCAAAAGAAATCCTGCTTAACTCTATGATAAGTTTTCAAGAACCCAGAATGGCCACATAGTGGAGAAGAATGGAGCTCCGAAAGAACATGGTGTTTAAGTGTAGAGTTCTTACACAAATATAACCTATCTTTGTACCACAATGTATTCCCCTTCCATATAAATTGTTCTGATATGGTTGGATCTGTTTGGAGATTCTGAATGAGAGTATGGGTTGTTGCATCTTTCTGCCATTCTTCCCTTGCTTGATCTACCCAATCTGCCTTTAGTATAGAGATGGCACATAACAATGTTTTTGTGGACTCATCCCTCCTAGATAGAGCATCAATGACCACATTTTCCTTACCTTTCTTATAAATAATCTCTAAGTCACATCCCAACATCTTAGTGACCCATTTTGTTGCTCTTTTGAAGATAGTCGTTGCTCTTTTGAAGTGTCTACCCATCAAGTATGGTCTCCATTGTTTGACTCCATGTAATATTGCCATCATTTCCTTCTCATAGGTGGGCTTCAACAAATTTTTTCCTTTTAGTTGCCGGCTCTCAAATGCTATGGGATGTCCTTCTTGCATGAGTACTGCTGTGATCCCATTTCCTGAAGCATCACATTCAACTATGAAGGTCTTGGAGAAATATGGAGTTGCCAAATACCGGAGTGGTGCACATTGCCACCTTCAATTTTTCAAATGCCCTAGAAGCTTCCTCATTCCAATGAAAGGAGTCTTTCTTTAATAATTTCGTAAGTGGTGTTGCAATACTGCCATAGTTTTTTACAAATCTGCGATAGTACCCTATGAGACCTAAGAAACCTCGTAAATGCTTGAGTGTTCTTGGGACTTCCCATTCCACCATGGCCTGGATCTTGTGAGGGTCCACCTTAACACCTTCATGAGAGACAATATGACCCAAGTATTCCACTTCCTGTACTCCAAAAGAACACTTCGAAGGCTTGACATATAGTTGATGTTTCTCTAGGGCTTCTAATACTGTATTGACATGATGTAAATGTTTCTCCTAGGATTTGTTGTAGATGAGGATATCATTAAAAAATACCAAGACAAACTTACGTAGGAATGGTCTAAATACTGAATTCTTCAAACTCTGAAATGTAGATGGTGCATTAGTAAGACCAAAAGGCATCACTAGGAATTCATAATGCCCTTGATGAGTTCTGAAGGCTGTCTTATGAATGTCTTCTTTCTTTACTCTAATTTGGTGATACCAGAACGTAGATCTAATTTTGTAAAATAAATTGCACCCTGCAACTCATCTAATAAATCATCAATGACAGGAATATGAAACTTATCGTTGATAGTGTGCTTGTTGAGTTCTCTGTAGTTTGGACACATGCGCCATCTTCCATCCTTGCGGTGCACCATCACCGCTGGAGTCAAATAAGTACTCTGACTGTGATGAATAATACCCGTTTCCAACATTTCTTCCACCATCTTCTCGATCTCACTCTTTTGCACATATGGGTATCTATAAGGCCTGATGTTGGGGGGTTGGATTCCTGGAATTAACTGAATGGCATGATCATGATCTTTTTCTAGAGGCAATCCTCCAGGATCCTGGAAGACAACTGCATGTTGATCAATAACCTTCTGAAGATCAGGATGCACTACCATCATTGGTGGTTGAACTTCCATGGAGAACAATCGTGCTACAAAACCTTTAGCCCCCTTTTTAAGAATCTTCTGCATCTGGTGAGAACTAACCACCTGAGGAGTTTTTGCCTGTAGTCCTCGAAGTTCAAACTGTTTACCCTCATAATGAAAGCACATGAACAATTCCTGGAAATTTAGCTCTATGGTGCCCAAAGTTGTGAGCCATTGAACACCTAAGACAATATTAGCTCCGCCCACGGGAATAACAAACATCATAGATTCCAATGTGTAGTCACCCATCGTAAGTCTAATTTTATGGCATTTACCTGAACATTGGATTGTGCCACCATCTACAATCATTACTTGAAATTTAGGTGCTAGGTAGATGAAACAATTTAGGCTTGCTGTCAACTTATGATTGATGAAATTATGTGTGCTCCCCGAATCAATCAATATTGTCACCTTCTACTTCTTAAGATAACCCACGACTTGAAGGGTTTGTGGAGTACTAATACTTGATAAAGCATGGCATGAGATAGTGGGCTGGAAATCTTTAGATTCTTCCTCTAATTTTTCCATTTCCTTGCTTGATGTTTCACATAGCATGACCAAATCCTGTTTCTTACATAAACAAATGACACTATATATATATATATATTGAGCAAGAGCAAGCTCCCCTTTCCATGACCAAATCCTGTTTCTTATTGGATAGGTAAAAGGCTATTCTTTATCTAATTCTAAACCTAGTAAATTCTGCACTACCTAGACATAGTATAGAAGCTAACCTATGTTACCTTAATATAAGGTGCATATACAATATTACACCAATAGAGCTGTGCATAGATTCTGTCGTAGCTACATTGTACGGAGTCAAACTTGCATTACATGTGTGTTCATGTTTTGGTTTGTACATTATAAGAAGATATAGCATCATTTGGTTGGATACGTATGTCTGTTCATCTCTTTGTGGGTGGGAGGCAACATGGCCAGCTTTTTATCTATCATGGTGTCAAGGTTGTGCCCAAATATAATATGGAATCTTATATATCAATCTTAAATGATTGTCTTCGAGTATCTCAAGTAGGTCCATACAAGGCTGAAGAAAAGTTATGGAGTCTCTGCACAGTTTTCTGGTATGGCACGAGAACTGTCATCTTTGAAAATTTGTCAACCATACAAAAATGCAGTCATGAATCATGATCATGCTTGGTGGTGGGAAACATTGATAGGAAGTCCGTTGAGACTGATTGTCATTTGCAAAGGAGTGTACTTTCTTGTTTGTAGGCATGATACTGATACAAGGTCTTGGTCACCCCAAAATGCCTTGCTACTTGGCCAAACTGTGCCTCAATCAACTTCTGGCATTCACTATTACATATAGGCATGCCAAATGACAGAGGAGTCCATTCTACAAATAAAAATATCAAATCTGGTAACCCTCACGAAGTCCCTAATATGTTTCCACAAAGTCAGGGTTTACTTCATATAATCTGGACCCTGTTGAAATTCGTGTCCACAGGAACCAAAGTTAATGGTAAGCGTTGTGATTAAACTCTTGGAGGATGGTGCAAACAATCATCGTCTTGGTTGGCACTATCTTTTGTGTGTCTGGTGTTTAAGCAGTGATGCAAATATGTAGACCAATTTTGGTGATACTCAATCTGCAGCTTGCTTTGTGTTGGTAGGAAATAAAGAGTCCTATGATCAGTGTGAACAAATGTTGGTGATGCCAATATGTAGACCAATTTTGGTGATACTCAATCTGCAGCATGCTTTGTGTTGGTAGTAATTAAAGAGTCCTATAGTCAGTGTAAACAAATGTTGGTGATGCAAATATATAGACCAATTTTGGTGATACTCAATCTGCAGCATCCTTTGTGTTTGTAGGAATTAAAGAGTCCTATGATCAATGTGAACAACTGTTTCTTTGTACAAAAGGATTATAATGCTTCCTATGGTGACATTCTAGGACAATGGGTTTTGATGTTCTGGACAATGTTGTAGAGATCTTGATTGCATTTTGGGTGCTTTCAGATTGCATCATTGAATGTCTCACTATGGTAGGTAATATGACGCCTATGCTGAACGAGGACACAAGTGAATATTCTGAAGCATCAATCTCTATTTCCAGTGGTGTTTGTAAATGTTGAGGGGCAAGAATTGACATTGAGCAGAGATAACCTTCAACTCTTCGAAAACTGGTTGAAGCACTTTCCATCTTGGTGTTATATTTGAAATTCTGCCTAATCTTCAGTGCTTTTAACCCTTGGGTAATTAGGGGACTCTCAGCCTGCCGGGGCTAAAATCCGGGCCTTTTTGCCAGTCAATGCACTGACTCAACCACTCAACCCAGCCCAACAGACCATTTCCTACAGCTCTTAGTTGAATGGATTTTACAGTATCTATATGAAGGCTTTTAAAATATAGGAAGCCTAAAAAAATATTTCCTTGCTAATAACTTTATTTGGTGCAATAGAGAGGAGAATTCAACCTCTGACCTCCCTATACAACCATAAAGCATAGCTCAACTGTTGGTTGTTCCGAATGGACAAAATATATTCACAATAAGGTTTGAATGCAAATCGTAGTTGATGCAAGAGATGAGAACACTGCCCACACTTTTTTGCCCCCAATAAAAAACATATTTGCCATTTGCATAAAGTAAAAAAGTCATGTACCTCCCAACGCCTAACCCATTCGTTTAACCACTTGGCTTTTGGCTATATGCAGACTGAGGAAAGGAGATTTGAGGGTGTGAGGACGTGTGACACGGGGATGAGAGGAGGTTTGTTGTCATCTTCTAATTCAGCCTTTAACAATTCATGTGGCAGAAGATTACCCAGCTCAGCCTTAACTCTCACTAGATAGGTTGTTACTTGGACATAATCAGCTTTGGAAGTCTCATGCTTTCAACAGAGATGAAGCTGGCATGAGCAGGAAACTTCCTTCCCGCAACACACAGGTGAAAAACAAAGCCCTCAACCAATATCTCCCCGTGTCCATGAAGCTTATATTCAGGTTTTATGAAGTTCCTTCCACACTGATCATGCACCGTACAGCCTCACAAACTGCTGCCACTATTACTGTCACAACCACACTGCTGAGTGCAGATTAAATGCGAAATGGAAAAGGAATGACAAAAAAAAGCTATGGCTCTCCCTTGGGATTTTACTGTTGGACCAGGATGGACATTCCATGTCAATTTCAGGTGTTTCAACTTCCTATTTTCATTCTGCCACTGATCAAGAACTGCCCGGCAATGAAAAACAATTGTGTATCGACACTCCCTGTGCTTTGCCAACCACTTTTCGTTTGCTTGAGGAGTCTAGACATATTCTAAGTTCTTCCAAGCTTCCCAACACAGCATCAAAATGAAATGCACGCAGCTGTTTGAGTCATGCCAGACTTTACTGGGTGCAGCAGTAATGAAGAGGGGGGCGAGTTGAGTTCCCACACTGCAACTGCCTGTGCACCATGATCCCAGATCGATTGACAAAGCTTCCCACGTAGACCACCAGCGCCCTCAGAAGATATGCAGTTGGAGGAGACACGCACACACAGACCTATGCTGTTCCTATGCAATTCGTCTGGCATCCACACAGCAGTATGTGGTTGATCATGCTGCAAAATAAGCCTCTTTCTTTCCAAGCAGTGTAATAAGCAGAAAATCAGATTCAAGCAATTTGAGGAAAAACAATGCTTTGATCTCTTTTTCTTTTGTCTTTATTGGCAATATTACACCCGCAATGACAATCATCTCACAGGGCCGGTGTTCACATCTGCTCTGACACCATATAGAAACTCACAAATATTTCCAGTTAATGGCACATTACATTAAATATTAAACACAATAGCTGTGCATAAAATTGATAGGATGCATTGTACCTGAATAATACTTCACTTTATAAATTGATCACACAATACTTATAGAACTGAAACAGGGAACACCATACAATATTTGCTCACACTCACAACAAGATCACTAATTTGGGACTCCAGTGAACTTTTCCATATCCAATCATCCCTTATAATAATGATAAGCATATACTAAAATATCTCTTAAAGTGTCTGATGGCAGGTCTGATGGCGGAGCCTCTAAATGTTTAGCTTGGGTATAAAAATAATTCAACAATGAACGGCCTTCTGACTACACAGTGACTGAATAATGGCTGTGCCAGCTAGCAGAATGAATTGATTACTAGCCCGATAAAAAAAGTACAAGCAAAGATTTGTAGGTCCTCCATGCACTGCGTTGTTTCCTTAGTTTTCAATATAACACACACATTGCATCTTTTCCTTACTTTTCAACATAACGCATGCATTGCATCTTTTACTTAGTTTTGAACATAACACACATTAAAAAAAAACACGAAAACTTCAGTGAAATTACTTACAGTAATGGAGTTGCTGCAAAATAGGAAGAGTTATAGTGAACAACTGTTGTAAAGTAATGATTAGCTAATGCAAATATATATCCCAACCTTCCAATGTCGAATATGGCCTTTAGGGGCCTAACTATAGTCTCCTTTCTGCCCTAGACCCTTTCCTAGATTATTTAGGAAAAATACACATCTTGAGTTAGCTTGTTTAAGAAAAATACACATCTTGAGTTGCATGTGGAATACTGTACACAAAACTTAGGAAAAATATTAAGATTGGGTAAAAATTATTGAGATCTAGGTAGGAACCATTACCTGGTAACTTATCGAAGGAAGAGATGCCAAGGATTTGATGTGATTATAGATGTTGTTGATAGGCTATTGACATGTTTAAATTCCAGAAACAGACCATAAAACATTATTATAATAGTGGAGTAGGGGCATAGAGATGGCAATCATTAGAGGATCAAAATTTGATCATGTGAAATTCATAATATTACTTTAGTTGGGGAAAAGTTTATTATATATAAAAATGTGTAACGGTGTAAGAGCTAATGCACTCCCTAAGTGGGTTATTACTCTTTTGATAATTTTACATACAAACAAAATGTTGTTGAATGGGATGAGCTCAAGCAGCAAAGAATATGAGCTCTCATTGAACAACACAATGCGGTATAAATGAATTTTATTACACAAAAAGACTAAAATCACATTACTAAATCACATGCCACTTCGAGGGGAAAAACCTCCTTTTAGAAATATCAATACAATAATGTTCATGAATGCTTTTATTTTCCTAAACACTCCCCAATATAGTAGTTCTATTATAGAAACTACTACTATCCATGCATGTGGGATTATTCTTAATAGCTCACATGATGACTTACAAAGGATATGCATTCATAGAATTAATTACACTAATAATGCAACATGAAGGGTAGGACAAAGGGTATTAACATCCCCTCCACCTTAAAAAAATTGTCCTCAAAGGTGCAATTATGGGAACTATTGTTGAATTTGGATAATGGGTTCCCAAGTTGCATCTTCTGGTTACATTTCATGCCACTTGATCAAGACCTCTACGATAGAGTGGTTGTGAAGTTTGTAGGAGTTCCTATGAAGAATTTTGGTAGGTTCAAGAAGGATGGATCCTTCATTTTCAAGCTCAGGTAGTATTGTTTGTGCAGTGATGTGTTGGACAAAAACTTTCTTCAAAAAGAAACATGAAATGCATGAACTTGCAAGAGAGGTGGAAGCTTGAGCTTGTAGGTAGTTGCACCAATCTTTTGCAGAAATTTTGAGGGTCCATAAAACTTAGGGGAAAGCTTTTTATATTATACCTTTAAAAATCTATATCCCTCAGTTGAAATTTGCACTCTGAGTGTTGTTGATCTACCTATTGTTTCATACAGTTTTTTGTCATGTGGATATTTTCCCAAAGAGTGCAGATTAATTGGTCTCATTGGCCAAGGGTGGTGTCAATGGCTTGGATTGGAGAACTACCTATAGTGTAAGGGAGGAGAGGTGGTGGAGGTTGGCCATATACTGCTTCATATGGCATAATTTTTGTGGAGTGATACGATATATTGTACCACCATTCTGCAAGAGGTAACCACTTGACCCACTATTGTTGGTGCCCCAAGGAAAAACTTTAAAGGAATATTTTTGAATATTTGTTAACAAAATTAGTTTGGCCATCTGTTTGCGGGTGATATCCAGATCTCATCTAGAATTGGGTCCCTATCATATGGATTAATTTTGTCCAAAAATGGCTAGTGAAATCAACATCACGATCTGAGATAATTAAAGCTAGGATGAAATAGAGGTAGAATATGTGGTTAAGGAAAATTTGGGCAATGGTTGAGGCCATATATGGGTAGGATAAGAAACAAAAATGGGAATACTTGGAGAGGCAGTCCACCATGACTGGGATTACTAAATTTCCACTAGATTTAGGGAGGCCTTAAATGAAGTCCATGGAAATATTAGTCCATATCCTGGTTGGAATTTTTAATGGTTGCAACGAACTCGAGGTTTCCACTGTTTCACCCTTATTTCATTGACATGTATCACATTTGGCCACAAAATATTTGATGTCTGTCTTCATTCCCTATGAAAATAAATTCCTACAAACCCTCTAATAAATTTTCAAGAAGCCTGAATTACTTGCAAATGGTGAAGCATGGAGTTTGAAAAGAATTGCATGGTGAATCTCAGTTTTCGGTGGTAACACCAACTGCCCATTATACCACAAATAGGTGGTGTACCAAGAGTAGTGTGGGATGAGTTAGGATAGACACCAATTTTTTGATGAATCATTGCAAGGTCTGGATCACTTCCCATTCTTGTTGGAGTTGCTAAATCCATTTTGGTATGGGCACATATACTATGCAGGGGAGAATTGATCCTCAAAAGTTTAGGAGAGGGAATTTACAAATAAATTTTCCTTCCCTTTTTTATAAGTGATCTCATAGTCATATCCCATGAGTTTGGAGACCCACTTCTGTTGAGAAAGAGATGAGAACCATTTTTCCAAGAAGTACTTAAGACTATGATGGTAGGTTTTGATGTAGAAATTCCTCCCTAACAAGTATGGAAGCCACTTTTGTATGCATGTAAAATTGACCATCATTTCTTTCTCATAAGTAGAAAAGACCAAATTATTTCTAAAGAGATATTTCCTGGTGAAGGAAAGGGGGCGACCTTCCTAGAGGATAATACCACACCAAGGCCATTGTCATAGGCATCACTTTTGATGACAAAAGTCTTGGTAAAATCTGGCATGACTAATATAGGTGTACTGCACATAGCTTATTTTAAGGCCTCACATGCCTATTGGCTACCTCATTCCATGCAAAATAATCCTTTTTTAACATGGATATCAATGGGGTGGAAATTTTACCATAATCCTTAATAAAAAAATTGTAATAGCCGGTAAGACCCAAGAACCTGCAAAAGCTTCGAAGTGTGTTGGGGGAACGGCCAATTTTCATGGAACTGATTTATTCTGGGTCCACATGTGAAACCTTTTGCTAAACATATATGCCAAAGATATTCCAATTCTATTTGGCCAAAGGATCATTTGGAGTGTTTAGCACACAACTGATTATCTACTGAGAATTTTCAATGCCTTCAATGTGTTGTAGATGCTCTGCTTAGGTTTTACTATAGATCAAGATGGCATCAAATAATACCATAATTAATTGATGAAGGGCCGAAATATTTTATTCATCAAGCCTTAAAATGTAGATGGGGCATTTATAATCCAAAAGGGCATGAAAAAAATTTCATAGTGACCATCATGAGTTCGGAAGGTTTGTCTTAGGAATATCCTCCTCGTGAAGACGAATATGGTGATACCTAGAGCAGAGATCCAATTTGGAAAAAATGAGCACCATGAAGTTCATCTAGAAGCTCATCAATCACTGGAATAGGGAATTTATCCTTGATAGTGATCTTTTTTAGTTCCCTAAATCGATGCAGAGATGCCATAATCCATCCTTTTTGCGTACAAGTAAAACTAGTGAGGAGTATGGACTAATGTTAGGACAAATGAATCTCACCTTGAGAAGTTCTTGGACAATATTTCAATCTAAATATTTTGTAAGAATGGGTACCTATAGGGCTGAATGTTGGGAGGATCACTTCCTAAAAGGAGTTGGATATAATGATCCTCTGGATATGAAGGAGGTAATCACTTGGGCTCGACAAATGACATGAGCATTTTTGTCCAAAATGGCTTGTAAATTTGTAGGGTGCTGGAAGAGGTAGGTGGAGTCAACTGGATAGAAAATAAATGAGAAATGACCCCATGTGATCCTTTCTTCAGAATATTTTCCATACTGGAAACTAATAATACTAGTGGAGCCTGGAGCAAGACCTTTAAGGTGTGTTTTCTCCCATTGTCAGAGAAGTTGCATCCATAGTTCAAAGAAATCCCATAAGATGGGTTCCAAGTGTCCGTAACCATTGAGCTCCCAAAATGACATCACATCCACCCAAGGGTAGGAGTCGGAAAAACATGTCGGAGTGAAGATTATAATCTCCCATTATAATACGAACATTACAACACTTTCCCTTAAAAGGAAATGTACCACCATTAGCAATCATAACTTCAAACCTAAATTAAGGATAGACAACATTCTGCTTGTTTGGCTAGTCATGGATTAATAAAGTTATATGTGCTACCTGAATCAATTAAGATGGTGAGAGGAATATTTTTGAAATACTCTTTTACCCTCATGGTTTTAGGGGTGGTGACTCCTGCCAAGGCGTGAAGCGATATCTCTGGTTGAGAATCCTAAGGAGGGGATTCATCCAACAACGATTCTTCTTCTTGGACTTCCTAGGTATCTTCCCAGTTGTCTAATTTGAGAGGTGATTCAACATCCAGGAGGTACATTTTTTATTCCACGCATTGATGGCCCTTAGTGAACATGCCATCACAATTGTAACAAAGGCCTTTCTCTAAGCTCTTGCATTTCTACTTTAGTAAGACGTTTGATTGGGTTGACTTTGGAGGAGGCATCATGGGAGCATGTTGAGCTACTGGATTTTTGAATGAAGTGAAACTCAGAAGGTCAACATTGTGTTGTGATTTTTTCCTCTATGCTAATTTGGCCAAGCCAATGCTTCCATCATGGTATTGGGTTTAAACATTTTGACTTATGAGAAAATTTACCTCCTTGAGGCCACTAATGAAACAATTCTTGAAAAATTCATCTGACAAGCCTTCCATGTGATTGGCCAATCTATCAAATTTTGTCTGGTAATCACAGACTGATCCTGTTTGTCAGAGTTTAGTGAGTGCTCTTGTGAAGTCATCATAAGCATCGAAGCCAAACTGCTTCAAAATGAGGGGATGCGAACCATGGCCATTCTAGCTCATTATAAGCTTTTAAATACCAATGGTACCATCGTAGGGCTTCTTGTTCCAAGTGAAAAGAAGTGATGAGAAGCTTGTTCACACAGTAGGTATTGTGGAGACTAAAGAATTGCTCCGCCCTGTATATCCATCTAGTTGGATCTGTACCATTGAAGTGAGGAAAATCCAGCTTGGGACCATGTGACATATTCGGAGAAGAGAAACCGTGATTCGAAGTGGACTTAGTATGGAGCTTCTTAGTGAGGACGACATTTTGTTGATTGAGTCCTTACATCATTTGTGTGAACTCAGACATTTGTGCCTTCAAGGTGGTGATTTCTTCCTCCATGTTTTTTGTGCCTACACAAGTGACAACCATGACCAAGAGAGGTTCTAGAAAAGGCTGGTTGGAGTTATATGTTAAATTGATCAGCTCAATGGAGACAAAAAATGGAGGTAATGGGCTAAAAATAGCGATTTGTATGGGAATTTTTTTGAAAAAAAATAATTTGCTGTTAGATAATCCCAAAACAAACTTGGAGTGGTGGGGGTTTGACAAGTGGGAGGCTAAACAAGTGGGGTTTTTAATAGTTAGGTTTTCAAGTCGGGGAAACATGTTAGGAAAACAAGTTGGGGAAACAGGTGAGGGGAAACAAATGGGGAAATAGTTCAAGGAAACAAGTCGGGGAAATACGTCGGGGAAACAGGTCGGGGAAACAAGTTGGGGAAACAAGTCAGGTTTTCAAGATTGTGAAACAAGATACAAAATTTTCCACACCTTTAATTGTGATTCTGAAAAATAAAATTGTTACAGTTGAAGCAGTCTTGGAAAGAGCTCTAATACCAGATGTAATGAACCTCCTATGACAGATTAAGCCAAACAACACAATATGGTATAGATTAGTTTATTAAACAAAAATATTGAAATCACATTACTAGATTGTAGGCCACTTCGAGGGAGTAACCTCCTTTGAGAAATCTCAATACAATAATTTTCATGGATGGTTTTCTTGGCCTAAGAACTCCCTAATATACTACTTATATTCTAGAAACTACTTCTAGCCATGCATGTGGGATTATTCTTAATAGCTCACGAGATGACTTACAAAGCATATGTGTATGTAGCATCTATTACACTAATAATTCTCTGTGACTTACGAAAGAGATACCCCTCAATCATCGCATCCAAACCCAAGGTCACCCCCAAAGGAGAATTTACTTAATAAAAAAACATCGTTGTCGACCATCTCAACAAAAAGTTCAGGGCATTTCATGCATGCCGATTACTACTTGGAGGAGGTAAAGAGAGTGTATTTGGCTCAACTGTTATGGTTGGATATGCAAGAAGTCATGTTTTAGCTTATTCCACTTGGCCTTGAGTAAGGAACCTGGAATGGTACCTCATACATCTTATGAGTAGGCGTTGACATGCATTCTATCAACCTCCCAGAACAACAAATCCAAGCAAATTGCATTGCAAATAGCACTCAGAGAAACTTTGTGGTCCATATGACTAGGAAAAATCACGTTCTTTCTAAAAACATTATTCTGTTACTCAACACTTTTTCTGTAGTTAGTTTTATTATCCTCTTTTACAAGAGAAAATAATAGTTCTGGTCTTTTTAAGAACATCTCTTTTCACCCAACATGCATTGAATGTCATCAAATAAAGAACAATCCTTGATCATACATGTTATTGAACGAACAGGGAAGAGCCTGACAATTTTATTGATATGCAAAATGAAAATTACAAAACAATGGAGAGAGTTGCAATGTATATAGGCATTGTATTCTATCCAATCCATAAAAAATGGATTGAATCATCTAAACTAAGCAATATGCAAAAGTAACATATTGCTCCTAACTGCTGCTAGAAACTACTGCCGGGAGATATCCGGATACACACATCACAAAATCTTCCCACAAACATAGGGATAGAAACCTATCACTTAGTTAACTAACAACTAATGACAACTATCACCTATTAACTTAAGTTAAAGTAAAAAATTAATTACTTTAACTTATTACATTTATTCAAATATATTCTAATGATGAATTAAGCTATGTTTTATTTCTAACATTTCCCCCCTAAGATTTAGCATGGTCTCAAGTGAAGAGGAGAGAAATTCTTTAAAGCCCTCAAATTTGTCCGGAGCAAGTGACTTTGTGAAGACATTTGCATACTGCATATCTGTTGGACAATACTGGAGTTGGATGTTGTTCTGAACATGTTTGCGAATGAAATGTACTTGCACCTCAATGTGTTTGGTGCGCTCATGAAAACTGGATTCCGAACAAGTTTTACTACTCCTTTGTTAGCAACATGTAGAATAGTTGGATCTTTTTGTGGTATTCCCAATCCTTCATGTATACGTCGCAGCCATATTGCTTCATAGACAACTCCACCTGCTGTGCGATATTTTGATTCTGTGGACCTTGAAACACAAGTTTGCTTCTTACTCCCCCATGATATCGGTCCAACTCTCAAACATAATACAAATCTTGAAGTGGATTTCCTATTATTTATGTTTCCTGCATGATCTAAATCTAAATATCATGTTAAGAAGTTATCATTCTTCTTGTATTCTAGGCCATAGTCCATAGTTCCTTTGATGTACCTCAGTATCTGCTTTGCTGCTTTCCAATGACAAACCCTGGGTTCTTGCATGAACCGTGAAAGATAGCTGACTGCATAGCTAATATCCGACCTAGTGTAAGTCAAGTAGATGAGGCTCCCGATCAACTACCAATAGAGAATTGCATTTACTTGTGGTGATGGATCTATTCGAGACAACTAAAGTCTTGCTCCATGGGTGTGGCAATCGGTTTACAATCCATCATATTGAACTTCTCGAGCATTGTCTTGGTGTATTTCAACTATGATACAATGATCTTATTTTCTCTTTGCCAAACTTCAAGTCCAAGACAATAATGTAGAAGCCCGAGATCAGCCATATCGAATGATCGTGTTAGATCTTTCTTTGTTGACTCAATCATCCCCATTGATCCTCCAGTGATGAGTAGATCATCGACATATACTACAACGATCACTATCTCCCCCCCTTTCTTTTTGAGATAGAGATTAGGATTGTATGGACTCCTGTTGAATCCATGATGTATGAGATGCTTGTCGATTTTTATGTACCATGTGTTGGGAGACTGCTTTAAACCATATAGTGATTTTACGAGTTTACATACCTTTTTCTCATTACCTGATATGGCAAAACCTTCTGGTTGAGTCATGTAAACTTCTTCCTGTAAATCACCATTAAGAAAGGTACATTTCACATCTATTTGGTGTATTTTCCAGCCAAATTGTGCAGCTAGAGCAAAAATTAACCTGAATGTTTTTATCTTAGCTGTGGGAGCAAAAGTCTCCTCATAGTCAATGCCTTCTTTTTAAGCATATCACTTAGCAACTAGTCTAGCCTTGTGTTTATCAATCCTGTTGTCTGCTTTGTACTTCGTTTTGAAGATCCATCTGCATCCAATTGACTTTTTCCCTAGTAGAAGATTTGTAAGCTGCCATGTATTATTCTTCACAAGTGACTTATATTCTGCATCTATAGCATCTTTCCAAGGTTTCAACTGTAGGGCTTCTGAAATTGTGGACGGTTCAATAGATTCAACAATGTTACTCATTAAGGCCTAAGTAGCCGAAACGGCACCCCTAGACCCCCTGGAGTGGGTACGGTACGTTTCGGGAGTAGGAGCGGCGACTTGGGAGCGGCTAGGCAGGTCCGGATACTTCTGCAGCCATACCCAGCCATTTCCTGGCCCAAAACTGTTTTTTTTTTTTTTTTTTGTTCATTTTTAATTTTGGTTTAAATTTAATATATCATTACAGCAGAAATTATAGTTTTCACAGCACCATTATTCTACATAAGGGATAGTTTAAATTTAATATATCATTACAACAGAAATTATAGTTTTCACAGCATCCATTATCCTACAGAAGGTATTTTTAAAATTTAATATATCATTACAACAGAAATTACAGTTTTCACAGCACCATTTATTCTACAGAAGGTATATTTTAAATTTAATATATCATTACGGTAGAAATTACAGTTTTCGCAACACCATTATTCTACATAAGGTACCAAGTACAAGCCATCATAAACATGGATAAAAAATAGCATGTATGAGATAAATCATAAATGTAATAAACACCTCAACTAGATATGATAGGGACAATTGAAATTATGAATGTATGAGAAGTTTGTTGTGGCTATTTAGCTTGTTTTGTTTTTCATATGCATAACATGTGGTTAATTCTTATTTAGAAGGCTGAAATTAAAAATATTTTTTAATTTTTATATAGTTTTTGTACTGCTGTATCCTACGCCGTATCCGGGGTCAGAAAAAAATTTGCCGTTTCCGCGTATCGGATACTCCGCTCCCGCTCCCGTATCCAAAACATTTCGGCAACTTAGATTAAGGCCAAATTGACCTCATTTCGAGCCATACCGCGAGTCCTCATTCTAGTGGTAGATGTGTCGAGGACACTATCCAATTTTGCATCTCGTATCATACTTGTATACTATTTAGGCATACGTTTAATGGTTCCTGTGGGTGGTTGATTTTCACCATCTTCCCCATCATCACTGTCGTCATCAAGGTGATTACCATCCTCTGTTTTCACTATAGGGCTGATTTTTTCATCATGTGAGCGTATGGAAGGAGCATCTGCTTCTTTTTTCTCAAACAACTCATCATCCCTGCTAATGTATACCCTTCTCGTTTTTGGATCCATGAGTCTGTAGCCAAGTGCTTCATCACTGTATCCCAAGAAGATAAGTTTTTACGATTTCATATCAAGCTTAGTTCTCTGTTTCTTAGGAATGTGCATATTAGCTTTACATCTAGAAACTCTTAAGGTGTGAAATAGATGGCTTATGCCCTGAACATGCTTCCTGTGGTGTTACCCCATCAAGAGTTGCAGTGGGAACTTTGTTTAGAAGATAAACTGCCGTTTTAGTGGCTTTGGCCCAAAATGTTTTTGATAAACTTGCATTGTCAATCATACATCGCACCATATTCATGATAGTACAATTTTGCCTTTCAACAACACCATTTTGTTGCAGTGTGTGAGGAGGAGCCATTTGACGACAAATGCCATGTGTTTCCAAAAAATAATTGAACTCATTGTTGGTGTATTCTCCCCCTCGATTTGAGTGGAGTGTTTTGATGTTCCTACCAGACTCGGTTTCAACAAGGGCTTTAAACTTCTTAAAAGTTTCAAAAGCTTGGTCTTTTGTGTGAAGACAATGTATCCACATTTTCCTTGAAAAATCAACAAAGAGCATGAAGTATTGAAACTCAGAGTGGCTAGGTCTCATTGGTCCGCATAGATCAATATGCACCAAGTCAAGTTTTGCCTTAGCCCGAAATGTACTATGTTCGAAAGGTGCTCTATGTTGTTTTCCTGCCAAACACTGTTGACATTTATTTGTACCTTTTTTTAGAGGTGGCAAACCCCTAACCATGTTGTATCGACGAAGTGTATGAAGATAGCCAAAACTCACATGTCCAAGTCTTCGATGCCACAATTGAGTTGATGTTGTATCCTTTGCTACAAGTGCTTAATCATTCTTTTGAACAAAATCTAACTCAAACATTTTGCCAACATTTGAAGCTTTTGCAACAATTTTCGAGCTTTGTGACTTATCTTGAATGAGGCTCATCTTTTTACCGCCCTTAGAATCAAAGTCAAGTTTAAAATTGTGATCTAATAATTGACTTACGGATAAGATTTTTTTTGTTAGACCAATGACATATAGAACATTTGTAATTTTGCAAGTATGTTTTCCAAGTGGCAGTGAAATGGAATCAATGCCTTCAACACTATATGACGTATCATCACCCAAAGAAACATTGTTTTTTGTGGGTGTGTTACTCATTATGAAGAACCAATCTTTCCTTCCTGTCATGTGTCGGGTTGCACCCGAATCGACATACCTAATTTGATTTGTAGAATTGGATACTTCATTTGACTGTGCAATATACAAGAAGTCATCATCATCCAATTGAACTTCCTGTTCGGCTACATTTCCTTGTTGGTTTGGTTTCTTCGTCCACTTTCCCTTATTTTGTCTCTGTTTACTCTGTTGTTGGCTTGATTTTGATTGTTGGTTATCACTCTTCTTGCCACTTGACGGTCCTTTTTGGAACGTGTTGTACCAACAATCCTTTAATTCATGTCTTTTTTGACCACAAATACGACATTTTTGTTGGGTCTTTTAGCCTTGTTGAGTGTTTCCTTTTTGGAGGCTGTTTACTAGACTTTGCCTATTTCTTACCTTTCTAATTAGAAGCAAGTGCCTGCTCTTTACTTTCAGTAGTCAAGTGAATAGCTTCTTGTTGTAGCATATTCATGAGTTGTTCAAAAGTTGTTGTTTGACTAGTTATGTTTAGCGTGGTCACATAAATTCTATATGAAGGAGGCAGGGCTCTCAACACTACTGACACAAGTGATGTGTCAGTAACTTCTTCCAAAGCTTGAAGTGATACTCTCAAAGTTGCCACTCTTCTAAAAAACATTTCAACTTTTTCAGTTGGTTGCATTTTTAAGTTTAATAGTTGACTTTGGAGATGAAGTATCGTGTTCTTGTTTTTTGACTCATATACGGTTTTCAACTTGTCCCAAGATTCTTTTGCTGTCGTGGCCTCATGAATATGAGGTTGAATCTCATCTGAAACACTAAACAAGATTATTAACTTTGCTTTTTGATTTGCACGATCAAATGAACTTTGTTGTGTAGCATTTGCTTCAGATCTTGTTAATGTACTAAAAACTAGGGGCCATAGATTTTCAAAGTTTTCCACGCTGGATAATTATCAGAACGTAGAAGTTGTGAATCAGGCGAAAATAATTTGGGTGATGTATTTGTGGCCATTGTGAAAATTGATAAATAGAAGAAAAATTGAACACTTGGCCCCCCTTAAAGCATACACACCGCCCCCCAAAAATATTTTTTTCTTGATTTGGGACTTGCTTTTTTGGCCGTATACAATTTGTGGCACTATCGGCCAATTTACAATGATTCAAACTTGGCACTATTGGCCAATGTTACAAATCTGCAAAATTGCTGAAAAAATACCTGCTTTTATACCTTGTATCAACCTTTGAATTTTTTTTACAAAACATCTATCCACCACAATCTCCCTAGACCAACTTTGTCAGTTCCGTATCGGAATCTAGAATTTTTCAAAAAAAAGTTCACTATTTTTCGCTGGACAGAAAAAAGTCATGGTGTTTTAAATGAAGGTTGCTCACAGTGCAAAAAAGTACCCCTGTTGCAAAAAAATGAATTTTTAGGAAGAAATTTGCAATTTTGGGCTCTTTTCCTTTACAAATGTTTCCCGATATCACTTCTAGAATCAATTTGGAGATTTTTTGTGTCCAAAATAGTATTTTTGCCTCTAATTTTAGGTGGCCTTTTAGTGGGCACTAAGTGACTTAGAGGAGTTTTTAGGTTGTTAAATTTAGCGGTGGCCTCTATTTTTCTCGAAATGCAAATTGTTTAAAAAAGGTTAGTTTGGGCGGGGGGGTCGAACTCCTGACCTACCCTTCCAAAGACTCTGCCTCTAACCAACAAAGCGCACAATGCACATGTAAATACAAATGGAGGTAATAATAATTAAACAATGTTTGAAAAGCTAACCTTTGAAGTCAATGATGTGCCACTCAAATGGAGAGCCATGTGGCAGTGTCCTAGTGGATTGGTGGTTTTAATTTCTCCACTTGGCGCTTTGCGAGGAGTGCATGCAGAATTAAGTTTTGCAAAGATTAACTTTGGTTTTTCCTCCGCCTTTTCAACGTTGTGGCCGCCGTTTATTTGCTTGCAGGCAAATTTGGAGCTTGGCCGCTCTTGGTAGGATATTCACAGTGTCGGATTTGTGTGTTTTGCAGGTTTTGGGCGCTTGTATTGTCCGCTATGGAGAGGGGGACTCGCTGTTCAACACTCCACCCAGGTCATCAAACTGTGTCTCAACTTGCCCATATGTTTGCAAAACAAGTCGCTAGTATGGGCTTGATCCGGCAATGATCAAAGCAGTTCTGTCAATGCACGAGGAATCCGGCTTGATTAGGACGTTGGCAGGGTGTTTGGAGGCTCCAACTCGTGGATTTCTTGGAGTTGGACTCCACCAGTTTGGACTGGCTGCTGGGTTTGCACAACACAACCTTCAACCCCCCAATACAAGCCGAAAGCATCTCGTTGGAGTCGATGCTCAACTCGATCCATGCAAATATGAAACTCATAGGAGGGTAGAGAGCTCGATCCAACACAGAATGTATTAGAACTGTGGGGAGCTTGAAAAGCTCTGGTCCCCCACTAAATTAAAAAAAAAAAAAATATAGCCAGATTTTTAATTGCAGGTCCACTAAATTTAGTTGAGTGCTTAATTTGGTTATCGCTAAATAGACCTTTTAAGTATAGAGGTAAAACTCCTTATAATTTTACTAAAACAATTTCAATGAAATAAAATGTTTCAAAACAATGAACAATGTCACATTTACAAATGGAGTTGCGTCTAGGTCTGCAGGGCTTGTGATTGCGCTCTTTAACTGAATTTTTTCTGCTTCTGCACCTTTTAAAATCTGCAAATCTTTTGCTGCAAATCAAACTTGAAAAGGGGTGTGGATTTGGGCAAGGGCTGTGAAAAGGATGGGGGTTGCTATGGCTCCTCCTAGCTGTGATTTTGCTACAAATCTCCCTAAACTTCCCTAAAACTTCCTACACTCTCCCTGGATCAAAATGCAGCTTTGATACCAAATGTTATTGAACGAATAGGGCGGAGCCTGACGATTTTATTGATATGCAAAATGAAGATTACAAAACAATGGAGAGAGCTGCAATGTATATAGGCGTTGTACAACTTCTATTCAGTTCATGAAAATGGATCGAATCATCTAAACTAAGCAATATGCAGAAATGACATATTGCCCCTAACTGTTGCTAGAAACTACTGCCGGGAGATATTTGGATACACACTTCACAAAATCTTCCCACAAACATCAGGATAGAAACCTATCACTTAGTTAACTAACAACTAATGACAACTATCACCTATTGACTTAAGTTAAAGTAAAAAATTAATTACTTTAACTTATTACATTTATTCAAATATATACTAATGATGAATTAAGCTATGTTTTATTTCTAACAAGACACTCCGAGAGTTAAGGAAATATGGCTTGGTTCAATGGCGGGGGTGATATAGTTGTAAGATTTCCACCAGGTTATTGTTCCAGGAATGAGGCTGGCTGCAGGTCCCGACTTTGGTGGAATAGATCCCCATCAGGCCTGACATTCAAGCTGAAGGAAAGCTTGCGTTTGAGAATTGACTCTCATTGTCCAAAATAACTTGGAGGGTATCCTCCTCCTCGAAGGCAAATATGTTCATATCTGAATCTTCTAGGAAGTGGGTAATGGGTTTACCGAGCACCTCAAAACTCAGTCAAAGCAAAACGGGATGAATCTGTAATGACCATTGACATATGTAATTGATTTAATGAGAAACGGGCAAGTGGATTGCAGCATTGGCATTGAGGGCCAGCAATGGACCCACCTTTGGTTTTTGTCTATTTGTAAATATTTGGGGTATGTTTCATTCAAATCGAAAGAGATGTGTACCTGTACTACCATTGTAATTCACAGAAACTGTAGTCTCCTTCATGGGGAAAAAGGGATCTTTATCATGACCAATACGTTGCTTTCCTGAAAACTACAAAAATAAAAAAATTGGTAGTTAAAATTTTGAAAATGCCTTCTTTTTATGTAAGTGACACGGAGGTTTCAATATATCCTCTTACTCAACCATGACGCCATCATATATGTGAATGATTGCATATCTGAATTGGAGATGGGAAGACCCAAAGAAATAGTGTTCTAATTTTTACCATCAAGATTTTGTTGTATTATTTTTGGGTCAAGACATCTCTTTCTCCCATGGACATACACACACGTGTGTTCTCCCTCTCACATGTTTGTGTGATTGTCTGTCATATACTCTTATCTTGTCGTATAGAGATGCCCTTGATGTTAAGAGAAAACAAAGCCATCATTCTCTATAGTCAAATCCACTTTAGATGTTTAATTTAAAAGTTTTCGCAATGTTCTTGATTCTTTATATGTTCTGACTGAGAATTCTGCAAACAGGCTATCTCTGGGTGAGACAATTGATGATGTTAAAGGAGCATTTGATATGTAATGAAAGAGCTCAACTCTCAGGAAATGGTAACAGCTGAAAAATGTCATTCGAATTTTCTACCTAGTGTTTTTGTATGTTATATTGCCAAAATGATATTTTTGAGATAGCTTTACCATTTGTTCTAATTATTATATTTCAACCCAAAAGTTGCTTTCTGAACCCTAAATATGAGATTGGCGGTAATGGGCAATAGCTGTTTGTAATGCAGAAGACAAGTACATGGGCATTAAGTTGCTGTTTTACTTCCAATGTGATCATACACAGTGATTTCTAATTAATTTGCCTGCATGCAGTCAATCAGTCTTGTATTTTATTCTGATTTTTGACTGGAGGGTTGTGTTTGCGAGTTCTTCCAAGTCAGTTATTTAAATTGTGTCCTTTTACCATGTGTACAACAATGAACCAAGCTCTTTTCTTACGGCATCTCTCATTTGTGCTGTTTTTTATCCTTCTTAGATGTAAAGTAGTTAATTAGAGAAAAATATAAGGATGCTCTAGAAACTCTTTTCCTCTTTGCCTAAAGTGCACATGCTCCAGCTATCAGTAATTTTGAAGATTTAAAATTACTGATCATAAAAAATATACACAGTTATTTCCAAAAATAATTGTTTTCCCATTCAGTAATTTGTTTTAATAATGTCTGATGGCAGGGAATTTTAGAATGTTGACATGCATGGCTTCTTTGAGGTTTTCATGTTCTTTCCATGTGAAATGTTTTCTCATGAAAATCAAGATTCAATGGAGGGAATGACTGAATTTAAGCTTAACTGTAGTGACCATGGCAGCCGTAGGAGATTATCCATGGCTCTTTTAAGAGGCATTCAAAGTTGTTCTACTTGGACATTACAGTGATTTTTTGTCCCTTTCATGTGTCTTATGTCCGCTATTTCTGCTCAGTTTATTTGTTTTTTCCTTCATTTTCCTTCATGGTGACAGGAAACGTAAATGCGTCCTCCACGGAACTGGTTTGGCGAATATTTTTTAGGTTGTGGTTTTGCAACTTTCTATTTTCTTCTTAGCATGTTTGATGAACAATTTCTTCCTAGGGCTTTTTCCATCTGAGGAAGTGTTGCACACTTGATTGAATAGAATTGGGAGCTTCCTGACATGTCTTTCTTATTTTTTTTTGGGTATTCATTTTACCATTTTCATTCGAAGAAGAAAAGGAGAAGTTATTTTGAGTTGGTTCTTTGTGTACACCCCTTTCTGAAGTATTTGTGGTTTAGCAGCATGTGCACGATAGTTGTGCTGAGTTTGCTATGAATGCCAACCGTGCATGTGGGAGGGAGTTGATTTATTTCTTTATGATATGTGAAGATTCGTGGGGGTGAATTGTGCTTTTAGACCAAAATCAAGTGCAATGCAATGCAAAATCGAAGCATTACGTGACCTAAAATGCAATTGGATGACTGGTCTGCTTCAGTGCAATTGAGGAAGTAGCAAGAGAAAGATATATCTTTAGATTGAGAATTCACCTTGGGTATGGGGAAGGATCACCCAACCTGCTATGATTTGGATGGTTACTCGATTCAAATTTGGCCCTCGGTTAGATTCTACCATGTTTCTCTTGAATACTGACCCTCAAACTCCGATGTGAAACAACGTGAGGTTAAAAAGTGCCACCTCGGTGTGGGGGCAAGTCAAGACATGAACATGCCACTCTTTCTTATTAGAGTGGGGTTTAGATTGCTAATACTGATCCTTTCAACCAATTGAAGTGCAAAGAAAACATAAGAATTGTTATACCTGTTGTGCGCTTTTTTGATGTGGCCCACAGCATACTTGTTACCACGTGCTTGCAAAAAAGCAAAAAATCAAAGGGTCATGTGAATTTGCAAGCATTAGTGGTTAAGATATCATTTAACTATATAGGCCTTCTAAAGTATAAAAGAAACGTATGCAATGATTTTCATAAATTGTGATTCTAATTGAAAAAGATAACCATCTCTATATTCAATCATGTTATTGGTATGTGAATGTGCCCAGCAAAAATGGTGACTAAGATGTGGCATGGCTTAGAAGTGCCTAGGTGTGCGTGTATGTGCTCAACCTATCCTACCTGTAGCTAGTGACACGTGACACTCTTTAATCTTTATGATGTAAAGATTTCAATATGATTTAACGACTTATAAGACTAGTTGAATGCAAAAAGATGCGCGTAATCAACTAAGCTAATGACTAGTTAGAAGAAATGAGCTTAATTCAACACATTAATAAGTTCAAGCACATAAATAAGTCTAATGTGAGGCTTTGAAAACAACTGGTGAAGCAGAACTTGACACACATTAGTTCACATGATTTAGGAGTAAAGTTGACAATCTAATCCACTTGTTTAAATATTAAGCATTCTTCTAAAGGTAAACTATGTTAAATTAAAAACAACACAATGTAAACACATAATTTTCAATAAATTGGAAAACAAATTTAAATATGGAACTTGGATTGATAATCTTGATACATGTAAAGTGTGGGTGAGATGAAGATGACAATGCATACTCACTGGGAAAAGGATCATTATCCTTTTAAATTTTAGTTTGGGTTGAATGGTGTCTTTACAACCAATATACTATACTATCCCTTAACATAGTATCTAAGAAATCGATTGAAGAGGAGGAGAAATGGATATAAAGAGATATAAAAAGGGAGAATAAGGGATGAAGAAGATCCCTATGAAACTTTGAGATCCAATTGCCCTATGAGTAAGCCAACATCACTCACAGTCTATAGAAAATATAGAACTAAAGGCAAATCATAAGAACAAGAATTCACAAGAAGAGAGGAGATATGCAAGCAATTACAAAATCACAAGAGGGTTGGGAGATTTAGGATCATTGTTTACACGTAAACACTTGTATTTATAGGATTAGATAGTGGCTCAAAATAGTTAAAACTTAGAACCAACACAAATAGTTGAAAATTGAATATAGAATCATAACAACAAAAGCACCAATTGCACGGGTCAAAGCACTACTTGGAAGCTAAAGTCCAAGAGGTGTTTTGCCTTGACAATGTGTGCATGGCTTGGTTTGCAAAGGTCCAATTGGTTGTTGGTGGTTTGCCCAAAATGACACCTGCATTTGGCAATTTAGGACTAAAGTGCAAGTTGTCAATTAGCACTTTGGGTCTAAGGTGCCACTTACATAGGTCAAAGTGCCCCTTGCAAGCTAAAGCACTAATTACACTTTGCCTTGGTAATGCACATATGGCCTAGTTTACAAAATTCTAATTGGATATGGTTCGTCATAGTGTCGAATTCGATGTGCCACTTTAGGGCCAAAGTGCTACTTGCAAGTGGTGCTTTTGGCCCAAAGTTCAAGATGTCTCTAGTAGCTCAAAACTAAGGGAAAGAGGTCTTGAGAAAGGTTTTTGGGAGTGCGAGAAAGAGGCCAAGAGTGTAAAAGCAAAGTTATTGGAGTCAGGGATGAATGTTTAGGACCCAGTTGTATGTTGAATGGTCTTTCTGGCTAGATGTGTTTTTGGGTTTAATTTGTTCGAAATTATAAGGGCAACACAACCCCTTGACAAACCTAAAACCATCAAAATAACAAATGCAATAACGTAGTTGTGATAATTTAGATGGACTCAAGACCAATAGAGAATGTGAAGAGCATGCAAAAAAATATAATATGGGTAGAAATCAAGTAAAAATGGGAAGAATAAGACCCAAAATAATGAAAAGAACAAAAAAGATGAAAAAATCAACAATCGAGAAAAGGGGGATAAAAATTATCGGGGTTCAATGATAAAAAATCTGTAAAATGATGACATCTAAGAGTATGGAAGATTCCAAGGGAAATTGATGTGTCGAAAATAGAAAACAACAAGAGAAGAAAAACAACAAAAAGTGACAAGAAAATTTAAGAAATGAAAATTGCAAAAGAGGAGATTCATAAGGGAGATGCGATTGGGTATTGATAGAGAATGTTATTGTTGTTCTATTGAATAAGAAAAGAGGATTGGTTCATCATCAATCTTTTTATTGATGACGACATATGTCATTTGAAATGGGTTATTTCAAGATGCATAGAATTCTTGGTTCTTTAATTGTTTGGTCATGTTCATGAATATTTTTTTGGCTAGAAAATTCAGACAAAAAATTCTTTACAAAAAAATACTAATAAAGTTGTCAATTTAGATTCATATATTTGTGATTCCATTGGGATTTTAGAATGGGGAGACATTTTGAGTTATTTGGAATCATCTTGGTTTGTATGGGATATTCCATTAAGCTCGTTTGACATTGTCGTAAAATTGCTCACTTAAAGCACACATGCACATGCGTTTGCTCCAACCCATGTATGCATGCACGCGCATAGACCCACACACTTACTAACGCAAACACGTACACACATGTGCACACACCCACACATGTGAGTCTTGTGAGAATACATCATCTACGACAGATACTTAAGTGCAAAGAATGGAAAAGAACCATGCATTCATTCTGAGAACCTAGGAAGAGTTATCATATCAATGCATCCATAACAGAGAAATAACAAACAACATATAGAACTGATTCATAACACGAAGGAAATGCATTAGGCTTAAGCTCATGAACATATACATAGATACAGATCCATATATTACATATATTTTAGAACAAAACCTTCCATTCATATTAATGAGTTCAGTAACCACATTACATTCCCTTAGGGCCATAACAGACCAACATAATAATGCAGAGCAAGGTCATGCATCAGAAACTATACTACGTCCTTTACATTACAAGGATAAACACAGACCCATCCCTCTGAGTATGCCATCACTCCTATATTTTCACTAATCCCAACCCATAGAATCCTCCATGATATTTATGCAAAGCTTCGCCTCTTTCCCACCACCTCTTCTCTCTCAGGATGATCCCCTTTCTACTATCCACACACCTCTATATATAGATTTTTTCCTTCACTGCCATGCCTTCTGAGGTAACAGATCGGTTGCCAAGTGTCTAAGTGGTCCTCTAATGGAGCATGCCTCCTTTGATATGAGATCTCCACTATGTGTAATGATGTTCTTCTGGAACCTTCCATTGCATGCATGGAATATTCCCTTTTTGATCCTACAACCACCAGGCTGGCACCTTATCCATTCCACATGCTAGACGGGTCACGATTTTCTCATGTGCTTCTTGGAACACCAAATATGGCTGAGTCCCAAAACCTATCTTGCCTTACGCGTGCTGTGTTCTACAAAACCATGCTAGAACCCTTCCCTGCACCTTCAACCCCACCCTTCTTCAAATAGGTCCCACATGCCCATGCACCTTCTTGTACTTAGCCAATATTCTGGGGCCCAACATCACCCCACACTACGCCTATTCTCTATCCTCAGAAACACTCTTCAATAAAATAAAGAATGGCAGGCTCTTAAAATGGTTGGAAAGAAAGAATAAAGGAATGAAGAATTGGGAGAAAGAATGAAATAATGGGGAACTTGTTTATTGTTGGAGGAGGAGAGGGAAATCCTTCCCTATTTCTTCCTCTAGCTTCTCCCAAGCATCGACCTCATTCTGTGCTTGCTGACAGAGGTCACCCACCAGGGTGCTCACTTCCTCAAAACTCAGCTCCTCCCCCTTGGTACTCATCATCTCAACAATTCTCTCTACTTGCTTTCTCAAATCATCAAGCGCATCCATCCCATGGGTTATCTGGGGGTATAGTTCCTTCAGCCTGCTTTTGATCAAGCCTCACTAGGTTCCAAATACTTTTGATTTCTTCTCCACCTCGGCTAGGATCTTATCTCTTTCCACTCTATTCCTCTTATTTTTCTCTTGGAACTCCTTGAGTTCCATTTCATGGGTGGCAACCAAGATGATTACCACTCTATCCCTGTCAGCGCAGTTATCATAAGCAGCTTCAGTGACTTGCGCAATGGCCTTCACCTCTGTAAGAATTTTAGTGTATCGAGCCACAATCTCGACAACCTTCATCTTTTCCTCTTTCTCTTGGCACGCCTGCACCTCTTCTGTAGACTCTAAAGTGAGTGGTCACCTCTCCATCATGAGAATGCAAGTCAAATCCTCTAGAAATTGCAAGGCTGATTCATACTTTTTCTCGGGGTGGCGCTAAGTCAGGGTGCTTTAGGAAAATGGCATCCGTAATCATCTCCACCTTCTTGGAGACTTTGCACACCTTTTCTTTTTCTTCTTTCAGCTCATGCCTCAACTGAGCACTGATCATATCCTCTTGCTTTAGGTCCTTTCTCTTTTCCATGAGCTCCTTCTTTTTCTTCTCCAATTCCTCCTCCAAGAATCTCACTCTATCATTTCTCCTAAACAGTCTGGCCTCAACTTCGACTGAAACCTTATTGAGAATGTTACAGACCTGTTCATCTGATAGCTACTGAGCATTCACCAAGGGATTTACTCCTTTTGTTTTTGGTACCTTCATTAGCACTCTCTGGCTTACTTCAAACTCAGGTTCATCTATGTGAGAATCGAATGTCCAAGATAGAATCTTCTTGGTTCGAGGATATGTACCTTCTTCATCAAATGATGATATAGCCAAGATTTTATCTGTTTGTATGATGCTTTGGAAGTGCACACATAACACCTTTCTAGTATCATTAATGTATCTCACTCCCTACTCTTGTGTGACCACTATGCCTTTCCCACCTATTCACGTAACTTTTGGGAAGCTTACTGCCAAATTGGGATTCCCACCCATGCTGCCATACTCCTTCCCAATGCTTTCTTCTTCCATCTCCTTCAAAATTTCATCTGTGCTCCACTCCAACTCCTATTCCACCAACTCCTTCATGATGCCTGCCACTTCTCTCTCCATGGATTTCTCCACTTTCTCCTTGGTGAGGCTTGGGGTTCCTTGGTTTTTAGTGCTTACTTCTTCACTCACCCCCTTGCCTTGATCCTCTGCTTCTTCCTCATCATTCTTCTCCTCATCTTCCTTGTTATACTTCTCTTCACCTTCCTCCTCCTCTGAGTCATGTATATCATACATGGATGGTCTTCACCTCCTTCAAGCTCATCATCATCCTTATCACCAATGTAGGCATCTAGGCTTTTGTCTCCTCTGAGTCTGCCTCTTCTGTCACCTTCTGCTTCTTCCTTACTGGGGATTCTAGTACAAGAGATTCTTCCTTTTCTTTTTCTTCACTAGGCAACGTCTTCCTTGGTGACTCCTCATGTGTGAGGGGCTCTTCCTTCTCTGGTTCTTCTTCTTCTTGGGTCTTTTCCTTGACAGGGGAGTTCTTCCTGCACGCATAAGTGCTAGGCTTAGCACTTTCTTCTGGCATGCCCATAGATTGTGTTGTCTACACACTTGGTGCCTTATTCTCCTACCCCTCTTCTCTTTCTCTCTTCTTTGGTGTGGCCTTCTTTCTCCCTATGGGGTCTTCTAGAATGGAGACATCACTCTCTAGATAGGTTCCTTTCTCAAACTTAGGCCTTATGCGTAGATACACCCTTGTTGCGGTCCTTCTGGTGATCGACAGTGTCATGGGATTCAGTATTTTCACTTCATGGGAGACATACTTCTCCATGTATATGCATGAAATTTTTAGGGTACATGAGCTTTCAACATAGCTCATTGGTGGTCTTGGTCCACCTCACTAAGGTTGAACCTTAGTCTTTTGGCTTCTTTGAACCGGTTGACTCCAACTTGGAAGTATTGCACAATGAAGGAGAAGGGTAGCTTGCACCATGGACCCTTAGTCCCATCTATTAATGTAAATCTGCCAATGCAGAAATGTTGGTATACTGCAAACTCTACTTCTCCATCCACGAGTGTGAACAACTACTCTGGGATCCTCCACTCTACCCTGAATGCATCACGCATTCATTTGTACCACTTCTCCAGGCATGCCTTGTGAGTGGCCATCATGGTTTCACAAGTGTACTTTTCAAACCTTTTTACGGGTGAGGGATCCTCTTCTGGATACTCCCAAATGAATTTTTCTGGCCCATCGGGCACTCCAATCTCTAAGAAGATGATGGTGAGGAGGATGTTTCTGAATAATATCTTCTCTCCTTCCTGCGCGCTGCTTATGATTTCATCTGCAATGAAAGTAGATAAGTTATAGATGGTTCCCTCTGATATCTTCTGGCATACATTTAGCCATGCCTTGTTCACTTGCGTCCATCATTCTTGATCATTAAGCTTGGTCACCAAGCACGTGGGCATCCTCATAACAGGGTCTGGGATTTCTGTGATGTCAAAGTATCGTGAACCCTTTTTATATTCATAACTTGCTACTATTTCCTGTATAGCCTCCTTGTCGCTCAGATCGTCATTTATGGATTCCCTTTCACAATTCAGGCTAGTGAACTTGGATATCAACTATGGTGTTATGTGCATCTTGTGCCCTACAAAATAGAAGTGATCCTCATGTACATGTGACATCAACCACTGATATAGTCGCTTAGGCTTACCAAAGTAAGGAAACTCATACAGTTGCAATAACCCTGCTTTCTCCAATTTGACTTTCACCTCGTCATTGTATATAGGCATCCCATCTGGTGTCCTTTTATTAGTTGGATGGACCAACTCTAACACTATTTCCTTCTCAGTTGTGCTTGTGTGATGGTTATAATCACTCACGGCCATTTGTCTTAAGTGTGACACCCACTCCTTTCCTAGCAATACTCCATCTGGGTATTACATTTCTACGTACCATTCCTCATTGGAGCTTGCGATGAGTAGTGGTTTGTTTTCCTTTTCCCTTTCCCTTTTGTTTCTTTGGTGAAACGGTCGCCTTCTTAGGTGCCATGCTTTTTGTTGGGATAAACTAAGAACTCCTTACTCTTCTCTGCTACTCTGCTTAACTCCAAACTCAACTCTAAAGCTCAACTCCTGGAATAAATCCTTCTATCTCTGTGCCCTAGCTACCAAACCCTAACTAGGAAAACCTTCCACAAGACAATGCACTTCAAACTAATTTTCCCCATGCCCGTGTACTCCTTCCTCCTGGTTTGTAGATCCACTCTAGTCACATGCTTAGATTTATAGGATTCTTCTTCCTTCACAAACTCTCTCTGGATGCCCTAGTTTGCAAGAGCTTAACTTTGTAATATCAAGGTAGAATAATGACTTTCCCGACTTCATATTTATAGTTTTTTCTCCTTCTCTAGCAATAAATGCTATACCACCTACCAACGTACTTAACATTAAATGTGGCTTTTTCCACTAGGCTGACCTTAAGCACCCTTACCCACACACCCAATCCTACGTGAAAAACCTTCTACAACCTTCTGGCATGCAAAAATCCAATCTGACTGAAGACTCTTACGTGTGCATCTACAGCACCGAAGGCACTTCTTCTGTCCTTTACCTAAATATTTCCTTCACCTACCTCATGTTGTTCCTGCGCTCTTCATCCTTTGTACGTGGTCTTTGTTACAACCTTCTTGACACCATAATTCATTATCCACCATTTCCCCACATGCTTTCTCAATCTTACGCGCTTCCTTCTACTAGGCCACTCAACTTTTACTACTGGCTTATACTTTGCTTTGCATTACTCCACCCCACACTAAAATAGATGTGTGGTCCTTTGCACATACACAAACTTAGAAAATAATGTGGTTACCGTGACGCACAAGGCACAAAACAAAACAAAAAGAAAGGAACAAGCAACGAGAAAGGGAAACACAAGAAAAGAAAAAACAATAAAGGGAAATTCTAAGCTAACTAGAAATACTACCTTATTTACAAACACCAAGAAGACTTATTTATAGTAGGGCTTTAGCCTACTCCCATTGAAATGACTTGGTAATCTTGTCCCATCTAGTGCTTGTAACTGGAAAGCACCTGAATCAAGAATGTACGAGATGATGTAGGGTCCCAACCAATGGACTTTCAACTTCCCAGGATGACACAGATACTTGGAATCATACAACAACACCATCTTCCCAACCTTAAACTATTTGTTCTTGATATGACGATCATGCCATGCCTTTTGTCTTGCTTTTTCTGTCTTTTGACTCCATCTAGCAAGTGATCACCTCTCATCTAACTGCATCAACTTATCAATCCTCTCTTCCAGTGCTTTTTCATCATCCAATCCTCCTGCGCATGCACTATACACAGTGATGGTAACATGAATTCAACTGGAAAAACAGCCTCCGTGCCAAACACCAATTGAAACGGTGTGGCCTTGTTCAACCTCTTGTAGGTTGTCCTGTATGCCCATAGAACGACTGATACTTTGTCATCCCAATCTTGTCTTCCAATGTCACAGATCTTAGTCAACGTGTGACTTAGTATTTTGTTAAATGCCTCAGCAGTTCCATTCACTTGAGGGTGATAAGGGGTAGTCTTGTGATGGGCCACCATAAATTCTGCTAACAGAATCCTGACCATTTCATTAAGAAAATGTGTACCCCTATCACTAGTTAAGCTTAAAGGACAACCATACATGTTGATTATGTTCTCCCATAAAAATCTAGCAGTTGTCGTTGCGGTGCAATCCTTTGTAGGTGCTGCCTCTGCCCATCGTGTCAAGTAATCAGTGCAAGTAATGATATACCGTGAACTAGTCCTTTGTGCAGTTGGCGAAATTGGCCCTACAAAGTTGATTGCCCATTTTTCAAATGGTTCAGTGTTGACTATTGGTCGCAAGGGCATTTCATCCCTCTTCCTAGGTTTTCCAAGGTGCTGGCAATGGTCACAAGCCTTGCAAAACTCAATACAATCTTGGTAGATGGTTTCCCACCAAATCCCTGCAAGTAGAATCTTCCACATGGTAGCATTTCCTGCATAGTGTCCTCCTGCAATCCCACCATGTGCTTCCTCCATAATTGCCACACGTGCTCATGTTCTAATACGCATCATTGCAGAACCTCATCATGTCCTAACTTATATAGATCTCCACTAATCAACATGTAGGGTGTGACACGTATTGCTAACTGCTTTCTCTCTAGAGCCTTCATCCCTTCTGGCGCCACACCTATTTTCAAGAACATTGCGATATCTTCCAAATCTGAGGGCACGCGCCATAACCTAAACAGTTGCATGTCCGACATGGTATCCTCAATGCTTTGCGCATCCTCCCCTGAGTTAATCCTTAATAAGTGGTCAGGTCATGAGTTGCTCTTTCCTGGTTTCACAACCACTGTGAACTCAAACTCTTGGAATAATAGGACCCAACGACATATGCGCCCTTGCAAAATGGGCTTGTTGACTAAGTAATTCAATGCCATGTGGTCTGTGTAGAATATAAATGGTGTTGCCAACAGATACTGCCTAAACTTATGTAGCACGTAGATCATTGACAATGCCTCACACTCAGTAGTTGTGTAATTTTTCTCTGTTGGTGTCAACTTTCTACTGGAAAAACACAAGGGATGATCAACAATCCCCTCACTGGGTTGTGCTAGTACTACTCCCATAGCTGTCCCTGAGGCATCAACATGCACATGGAAAGGCTTATCCCAAGAAGGAAAACGTAGTATGGGTGTCGTGACAAGCCTATCCTTCAAAGTGTCAAATGCCTTCTGATGCGCCTCTCCCCAATGAAAGGCACTCTTGTGTTTTAGCAATTCCTCCAAGGGCGCGGCGATCTTGGCATACCCCTTGATGAATTTCCTGTAGTACCCCGTATGCCCAAGGAATCCATGCATTGCGCTTTGACTAGTAGGCTCCCCTAATCCCACAATAACTGCAACTTTGGCGAGATCCACTAGTAAGCCTTCTTTGCATATAATATGTCCTAACAGGGTTCCAAATGGAGTAGCAAAGACACATTTCTTAATGTTGAGGGATATCCTTAATTTCGACATCTCTCAAACATCAACCTCAAATTGTCACAATGGTCTTTTACCAACCCATACATAGTCCAGTCATCCAGGTAAACTTGAAGAAATTTATGGATGAAGTCCTGAAATGCTTGTACCATGATGCACGAGAACACAATAGGCACATTCTTCAATCCAAAAGGCATAACTGTGTAGGAAAAACTTCCCCATTCAGTGGCAAAAGTTGTATTTCTCTGGTCTTCCTTTGCAATCCTGACTTGGTGATACCCCGAGAACCCATCCGTGAAAGAGTAGACTTTTGCCCTGGCTACTCCCTCCAAAATTTCTTCAGTAAAGGGGTTGGAAAAGGATCGATGACACATACTACATTCAGATCCCTGTAGTCCAAATAGATCCTTATCCTCCCATCCTTCTTGATACTGATGACCATTGGGCTTATCCATTCTGATTCTTCCACTGCCTCAATGATACCAGATGTTATCATCTTGTTTATTTCTTCCTTGACCCGTACGCATAGATTTGGATTCATATGATAAGGCCTCTTCTGAATTGGGCACGCACCTTCCTTCAACTTGATTTTCATCTCCCCCAAGGAATGGTGGATGGCTTTGAGTTCATGGTACTCGTGAGGGAATAAATCCTGGAACTCGTGTAACAGATCAATGATCTTTGAAACTTCGTTTTCGTACCAATAGTCCCCAATGATAGCTTCCTTAGGTTCTGTCTCTGTCCCAATGTTAACCTTATTTGTTTTCAAGGGCTCATGGTAGGTGCGTGCTCACTCATTAGTGCTATCTATGACTTCGCGCGTACCTTCAGAATGGTTAACATCCAAACTTTCCATCTCTTCACCATCTACTACATAGACCATTTTTCCTTTTTCTTTTTCCATGCATGCGTGCTCAAGTTGTACTTCCTCTGATTCTTCTTCATTGAGGTGTGTCTCCAAATAAGGCTCACCCAGTAATTCCAGTAGCCTATCTTCTGCCATAGCACTATCTCCCATTGTAAGGTGTTTGATTACTTGCAACGCCTTATCCACTGATGGCTTGGTACTCCTATACTCGAAAGCTTGAATGAGATCAGCCACCAACTCTTGCCAATTACCTGTTTGATGATGCATATCCGAATGAATATATCATGCGCGCGTACAACCTTGTAAGGTGGAATACAACTTATGCACCCATAACGAAGGAGGTAATGCTTCTGCGCTTCCCATCCAGGCCTTCTCACATGCTTGGATATGAAATGAGGTGGTCTCTTTACCATGGTAGTCTTGTATGACAGTGGGTGTGTTGCTCCTGGAGAACCTTATAGAAAATGTGATTCTTACCTTGCGCCATTCTAGGAGGCTCTCCCGATGTGTAGCCCACTAGCGCACTGCAGTTCCGAGCAGGTTGTAATTGAGCATTCCCCTTCTCTCCTCATTCTTTCACTGAGCGTCCATTTCCTGCAAGAAGACTTTAGGGTATGACCCTCTAGAGTAACTTGGCAGCTTCTTTCCTTCTTAGGCGCTTAACTTGAGCATGCCTTCATTACCCTTGTTACAGATCCTCTCAATTGTCACCCAATCAACTCATAAGTCCCATGTGCCCAATTGCCACATGCCATAGTAGTGGTATCACTCAAGGACTGAACATCTTCAAATTGGATAACTCCCCTCCCTGGCATGAATTATCTCAGGATCTCTAATAGAGCACACATATATCCTATCAAGGGCTTCTTCTCCCAGGGGTTCAGCATAAGGTGCTGATTTCCCATCAGTCAAGGGGATGATGATTCGTTCTTCCTTTCTCTCAAAACTAATATATCCCTTGTTAAACCACAGGTAATTATTTATAACCCTTGGTTAAACCATTAGGAAATTTGTCTACCTCGGTGAGTGCCAAGACTTCGAAAATTCTTCAGTGAACTTGGCCCCTTGAATGTGATAACCACATCCTGATAACACAATGGGCATTTAGGGTTTTCCCAAGCACATTTGCAGATGGTTGTAATGCGGGCCTTCCCATTTGATGCCATCTTCTAAGGTAAGAACATTGGCTCCCATGTCTGATTAGGATATTACTGCCAGAAGCCAGAAACAGTGTCAAGGACATAACATTTCACAACCTAGACAGGATGAATAATTCATGGCAAAAACGAAAGTTCCTTTCACCCATTCCACCAAGCACCTTTCCCAATAGTCAAGGCTCCTTGAAGGAAGAAATTCTTTTAACCTAAGTACAGACATCATAAAGACTTCATTGATTTCATCTTTATGTTATCCAATTGAGGTAACCATTATTTCTACTCCAACCCTTGACAACTCTTCTCCAAAAACTGTTCTCCTCCTTGTAAATTCAATCACAGTCCATCAGTCCTGAAATACCAAATCCTTCCCATTTCAGTAGCAGGTCATCATACTTTCCATGTTAGATCCTGGGAACTCCAGTGTCTTAACTTGGTTTGAAAGAGCCTCTGCTCGAGTTTTATCACCAAACAGTCTTTTACACTTCCAATTCTAATGAGCCACTATGCATCAACGTCTTTTGTACACTGCCTAATAACCAACATGCAAGGGCGGAAGCAACTCTTTCTAGCCTACTTACATAGACCGCTGCATTGTGGATCGGCCCATTTCATAACCAGGCTAGGGTGGATTCTACTTCGTCTAGCTTACTCATGGAAGAGATCTATGAAATCTCCTCATTTTTAAGTTGCTACTCTACATCCATGCTGTGCACCCTTCAAAGAGGACGGCGGATTTTCTTGTATTTAAAGCATAGTTATAACAGGTTCCCATGTTCAACTCTTCATGTGGAATAGACCATTCAGATCTGTAAAGAAGGTCAATGTGTTCAATGCCAATATTCCTTCAGATTAGCAGCAATATCGTGTCCTTGGAACTACTTTGAAGGCGAATGCATCTCACCATGGAAAATATGGACATTTTTCCTGAATTTGTCAATCAGCCCTTAAAATGGTCTAATGATGGATGCCTTTTCATGGAACCCTGTTCATATATGTACAATATGAAAGAAATTATTATTGCAGTAAGTGTTGTAGATAGGGTTCTATTGACATTAATGATTACAGGTATGTCCATATCAGCCTACCATTAAAACGACTTACAGGGAAATATCATTTCATCAATTCCTCAGTGAGAAACATAGGAATTGACCCCAAATTACCATGACAAACCTCTTTTCTGGCAAGCCTTACCTTTCAAAGTGATACTTGAGTCATCTGTGGGGGAACTTATAGAAGGATCCAAAAAAGGGGGATGGTCTTTCCAGTATGGAATTCTTCATCTTGGCATCACGTGGGTTTTAGATCAAGCTTATATCTTATTTTTCAACTAATCTTATTGAGTTGTTAATGTATGTGTATGTCATATGATAGTTTTGACAAGAATTTTTGATTCTATTCTGGGTTTCAGAATATGGCCTTTTATTACCAGTCATTTCATATCTTTTACTTGGGGATGGTCACTCACAAATTTAGTCTCAAAAACTAAGAGATCATTCTAGAAGATGCTAAAGCTTCATTCTTGTCAATGGTTTAATGAGAGCAGGTATTGAGCAAGATCCTTCAGTGCTGTAATGGAACGTAGGAGCAAGGTCTTCTCCCAGAGCATTCTGCAAGTAATTGGAGAGAAGGTTTATCATTACCTTGCTTCTTTTCATACTTATTGAATATCTAATTGTCTATATTAGACCAATAAAAGTGGGAAGAAAGAGCAGTTGCCCTTCCATGCCTTGACTGGTTCACTCCAAGGATTAGACATTGGATCTTCAAACAAAGGATGACTTGTTAGTGTTGAAATTATCTTGATCTCTCTTTCCATATTCTCTGACTAGTTCTCTTTTGGCTTTTCTAATAGCACTAGATAATCAGTCACGATTTCCCATATATTAAATTTTCAAGCAAATCTGTCATTTTCCTTATGAAATTAGAAATCTAATTGTCCCAGTGCCTTTGTAGAGTTCCAAAGTCGGAAGTTTATAACATGGGTGACAACTGGAAAGTTGTCTGGCTTAGTGAGCGCCAAGACTTTGAAGTCTCCAGTGAACTTGGCCCCTTGAATGGTGATAGATGCACACTCCTTTAGGACTCCAATGGGCATTGCCTTTGTCTTGTTTGCCATATATAACACATTCGAAGATGGTTGTAGTGCCATGCGGGTCTTCCCATTTGATGTCATGCATCCAAGGTAAGAAGATTGACCTCCGCTCCTATGTCGATGAGGATATTACTTAGAAGCCACCCATCAACTAACTGCATTCAATTTAATTTCCTTATCATAGTCAAGGCTGTGAGGAGGAAGGTTTCATGCAAAACCTGCCTTTCGCACTCTGCTCCGGTGCGTGGTACCTTCTCCCTCAGCCATTCTCCTAGCAAGGGAATAATATTATCTTGCCTTAACATCCTACATACTTCCTTGACCTCATTCAATTCCTCCTTCGAAATCTCGACATTCATCCTTTGCTCTAATTGTTTTGACTGCTCCTTTAGACATTAGATCTCCCCTTGCAAACTTCGAATCACATCCATAGTCTCTTGATACACCTCCTTTAGATGAGAAGGGTCTAGGATACTTTCCATGTACTGACTTAGCTCTCTTGAAACTAGTGTCCTTTGTCTTGGCATTTCCTTGGCGTGTGACCTCTGCTCACGTTGTCACCAATACAGGTTCTAGTCCTGACTCATGCACCACTCTTGGCATCCACTGTGAATTGGCCTTCTTGATACTTACCATCCCAACGCCTTTGTCTTTTCGGTGCTTCTTGGTTCATATGCTCATAAAGCTCTGGATAGTCTTTGTACTTATGTTTCTTCCCCACACCACGAGCATTGTAATATATCTGGACACTCACGTTTGTAATGCTCTGTAGATCCACAGTTATAACAGGTTCCTTGTGAATTCACTTCATCCTCCACTCACGGTTATTGCGACCATGAAATCCTCCGCGAAAACCTCTTCCATGCGCTCCTCCATCTACACGGCCTTCATAACAACGATCATCATCCTTGGAATTGCTTGCAAGACTAGTCTGGCGCACACCAAGATCAATAACATCATGGATATGATAAATCAATCTGCAATCCTTGGTATCATGGGTCGTAGAGGTAAAAATATTACAATAGCAAGAAACATTCTTGCGGATTACGCGCTGTAGTAGAGGGCACCTACTTGCATCATGATCCCCATGGCAAATTTCACAGTCTACCGCCATAGCGCGTACCGATTTCCGAGGGCAACTATCCTTTGCATGCCCATGTTCACACTTCAGAGTACTTTACACCAAAGCCCACTACAAACCTCATGTGCTGAGTTTGCATACAACTTCTCCAACTACATTGGCCATTGCAACAATTTGAGCCTTCATGAAAAGGATTAACACCAGTACAACGCTCCCTACAGCTTCAGCACGCATGGCACCTTCCAATGCCTTGCATGCGGGTTTGTGAAAGTCTTGTGTGACAGACACCCTTCTAAACGGTGTTATCAATCCTCCAACAAACCATTGAGCATGTTGGGAAGGATGAATGTCATAGGATAACTTTGACAAGAGAGTTTTGAACTGTGCATCATACTCTCACACACTTCCTGCCATTCCTTGCTGGATCTCTTTCAGGGCGCTGATGCTCTTATGCTCAAATTCAGGGATATGGAATTCTGCTAGGAAGGCATTGTTTAATGCAGTGTAGTCTATCACCGTTTGATGGGGGTCATACTTTCGGTACCAACTATGCGCGCGTCCTTGCAACGTTGTTGCAAACTGACTTGCCTTCCGCTTTGGGGTAGTGATCCCTTTCGCGTGCCATAGTAATTCACACTTGTGCACATGCTCTGTAACATCTTCAATACCCTTGTAGTCTAGTAAGTGCAATGACATCTCAAAAAATACTTGTGGGGGTGGCTGAGGCCCTTGTTCTCCTGATCCAGAACCTTTGTTCCCTCTGGTGTTTCCTCCTCCACCAGATCCACTAGATCCACCAAGTCCTGTTCCTCCTGACCCACCAGATCCTCCAGATCTGCTAGGTCCACCAGGTCCTCCAGCTCCTATACCACCAGATCCACCTCTTGCAGAGGGCAAATGGCCTGAAGTGGTAGCGCCTAGTGTTCTCAATGTCCCAATGAACTGCGCACTGATGGTTTGTGATATTGTCCCACCGCCAGTTGTGTGTCCTGCGTCACTCTCATATGCGATACCCAAACCTTGTGTACATGAACCTTGTCCAAAAACTCCTCCAAATACCGGAATGGTTTGCCCAACCATGGATGTTCCAAATGAGAAATTATATCTCCTGGGCGCAGATCGGTTACTTCCATCGATACCAACTGGGTTAACAATACTTCTCCCTTGATCTAGAAAACCAAGTGACAGGGGTTGGTCACCAGGTGGGTTTAGATGCATACTGACGACTCTCCTTTCTCCATGCGATGAACTCTCATCAGAAGCTAAAGGGGCTTCTCTCCCGCGCTTTCCAAGATGGGGTACCACAGACTGCTCAGGTTCCACGTCCTCTACGTGAACCTCAACTCCTTCCCGTAACTTCTTCCTCCATAGATCCATCACACTTGCAACCTCGCGTTGTCTAGTCATCTCCCTTTCATGAGCTTCGCTATACTTGAGTCATCTCTCCTCCCTTTCCTTCTCAGCCGCAATGTTCGCCATCTTCCTCCACCCTAGCTTCCTCTCCCAGCGCTCAAAGAAGCTTAACCGACCATGGGAAATGCCTCTAAACTTAGGGTAATGACCAAGATCTTCATAGCCAAAGGAATAACACAAAAAAATGATCCTCTGGGCTCCCTCAGAAACTTGAACTCAGCAACTTCTGGGCAAGAATACGTAGAAATGGCGTATTCTAGAGTATAACTGGTCAGCACTCCTTTCCACCAGTGATCAACAACACGCGTCCAAGTCAAATCTGCATCATGCAGCCTCTGATAATCATCTTGGGTCCATACGTGCGATCTATAGTACCAGCTTGATCTGGATGCATATGCTAAAAGCCATTCATATAGTTCTACTGGAAAACAACAGAAGAATGTCTCGTACAACTCATGGTACAGGTTCTCTTCTACCCATCTACGTGCATCAAACTCAGGTCCAGTGCTGAATCTTTGAGCAAACTCGTCCTCCATGCTCTTGAACCATGTTTCAACACTTTCCAAGGTCAGACCTTCCATCATCACGCATCACAGGGGAAAAGATGTATGCCATTTCTCACAACAACTTTGAAAAGAGGTCCTGACAACGGAACCAAGATGTAGTCATTTTTATACCCTTATAACCAACAGTCTAATCCCATGCACATGTGGCCTATCACCCAGCGGGCGCTGGGCACTCACCTGAGGCACGTGCAGGTGCCGAGCCTCTCCTTTATGTGATTCTTGTGAGAATACATCATCTATAACATATATTCAATATGGAAAGAATAGAAAAGAACCATGCATTCATTCTGAGAACCTAGGAACGAGTTATCATATCAATGTATCCATAACAGAGAAATAACAAACATCATATAGAACTAATTCATAACACAAAGGAAATGCATTAGGCTTATACTCATGAACACATATATGATTTAGAACAGAACCTTATATTCATATTAATTTAGTTCAATAACCACATTACATTCCCTTGAGGTCATAACAAACAAAATATAATAATGCAGAGCAAGGTCATACATTAGAAACTAACTATGTCCATTATAGATTACAAAGATAGAATATAGACCCATCCCTCTAGATATGCCATCACTCCTATATTTTCTCTAATCCCAACCCATAGAATCCTCCATGATATTTCTGCAAAGCTTCGCCTCTTTCTAGTGCTTATTCTCTCTGCTTCTCTTCTTGAGTATCTCTCTGGATCCCCTTTTCTACTATCCACGCACCTCTATATATAGCTTTTCTACCTTCATTGCTTTGCCTTCTAAGGTAACAGATTAGGTTGCCAAGTGTCCAAGTGGTCCTCCAATGGAGCATGCCTCCTCTAATCTGAGCTCTCCACTTAGTGCAATGATGTTCTTCTGGAACATTCCATTACATGTCATGGAATATTCCCTTTTTGATCTTACAGCTGCCAGGCTGGCACCTTATCCACTCCGCATGCTAGACGGGTCACACTTTTCTTGTGTGTTTTCTGGAATACCGAATATGGCTAAGTCCCAAAACCTGTCTCGCCTTGCGCGCGTGTCGTGTGTTCTGCAAAACCTTTCTAGAACCCTTCCCTGGGCGCCGTCAAACCGCGCACCCACATGCTTTCTTGTACTTAACCAATATTTGTGGGCCCACCATATTATAACTTCATTAAGATGATTTGTGAGTGCAACCACCCAAGACCTAACTAATCCTCTGCCTAAAAATGGAAGTCCATAAGCTTATTTCTAAATCATCTATCAAGTGAATGCATTACAATTACATGTTCTTAGCAAGAAGAATGTATGGAACCAACTAATTTTTCACAACTTGCATTTCTTATGTCCACAAACCGATAAATTGCTTTGATTAGATAGACATTATTATGCAAATCAATTCAATGATACGAACAAGAAAATATTAATAAATCATATATTCAACCTTCCATATAAATTAATAGATCATTATTTGTCTATGCTACTCAATATTATGGATAAAGAGAGTCCATATGTAGAACGTACGATCTGAAATAATTATTGGACCGAAATTTTGGCACGACCATATTCAATGAATATAAGATTCAAGTTGAACATGATTTTGAAAAACCATATACTTGTTGAAAATTACGTTGATAAAATTCTTGTCAAAAGTATGCATCTTACATTATGGAAATGTTTATTTGGAATCAAACAATTATTAGAAAACTAGATCCAAATATTTATGATTTAAAACCCTTGGTTAAATTTCTTTTTCAAATTTAGATTTAATATGTAGGCTAAGTTTATGAAGTAAAAAGAACAATTGATTTTATGAGATTTCCACAATTTAAAAAAGTGCTGATTTTATCTGGAATAACTGTGTAAGAGTTTCAAGAAGTCCAGCGTTTTGGGTCACAATTTTGGACCCATCATCAGGGACAAACAAAATCACATGAAATGATAAGATTGATGAAAACATTTTCTTTAATAAATATCAATTTGGAAGGAAATTAAAAATAGTCGGTTGGGGAAGGAAAACAAAAAAGGAAAAATAATGAACCAAGGAAATTGGATGAAATAGGGTGGGATTAAGAGTTTTTATTTTATATCATTTAAGAAACAAAATCAAGACACTCGCCAACAAAGGTTAAAAACTTATCGAAATAAAAGAGGATTATTAATAGTTACTCATGAAACAAACCAATTAATTGCAAAAAGGAGGGACAAGGAAAAACAATAAAGAGGTAATACATTATTAGTTGCGATTATCTTAATTAGGAAACACAATCTTGAACATGAAGAAGAATTGAAAACAAAAAAGGAATAACCTATTAGAACAAGAAATTATAATTTGTAACAAACTAAAATTATAAATGAAACAAAATTAAATAATAAATTAAAAGAAAGAAAAATACCTTAGCTATTTAGGGAGGTTTGTAATAACGGGCTTCCATGTTTTGCTTAAGAACCAACCTTTATCCCTGTTGATGTTATTCTCAAGGTGTATTATTTCAATGGCTTCGCCAAGATGCTTTTTTACAAAATTTTCTTCCGAGGTAATAACAACCGCCGAGTCCATACAATGGTGTGCTAAGTATTGAGAGAATGACCTGCCAATGCAGAATGTTCAATACGATCATATTTAATTTTGTCAGTTAGTCCATATTTTAGATTATTTATAGTAAATTGTAATGTTGGGTAATCGTACATCTAAATTAACGAGCTGGTTTGACTACGCAACCATGACTAGGGAAAATCCAACCCTTTAGAGTTTCCCAAACACTAACCCTAGCCTTATCCATTTGACTCTTAATGTCAGGTATTTAGAGCGATTTGTACCTTGGTGGATGGATACAAACAACCATCATCCTCACCAATCAAGACACAATTCTTTCGGTGGAACATTTTTTTGGAATACACTTATTATGTACAAAGAAGTGTTTATGAAAAACATACGAGTATGCAATAAGTATTGTTCACTTCCTATTAAGATTCCATTTATTTATGTTTTTTAAATTATACTTGTCCACAATTTTTACAAAATATTCTATATTTACATAAATAAAGATTGAGGCTCAAGCTTGTGTAGTCTATATTAAAGTTGTTGAGCCCCAATTTCACTAAGATTATTATACAAATTTTGTCCAAGTCCTAAGAAGACACCAAATTTGAAGTGCATGCACCATCTAGGGAAGTTGTGAAAGAATTGCGTGACCGTAATGTGAACCAAGACATTAAACCCGTGCTTGCAAAAAATAGGAAGGGTGGGACCAGGATTCTAACACACGGGGATTCAATAAAAGAGGAAACACATGCAAGAAAGTGGAACACACAACAAGAAAGGGATTGTTAGATAACTCTAGATATTTTTTGTTTGAAGTCCGTTCCTGACAAGGTGAAACTAGCGGTGCACATGCTAATGGGGCAAACAAAGTTAATTGACAAATTGAAGTCCCTAAAGCGATAAAGGCTTCCCTACATGACAAAAGAACAATATGTGGTGCCATGTGACATGTGCTCCACCTATTTTGTAAAAGTTAACTATGGTAAACTGAACTCAAGGTTTACTTTGTTAACGAAGGGAAAAGACCCTATTAATATACATACCCCCTTGAGGGATGAATGTAAGAGACATAAGATTAGAGATACAAATCAGAACATTGTATGAGAGATTTCACATGCATAAGTGATGTATGAGAGCTATGTTTCAAGAATGAAGAGCAAAGAGTTTGAGTCAATGTGTTATTCTTGTGCATGAGTATTTGGTTACTAATGTTGATTCTATTTATATAATCTAATGATTTTGTTTATTTGTCTCCTAAGTAAGAAGAGTCCAGTTATTGAAAACTTCATGACTAGGCCAAACGAGATGGGGACCGATATTCTCTCGCACCTCAAATGAGCGCACTAAGGTTCCACCTTAGTGTGATAGGTTGGCACGGGGTGGTGTTCTTACTCTCTGTGCGCCAAGATGGAATAGGATTGTGCATGCACGAATTTAAAAAGTGGTAAAGTAGATGCACAACATTTTGGTTTTGTTGTCGGGACCCATTGTCACGGTGTTGAGATGGTGAAGTGGGTGCAAGATCTTTCAACCTACACAGGAGAGCATTGAGCATTAACATGATACAATAGAAGAAAGTTTCACGCAAAGGCCTCCTAATATGAGGAATTGCTCTCCAAGGATTTGCGTAAAAAAAATCTATATGACTCTCTATGAGACCTTCAATGAACTCCCAACAAATCTATATGTTTGGTTAGTTGTGTAATTCATGAACAAAAGCTTGAATTTGGGAAAGAAGTATAATTGGACTCTCAAGCGCATGAATGGAAACTCGTGAAGTATGATACACGACTTGGATGTGCGCCATTGATTTATGGTGGAAAGGAATGACTTCACAACTACATCATAAAATACACAATGTCTACATTTTATTGTTTTGATGTAGTAGAAGTCAACTTCATCCATGATCCACGCGAGTCATATATGAAGTAGTTTCCCTTGGAAATAAAGAAGCTATGACTGACTTGGGAATTGAAACCTTCTATATGGCTGGCTAAACCTCCTACATGCATGAGCGGTGCACCAAGTTAGGGGAAGGGATAAAAAATTTGATTACGACATGGATCCATTAGATGAGTAGATATTGAGAAGGTTGTGCTATGAAGAAGCTCAGGCGATACAAGGCTATAGCTGAGAAGGGGCTACTTCGTGAGGGATGAATCAACCTCAGGAACTTGCCAGGAAAACCAAGAGGACAATAGTTATGATAGGAGGGAGATAGAAGCAATGATGAAGACCATAAGATGACATGTGCACCCTAACAACACCAACTCTAGAAGGATGACGATGCACAATATAATGTGGATGACATCCTTTCCTAACCTATCACATATGCTCGTGCACCTAAATCTCATGATATTGAAGACTAAGTGCTTTTATTAACTGACAATGAAGAGGAGTCAAATAAGGAGAAGGGAAAGAAGATGTTCGATAGTAGTTTCCCATTCATGTTACAACATATTTCACAGACAACAAAAAGGATATAGTTTGCACCAAACTCAATTACTCCAAAAATGTGTCGATTTGGAATGATGAGTAAATGGCCAAAAAACTCACGTAGTGGAAGCATGCAGGGAGGAGGAATTGGGAATGTTCGCGCCACTTCAACAAGTAGCAATAACTCAACCAAGTGGAACAATCGCGTGCACGATAACAACCAACACTGTGCACTGAGCGCGAGCGACAGAAGTAGTGGATAGTATCTTGAGCATCAATGTTAAACACAATATCAATGCAAAGAATATTTGCAGTTGTTGTGCAACAAAACGCTTGTGCTCAATATATTATTATGAGATGTCTTTTCATCTCCCAGAGTATCATGACAGTGTTGAAAAATGTTGCTAAACATGTGCACAAATGCAAGCTTATTTAGTGCAAGCCAAAGGGGGTCACTTTCCCTTGAGCGCAAAGCAAGCCAATTCACCACCACCCTAATAGATTGCGTGAACATACATGGTACAAGAGGTATGATCCTCAACAATAGGCCATTGTGGAGTATGACCAACTAAAATAAGCCTTCCAAAAGGAGTTTGATATTATAGAGCTTGAGCAACAAAGTATCTCCACACTCAAAGGAATCTAGACAAGAGTTGACCAAAAGCGTTCTACACATATGACACATGTGTTTCAAAACATTGATTTCTAAGTTTTCTTATGAGATCCATGCTACACAACATGCACAATGGTTTGTTAGAGGATTGCTCATGCCTTTCAGGCATGTGCCCTATCCCACAAAACCTTCACAGACTGTGAGAGAAGCACTATGAGGGTGCATTACAGCACAGAAGTAGTTGGAAGTATTGATATTGTTGTCAACCCTATTCATGGATGCTCATATAACATCTATGTTGATCCAATTAGACATATTGATTGCAAATAATGCTAGGGAGATGCACAATAAAATATAGTGCACAGACTGTGAAGTAGAAGGCCACATAAAGATAACTTGCCCTTTTCCCAATGTGAAAGCCATGCTAACGGCATGTGGAATTTGCGAAGGAAGCCATGATGTGAGGAATTGCCCCTTGCTTCAATGTACAGTCCAAACAAAAGTGTCGGTGTATTGTAAGATTTGCGACATGCACATGCACACTATACAAAATATTGTTGCGTGATAGACCAAATAAATGAGGCTCCATGTCCCTTGGAATAAGGCTAGACTATGGTGGGGAATATCCAAGAAGACCGTGACAGTGGAAACGTGCGTGGACAAGGTGGTCGTGAAAGAGGTGGACGTAGAGGAAAAACATTCCCACCGAGAACTTGTTACAAGTGTGGCTCACTATATCATTATCTATGCATGACTGCTCGACATTTCCATGTATGTACATATTGTTCAAAAGAGCATAAGAAAGACAATTTCCTTGACCTCTATGCGCACATGAAAGAAAAAATTGCAAGATAGACATGCGAGTATGATAAGGATTACGCGTATAACTTACTAGACGATTTCTCAAGAAAAGACTAGCATGCCAAAATCCAATCCATCATCTTAGATACATATCAATAGCTAGAGGATTTACAGCACGCGCACAAGCTTCCACATCTTCGCTCATAAGCTATAAGGCACGAAAGAATTCCATACAGGAACAAGGCTACCTTGATGTAGGGAAGTAGGAAAAATTTCTTGAAGAGAGCCAAGGACTTTGTCTAAGAAATCCAAGGTGAAATTGAATTCCTTAGGGAAGATGTGCGAGCCACGAATGAGTCGTGGGGGATCCTAGAATTTGAAGAAACAGAAAAGGACGAGTTTAGGGTGGTATGTAGACTCTTGTGCACTGAAGGAGTTATACCACTACTTGGTCAATGGTTGTTTTATCAGATCACGAATTTGGCCCTCAAAAAACAAATAGGTCACATGCAGAAGAGGAATATCAATGAGAATAAGGCCGAAGAATATGATTGGGCTGATCCTTAGTTGATGCATGCATAGATGGTTCTGGAACGTAAATGACATCTTGGTGGACACTGACACTGGAAGTTAACATATTAACAATTGATACATGGAACAAAATGGGTCGCCCAATGCTGCATCCCTCTACACACATGCCTTGTTTATGGCTAGCAATATGTGCATCATACTAATAGGTGTGTCAAAGAATGCCATCGTTAACTTATTATGGGAGTTAGGTTTTGACGGTGACTTTGTAAGTAACTATGGGTTGGATGGAAGTCGGTTAATTTCCCAGTCACTACTTGGTAGGCCTTGATTCTATGACAACAATAGTGCAACATGTGCACTTTAAGAAGCGTTACTATGTCAACTTTGAAAATGGACACCCAACTGCATGATCATACTTCATGGATGCCAACTAAGGGGTACTCCTATGTTGAAAATGTGGAAGAACACAAAGAGTTTGAAACATCTTTACAAAGATCACAAGTTGAAGGTTTGGGGAACCTCGACCCAAATAAAAAAGGGGAATTGCACATTGAAATGACAGCGTAATCTAGTATCAGATTCACTATAAGTGTGACATGTGACAATTCGGTTTATGGTTCCTATGCAGTTGATCGGGAGAGATTATGACACGTGATTCAATCATGCAAAAACGATAAATGATCAACGTGATCGACCAAAACCCAAGGGAAAGTATGTATCATGCGGCTAAGCAAAGAAAATACTACGCCTATGCTCCAATACAAGGCTGGAGGGGATTTCCAATATTGCATGTGAGGAATGGAAAATTACATACCAACTGAACATGCACACGTCAATTGTGTGGCCTACATAGTCAGAGGAACAACACAGTCGTGGGAAACTCATTGTCTGCTTCTAAAAACATGGGATCAAGTCTATGAGGCCATGCACATTAGATTTTAGAAAAGCAATCATATGGGCAAGTTACCCAATTACTGTGGAGTCACAAAACAGAAGAGCATCTAATGTAGTGTGAGGATGTTTGGAAAGAAGATGCTTAGTGAATCAAACCAAGTTTGTGGCCTCATGAATTCTATTCATACCCCATGCGTTTGGGGACACACTTGGTACATCGACAATGAAGCGTGCATGGAAAATTTGCTGTGGGATGTGTTGAAGATTAACTTTGCACACACATTTTCCTTTGCCTTAGCTACACCCAAATTGGAACATTTGTTTCAATGTATAAAGCACAACATTTTAGGGGATGATGTTGTGATGGAGGAGTGCATGCTAAAACTGCACATGGAGAAGGTATGGCATTGACCAAAAGCTTCGAGAAGTGCATTACGAATGACTCAAGTGAAGAAAATGAAGCTATGTGGCTGGAGCGTAATTGGAAAAGCAACGGAAAAACAAAGATGACTTGACAAATAGACGAGGAAACATGTGCTAACCATTTGAATATGGAGACCTATTATGGTTCAAGGGAGGTCGTAGACAATAAAGGTTTGGGAATAAAACGTCATCATGAGCAGTTAAAATCCATCGAAGTAAACATTGACACAAATGAGGCACCAAAGATTGCGACAATCGAAGACTGTTGGTTTGAAGTTGAGGTCATTAAAGTAACTGAACTTTTGCACAACTATGAAGATTTGTTTCCACATAGCTATTAAGAGATGAAAGGAGGGTATCCTTTGTCTGGGAAGATGCATATCAAGCTGATTGAGGGTGCAAAATCCATGCACAAAAGACCTTACCATATGAACCTCAATTTACGTGCTAAGGTAAAAGAAGAGATTGATAATATGTTGGTTGTTGGAGTTATTATACTAATGTAAGAATATGAATGGGTAAGTCGGATGGTGATAAGCATAAAAATATGGGTGTATCAAGATTTGTGTTGACTATTGCCAATTCAATGCACTGTGTGGTAGATCCTTTCCCCACACCCTTTACATAAGAAATTTTGGAAGGTGTGGCGGGGTGGGAGATATACACCTTTACTGATGGATTTTCAAGATGTCACCTGGTAAAAATTGCAAAGGAAGACCATGCAAAAACCACCTTCATGACATAATGGTGATCATTTGCATATACGATGATGCGCTTTGGGCTTAAAAACGTGTCGATCATGTTCTTGTGCATAGTAGTGGCCGCATTTGAGGACTTCATCCTCAAGTTCTTGTAAGTTTACTTGGATGATTGGACAACATATGGCCTTGTCAAAGATCACTACAAATGTTTACGCCTCTTGTTTGGGTGCTACAAAAAGTTGTAAATTTCCTTGAATATGAAGAAATGTGTTTTTGTAACCCATTTTAGAACTCTGTTAGGACATATCATATGCAAATATGGATTACTTGTAGACCCAACAAAGAGAATGATGACAGTGCAGTTGGAGTCACCACATATTCAAAGAGATGTATGTGAATTTCTTCGCCATTGTGGATATTACAGGAAATTTATCAAGGGGTATGCAACGATTGCCATGCCACTTGAGAAATTGCTACGAAAACAAGGAGAGTTCAAGTGGGGTGAAGAACAACAGAAGGCGTTTGATGAACTAAAGGAGAAACTTTAAAGCCTACCAATATTGCAATTTCTTGATTGGTCTACCGTTTTCCATGTGTATGTACACGCATCCGAAATATTAGTTGGGGTCATTATTGCACAACCAGGACATGACAACTTGGACCATCCAATTTTCTTTCCAAGTAGGAAACTTATGTGAGCAAGATAAAATTATACAATCATCTAGAGAGGGGATATCTATGGTCTATGCACTTAAAAAGTTTCAACAATATTTTTTGGTAACCCCTTTTGTCTTTTACACTGACCACATGACATTGAAGCATTTTTTCAATAAGGCAGTCTTGCATTAGTGCATATGCAGGTGGATGATATTGTTTCAAGAATTTCAATTCTTGATCATGGTGAAGTCGAGGAAAAACAATGTAGGTCCAGACCACCTCTTGCACATCACAATGGGCGAGGAAGCTAATACTATTGAAGATGTGATGTAGGATGCATAATTATTACAAAACAAAAGCACGCTAGATGAGTTGAATGATATTACACTCTCTCTCCCATATGGGCTCTTGCCATAGAATTGGAGTGCACAACAAAAGAAACAACTAGCAGTGAAATTAGTTCCGTGTCAAATAATAAGTGTAGAATTGTATAAAATGGGTAGAGATGAGGTGTTGCGGAGATGTGTAATGGAGTACTAGCAATATGAGCTTCTTAGAGACCTCAGAGACACACACAAAGGAATGATAGCTGGACATTACATTGAAGATGTGACCGCAAGAAAAAATTTAACAATAGGTCTTTGGTGGAAAAAAATATTTCATTATGCAAAGGAATACACACATGTATGTGACCGTTGACAACACATCGACAAACCAAAGAAGGGATGAAATGCCCATACACCCTATCATTACCCAAGAGACATTTAAAAAATAAGCAATTGACTCTGTTGGGCCCATTAATCTCATTGTGCAGAGAATGTGCATGTGATATATAATCACAACAATGGATTGCCTTACTCAATGAATTGAAGCCGCGCACACCAAATTTTGCATTACAACAACCACTGTAATATTCATTTGGGAAAATGTAATTAGCATGTATTGATGTCCACTAAGTATCACCAACGAAAGAGGAACATAATTCCTCAATGAAACAATGCACATTCTATTGCCATTGAGACCTTTAACACAATTCTGAGCAATACCTTGACAAAAATCTATGATGTTGGAAGGAGAGATTGGGACGACAAAGTTTAAACAATTCTATGGGCATATAGAACTACGTTCAAGAGATTGAACAAAGTCACCCCTTTTCAATTGGTGTTTGGCACAAAAGCAATGTTATTGATTGAATTCATGGTCCCCTCATTAAGAGTTGTGCACATTGCAAATTTAGATGATGAAGCATCTATCAGAGAGTGCCTCACTAAGATTTACAACTTAATGAACAAAGAGTATGTGCATAGTGGAGCCAAGGAGTGGAGAAAGCATACCAAAAAGCTTGTCATGACAAGCATATAAAAAACAAGACTTTCTTGAAGGACACAAAAGTGTTTCTCTATGATTCAAAGTTTGAGCACCGCCTTAGAAAGATAAATACACACTGGTTAGGACCATATAAAGTTAATGAGATTTTCCCATAAGGGCATGCAAATTACAAAATCTAAATAGAAAACTCTTGTTAGGTCACTTCAATAGGAGTAGGCTAAAACCTTACTACCAGTGAAGGTCCTGATTGTAAATGAATAAGGCGTATGCCATTATATAAGAATTTATTTCATTCTTAGGTCGATTTCTTTCATTCATTTTTCATAATAAGCATGCTTGTTTTGTGCATTTTCTGGATGTTGTACGCATTCTAAGATATTGCTCTCACATATTATAATACAACACAAGTCTCTATAAGTTTTGACAATCTTATATCAGTTACAAAGATGTATGCGTGGAGGATTGGGCGTGAAATTTAGTCTAGGGGAAAGAAGGATCTGCACGCCAAAGTTCTAAAAAGTAAAAAAATATTCACCGTATTGGTTCATATGTGGGTTTGACAATCATAAGTTGGAGTATCACTTAGTGTGGGCTATTTTGGAACATGATAGGTTTGGAACTTGAAAAACTTATTTTTTTTTGTAGAAGGGAAAGGAATGTGCTATGCGTGCAGGAAAAATGGTAGACGACGCATAGAAAAAATGTTAAGTTATTAGGTTGAAATTTGAGAAATTGTAAAAGAGATGATGGACAAAGGAATAATGCAAAGTGGAGCATGCAAAACAGAGGAAGTGAAGATGAGGTGTTTGTTGGAAAGCTATGGGGCAAGGAAGTGCACACAAGAGAGAAATGTTCAAGGAGTGCAATGAATGCGATGGAGCCTAGAAATGAAAGCTACCAATGCAGTTAGAGGCATGGGGAGAAGTTAAAACAAATCCATAAAATTCCTAGCCCACACACACACACATATTGATGGAGTCATCACCTAGTTAAGTAGGGTTTAAATTTCAAAAAAGGTATGAGAACTAAGAGTGGGTAGCAACTGATAACCACTTAGCAATAAATGCAGTAGGTGAAGAAGTGAGAGTTCACACATGTAAAGGTACTAAATGTGGCCTCTTATACCAATTTGAGAAGGGTGTCAATAGGATAAAGGAGTTCATCCTTAGTTACTTAAATTCCGTAGGAAAAACCATAACTCAAGCTACAAAACAAAATCAAGTTTTAAAGACAATGTAGAGCACATAGAACACACTTTTTCCACCATTATTGAAGAATTCAAACTTTATACTGCACAAAGAACCGAAGGATAGAGCAAGAAAAGTGTAGGTTGTAGGATTTTAGGGTTCTCACTTCAAATCTCGACTGCCATTAATGTGGGGGTGAAGTTCTTCCAATAGCAATGAATAGATTTTGGGCACTAACCACCCAGGGTAAATCAATATGGTTTTCAATCTAGATGAGTGGATAGAGACAGACGAGAGGAGGCATGAGAGTTTGGTGCCTTACAAGAATCAATTTCTTCCAACACGTCTAGTTCGAGTGATTCAGGTGACTCAATGTTGGGAGAAGAAGTGGAAATTATGATTGAGGAGATTGAGGAAGACAACCAAATTGGAAGTTAGCACATCCATACCAACAAGGAAGAAGCACGTGCAAACAATGACACCTAGTAGAAAGGTGAAGAACATGGCAAAAATTTCTACACCGATTACAAGGTTGAACCTAGAGATGGAGTATCTAGACTTCGTGATATGTGAAGAGGATTGGAATAATGTGGTGCATATGTGCAAAATAACATATTTTAATCATATTGTGTTAGGGCTTGAAGTTACTTTGTCACAAGACTATATGCGACAGATAGATAAACATACAATTGGAGGAATCATCTTTGATGATACCATGGAGCGAGCGCTTGAAAAAGTTGAAGTTTTGGAATTGTTTTAAGTACCCTAATTTGGAAATCCCATAGAACTATTACAATTTTTGTTGTCACACATGCATGAGGAATACTTTTACTTCGTAGGCTAGAGGATGAGAATAATTTCCACATGCATTAGTCAACTGGATTAATCTACATAGAGGACAACCTTGGGGTAGATTTGCATGATGATAAAGAGGTAAAAAATAGGAGACTTGTTGAAATATAAGAAGGGAGGGCGCACATTCCATATAGTGAACATTGCATATTTGGCGATAAAGGTTGTGACACGCCTTGTCAACTCAAAGCGGCCTGGTTCTGAAAGATGGGTGGAAATAAACAAGATTTATTTGCTCATTGCACACAAAATGGCAAATGAAATTCAGTACAATATTGTGTAATATATTGTCAAGAGCATAGAACAAGATGAAAATCTTGCGTATGATGTAGGAGGAAAATTCATATGGGGCACAATATTAATGTTGTTGGTCTTTAATGAGATTGACATGCTTGAAGGGGATGTGAAACCAACATAGAAATACCCTATGCCAAATAAATCACTGACATGTCACTACAAGGAGTACCTTGTCCCAACCAACCTCACCAAAACATTCAAATATAGGTTGGATAACTATCTAAGGTACTTGCGGAATGCCTTCAAGGTTGTGTGGCGAGTATCTAGGCTCCTTCTCGACTTGGTGAAGGGAGAAGAATACTTTGCTGTGATGCAACACTATTCTTTGGTGCACATCACCACAGAGAAATGGATTGTCGCCATGGACCAATCTTCCCTTTGCTTTCATTGCTGAGTACTTTGTGCGATCTATCAATTGGATCAAGGATGCAAATAAATTGCAATTATATGTAAAGTGCGTTGATGCTGACATGCATCTCCTTTGAACAAAATATGTATATCCTAATAAGATCATGTATGTGGAGATGCAAGAAATTGATCTTTGCAACATTGATTATCAACAACCAATTGTACTAAAAAACCAAACGTGCCAGTTGTTTTATTTTCTTAAACCAAATAAAAAAGGTAGAGAGGCCATCACAAGAAGAAGAAGAGGCCGACAAAGAAATGCACTTTCCAAAGAAGAAGAAAATCCTACATAAGAAGTCAAAGAGGACAAAACCGATGTACTTGTAAGGTTACCCAAGAATGCCCAAGGAGGTAGTGAAGAGGAGTAAGATCTAGATGATGTCCCTCTTATGAAAAAGAGGAGACTATTTAAATTAGGTGAACAAATGGGAAATTTTGTGTGCCCTAAGATCACAGTTGATCTTGAAGCAAATTTGATTAGAAAACGAGTGTTTTAATCCAACACTTTTAATTGTTTTCAAAGATTGTTAATTTTTAATCAACTTAAAAGGCTTTAATACTCAAAAAAATGATTAAAATATGATTTAGGACTTATTTTTGAAACTGAAATTAAGTATCCATCTTACTCAAAATTTCATTGTTTGATCAAAGCCCCAAATTATACTGTTTTTGATTCTAGTAAAATTTGAAGTTACCGAAACTTATCAAACTTGCTTCCCAAATTCTTTTTAAGCACTTAATTAATTGCAAATATCAACAAACTGAAAATAAAAATCAGAAACGACATAAATTTTTTTACGGGGTTCGGAATTCCTACGTCCCCGGGTTTGTTGTGAACCGATCCATTAATAATGTTATAATTGTAAATACATTTAACCTTTACAATAAAACAATAATGAATAAAAACCTGCAATAATGTGTTATCAGACCTTCAAAGGACTTTAATAGAGCTCAACATCTGTCATTTACCTTCCTGATCCACTTGTAGCTGTGTCCCCCTTTGGTTCTACGCCTTCATGTGAATTTAACAACAAAATAACTCTATCACAAAAGCTCCAAAATAGAAAAATGATCACACCATCGCGATCATCTCAAAATTATGAGCAACTTTCATATATAACTCGAGACCTGGATATGAGCAGAAGTGCTCCAAAAATGGTGTTTTCTCCAAGTGCCCCTCTTCTGCCCTCTCACAAACATGTCACAGTGCTTCTAAAAAATACAATGAGCTCCTTTTATAACTAGTCGAGCCCCTTGGGTGAGCTAGTTGGGTGCTGCGACTTATCACCAAGAGGTCAGGGGTTCAAATCCTGCCTCCATCTATACTGCCGACTATTTTGAATGGTGCTTCACATTTTGTGGAGATATCCATATCCCACATTTTCCAAGTGAACGGTTGATTGGGGGTTTAAATTGGGCTTGGCCACCCATATACCTCATGAATGAGGCCACATCGCACCATTTTGTTTCACCAAACAATAGCTGGCTGAGCTGTTGTTGACCCGCCCAATATAGGGCTTTGAATTGTTGAACGACCATGTAGAATGACATTGACATGTTTGTTTTATTTTCCCAATGCATTAGGCCAAGTTGTGAGGGAAGCCACATAGTGGCTGTTGCATTAAATTCGCCGCGCCATGTATTAGCTCCGAGCTGGTAGGTGATACGTCCATACAATGTGGAGTCGGTTGTTTCGTTGAACTGTTGGACTTCCAAATAGGCTTCAACTGAGATATAAGCCTGCCATATGGTCTACCAAGACAATATAAAATTCGGTGAACAAATAGGTAAAACCAAACATAGAGGAGATAAGCCCAAACATTGTAGAAATATAATGTGATCATCTCGGTGGGGAGTTGATCACCCCACTGAGCTAGTAAAATAGCTCGCCTGAGCACAATTCACCTTGCAATGCACAAATCAACTCTCTAGAGCAACATAGTCCCACATTGGGAGAGTTAGAAAAATATGTGGCATATTAAATCGTAAATATGATAATGGCAATATGAGAATAGGTGGCAAATGCACCCCTCCTACAAAAGAGTGCTGAACCTGGCTAAGGGCCCTTAACCAACAAATAGTGGGGCCCAACAATTTTTTTTTGTGTCGAAGACCGGAGGCTCGAAAACACAAAATTTAACCGTTTTCACCTTTTTACCAATTTGCCACGTGTTATTCGTAGTTGACCACTGCTGAACCATTTTCAAACCACATCTTTGACCCGCGATAACTTTTGCATCCGAACTCTGTTTTTGACGTTCTTGGCATCGTTGGAAAGCTATCGAATAATCCTCTAGATCACTCCTCCCAACTGGAATGCTTTTTGTCCATAAAAATCTGTGTATCAACCCATAAAACATGCTATCTCTTCTTAGAATTGTAAAAACACACACATAAATCCGAAGAAGCATTATGGGTTAATCAAATGCAAAACATTGATTAGCTAGTCACAAAAAATCAATTAGACAATAACACCCATTCAAGCTAGTGTCCAACTGATACTCTGTAACCCTGTCAATTCTGCAAACAACTGTGAATTGTCAAATCCCACTGTAATGCCATCACAAACAACTAATAAGATAATAACACACATTTAAACTAGTGTTTAATTTTCACTTTGTGATACAACCAATTACAAAATTACAATTCCATAAACACATATCAGCATACTAGACATCTAAACTACCCACAAAAAGGCTAGTGCCGATTGTCCATATGAAACTATAACAACACTGCAAATATTCACTATCCATAATACATTTAGACTATCAATGCCAAAAAATAGCTATAGTCAAAATTGAATCAACTTGAATATGCAAATTCTATCCATACACAATGAACTATAAAAGGATAGATCAAACTATAACTTTGCTTACCTAAAATGGTGAACTGTCATCTACTGCAAATGATCACTATTATCCAAAATAAGCCCCTTGCTCATTTTTGGCTAACTTCCTTTCATTCCTTCCTTCCTTGTGCCTCAGTTGAATTTTTTCACTTTTCAGGCACTCAAAATTTTCTGGGAATGGCTTCATCAGATAGAGAATTTTCTCACCTTTCCAGAAAGGTAAAGTTTTCCTTCTAACTCCTTGTATTTTCCAAGTTATGGCTCGGCAGAGTTTTTGAGGGAAATTTTCCCTAGAAAGGTCCGCAACCAATCAGAAAGTGCCACGTGGCGGTGGAATGGCGGGTCAGTGGAGGGGCGAAGTGATTTTTGGCTTTTCGCCAAAATAGTCAAAGGGCGCAAAGGAAAAATTTTGCCTGCAGGTCCGCGAAGGAAAAGAAATGGCTTGAGGCCCGCGCCAACCAATGAGGAAGTGCCACGTAGTGGCGGAGGTCGGGCTGGCGAGGGTAAGTTGAAAAATTTGCCAAAGGGCTCGGCGGAGGGCGGAAGGAGAATTTTTCGCCCGAAGGCCCACAGACCAATAGGAGGCCGCCACGTGTCCAGCCGGAGTCAGAGGTCGGAGGCGCGGAGTAAACTTTGGCTTTTTGCCAAAGTAGTCGGAGGGTGCAAAGGAAAATTTTTGCCCACGGGCCCGCGTAAGAAAGAAAATTGATTAAGGCCCACACTAAATCAAAGTATGCCACGCGTCGGCGGTGTTGGTGCAAATTCTGAGTTTGCACACTTTGCCCTAATTTTCTATATCCATTTTTGGTCAAAAATGATTTATTTGCTCGAGTGGGTGATCTACAACTTGTTTTTTCCAGTTGAATGCCTTCAAGATGCTCATGATGTGGTTATTTTGCCCTAAATTGAAACAAAATCCAAGTTTCCCCCCATTTGTGCCCTAATTTTTTCATTTATACGGGTTGTGTTGTTTTCTCCATTTGTCAAAATGTGCAAGAAACTCAGATTTGTTCGAATTCCATTTATGTGCAAGTGAAATCCTACTCTCCAGGTCGAAAACAATGTAAAATCATATTTCATTTGATTTAAAACAGAGAAATCTGTCTTCCTTGTGAAAAAATTCCATTTCTAGGGCATCCTTTGTATTTTTTACATTTTGATGGGCATATGAGTGTTATTCACCCCTCAAATTAGTCATCACAACCTTTTGATGATGTGGCGAGCTTCTATTGGCCAGGGGCGGTTGGGAAAATGTTACAACTTGTTACCTTTTGATTTTTGGCATAAGTAAAATTTCGGTCCTCGGCCCCGCAATCAAATTTTTCCCTGAAGACCCGCCTCCAATGAGAAGTGGACACGTGTCCAGGAAAGTCAGCATGGAGGGGCGGAGTTTTCGAAAATTTTGAAGTTTTTAACTTCAAAATGCTAAGGTAAAATTTTAACCTGAAGACCTGCCTCCAATGAGAAGTGGACATGTGTCCAGGAAAGTCAGCATGGAGGGGCGGAGTTTGTGAAAATTTTGATGTTTTTTAACTTCAAAATGTTAAAGTTAAAATTTAGACCCGAGGGCCCGCCTCCAATGAAAAGTGGACACGTGTCCAGGAAGGTCAAATGGAGCGGCGAGGACTTCGAAAATTTTCGTTGTTTTTGGGCTTAAAGTTACAAAGGAAAAATTTTCCCCAAAGGCCCGTGTCCAATTAGAGGAGGACATGTGTCCAAAATTTGGTGGAGGTTTGGAGCGCGGAGAGAAAGTGGAAAATTTTGCAAAATTTTGGTGAAAAATCTCGAAGTGAAAAATTGACCAATGGAAAATTTGGAGGTGTCCCCCCACAGCCAATCAGGGGGCGACACGTGGCATTTACAAAAGGGCAAAAGGGAAAGCATGGGCCCGCAAAGATTTTAGTGCTGGTGGAGGTTTGAGGGAAAAATTGGAGGGTTGGCTCCGCATTGAATGAGATACCGCCATGTGGCAAGGGAGTGAGCAGGTGTTCGGGCTCGTGGGGAATTGTGAGAAAATTTTCCTTTTCTCAAAAGGGTTGCAAAATCCATCAAATCGGCCCGCAGTTTTTGGTGGGGCCTACATGTGGACACGTGGCGGGTCTAGGGGGCATGCGGGGAAAATTTTCAAAATTTTCCAAAGGCATAAAAAGGTTACAAATGCAAATTTTAAAAGGGAAGGGCCCATGCCAATAGTTTTTGGACACATGTCCACCTTATCCAAAGGAAAAAAGGAAATATTCATGAATCTCATCCTCCACGTGGAGGGTTGGCATTAAAGGCTGACTAAAATGAACGGTCACTGTGCAATTTCGTTTTTGGGCGCCATGGGAACTCCAAGAAACTTGAAAATTGAATTTCTTCTTCGAAATTCATCGAACCTTATATGATTTTGAGTCCCCTCGGCCTTCTGAGAACAATGGCACCATTTTTGGGAGCTAATTTGATGGCATATGATGTATTTTTTGATGAAATTTTACCCTAGACCCGTGAAAAAACTTGAAAGGCAAAAATTAAAGTTGCAGAGGTGAAAAATGATGAAGTAAAAGGTGGAAAATGATTGCAAAAGCATGCTGACATGTCTGAATGCCAAAAACGTGACCGTGGGATGGATAAGAATCCGAATTCATGTAATATTTTAAAATATTTGTGCATCCCTGGCATTTTACGAGCTATTTTATAGTTTAATGTCATTTTCATGAAATGGATAAGGTTTCTTGTAACAAATTTGATCCCTAAGCATATTCTTTGCTTGGGAAGCAAGGATCCAAGCTGGCATGAGGTATAAAATGTATTTTTCAAGCATTTGTAAAAGGCTGGGAGAAAAAATAGAGGAGAGACTTAGAATTTTCACAAGGAAAAACATGAATAAATCCATTTCTATCGAGAAAACCACCTGAGAGTCATTTTCAATTCCATTTTTGTATCAGATTTCATTATGTTGAGTTGGTTTTAGTTGTAAAGCCATCAACAAGCTTTGAGATTGTTCTCATGACTTTCCCCTATTGATGTATCTGATCATTTTCTGGATTATCTGGTTCATTCTCTTGTCAAAGTTTGCATATACTTATGTTTCAAAATGTTTTTAGTTTATGTTTCCTGCTCATGTTGCAATCTTGTATTTAGGATCTCTTTGATCATACAGGGTCTCATTTCTTGTTGATGTTTTAATGGCATTTGCAATCTTGTATTCAGAAGAGCTTTCATCTGATAGAAGATAGACATATTTAAAATCATTTTACTGTCCTTGAATAATGAGACTGTTTGTAAACCTTTGGGTGCACCTCAGGTCATGATTGAATAGGGACTCCTGGATACTTTGTTGGTATTTTGCTTCAAGATTTTGTGGCAGGTTATCAAAGGTTGTGTGGAAGAGTGCAGATCTGGGCCTCCATTTGTGCACATACCTTGGTTGAAGAAGCATTTAAAATCTCTGGAAGTGTTCTTGTTGTGTAGGTGTTACAAATTTCTTGCAAAGGTTCTCAAAGAAGTTGGTGATTCCTAGCTACTCTTGTCCTAACATCTCCCACAAAATATCATTTAAACTAACTCATCCTACCTATACTACCCCTGCATTGCATTGTGTGTCCACAAAAGAATTCAATCCTTCCACCAAAATGCACAAAGTATATCAAGGTTTCATCATGTCTTTAACAGCCTTAGCCTTGTTTTGAAAGCATTTCCATCATTTAGTAGTGACAACTCCTTTGAGTTTAAGTAATGGATATTTGATCATGTTTTCCCAAGGCCATCTTCCTTATCAAATGCAAAATACAAGGATATCTCCAGCTCCTTTACCATATAAGGGCTGCAATATAGGTTCTCTTGCCTCGGTTGATAGGCAACCTAAAACAGTGAGGGTTAGATCAAAACCCTTTTGAAGGTGCTATCCACTCCCTCAAATATTGAATGCAAACAAGCAGATAGGTGTGCTCCTCGGCTACAAATGACATACAAACCATCTATCCATCCTTGAGTGTCTTGTGCTAGTTCATGATGCTGTTCAAGTTGTGAAGGAGATTAAATCTGGATACCAATAGGCGGAAGTTGGAGGCACGGAAGAATTTGGTGAAATTTGCCAAAGTGATCAAAATGGCACAAGGGAAAAATCTGATCCGAAATCCCGCCAAGGTGGAAAAGAGAAAATTGGAAGCGCATTCCCGCCAACCAATGAGGAAGTGACACGTGTCACCGGGACAGTGGAGCGCAGGGTGAAGTTGGGAAATTTTCCCAATGGAAAATCAAAGGGGCGAAAGGCAGGTTTGGGCCCGCGTTTCAATCAGCGAATAGGGAAGCACCACGTGACAGTGGAGTGGTGGCGCGTGGGCATTTTTGGGGAAGATTTCCCAAATTCAAAAAAGGGAAAATTTTAAAGTTACGGCCTGCCAATCCATTTTTGTCCTAATTTTGCCCTAAATCTTCAGAGGGTCATAACTTTTGATCTAGAGCTCATATTTTTGCGTTCTTGGTGTCATTAAAAAGATGGTGAAATTCTCTACATGATGGAGGGTTCAATTTTGCATTTTGATGGAGATTTGTGGGAGAAAAATGGAGAAATTTCCCTGGCATGAAAAAAATGTAGAAATGGTTACCAACCACCAAATTTAATGAAGTATGGGTCGTTTTTGGATCTGCAGAGCAATTTACTTCGAAGTATGGGCTTTTCCATGGGAACCCATCATTTTGCAGGCTAATTAGAAGAATTTTTCGGTGGTTAGAGTTCAAAATTGAATTTGCCCGCATTTTTTGCACTTTTCTTCATCCTGCTTCGTGATAAAAAGCCAGTTTTGGCTCATTTGTAAAAGTTGTTCGTCTTTTCTGCTCTGCCCTCCCTTCTTTTCTTCCCGAGGATTGAAAATGGTGTTAGACCCTCCTCCCATGCTTTGTAATGGCATTTTTTCCATTTACCATTAAAATGATGTTCTGTGCAAACTTCTGGAGCAACAAAAAATGTGTTTTGTGATGCATCTGTCCATCCTTGCTCCTTTTTTTGCTTGTTTTCTTCTTGCCTCTCTTCATTGCAGGTATTTGTGCATGTTTGAATGTTCATTGCAGGTTTGGAGCTATGTTCATGGAGTTTTGGAACATTTTCTATGTGAAATCTATCCTTGGGCCTGTGATGCACTTATCCATCCTTCCCATTGCTCACCTCTTCTTGTTCCATGGTAGTTTTGATAGATGTTCAGCATTTTCCTTCTCTGGTGTATCACTGTTTTAGTGTAGGCTCTGTTTTTCCCTCTTTTCTCTCTCTCTTTGTCTCCTTGGCATAGTTAGATTAGGATTAGATTAGCTTGCCTGCACTGGAATAGCTTGTGGCAGGTAGTTTAGGAAGAGGAACCAACCTTCTTTGGAGAGCTTTCCCCATTTGTAAAGGTCCCACACTTCTGGAGAGCTCAATGTTGTGCATTCACATTAAATGACATTGCCTTAGAAAAGCAGATCTGAAGGTCATTTTGGGGGTGCTACTGATTTGGACTAACAATCACCAGGAATATGTGAACACCAGATTGTTAATGCAAAGAATGTACACGCTAATTGTAACTACATAGGGTAGTTACAAATAAATGCCCTAAAAATAAGGGTCATCATTTATGTGCAAGTACTCTGAATAGACACAATAAGTTTGTATATTACCTACAATATCAAAAAGTGTCACAAAATTGCACAATGACATTTAACACCAGTAACTGAAATGCAAATTTTCAAAAATAGACATTTACCACATGCCCACTGAATTTGCATACTGCTGTTAACAATAGAAAATGGTACACTGTCATCCTTTAACATGTAAGAAGTAAAAATTTGAGCATTTAAAACCTGTTTCCTAGATCCTCTTACAGGTGACCCCAATTTCCAATTTCAAAGCAATCATAAACATGTGAATCTTCCTTTCATCATACATTAGAAATCGACAAAATTACTTTTGAAAATTTTTACACGCTTTTCAACAAATACTGCTATGCAAAAGTAAATCTATCCATATTCCATGAGCCTACATTCTCTGTATTAAAATAGAACAGACTCATCAGTGAATCAACTACGGATAGATTAGAGGTTGATTCATGTTCAACTGGTGGTTTAAAAACTTCTTTTACCTTATATACCTACTTTTTCTTACCATACATCAGATGGTTTGTTGGATGAAGTTTCCAGCAGTTATCAACCGTGTGTCCACTCATACGACAATGAGTCCAATGGTTCCTCTTTTCTCCTTCTTCTAGGATGAGGAAACCTATTTACCATTTCTTGCCTGAATGCTACGAGATTGGTTTTTCACATTAAGCTCACCTGGAAATACTTATGCAAAAATGATTTTCTCTTCCAACAAAAGGCAACGAAATGATTACTTCCTCCACAAAATGTACATGGAAAAACATTCATCAATTTCCGTATATCATACCCATATTGTTTAAACAGAAAGAGTGGATCATTAGAAGATTTACAATTTTTCCCAAGCTTATGATTATGGTAAGAAACAGGAGGCGAAATTTCATTACCTTTTCTCTGAACTTTCTTACCATTCTCATTCTGCTGTTGTGCTAGTGGGGTTTTCACTTTGTTGTTGGAGGCTCATTTGCCTTCAACGTTTTTGGCTGTCTCTCCAATATCCTTTCCCACACTAGAGTAACCCAAACCTACATAACAAGGATGATCCTCAATCTGTATTGGGTTAGTCCTACCTTGGTTGTTCTTACCAAGGACGATTCCGTTAAAACCCTTTTTATTTAACAATTTAGATCCAATGCCTCTAGTGTATCTTTCAAAACCACCGAAAGCATATTTATTTGAATCTGAATCCAAATGGGATGAGGAATTTGATGGTGACATGCTTACAGTACATGCATCTGTCATGGTTTCTGCATATGTAGTCAAGGGTATCTCCCTTTTCTGCTCACCAATCTGCAATCTTTCCAAGAGCTCATCCTTGGCTTGTAATTTTTATTTCAATCGAGCATTCTCCTCGTCTAAGGAGGAATACATTGATCTAAGGAGAGAGTTCTCTTCCTAGATATGACAATTAATAGCCTCACATTCATCCAATTTTTCATGTTTGGATGACTTGCCCATGATTTCCTGTTTCCTACAAACAACCTGTAACTCCCAACACTGCACACTGCAATATAAGATTAACAAGATCCAAAAATGTCTGCAAACTAAAATCACACAATCAGAAGATAATCCAACAATCTAATGGCTTTGATACCAAAACTTGATCCGAAAACATGTGTTTTAATCCAACACTTTTAATCGTTTTCAAAGACCATTAATTTTTAATCAACTTAAAAGGATTCAATACTAAAAAAATTGCTTAAAATCTGATTTAGGACTGATTTTCAAACCTGAAATTAAGTATTCATCTTACTCAAAATTTCACTGTTTAATCAGAGCCCCAAATTACACTGCTTCCGATTCAACTGATTTTCAAAGTTATCAAAATTGATTAAACTTGCATCCCAAATTATTTTTAAGCACTTAATTAATTACAAATATCAACAAACTGAAAATAAAAATAAGAAACGACACAAAATTGTTTACGGGGTTTGGAATTCCTACATCCCCGGGTTCGTTGTGAACCAATCCATTAATAATGTTAAAATTGTAAATACATTTAACCTTTACAATAAACTAATAATGAATCAAAACCTGCAATAATGTGTTATCATACCTTCAAAGGACTGTTGTCAAAATTTCACCCGCCAGGGTAAAATTTCGATAACATGCATCAAAGGTTGCAGAAAGGCAAATAGGTCAATCCAGGAAAAATCGTGAAAATTGGCTAAGTCCTAGTCCTAAGTGTTGCTCGGGACATTTGGGACAAAAATGCCCGAATCGGCCGGTTCGGCCGAAATGAGCACAAGCAGTCCAAAAGAAAATGGGACAAGTGGGACGAAAGTACGCGATGGACGCGAAATGCCCGAACTGGCCGGTTCGCGCGAAATCAGCACAAGGAGCCCAAAAGCAATTGGGACGCGTGGGACAAAAGGACCCGAACCAGCCGAAAGGAGTCAAGTCAGTCCAAAAAAAGTGGAACAAGCGGGTCAGAAATACCCGAACCGGCCGAATCGGCCGAAATTGTCCCAAGAGGTCCAAAATCAAAAGGGACGTCCGGGACGGATGGACGTGAAGTACGTGGAAGACCCGGCAGGCCCGAGAACCATTGAGAAATTGCCACATGTCATCAAGAGAAGCCAAAAGGTCAAAGGGCAAGGTTTGAAGCGCTGGCCCGAGCCAATAGAAATTGGACACGTGTCCAATGGAGCATAGAGGTGCGGAGCTCGGGGAGGAGTTGGAAAGTTTGGCCAAACCTAAGCCAAAAGGGGTAAAAGTGAAGGAAGACCCGGCAGGTTCGTCAACCAACCAATGCATGCCACGTATCCCTAGTGGCGGGGCGTGGAAAAAAAATGTGGAAAATGTTCCAAGAGCACAAAAAGTCAAAATTCAAGAGACAGCCCGCCGAAAAACAGAGGAGAGAGAATTATTCAGTGAATCAGAGCGCGCCGCGTGTCATCCAAGTGGCAGAGCGCAGGAAGAAATTCAAAAATCTGTTTTCGCCTGTTCCGTGTCCTAAATCTTCAGATTGACATATCTTTCGATCCAGAGCTCGGATTTACACGTTCTTGATATCAACGGAAAGCTTGTGAGATTCTCTACACATTTCCAGGGTCAATCTTGCATTTTGGTTCAGTTTGAAGAAAGAAAATCAGAAGACGCCTCTGGCACGAAATAATAAGCAGAAGTGATGCTCAACTAACAACTTTAATGCAGCAGACAACCCGCCGCTTCTGTTAGGCAAACCGCCGCTTTGCCAGAACCCGCCGCTTCTGCCATGATGGACGAATTAAATGCAACCTAGAGGTGGTTGGGGCAGTTTGAATTCCTCTCTCTTTTCTCTCCCATTCTTCCTATATATTGTAAGGAGGGGTTTCTTTCTAGTGTTGGACATTTTTCTGCTTTGCACCCTCCCTTCTCTCCTGTTCAGAAGAAGATTTGTAGAGTTTTCAAACCTCCCATATAGACTGTAACACCGTTTTTTGCCTTCTGGCTATTGCAATGTATTGAATCGATCCTTGAGCAATATATATGTGTCTGTGGTTGTTTCTAAACCCTCTTACATATTTATTACTGTCATTCTTGATCTTTCATTGCATTTTTTGCTATCTGTGCATGGTGTTGTGTTATATCTACATGGTCTGTGTTTAATGTGGCAAAGCATATGTTCTTCATTCCTCGGTGCATCACCTCTATTAGCTTAGATTTATTTTATGCATTTTCTTACCTTGTCTCCTTGGCAGATTAGATTAGATTTTGAGAAAACCCTCTGCATATTTCATGTGCACCTGAACAGAGGAATAGGAACCAGCCTTTCTCTGGAGATTCCTTTCTCACTCTTCAAGTCCCACACTTGGAGAAAGGATTCAATGTTATGCAATCACACTGGATATTAATATGATCAACCTAGAAAACTGATCAATATCCAGGGGTGCTGTGATTTTGCATCAACAGTTTTGGCACGCCCGGTGGGAGCAGAGGTCTCATTTTTTATTGCAGCAAGGTTGATGTGCATCTGCTGCAATTTTCTTGCTTAAAAAGAGCTATTATTTGCATATCTGGCTACTCCAGAGGGAAGAATCAACTAAGTTTCAGCAGTCAGGCCTAGAAGCTTATGAGAAGAATCACAAGGTCAAGAGCTGGAGAAGAGGAAGTACCGTTTGAATACCTGCAACTATCTCCAAGAAGAAGGCAAAGAGGAAGAAGGATTCAAAGGTCTCCATCTCCACCAAACAGAACTCTCTCAACTCCTCGACCTGACAGGCCTTTCTTTCAATATACAAGGGTTTTAAGACCAATCAGAATGGCGCAACCAGTAAACCCCTATGTCAACTTCACAGGCAGCAGCCCACTTGCTCTCAATGCACAAAATCCAATCCCAGTTGCAGCATTGAAGAACATTCCATATTTTACTGGAGAAAACCAGACCACTCCTGGTGATCATGTCAAGGACATTGCTAACATTTGTGCAATCCATGAGATTAATGAGATGCAAGTAGCTGTCAAATTGCTGGCGTCTTCATTCAAGGGAAAAGCATTGCAATGGTTTAGGAGCCTTGAAGCTGCTTCTATCACGAACTGGAATCAGCTGTGTATTGCACTTCATAATCAATTTGGAGAGAAGGGAGACAACTTGTCTCTTTTGGAGCAGCTGACAACCATCAAGAGAGCTTCCAATGAGTAGCTAACTGACTTCAACTTCAGATTTCAAAGATCTTGGGATAGAATTCCAGTAGCAGTCAGACCAACAGCAGAAGGTGCTTTTCTATACTACCTTAAAGCTTTAAATTCTGATATTTCTATGTTGATTCAATCCATGGGAGGCACAACTATCCTTGCTGCTTATAGTATTGCCATTAGAGCTGAAAATTGTCTGATTCAAGCTGGCAAGCTAGCTCCTAGGCCTCCAATGCCATTATATCCAAGTTTAGAGAGCCCAAGTACTAGTCAAGCACCTGTCTTAGCTCCTATTCCCATTCCTAGGAATCAGAGTTCAAATGAAGCTTCCACTTCATCTCCAAGTGCTCCAAATGAGCTTCAAGAAGTCATGAAGCAGCTGCAAAATTTAGGTAATGAGCTGGTCACACTTAAGAGACAGCAAACTCAAGGCTTTAGACCTTCGTATCAGCCTCAAGCTCAACCTAATAGGCAGCCATATCAGCCTCAAAGGCCACCTAATCCAGCTGCAAATATGAATCAAACAAGGCTTCCTGTCAATAGACCATTCCAGTCCTATAATCCAAATGCCATATCTGCCTCTAAGGCATTAGTACCAGCACAAAACAATATTGCCCAGGAGTATGATTGGTGTTTTCCATGTAATGAACCCCATAATCAATCCATGTGCTATAATGGTGCTTTAACCCAAGCTTTAATGGTAACAAGTGCTGGTGTGGAGGGTGAAAGTAGTCAAGAAAACAACCAACAACAAGAAACATTCCAACAGCAACCTGCCCCAAATGACACCACATTGGTAAATTGGCAGGCAAATGATTTCTGTGGTATGAATCAGGCAGTCTCTCAAGGTGTTGCAGCCAACACAAGGTCAAAAAGGAGAAATTTGGGTGAGGAACAGCCGTTAGCCCCAGCCAATCCACAACCTTCCACAGCTCCACAAATGATTGGCAAGCAAAACCCAGTTTCAAATGCACAAGGGCAGCCAAGAACAGCCCCTTGACCAAATCAAATGCCAGCTGTTGCTGCCCATATTCAAGGAGCAAATGTGCAAATCAAGGGACAGCAGAGAGATCCTTCATCACCATTCAGTATCATTGATCAGATGAAGAAAACAAACGTCAATATATCTATGTGGGAATCCCTATCCATCCCAGGCCAAAGAGATCTGCTGCAAGCTGCTATGAAGGACTGGCCAATTTCGAATCAGCAGGTTCAGAGGCAAGACAAAGTGCTTACAAATGCTGCCCAGCCTGAAGGAAATCATGGAGCACAACAAGGTAAAATGCCGAAGCCCCCTCCATTTTATGTTTCATTGATCATAGGAGACAAGTTGGTACATAATTGCATGATTGACTCTGGGGCAAGTAGTTCAGTAATGCCTAAACAGATAGCTGATCAGCTAGGGCTCCAGTATGAAATAACAACTAAGGGAGTAGTGCAATTAGATGGGACAGCAATAGCAACGGTTGGAGTGATTAGAAATTTAAGTCTTACCTTGCATGCATGTCCAAATGTTGTTGTCTTACAAGACGTCTCAGTCATAGACCTTCCACCACTCTTTGCCCTATGCTTGTCAAGGGACTTTACTGCCAAGATTGGGGGATATTTGTCCGCTGATTGGTCACACATGCTGTTCAGAACGAGGTACGGAACTAAAGCTACAATTAGGTCAGAACCTATTGCAGATTTCCACATTGAGCCCTATACTCCAAGTCATATTAATACCAATTGCTCAGCATTTGATCAAGAGGATCACCTTGGCACTGATGAAACCGACACCAAGGTTGGGAGTATCCCATATTTGACTCTTGATGAATGGGAAAATAAGGTACATGCTTTTGATCCTTATCAAGAGGTAGAAGAATCTGAACTAGGAGTCTATTGTATACACGAAGAAAGTCAACCTATTCCTAGCATCACCAAGCCAAACCACAAGTATGACAACGAGGTATGGCAACTGTTTTTTGATGGATCAAGGAGTAGACAAGGCGCAGGAGGTGGAGCCATGCTTGTTTCACCTCAAGGAGTAAGGTATTATTCAGCTTTTAGATTTCAATTTGCATGCTCCAATAACACTGCTGAATATGAAGCCTTGGTGCAAGGGATGCATTGGGCAATAAAGAGAAAAATAAAGAACTTGCAAGTTTTTGGGGACAGTGAGCTGATTGTAAATCAGGTCAAGGGACAGCATGCCGCCAAAAATGATCTACTCAGGTGCTACAAGAACAGGGTGTGGGGCCTCATGGAAGATTTTGAGGGCTTTGGCATCAAAGCCATCCCTAGGAAAGAGAATCAAGCTGCTGACAGGCTTGCAACAGTAGGGGCAGCCTTTGACATCGTAGAAAACATTCAACAAGACAAGGTACAACCAAACATCCATGTGATTGTGAGGCCTTCAGTGCCGGATAACGATGTCAGTTGGCAGGTATTTGAGAATGATCGACAAATCATCCGCTTCTTGCAGGAAGAAGCTGAGTTCTCAGCTAAGAATCAAGAGAAGTTGGAACAGCAATATGGTGACCAGGTGATACAGCTGAGAACTGACAAGCTGCCCAAGGGACTTGTCACCTTGGAGTCCATTTTTAACCCCAATGATCAGTTTAGAAAGGAGAAAGCAAATATTCAGGTCAAGAGGGAAGATTCGGTATCCATCTTGGTAAAAGAGAACAAGCCATTGCAAATTGGAAAAATGACAACTGAGCAAGAGAGATATGAGTTCATACAGCTTTGTCAAGAATTCCCTGACGTGTTTGCTTGGAGCTATGAAGACTTGAATGGTTTCAATCCTAACTTAGCTCAGCATACCATCGAGTTGGATCCAAATACTAAGCTTGTCAGGCAGAAACAGAGACCAGTCAATCCACACATGGAGCCTCTCATGAGGAAGGAGCTGGACAAGCTAATTGAGTCAGCAATTATATTCCCTATCAAGTACTCAAGCTGGGTTGCGAACTTGGTTCCGGTCAGAAAGAAAAGTGGAGAGATCAGGCTATGTGTTGACTTCCGAGACCTCAATAGGGCATCTCTCAAGGACCATTATCCACTCCCTTCCATGGAGCAAATATTGTAGGTCGTAGCTGGATCAGAAAGGTTTTCGCTACTTGATGGTTACTCAGGCTTCAATCAAATTATGGTGAAGGAGGAAGACCAATTCAAGACAAGCCTTCACAACCAAATGGGGCACGTATGCTTACAAGAAGATGCCATTTGGACTGTCGAACGCCGGAGCAACATTCCAGCGAGCTATGGATATGGCATTCAAAGGCTTGATCAACAAGGCAGTACTGATATACTTAGATGACATTACTGTCTTCTCAAAAAATGCTGCAGACCATCTCTTTCACCTCAGGAAAGTTTTTCAGAGGTGTAGAAATTTTGGAGTGTCTTTGAATCCTAAGAAGTGCATCTTTCTTGCACATGAAGGGAAACTCCTTGGCCATATTGTTTCAAAGGAGGGATTAGCAATTGATCCAGAGAGGGTTAAAGCCATAAGAGCTCTACCATTGCCAAGTCACAAGAAAGCTCTTCAGAGTTTCCTGGGAAGGATAAACTTTGTTCGAAGGTTTGTCCCAAACTTTGCAGCCCTTGTCAAGCCCATCACCAAAATGTTAAGGAAAAGCATGGCTTTCAAATGGACGGCAGAAGGCAAGGAGAGTTTTGAAGCAATCAAAGAAGCCATCTCCCAGGCACCTACTCTCATCAACCCTGACTTTTCTAAGGATTTCATCCTCTATGCATTTGGAGGTGATGACACTATTTCTGCCATTCTGGTACAACAGAACAAATATAATGAGGAGCAGCCGATTGCTTTCTTCAGCCAGAGCCTAAATGACTGCGAATTAAGGTACTCTTTTATTGAAAAGCATGTGCTTGCAGTAATCAGAAGCTTGAAGAAATTCAAGCATTTGGTCTCAAATAACAAGATCCAATTATTAGTCTCACATGCCGGGGTTAAGGACTTCCTCCTCAACAAAGATTTGAATGAGAAAAGGGCAGGATGGATCACCCGTGTCATGGAGTATGACATTGAGATCAAGATCACCAAGCTGGTAAGAGGCAAAGGTTTGTGTGAGCAGCTCGCTTCCAAACAACCAGACAGCCCAAAAGATGAAGAAGACGTTGTCCTGCTATTACAAGAAGATCAAAAACAGGAAAATGATGATGTGTCCACCCCCTGTTGGACTCAGAATATGATACGTTTCCTACAAACGGGCATGTGCCCTCCAGAAATGAGCAAAGCGAAAAGAAGGTACTTCAGATTACAAGCAATTCCTTATGTGCTTGTTGATAATGTTTTGTTTAAAAGGGACATCAACGGTGTTCTATTGAGATGCATCGGGACAGGTCAGATCGAGAGGATCTTACGAGAGTTCCATGATGGGGAGGCAGGAGGCCATTTCACCCCACGAGTAATAGCTCTCAAAATCATGAAAGCTGGTTACTATTGGCCTGCTGTATTCAATGATTGCTACTCATGGGTTAAGAAATGCAAGAAATGTGCATTCTTCCCAGGGAAAGGAAGGTTAGCAGCACTTCCCCTTCGTCCAATTTCAGTAGATCATCCATTCATGCAATGGGGATTGGACTTCATTGGAGTCATTAATCCCAATTCGAGTCAAGGCCACAAGTGGATTCTTACAGCAACAGACTATTTCACCAAGTGGACCGAAGCAGTAGCGCTCAAAGAGGCAAGTGAGTCTAGCATACTAGACTTTTATGAAGGGATAATAACCAGATTCGGTGTGCCGGCCACCATCATATCAGATAATGCATTAGCATTCATAGGTTCAAAAATTACAGAATGGGCTGTCAAGAATGGAATCTATTTGAGCACCTCTTCAAATTATTACCCGCAGGGTAATGGACAGGCAGAGTCCACAAACAAGAATTTGCTAAAAATCATCAGAAGGACTCTGGATGAAAATCAAAGAACATGACATACAAGGCTAAAATCAGCGTTATGGGCTGACAGAATAACACCAAAGAGGTCTACAGGTAATTCTCCCTACAAGTTGGTCTATGGGAAGGAGGCAGTATTGCCTATATCATTAGAATTGCCAGCCTTGGAGCTCATGAAGCAGCTTGAGTTATCTGAATTCGAACCAATGGAGGCCAGGTATGCAGAATTGATGGAATTAGAAGAAATCAGAGAACATGCGGTTCAGACGATTGAAAAGGATCAGGCCGTAGTAAAAAGATGGTTTGATAAGAGAGCTAGAGCAAGGACCTTCCAGGAAGGGGACCTAGTTCTGAAATGGGATGCAGATCGGGCAAAACCAGGAAGGCATTCCAAGTTTGATGCCATCTGGAGTGGTCCCTACATGGTCACGGGGTGCAAAAGTAGTAATGCCTTCCAATTGTCTGCATTGGATGGAGAGGAACTTCTGATTCCAGTTAACAGAATCCATCTTAAACATTGCTACTAAGAGAAACGTTTTGCCGTTGTAAATATTAATTTAGATTTTTCTTAATTCCTCTAAGTGCGTATGCACATTGTCCTGTTGTAGTTAGGTTTCTATTTCCCTAAGTGCTTTGGCACAGGTTTTGCTGCTCTCAGGTTGTTTTCTACAGTTCAGAGTGTTGCTGGAGGGGAAGTTGCAGTATCAGGCTTGTTTCAGGTTAATGCTTAACTCCATGCCCAATGGACTGCTAAAAGGCTACTGATCTTCTACCTAGCAGGCAGGTAACCCCGCTGAGTCATCAAAATTGTTGTCAAAATTTCACCCCCAGGGTAAAATTTCGATAACATGCATCAAAGCTTGTAGAAAGGCAAATAGGTCAATCCAGAAAAAATCGCAAAAATCGGCTAAGTCCTAGTCCTAAGTGTTGCTCGGGACATTTGGGACAAAAATGCCCGAACCGGCCGGTTCGGCCGAAATGAGCACAAGCAGTCCAAAAGAAAATGGGACAAGTGGGACGAAAGTACGCGATGGACGCGAAATGCCCGAACCGGCCGGTTCGTGCGAAATCAGCACAAGGAGCCCAAAAGCAATTGGGACGCGCGGGACAAAAGGACCCGAACCGGCCGAAAGGAGTCAAGTCAGTCTGAAAAAAGTGGAACAAGCGTGCCAGAAATACCCGAACCAGCCGAATCGGCCAAAATTGTCCCAAGAGGTCCAAAATCAAAAGGGATGTCCGGGACGGATGGACGCGAAGTACGCGGAAGACCCGGCAGGCCCGAGAACCATTGAGAAATTGCCACATGTCATCAAGAGAAGCCAAAAGGTCAAAGGGCAAGGTTTGAAGCGCTGGCCCGAGCCAATAGAAATTGGACACGTGTCCAATGGAGCATAGAGGTGCGGAGCTCGGGGAGGAGTTGGAAAGTTTGGCCAAACCTAAGCCAAAAGGGGTAAAAGTGAAGGAAGACCCGGCAGGTTCGTCAACCAACCAATGCATGCCACGTATCCCTAGTGGCGGGGCGTGGGAAAAAAATGTGGAAAATGTTCCAAGAGCACCAAAAGTCAAAATTCAAGAGACAGCCCGCCGAAAAGCAGAGGAGAGAGAATTATTCAGCAAATCAGAGCGCGCCACGTGTCATCCAAGTGGCAGAGCGTGGGAAGAAATTCAAAAATCCGTTTTCGCCTGTTCCATGTCCTAAATCTTCAGATTGACATATCTTTCGATCCAGATCTCGGATTTACACGTTCTTGATATCAACGGAAAGCTTGTGAGATTCTCTACACGTTTCCAGGGTCAATCTTGCATTTTGGTTCAGGTTGAAGAAAGAAAATTAGAAGACGCCTCTGGCACGAAATAATAAGCAGAAGTGATGCTCAACTAACAACTTTAATGCAACAGACAACTTGCCGCTTCTGTTAGGCAAACCGCCGCTTTGCCAGAACCCGCCGCTTCTGCCATGATGGACGAATTAAATGCAACCTAGAGGTGGTTGGGGCAGTTCGAATTCCTCTCTCTTTTCTCTCCCATTCTTCCTATATATTGTAAGGAGGGGTTTCTTTCTGGTGTTGGACATTTTTCTGCTTTGCACCCTCCCTTCTCTCCTGTTTAGAAGAAGATTTGTAGAGTTTTCAAACCTCCCATATAGACTGTAACACCGTTTTTTGCCTTCTGGCTATTGCAATGTATTGAATCGATCCTTGAGCAATATATATGTGTCTGTGGTTGTTTCTAAACCCTCTTACATATTTATTACTGTCATTCTTGATCTTTCATTGCATTTTTTGCTATCTGTGCATGGTGTTGTGTTATATCTACATGGTCTGTGTTTAATGTGGCAAAGCATATGTTCTTCATTCCTCGGTGCATCACCTCTATTAGCTTAGATTTATTTTATGCATTTTCTCACCTTGTCTCCTTGGCAGATTAGATTAGATTTTGAGAAAACCCTCTGCATATTTCGTGTGCACCTGAACAGAGGAATAGGAACCAGCCTTTCTCTGGAGATTCCTTTCTCACTCTTCAAGTCCCACACTTGGAGAAAGGATTCAATGTTATGCAATCACACTGGATATTAATATGATCAACCTAGAAAACTGATCAATATCCAGGGGTGCTGTGATTTTGCATCAACAAGGACTTTAAAGGAGTTGAACTTCTATCCTTTACCTTCCTGATCCACTTGCAGCTGTGTCTCCCTTTGGTTCTACGCCTTTGTGTTAATTTAACAAACACAAAAAATTCTATCACAAAAGATCTAAAATAGAAAAAATGACACACACCATTGCGATCATCTTGAAATTAATGAGCAACTTTCATATATAACTTGAGACTTGGATGTGAGCAGAAGTGCTCCAAAAATGGTGTTTTCTCCAAATGCTCTTATTTTCCCTCTCACAGACCTGTCATGGTGCTTCTACAAAATGTAGCAAACTCCTTTTATAGCCATTCAAGCCCCTTGGATGAGCTGGTTGGGTGCTACGACTTATCACCAAGAGGTCGGGGGTTCAAATCCCACCTCCATCTATACTGCCGACCATTTTGTGGGGATATCTATATCCCACATTTTCCGGGTGAATGATTGATTGGGGGTTTAAATTGGGCTTAGCCACCCATATACCTCATGGTCAAGACCACGTCGCACCATTGTTTTTCGCCAAACAATAGTTGGCCGAGATGTTGTCGACTTGCCCAATATAGGGCTTTGCATTGTTGAACGACCATGTAGAATGACACTGACATGTTTGTTTTTGACATTCTTGACATTGTTGGAAAGCTATTGGAAAGCTCTACAGTGTGGTAACAGTTTAGGGAGGTTTAGGAAAATTCCAACACTCCAATACAACTCAAAAGAAACATCAGAGGTAAAACAAGAGGGTTAAAAGATACAACCACATTGGAGGGATTGGAGACAAATAGTGACACATGTCTTATTCAGAAAGATATGCACACCTCCAAATAAGGACAAAATGGAGAAGTGATGCAAAAAAGGTTGTGCCACCTCTTAGGGAACCTTCTCCACCAAAAGGTTATGTAGAACATGGAGGTTGGACAAAGTAGTGGTCAAGATCCCAAAGAATCCAAGGCAAGAAACAACTCACCTCCAAAGACACCACCCATTATAATAGATGTTGAAGGGGAGAACAATGAAAAGAAAAACGATGAAGAGGAAGCGGACCAAGACCACATACACATTGGAAATGGAGAAGAGCATCATGATCCCCACGTGGATAAGGGAAATGACATACCAGAAGAATTAGAAGAAGATGAAAAAATGGAGCTAAGTGAGAAAATGCCATCGAAGACTCCATGCTCCTGCTTCTAAAAAGAAAAAATAAATGCACTTTTCTTTTTGAACTACTTAGAGGATATTGTTGCCACTTGCAAGATAAGGAAGTCAATGTCTTTCACTTTAAATACATGCACCAATAAGCCACCGTTTGAGGTGCTAGTAACAAACTTGCACAAAAATCTCAACGAGGTCGCCAAAGGATTGTAATGGCATGCTTAGTCACTTTTCAGACGTCAGAGACACATGATAGTGATGCATTGTTAAAAATTATTGGAGAGGTTGTATAAAAAAACCTCTCAAATAACACCGATAGTCTCATGAAAAGATCACATGTGCTGGAGTTAACCAAGGAACTCCAAGAAACTAAAAAGAAACTAGTAGCACAAACAAAGGAATACAAGGATCTGCTCAAAAAGCACACACATGATGATTTAAAGGCCTTGAATTTTTGCAAACGAATTATCACCAATGAACCCAAGCTAGCTCATGGATTACCATTAGATTAGGGGGAAGATGTTGATAAAATAGAACATTTGGTTAGCTTGCTTCTTAAGTAGAGAGAATCAGGTGGAGGAGCCCGCACACAACAAACTAAAGAGGAAAAAGATAAGCAAAACTCTATGTGCAGAGAAACTAAAGACTTGCATGGACTTGGCCTCTAAGCTATATGAGAAAATGGTGTATGCTGAAAAACTATTCAAAGTGTTTGCTTAGGAAATCAAAATCATTGAAACACACATCTTCCATGAGATCTAAAAGAAAAATTCTTTAGGTATGTAAGTATACACAACTATCATGGATAAAGAAAGCAAAGAAAAAACTACTCCAGGAAATTGAATATATGGTGGAAGAAATAAAATCAAAGAAAGATAAGCTCAAGTGTTACCTTAGAGAATTAAAGAAGAATACCTCAAAGGAAGAAAACATACTTGAAAATCCCAATGTAGAAGCCGGAAAGACTTCACAGATCTTGTGATATGATGCCCAAAATCCTAAGAAAAGTGAAAATAACTTGAAGGAGTTATCCATGCACATTGAAAAGTTAGGGCCTCTCCTATAAACAACCATGGATGTGGGGAAGGTGCATGAATATCTATTGAAGCAGGAGGTGCCAAATCTTTTTGAAGAGGCTGATAAAGGGTTACCTGAGGGCAGGAAATTAGTTTCGTGTAGGGTAATGTTGAGCCCCAATTTTGCTAAGGTTATTATAAAAATATTAGCTAAGTCCTTATAAGACACCAATTTTGAAGTGCACGCACCTTTTTGGGAACTTGTGAAAGAATTGCATGCCCATATTATGAATCAAGGCATTAAACCTGCGCACAAAAAAAATAGGAAGGTGGGACCAGGGTTTTGATGCACATGGATTCGATAAAAGAGGAAACACATGTAAGAAAATGGAACACATAGGGAAGCAACATACAGTTTAAGAATCAACAAGTGGAAGGAACTATTAGATAATTTCAAATAATTGTTGTTTGAAGTTTGCACATCATAAAGTGAAACTAGTGGCACATGTAAAAATGGGGAAAGGGAAATTAACCGACATATTGTAGTCCCCAGAGTGATAAGGCTTCCGTGCACGACACAAGAATGAGATGTGGCACCATGTGACATGCACACCACCTATTTTGTATATGTTAACTATTGTAAATCGAAATCAAGGGTTAATAGAACTCTTGTTCAAACTAACGAAGGGTAAGACCCCATTAGTATAATACCCCCTTGAAGATGAATGTAAGAGATGAGAGATTAGAGACATAGGTTGGAAGATTGTATGAAAGATTTTCTATGCATAAGTGATGTATGTGAGCTATGTTTCAAGAATGAAGAACAAAGAGTTTGGAGTAAATGTGTTATTCTTCTGCATGAGAAATTGGTTACTAATGTTGATTTTGTTTGCATAATCTAATGATTTTGTTTATCATATATTTATCTCATAAGTAAAAAGATTCTAGTTATCAAATACTTCATATCCAGAACATGTAATGGGGATTTGTATTCTCTTGCACCTCGGGTGAGTGTGCTAAGGTTCCACCTTAGTGTGATAGGTTGGCATTGGGTGATGTAATTACTCTCTGTGTCTCAGGATGGAATAGGCTTACATGCGTAGGGATTTGAAGAGTGGTAAAAATAGATGCATAACACCAATATTGTTACGTAACCCCCTCATCATAACACCAATATTGTTACATGCATGTATCATTCACATTGAAATAAAGAAATAAATTATATTTTAACAAAATTTGTAAAAAAGAAAAAATCAAAACAATTTCAAATAAATAATATAGAGAAGGTTTAGGAAAGAAATTATGTAATAAATTCAAAGTGGAATTTTCAAAGTATAATAAATTGAAAATTTTGTCATTATTTACCATCGATCAATTCAAGAGATCTATTCCATTATAAAATATTAGATTAATTGATATAGTTACCAACAAACAAGGAAAACTACTATCATGTAAAGTAAAATGAATAAATTCCAAACAACACATAACAAATATTGTTATTAATTAGCTTATATTCTAACTATTGTAGTTAGATTTTAAGAAAGAATTTTACTTCTTAATTGAATAAGAGCCATTATATTTAACAAAGATATTGCAAATCGTTTGATTCTGATAATGAATTGGGACCACTTCATAAGAGTAGAAATTTAGTTTCTAAAAATTATGATCTTTGAGAACTTTTAACACAACATTGATGATTTGTACTTTCTAGAAATTCATAATCATAAAAAATTGGATAATACTCATAAATGTTAGCTCTGACATGGTGACTTAACTATTATCAATGGCTCTTCAAGTAGATGTCTTAATTTAGGAGTTATCCTATTCGCATGCCTATGTATGTTGAGTGCATGCTAAGTTAGCTTTGTTTATGTTAGGAATGTGTTGTATATTTTCCATGATTTACGATCTACCATTCTGTTGAGATGGATTGGAGTAGTATTTTCTTGGGCCTTATGGGTATGTTGTTGAGTGGTTTTAGCCCATGGTTTTGGTAATAATGTTAATGTAACACCCCTTTGACGATTTCCTATGGATGTGCTTACATATAGCCACACATGCATAAGGATAAAGTAGAACTTGGGAGTATATTATTCTATTGTAAATGTTGAGTTATTGTGTTAGATTGTTTTTCAGAAAGGGGTTTCTTAGGATAAATCATGTGTAGTATGTAATCTTGTGTGTATGCCATTTTCCCTATAATGTTTAGCTTAAATATTCTATTAGAATTTCTTCTCTTGTATTAGTTTATTGGTCATATTCTATTTAGTTTAACTTTAAAACAAACTACTATTAATAGTTGTTTTGAGCTATAAATGAGGGTTTATCCTATTGTAATTTAGTGTGGACACAATATATCTATTGTACTAAGACTACTCTCTTTTGAGAAAATATCTTAAACTCCTTTAATAAAGATGTGTGTTTTACTCTTTCAAATATGTCTCAATTCCATATAATTAGGAGTTTAGTTTTGTCGTAACAAACTTATCCCTAATAATTAGCATATTGTCCTTAATTTGGATCATCTTCATTTTATTTTTGAAAAAATGAAGGGGTTGAATTCTTGAAATCCAAATGGATATATTGATTTTGAATGTTGATAACATTTTCACTATCTTCAACTTCCAAAAGGGACTTCTCTCAAGGATTTGTGTCCATTGTTTTATCATATGAAAATGTTTTCCAAGATGTTGTAGAAGCAAGTACTATCTAGTAGAATTATTTGAGCACATGTTTTATGATCTGGAAGGAATCACCTTTTGTACAAACCTTGTATGAATTAGTTACATGATGCTCCATTAATGTGGATGTTGAATTGATATGAGTAATCCACAAATGGACAAAGATATCTCTTTACTTCTATCTTTGATTTCAAATAATTTGGAGAATAAAACCCTAATTCTAGAGTCCAAATTCTTATTAGATTAATAAGATAGAAACTATACACATTCATATTATTAATTCATATTTAACATTTAGATATGAAAGTATAATAAATTATTAAGAAAAACAAAATTAAAATTAGGGGACATGCTAAATATAGAAATCGATAAAAATATGAGTTCTGTAGACACCTAAAATTTTCCTACGTAGTTTTAAAACTAAAATTGTACTAATTACCCTCTTTCCTGTCATTTCCGTTATAATTAACTAACGTTCCCTTCTATTTCGGTCAATTAACGACACTTCGTTAATTAACTAGTCTTTCCCCCATTCAGGATGCTAATTAATGACACTTCGTTAGTTATAATCCTCCTAGTATCAATTAATTAACTATTATTAGTTAATTGAGCCTTTATAACCTTGTATTTAATTAATAAACCTTCTTATTAATTAAATCCCTCTTTTAGATCATTTAAATCCTACCTATTTTCCTCCAAATCCCCTCTAAACAGTTTTATAAGTTTATCATAACCTATTAATTAATCCTAGTATATTAATTAAATCATCCCCAACTCCCATGAGTTGGTAATTCTACTTAATTCTTTCTAATTATGCTTATCTCTTATAATTCTACTTTATCTTTTATCCCACATTCACTAGGTTTCTAGCTTCTCCCAAATTGGAAAGCTATATAAAGAACCTTGTACCTCCCTTCCAAGCTTACACCTTTACATCTTTGACACCACACTTTTGCTGGTGATTTTATTATGCACATGATAAGAGTATTTTATTATTTAAAATATCATTCATTCTTGCATCCCCTCTTATCATTTGTGAGTAGTAAAGGAAGATCCAAACATGGCCATTAAGCCATTTTGGTGAGATTCTTTCCTCATTTGGAGATAACATTCAATTGATTTCTTATGATCAAGATAGTTTCATACTAAGAGTAACCATACAAATACAAAGCACATATAAATTTCAAGAGTATTGTTTAAATGTTTAGTGTTTTTCATTTTTGATGCATTAGATTAGCTTTCCTCTTTAAGCTTTATCATGGTGTTTTTGGTAGATTAGCTAGGTTAGGATACTACTTGGCGTTAGTTTCTTTTCATTAATTTAGTTTCATTTATTAGATGCATACATTTGGCACGCCTGGTGGGACCAATACTTCATTGTCTCATGCGTTTATTTGAAATTTTTGTAGTTTAGTTTCATTTTTTTCTGTACTAACCTTCTTTTAAGTATTTATTGATAAATCCTGTGATTTTTAACTTGTTTTGTTAAATTTGCATGTCTTAAGTGCTCTTTTTAGGAATAAGAGAGGTGAGGTGTTGCTAAATTTGAAGTTAATCAACAAAAATTTGAGCTTTTTGACATTCTTTTTGTCAAAATCCCGTGTTTTTGAAGTTGCATAGAAGCCTTGTGTTAGTGTTTGAACCCCTGTGTGATCGTTGAAAATCTTGCGCTAGCGTTGCTCGGCCTTGCGTTGCCGTGATCCTATGATTTGACCTCTGTGTAGCTCACACGCTACCATTACACTGAGCCTTGCGTTAGTGTCTCTCTACCTACGCTAGCGTTAAACTATTTTTGTTGCTTTGTCAAAAACTTGTGTTACTATTAATATCCCTGCGTTAGCGTGAGCTACCTTGTGCTAGTGTCCTTAACCCCACGTTATTATTATTTCTCACGTGCTACTGTTACACTAGTGTCAGGATTGAGAAAGTATAGCCTAAGGAGACAAGGTGCATAAGGTTTGGGCACACAAACATAGAGCGCATAGGTGCACGTGAGAATGTAGCAAAGTAGGGTGTGCCTAGGAGTAGGACTTAGCCGTTTTCAACATGGGGCTATTTTTTGACATAGAGTGTGGAACACGCAATGATATGAATATTTGCAGAACACAAAAGACTATTTTTGGATGAGTAGGAGATCGAGTGCCATGCAGAGTTTTAGAGCTAATAATAGGATTGTACTATAGTTGTATTATTAGGTGATCTATTATTAGCGCTTGCATGCTTTTGTATTCTCATGTAAGGGCGCATGACTATTATTAACATGTAGCCTATTTTTGAAGGTGCATGGGTAGTGAAGGGAAAGTCCCCACCCCTATAAATATGTATTGATTTACACGATTTAGGAGGTTTGATGTTATTGTAGTGTTATGCTGCGCATTTCTTATCAGACATAACTATGGTGACTTTATGATATATGTAAGAAGCTTCCATGTTTTACAGTATTAATACAATGAATCTTATCGGCTGGATATTGGTGTTAGATGTAACTGAACATGGATCTTGTATGGTAAATCTGATTATAGTTATTGTTTAGTTAATCTTTCATATGGTTAAGATCTAGATCTGGTTTACACCTTGCAATATACTTGATTATCTGTTATGGATCTTGGAAATATACATTCAATCATGCTAACATCTTGAACAAGATTCTCTAAAGAGGGACCTGGTACCCTTGCATTTTTTGGGTGTGTTGGTATCCAGATTTAATCTCCTTCACAACTTGAACAACATCATGAACTAGCAAAAGACACTCAAGGATAGATAGATGGTTTATATTTCGTTTGTATCCGAGGATCACACCTATCTGCTTGTTTGCATTCAAGAATAGAGGGAGTGGATAACACCTTCAAGAGGGTTTTGATCTAACCCTCACTGTTTTAGGTTGTGCCTATCAACTAAGGCAAGAGAACCTATATTGCAGCCCTTGTATGGTAAAGGAGATGGAGATATCCTTGTGTTTTGCATATGGTATAGAAGAGGCCTTGTGAAAACATGATCAAACATCCATTATCCAAACTCAAAGGAGTTGTCACGACTAAATGATGGAAATGTTCGCAAAACAAAGCTAGGGCAGCTAAAGACATGATAAAACCCTGATATGCTTTGGGCTTTTTTGTGAAAGGATTGAGTTCTTTTGTGGACACACAATGCAAATGCAAGGGTGGTATAGGTAGGATGAGTTAGTTTAAATGATATTCTATGGGAGATGTTAGGACAAGAGTAGCTAGGAATCACCAACTTCTTTGGGAACCTTTGCAAGAAATTTGTAACACCTACACAACAAGAATACTTCCAGAGGTTTTAAATGCTCCTTCAACCAAGATATGTGCACAAATGGAGGCCCAGATCTGAACTCTTCCACACAACCTTTGATAACCTGCCAAAAAAGCTTGAAGCAAAATACCAACAAAGTATCTAGGAATCGCTATTTAATCATGACTTGAGGTGTACCCAAAGGTTTACAAACAGTCTCATTATTCAAGGACAGTAAAATGATTTTGAATCTGTTTATCTTCTATCAGATGAAAGCTCTTCTGAATATAAGATTACAAATGCCATTAAACCATCAACAAGAAATGAGACCCTGTATGATCAAAACGATCCTAAACACAAGATTTCAACATGAGCAAGAAACATAAACTGAAAACATTATGGAACATAAGTATAGGCAAACTTTGCCAAGAGAATAAACTAGATAATCCAGAAAATTGATCAAATATATCAGCAGGGGAATGTTATTTAGAACAATATTAGAGCTTGTTGATGGCTTTACAGCTGCTCAACATGATGAAATTTGATACAATGTGGAATTCAAAATGGCTCTCAGGGGATTTTCCAGAAAGAATGGACTTCTTGTTGTTTTTCCTCGTGAAAATTTTAAGTCTCTTCTCTCTTTTTTTTCCCCAGACCTTACAAAATGCTTCAAAAATATCTTTTATACGTTCATGCCAGCTTGGATCCTTGCTTCCCAAGCAAAGAATATGCCTTAGGGATCAAATTTGTTACAAGAAACCTTATCCATTTCATGAAAATGACATTAAACTATAAAACAAATCGCAAAATGCCAGGGATGCACAAATAGTTTAAAAATACTGCATGAATTTGGATCCTTATCCATCCAAGGGTCATGTTTTTGGCATTTAGACATACCAGCATGCATTTGCAATCATTTTCCACCTTTTACTTCATCATTTTCACCTCTGCAACTTTAATTTTTCACCTTTCATTTTTACACGGGCCTGAATAAAAATTTCATCAAAAATACCATAGGGCATCGAATTATCTCATAAAAATGATGCCATTGCACTCAGAAGGCCAAGGGGATGCAAAATCATATAAAATTTCATGCATTTGATGAAGAAACGCGATCTCTAAGCTCCTTGGAGTCCTCATGGCACCCAAAAACGAATTTGCACAGTAACCGTCGATTTCGGTCAACTTTAAATCTCCGCTGTCCACGTGTCCAAGATATTCCCCTTTTTACCTTTGGATAAGGTGGACACGTGTCCAAAAACCATTGGCGCAGGCCCCTTCCCTTTAAAATTTGCATTTGTAACCTTTTTATGCCTTTGGAAAGTTTTGACAATTTTCCCCGCTTGCCCCCTGGACCCGCCACATGTCCACATGTGGGCCCCACCAAAAACTGTGGGCCAATTTGATGAATTTTGCCACTTTTTTGAGAAAAGGAAAATTTTCTCAAAATTCCTCGCGGGCCCGAACACCTGCTCACTCGCTTACCACGTGGCGGTCTCCTATTCACTGCGGAGCCAACCCTTCAAGTTTGCCTTCAACCCTCCGCAAGCACAAAAATGTCTTGCGAGCCCGCGGTCCCCTTTTCGCCTTTTGTAAAATGCAGCGTGTCACCCCCTGATTGGTTGTGGGGGGACACCTCCAAATTTTCCACGGATCAATTTTTTACTTTGAGATTTTTTGCCAAAAATTGTAAACTTTTCCATTTTCTCTCCACGCTCCAAACCTCCGCCAAATTTTGGACATGTGTCCTCCAATTGGACACGGGCCTTCGAGCAAAATTTTTTCTTTGTAACTTTGAGCCGAAAAACAACAAATTTTTCTAAGTTCCTGCTTCTTCGTATGACCTTCCTGGACACGTGCCCACTTTTCATTAGAAGCGGGCCCTTGGGTCAAAATTTTCCCATGGCATCTTGAGCCAAAAAATTTCTCTAACTCCCCCCGCCATCCGCGTGCTCTTCCTGCCACATTTAACCTTCTAATTCGTTGTGGGCCTTCGGGCAAAAAATTGATTTTGAGAAATTTGCAAAAATGAAGGAAATTTTTAAAAGTGACTTCCGCCACCCGCCGATCCTCTAGCCCATCAAATTGTGCCATGTAGGCACATCACTGTAGCAATGCGGGACTACGGACCAAATTTTTCCTTGTGCCAAAAATAAAAAAATGACAAGTTATAACATTTTCCTGACCACCCCTGGCTAATAGAAACCTGCCACGTTAGCAATAACATGCGAAAATGAATATGACAGGCAAATGACACCTGTATGCCCGTCAAAACATAAAAAATGCAGAGGATGCCCTAGAAATGGAATTTTTTCACAAGGAAGGAAGATTTCTCGGTTTTTAAATCAAATGAAACATGATTTTACATTGTTTTCGACCTTGGGAGTAGGATTTAAACCTCAAATAACTCGGATTCGATCCATTTCAAGTTTTTTCATGATTTGGCAATGGAAGAAACGACACAACCCGTATAAATGAAAAAATTAGGGCACAAATGGGGGGGGGAAACTTGGATTTTTTTTCAATTTAGGGTAGAATGACAAGATTGCGAGTACTTTCAAAGCATTCAATTGGAAAAAATGAATTACAGATCACCCACTTGAGCAAATAAAACGTTTTTGAGCAAAAATGGATATAGAAAATTTGGGCAAAGTGTGCAAACTCAGAATTTGCACCAATATTGGCTCTTGATTGGGGATGGGCACTCCTAGTGAGTGCCACAAGATCACAACATAGACCAAGTGCCAAAAATCCATTGGGCAAGGAGTCAAAACAGAGATGCGGCCCAAAAACTAGAATTTTCACCAAAAACAGGCCGAGAAAAACCACAACGAAAATGGTTGCCAAGAAGGAAAGGGAAAACCACAAGCCAACAATAGCAAAAGACAAAACAAAAACAAGGACTATACAAAATGTATAACTTGTGCATCCAAGAAGTGTTTTAAATGTCTGCAATTAACAGGCAGCTCCAGCAAATCCCCATTTAGATCCTCGAGAAAAAATATATTTTCTCTAATCCTGATATCAATTACATAAGGGCCCATCCATAGGGCATCAAACTTGCCATGCTTGCCTTTGTCTTCATGCCTACTATCCCATAGCAAAACTAGATCTCAGATATTGAAGGCTCTAGGAGTGACCTTCTTATCAATCAACTTCTTCAATTTCTCTCTAAATCTAATATGCCTTTGATGAGAAGCTCTTCTTTCTTCATCTAACTCAATGATCTGATTGATTCTTGATTTATATGGGCCATGTTCTTGATCTTCCAACTGTTGGGAAAACTAAAAAGTGGATAATTGCAAGTGTAAGGGCAGCAAATCCTGAGTTCCATACACCAATTCAAATGGACTTTTACCAGTTGCTCTTTTTGGAGTTATTCTATCAACCCAAAATGCAAATTTCAATTTCTCTCCCCACTTCTTCTTGTTGATTTCCAAGGTCCTTCTGATGATCTTGAGCAAGTTCTTGTTACTTGACTCAGCTTGTCCATTCCCTTGTGGATTGTAGTTTGAAGCATAAGTTAGATTGATTCCATATTCATTGCACATTGCCATCAAAGGCTTCGCTCTAAAAACACATGGCATTATCAGATACAATCTTAACTGGAACTCCAAATCTGTGTCGGAATAAGTAGAGTTGCTAGATGGAAGTAGATAAAGTAAACAAGTTGTCGGAAGTAGAAGTTCACTTGGAGTTAAGTTAATTAGGTAGCTTATTCATCTATGGTGGCACAATCGTCGTTTATGTTATTTGGAGGTCCAACTGGAGGTATCTTTTCTAGCGCGTCGTCAACAAAAAATTTGGGTGCACAGAACATTGGTATAACGTATGGAGGTGACACAACTTCGTAGATTGTGGGAGTCTAGTTTAACATGACTGTTGGAACACAAGGCAATGCATACTTTGGTCTGTTGTCTACTTCAGAATGAGGATTAGGAGGGTTAGGTGGCTTGGGCGCTAGCAGATCTGGTGGTGTTGGAGGCAGGTGAAACACATGAGGAAATACAGGTACTAGATCTGGTGGGCACGCTCCACACGAACCCCAACAAATTTATATGGAAATGTTTCTTTGTCTTCTAGAATGTAAAGGCATTGAAGATGTAGCCGAGGACGTGCATATATGTTAGATACTATGGCGTGCAAAGGGGATTACTGCTCTAGAGCGCAATGTAAGTCAGTTTGTAACTACATTACAGGGGCACTTGCATAGTTGGTACATAAAGTTTGAACTTGACCAAACTTGTGTAGATTATGCTGCTCTGCGGGATGCTTTCTTGAAAGAATTTTATATCCCTGAGTTTGAGTAGAAGAGCATCAACGTGTTGAAAGACATTAAGTAGGGTACTACTGAGAGTGTTTAGGAGTATGATGCAAAGTTCAAGACCCTTTTGTCTAAGTTATCTTATGACATACATGCGAGCCAACATGCTCAATGGTTTGTTGGAGGACTTATCACACCTTTTAGAAGAGCGCTCTCACATAAGACTTTCACAGATCTGCGCGAGGCACTTGAAGCAGCTCTGTGCACTGAGGCAGTAGGAAGTATAGACACATGAGTGAGCCTATTCTTGGAAGCTTAGATTACAACAATGACAAAACAATTAGAGAAATTATCAGCTAATTCGGCACATGAGACATGCAGTGGGATTTGGTGCACAAATTGTGAAGTGGAGGGGAATACTAAGGATAATTGTTCGTGGAAATTGGTGCACTCCTTGTTGATGGACTGTGAGATCTATCACTTGAACCATAGTTCAAGTCGGTGTCCATTGTTACAATGCGCGATAAGAAAGAACATGTCCTGTTACTGTAAGATTTGTAGGCCTACTACTCATGATACTGAAGATTGTAGGTTGATTGATCATATTCATGATGCCATTGATATTGGTGTACGACAGACTGGTGTTATAAATAAATTTAAGGAGAAAAGTGAGCATCATGACCATGATCATAATGAAGGGTGCTCTGATGTAGGTTGTGGTAGAGGTCGAGGTTACCGAGGAGGATTTAGAGGTCGAGGTCGCTGCAATGGAAGAAGTGATTTCCCTCGCGGAACTTGTTATACATGCGGATCCCCTGATCATTACATACACAAGTGTCCTTAGAATATTGTCTGTTATTTTTGTGAAAAGAACCACAACTATGAAGAGTTCCCAAACTTGTATGAACATTTGAGTAAGAAACACAAACAAGAGAACACGCGTATGGGAATGGTTAGAGTGTAACACGACTTGGAAGATCAATGGATGCTGAAGTTAGCGATGGATCTTGAGTTGGTACTTGTGAAGAAAACTACACGCGTTGAAGCCATGCATGCCAAGAAAGTTCCAAAATAGAACCTTGCCATTACTAAGGAGGAGGTTCTACATGTTAAGTATCCAGACCCTATGCATAAGAAGGAGGTTTATTAAGAAACCATGGAGGTAATTCAAAATTTACAGGGTGAGATATAGTGTTTGAAAGAGCAGTTGTGAAAGTTAGAACAAAAGAAGGAAGCTAAGCTCCATTAGACAGATGTTGATGACCTAAAGGAGGTTTGCAAGATGTTGCATCAAGAGAATATCATTCCTTTTCTTGGAAACTGGTTAAAGGGAAACACTTTGCGCGCTGGAATTGAGCATGAAAGGTAGATTTTGCATGCTAACCTTCCCCCTCATAGCCTAGATTATGACAAGGAGACCACTCTGAATGATATTGTGGATGGTTGATGTTTGAGTAATATTCTAATTGATATAGGCATTGAAGTAAATGTACTCACTTTGGATGCGTGGGTTCAGATGGGTAGACCACCATTGCAACCATCTTCAAATGTTTTGTTTATGGCAAATAGGACTAAAGCCACGCCTATTGGAGTTTTAAAGGATGCATCAATTACTATACATGAAGCCAATTTTACGATGGACTTTGAGGTCTTAGCACTTACAGAAGTTGAAAGTTTTCCAACTTTACTTGGGTGCCGTTGGTTTTATGCAAACAAATGCTGGTGTGCGCTTCAAAAAAGGGTATATAAGTTTTGAAAACAAAGAGGAGCGTGTCATTATCCCCTTGATAGACGGTAAATATGCACCTTATGTAGAGCCCTTAAGTGAAGAAGATTTGAATAGAATTTGTGTGCATCATTTGAGATCTGGAAGTTCCTGAGCCATCAAAGAAAGGAGTTATCCAATGGGATGATGCACAGTCCATGAGCGATACTACAAGTGTTGCAACGGAAAATTGGGCACATGTCAATTATGAAATGGTTGGGCGCGAAGTGAGAAGTGCAGCTGCGCTCTTAAGTAAGCCACACATTATCAGGCGTTTGGGCAGTAGCCAGGTACCAAGGTACACTAGTGAAGAGAATCCTTAGGTATTCCTGCTTGCTATGGAAGTTCAGTGGGAATTTCATATGGAAAAAAAGAATATGCTAGTTTATACTTTGCGCGGGACGGTAACACACTGGTGGATGGTTCATAGGGATAATATTTTGGAGTGGAGAGAAGTGTGGATCACTTTATCTGCTAGATTTCTATGGAGCAATGTGCCTACTCAAATCTATGCATTTCATGGTGATGATCATGTTCAGGACCACATTAAACAGTGTGAGAGACTATGGACAATGGGGTAGGAAGCATTACCACCTTCGTTGTAGCTGCACAAGCTCTGCTTCACCTTGCAAGGCTGTGCGCGTGCATGGTATGTCTATGCAAAATTGAATAGAGCGACTAGAAATTGGCAAGAATTGATTACAGGTATGATTCAGGCATTTTACTATTTTTCCACTAAACCTCCGGTGAATGAAGCGTTACAGGTTATGAAGTTCTTAACTATGGGGGCTAGTGCAAAGGATGAAGATCTCCTTCAGGAGTTGTTGGGTGAGTTAGACCTAGGGGCGCATTTACAAGAAGAGGAGAAAAATGTAGAACAACTTGGGTGTTCCTTCCTAGAATGAGAGAAGGATAAGATGGTCTGTATAGTGGATGATGAAGAGGTAGAGAACTTGGATGTTGAGCATAGAGAGGGTACGCGCGAGGTCTTGGACATTACAGATGAAAATAAGTGCAGCTACCGTGAGCCTATGAAGACCAAGAAAGTAAACATTGGAATGGATGCTGAACCTAAGGAGGCCATCATTAGATATTATTGGTCTGACTCTGAAGTTGATAAGATAATTAAGCTGCTGCATGACTTCTAGGACTTGTTCACTAGAGGCTATCATGAATTGAAAGGAGTACATGTATAATTGGGCGAAATGAGAATCAAGCTGAAGGAAGATGCGTGCCCAATTCGGAAGAGGCCTTATAGGATGAATCCAAACCTGCACGTCAAGGTGAAAGAAGAAATTGACAAAATATTGAATTCTGGAATCATTGAGCCCATTAAGGATTCAGAATGGGTGAGCCCTATGGTGATCAGTATCAAGAAGGATGGAAGAATTAGAATTTGTGTGGATTACAGGGAGTTAAATGTTGCATGTGTAATAGATCTCTTTCCTACACCATTTACTAAGGAAATTTTGGAAGGCGTTGTAGGGTGCGAGATCTACTCCTTCACTGATGGATTCTCTGGATATCATTAGGCGAGGATAGCTAAAGAGGATCAGGAGAAAATAACTTTCACCGCTGAATGGGGAAGTTTTTCATACATGGTTATGCCCTTTGGATTAAAGGATGCACTTGCAATATTTTCACTCATTATTGTACATGCATTCCAAGATTTTATTCATAAGTTCTTACAGGTTTATCTGGATGATCAGATAGTCTATGGGCTAGTGAAGGATTATTGTGATAATTTGAGGCTCATGTTTGAGAGATGTCGGTAGTTGAGCATCTCCTTGAATATTATAAAGTGTGTGTTTGCCACACCCTTTGGAATTTTTCAAGGACATATCATTTGTAAGGCTTGCTAGTGGATCATACTAAGGTTGTTGTTATTTTGGGCTTAGAGGAACCTACTAGCCTATGTGAGGTGTGCGGATTCTTGGGGCACACAGGATACCACAGAAAGTTTATCAAAGGTTATGCCAAGATCGCTGCGCCCTTAGATTGTTTGCGATTGGGTTGTATGAGACGTGTTGAGGTGGAAACAACTTTAAAACCAAGTGAGGAGAGTGGATTTGTGCACGAAATTGACTTACATCCCCATTGGAGAAGGGTTTGAGGAAACCAGAGATGTGTAGAAAGGAGAAATAGGGCACTAGGGTTTGAGAAGAAGCTAGGGCACATGATTTCAAGTTAGGGCACGCGGTTTCAAGCTAGGGCACGGGAGTTGACTCGACAGAAGTAAAAAGTCACAACCTTGTCTTACCATAGAACTAAGGAAAGCACCTAGAGTAGGAACAAAGGGGAAAAAGAAGGTAGAAACTGAGGTGCAGATCAAGGATGCCCCCGAAAGTAGGATCTCAGAAATGCAGTACCCAGAGGACATAATCGTGGGAAGTGACTGGGATTCTCACGTTTTTAAGAGCAAGGTAAGAGACTACAATCATTGCACGACTGACAATAATGAAGAGATGGATGTGCTATTAAGCAGAAAGACAAACAAGTGCACAGTCATCGATATGCCTGTTTATGAAGATGCTGGAGAGAAATTATTGAAGAAGGTAAGGGTCTTACAGCTCTATGAACTCCCTTAGTTTGGAAAACCAGAGAAACTATACCAATGACTTATGAGCGGAGTCCACGAGGACTTCTTTTATTTTATTGGGCAGCGGATGAGGATCACTGCGCCCTTAATTGCAAGCCTAACAGGTTTGAAATGAACATGGACAAATATTACTAGTGAATTATCAGAAAAAGAATCTATTTTGGCCACCCGCAAGGGGCTGGGTTACTCAAAGGGTCCGCACGGAATGAATATTTACAAGTTAAGGAAGTATCCTGTGGTACAGGCGACCACACACTTACTCACAAAGTTGAATGATCAAGAGAGATGGTCATAAGTGAACACCATGTGGCTACACATTGCTAAGAAGATATCACAGTAGGAAGTTTACAACTTGGTAGGATACATAGCAGAAACCATCATTGAAGAAGCTTGCAAAGGTGAGAAGATAAGCTTTGGCACCATCTTTCTATCTCTTTCTTTTGTTGAAATTGGAGCGCTTGATGGGACAAAGAACAAGATTTGGGAGTATCCTACAGAGAATAAGTCTCTAGTAGAGAGGTTTGAGAAGTATTTATGTGAGGGATCTATGAGTGGCCCGTTCAAGTAAAGGGAAGAGATGTGGTATGAAAAACTTTGCGCGGATTTCAAAGAGGAGTGGAGAATTCCTAAGGAGCTGTCATCAATAGTTGGGAAGATGGTACAATTTTCCGTGTACCAACACTTTTGCATTGTGCATTTTGCAATGAAGGATGGGACGTGGAATCCTTGGTGTAAACTCCCTTATGCCTTTATAGTGTAGTTCTTCTAGGAGGCAGTTCACAGGTTTACCAATGCGTGCAGGTTAATCTACAATGCAGACAAGGTAGAATGTGACTACCGTAGCTTGAGGAAGACTTACACATACCCAGGTAAGATTTCTTATACTGAGAGGTTCATATCAAATGATATAACCATGAGGCTTGTTAGTTTGGCCATTGGCAATAGTGGGGCCGTGCTAATTTATATCCAGTTGAAGCCTCAGCTGGAAAATGGTATGTATAAAATGAATGTATGCTACCATTCCCGGCTAAGGGAAAACATTCAGTTGGGAGCTTGGTGGTTGAAAAGCCCACTTCACCATTAGAATAAGAAGAAGAAGATGAATAGGAGAACAATGGTGGTTTAGTGTGCAGGGGATGGAGGAAGCCATCGGACACTAAGGAAAGTAAGCATGAGATTACTCCTCCTAGGCAACAACAAGAGGAGGAAGACTTAGAAACAGACGCGCTAGCCTTAGATGCAGACCCAATAAATGAGGAACACCAATTTAAAAGTGTGTTTAGAAGGACAAGGACTTAGAGCTTAGGGATATCACAACCTCCACACAGATCAGCTCAGATCTCCCCTCAGAAAGAAGTACCTGAGAAGAAGATGAGTAGAAAGTTAAAGCTTGGAGATGATGAAGAGGATGAGTCTGGTGAAAGCGTGCCAGGAACCCCGGTGCAACCTGAAAATATAGAGGAGCCTCGTGTTGAGGAAATGAAAGATGATGAAGAGGGCGTCAAGGAGACAGAAAAGGAGATGGGTGAGCCATCTGACACGCCTAACTCCACATAGGAAGGTGAAGGACCCACTGTAGATTATAGCACCCGGGTTCCCATGGAAAAAAAGGAAAAGAAAGGAAAAACAGGTGAGGACTATGTGACTCCAGCTATACATAGAGGACACCAACAATATCATTCACACCAAGTTCCAGGGAATGGTAGAGCCAAAGGATTTATATGGCTGGGAGTTAATGGACCTAGAAAAGGCTGATGCACGGACTAGAAAATAGTTGTCCTTGTCCATGCAGACACACATGGACGAACCGGATTTGGATGTGTGCAAGGATTCATGCGTCTCACGTCGGGTAAAGAAGAAACCGCAGATTAGGCACGTGGTTGTCGAGCATCTCTGGTAATGTCTGATGAGCAAGTAAGTAATGCCTTGGTTCAATGTTTCTACTAAAGTGATGCATGGAGGAACTTTGATAAGGCTACCACCATTTGAGTGTTACTTGAAGCTAACAATGATAATACTGCATAGAAATAAATCGCTTAAAAGTAGAAAAGGAATGAGAAGAGGCAAATAATGAGGCCTTTGTTAGCATGGCTGAGGAAATCAATGATCATATTCTTAAGGTAAGGCCTCATTTGGAGTCTAATGTTCCTTAGAAGTTTCCCTTTGCAATGCATTGTTTGCGCACTCTGGCAGGTCTGGTTTTGAATGAAACATCTATTGTTATGGCTGCATAAAAAGATCCTGCGGAAGAAATAACAAGAGAAAGGGCTACCATTGTTAAGGAAAATTTCATGTTTTAAGGCCTTGCTCCAAACATTGAAAGATGAGCTGAAGAAAGTCAATCAAAATTTGAACATGTATGCAGTGTTAGACACCATAATAAAAATCAGGACTATAGCAGAGAATAATGAAGTACTGAAGGGAATGAAGGACGAAAAACTTGGGTGTGCATAGAGAGGTTAGCCCTGGTAAAAAAAAAGCCTGAGGCCCTTACAACAGCCAAAGATCCACACAAAGATATGATCGATGAACTTGGAAAACTTATAGCATGGAGAAAATGGAATCCATGGGAGGGAATGGTGTCAAGTATGGTGCATGTTTTCCAAGTACTGCAAAATGAGAAGGAAAAGATCACTCAGGATGAAATCGACGCCATCATAATAGATATCGTAGAGAATACATGAAGCGTGCTAAGTGACTGAAAGACCTTGGAGGTTGAACTCAAAAAAGAATAACCCGAGTTTGTCATACCTGAGGAAGAGGGCACTGCAGAGTAAACTTCATTCTTTTGTACAATGTTTCATTCATTCTTTCATTCCTTATTCTTTATTGTTGGAGACCTAAGAAGGAATTCCCATTGCCGGGGTTGTTATGTAATTTAGTGTGGGGTAATGTTGAGCAGATAATATATTGCTCTAAGGTGAAGGCACATAAAGGATGCACATGCTTGAGCAATGTACATTTGAGGGCATAGAAGAATAATAGAATGAGCGATTGCCAGAACACTTTAAATTCAGGACTTAAGCCATTTTGTGGATAAGGGATATTTTTGGAGATAACGTGTGGAGCACACAAAGACATGAAGACTTATGGTCCATGTAATGGTATTTTGGGAACAAGCAACAGCTGAGCGCCATGCATAGTTTGAGCTAATAATAGGATTTCTACTCAGAGTTAACTATAGGAAGTCTATTGTTAGAGAACTTGCATGTGTGCATCTTATTGTAAAGACGCGTGGCTATTAATAGCATGTGACCTATTTTGAGAAGTGGATGGGCAACAAAGGGAAAGTCCCCACCCCTATATATATGTATTGATTTGCACGGGTTAGTGGGGGGAAAAACTATGTAGAATTATGCCACTGGTTTTGTTGCGCGCATGACTCATTGAGATACTATTACAATGTATGAAGCTTCTGTGTTTTTACAGTACTAATGGAATGTATAATATTAGCTGGATAATGGTATTGAACATGACTAAATATGGTTCTTGCATGGTAAATCTTGTTATTGTCATTGTTTAGTTCATTTTATATCTATTCTAAGAACTAGATCTGGTTTATGCACCATGTGTTGTTTACTATTGATAATGAATCTAGATATCTATATGCACCATCATGCTAGCATCATGTACAAACAACTCTAAAGAGGGACTTGGTACCTTTGCACGCTTCGGGTGAGTGCTCAACTCTGGTTGAGTGATGTGCCAGCATGCCTCGGTCATTTACTATAAATTCTAAGTTGCATCAAGTTATTAAAAGGAAAAGACAAGTTCTATTGGGGTGAGGCGCAACAACGCGTGTTTGAGATACTGAAGGAAAGACTTACTACAACACCTATTCTACACTTTCCTTCACGCTCCAAGCTCATGTAGACGCCTCTGACATGGCCATTGGTGTAGTATTAGCCCAACCTAGAGAAGGGATTGTTGATCATCCTATTTGATTTGCGAGTAGGAAGTTAAATCCAACAGAACAAAATTATACTACTACAGAGCACGAGGCCTTGTCTATGATATATGCACTCCATAAGTTTCGATAGTATTTGTTGGCCACCTCATTCATCTTTTATACAGACCACATGGCATTGAAGTACTTGGTAAAAAAGTCCGTTTAACAATGACACATATGTTGTTGGGTTCTATTATTCCAAGAGTTTAACTTTACTTTGGTGGTTAAGCTAGGCAAGAGTAATTTTGGTCCAGACCATTTATCTAGGATTCAATCAGAAGAGGACACGTAGAGCATCGAGGATGCAATGCTGGATGTAAAGTTATTCAGGTAAACCACGCGCCCTCGGACTTAGAGGATATTGTTATCTTTTTGCGAACAAATGTGGCGCCTGAAAGTATGAAGCCTTTGGAGAAGAAACAACTTGCTATCCGTGCCGCACCTTACATGTTGATCAGTGGAGACTCATACAAATTAGGCCAGGATGAAGTTTTGTGCCGGTGTGTACTTGAGCATGAGTGCGAAGCAATTATGGAGGAGGTTCGTGGTGGCATTCCAGATGGATACTACGCAGGAGTCGCCACCGCGTGTGAGATTCTATTAGTTTGTCTATGGTGGGAAACATTATACAAGGATTGCAAAGAATATTGTAAGACATATGACCATTGTCATCGCCTTGGAAAGCCTGGGCATAGAGATGAGATGCCTTTTAGGCCTATTGGTAGTGCATAACCTTTTGAGAAGTGGGAAATTGAGGTTGTGGGTCCTATTTCCCCACCCATGTGTAGGAGTGGATTGAGTTATATTATAACTTATACAAATTATCTTACAAGGTGGTCAGAAGCAACGCATACAAAGGATTGCACACAAACTACAATAACAAGGTTTATATGGGAAAATATTATCAGCAGGTATAGATGCCCTATAAGTTTAAGAAGTGACAGGGGTACTCATTTTCTTAATGAGACCATTAGAATACTATTAAATGAATTTATGGTTGCACACCATAAAACAACACCCTATAATCCTCAGGAAAAATGGAGCTGCGAGGCCTTCAAAAAGATATTGAGCCATACCTTGACTAAGATTTGTGATGTTGGAAGGAAAGACTGGGATGATAAAGTTTTTGCTGTACTTTGGGCATACAGGAAAACCTGTAAGAGGTTGAATAAAGCAACACCCTTTTAGGTAGTGTTTGACACAGAGGCTATTCTACTAATGGAATTCATGTTACCTTCTCTGTGCATTGCGCACACAAGAGGGTTAACTAATGGGTAATAACTTGAAGAATGTATTGACAAACTGATGCAGTTGGATGAAAGGCGTGCTATGGCCAAATGGAGTCAAAAGAAAGAAAAGGCCAGGCATAAGGCATGTCATGACAAACATATTAAGGATAAGAAGCTTGAGGTTAGACAGATGGTTCTTCTTTATGACTCAAATTTTTTGTGCCACCTTGGAAAACTCAAGGTGCATTGGTTGGGACAATATGCTATCACGTATATACTTGATTCTGAAGCTTGCTAGTTAGAGGCATTGGATGGAACACAGTTGCTCGGTTACTTCAACAGGAGTAGGCTGAAGCCCTACTATAAATAAGTCTTTTTGGTGTTTATAATAAAGTAGTGTTTCCACTTAGATTAGATTTCCTTAATGCATTCCCTTTATATGTGTTTCCTTTTATCGTTGCTATGATTTGTCAATTTAGTTCATTGTTTTGTGTAATAAGTGCACTTGCGCACTAGAAACTGATTACTATCTAAGTGTTTTCATGAGTAGAGGACCACACATACCCTTAGTGTGGGGTGGATGAAGAAGGATTGACTGGTGGCTTATTTTGAATTGTGGTGCATGATAAAAACAAACTTACAGGTGATTAGAGAAGGGACAAGTTTAGAAAAGAAAATTTCAAGGAAATTGCTCAAATTCAAGACCATGCGTGGGAGGATGGATGCTAAATATAATGTGAGGTAGGCTACAACATTGGAGACTACATGAGAAGAGTCACATTGGACAGGTGCTTCGGTGTAAGGAAGCGCAGGTAGAGGAGATCTATGGAAAAAACGTAGTGGGCACGCCAGAAGGTTATGACTGAGGCGTGGAATAAAAAAAGTGCAGATGCGAAATTAATGCCACATACGGTGGTAGTTGGGAGTAATTAATGTGAAGAAATTTTAAAATTTTCTATAAGGTTGACAATTGTATTATCATTATTACCTTGCATTATTGAAGCTAATGATTGTGAAGTGTGAAGAAGATCCCAAGATGAAAAAATAATCTGCAAATCGACGAGCCAGGAAGGATCGAAGCACGTTATTGTTAGTATTCAGTGCAGAATTGAGATTTAGGTGTTGGTGCCTGTGCTCTGAGGAGGGTTCGTGTGATTAGGGTGTGAAAATTAGCAGAGTTACAATTAGGGTTTGGTAGATCCAAGGGTTTGGTTCGCATTCGAGGTACGTAAAGTAAAAATGTGATAGTTTGGAAGTTGCAAAACATCCCAGTCAGGTGAGAGAGGAGATATGACACCACGCGAGCTGCAACTGTTGAAGTAGAGGCTGATGAAGCAGAAAACAACTAGTTTTTCAAAATTTTATACCATGGACAATGAAGATTACAAGGTGTTAGATTTTTGATACCATGAAGGATATCACTGCCGAGACCATTAGAAAGACCAATTGAAGGACGACATATGGAGTTAGGGTTTTGGATAACTTTGTGAAGAGGTTACTGGAAAGTGTAGGGGTCATGCAGATTTTTGAGTTGCCCTATTTTGGGAAGCCTGAGAAATTATACCAGTGGCTCATGTCACGGGCACATGAAGATTTCTTTTACTTCGCAGGTAAGAGGATGCAGATTACCGCTAAGCTAATTTGTAAGGTGACTGGGTTGCGCGACTTAGGCCAAGAGATTTCTGGGGATTTATCTGACGATGAAGGCATTAATGCGACCACCGCCACATTTAAATAAAAGAAGAGAGGCCACACGTTTAAAGTTACAAATATTGAAGATATGGCAACAAGGGTTGCGGCGTGAATCGCGAGTTGTAAGTTAGGTGCCTCCAAATGTTGGATAGAGGTAAACTAGCACTGGCTACACATAACACACAAGATGGCAAGAAAAACCTACTATAACATCGTCAGATACCTTACAGAGAGCTTAATGACTGAGGCACGCTTCCAGGTAGAAAAAGGTGACAAAATTACTTAGGGTGCTATTAGTGCCATTTTTTGAACTTGCACCTTATTGCCCTAATTTTTCAAATCTATATGTGCTTAAAAAACATTTTACCCTTTGAATTAATGGTATGAAATTCTTCCCCTCCAGTTGGATGCTTTAAAATGCTCACAAACTTGTTTTTTTGCCCTAATTTGAAAGAATAATCCAAGTTTGCCCTTTTCTGTGCCCTAGTTTTTCCAATTTTGCGGGCTATGTCATTTTTCCCTTTGTCAGATCGTGAAAAAAATTGAATTTGATCAATTCATACTTGTTTGTAATTGAAAATACCATCCCAAGGTTGAAAATGTTGTAAAATCATGCTTCAGTTGATTCAAAATCGAAAAATCTACCATCCTTGGTGAAAAAATTGAATTCTAGGGCATCCCTAGAATTTTTTACGTTTTGACAGTCAGACGAGCATCATTTGCCTGTCAAATTCATCCTCAGAAGGTATTGGCAACGTGGTGGGTTTGCATTGGCTGAGGAAAGGTGGGGAGGCACTCTAACTTTTCATTTTTGGCCCGAAAGCCCTCGGCCAATTGCAGGTGGACACGTGTCCATGAAGGGTCAGAGGGAAATGCGGGCCGTGGAGCGAAATGGGAAATTTTCCCCTTTTTTGCAAAATGGACAAAAGGAAAATTTTGGCTTGAAACTCTGTAACAAATCGGGAGAGGACATGTGTCTTGAAAGGTCAAAAGGGGGCGCGGGTCAACGTTGAAGTTTGTGAATTTCCAAAAATTTGTAAGGGAGGTTTGAAGGAAGAAAGGAATACTTGGACCCGCTAGCGAATCACAAGGAGACACATGGCAAGGGAAAAATCAGAGGTGCGGGCCCACGGGGCAAAAAGTGAAAATTATCCCAATTTTTAGAAAAGGTCAAAATGCGTAGAATTGAAGCGTGATTTCAGTGGGACCCACCATATGCCACGTGTCAGTTCCAAATTTCAAGGGGCGGAGGGGTGGAGAAAAAGGTCAAAATTTTCCATTTTTCCAAAAAATGTCGAAAAGTAAAAAATGATCCCAATTTTAGTCCCAATTGTTTTTGGACACGTGGTGGGCCCAAGAGGTAGGTAGGGAAAGGTGGCAAAATTTTCCAAATTTTCAAAATGTCGCAAATGCATTTTTTTAAAGGCATGGGCCCGATCCAATCATTTTTTGACACGTGTCCCGCCTTATCCAAAGTTTAAAAAGGTAATATTGAGCGTATTTTTGGATTGCATCTTCCACGTGGAGGGCTGATATTAAAGGTTGATGTAAGATCAACGGTTGCTGTGCAATTTCATTTTTTGGCCACCATTTTTCCTCCAGGAAGCTTAGAATCACGACTTTTGCATCAAAATTCATCAAATTTATAGTGATTTTGTGTCCTCTTGGCCTTTTCCAGGATCATTAGCATCACTTTCATGGCTTAATTATGTGACTTGTGATGTTTTTGAAGCAAATTTTTACCCCAACCTGAGCAAGCACGTGAAATGACAAAATCAAAAGTTGCAGAGGTAGTTTAAAAGGGTAAAAAGCTGAAAATGATGTGTAAGAGGTGCTTGCATGCCTCAATGATGAAAAACATGCCTCCAGGATGGATAATGATCCTGATATTTGTAATGATTTAATATTTTTGGCACACCTGACATCATGCGAGTGTTTTTCTGTTTGATGTCATTTTCATTGAATCATGAAGAGTTATTGTGACAGAATTGATCCCATGGCATGTTTTGTGCTTGGGAAAGAAGGCTCCAATGTGGCATAGGGTATATAGTGCATTTTGGAGAAATTATAAAGGGAGGGAGTTGAAAATTATGGGAAAATTTTGAGAGAAATCTAATTTTCTATGAAATCCACCAAAGAACCAGGTTAATGTTTCATGTGCTAGAAATTCATGTATGTAAGTTGGTTACAAGTGTATAGCCATCACACAACTTTGAGATTGGTCATGTAACTCTCCTCTGCTATTGAATCTAACAAGTTTTGAATTAAATCTATGTTTTCTTTGGGCAATATGATGTCTGTTATCATTTTAAATGCATGTAAATAAATTTTGTTCTTGTTGCAATCTTGCATTGAAAGTCTTTAGAAGTCACACAGGATCTCCATTTCTGGTTGATAGTTTAGTGGCATTTGCAATCTCATATTCAGAAGAGCCTTCATCTGATAAGGAGATAAACAAATTTAAAATCACTTTACCTTTCTTGACTGTAGAGATTTATTGTAAGCCTTTGGGGGTACCTTAGGCGTGGTTTGATCATGGATTTTTGTGTTTAATTGAGTTCTTTACTTCAAGCTTTTGTGGTGAGTTCTCAAAGATTGTGTGAAGAGTGCAACCTAGGATTCCATTTGTGCCTCTTCTGGTTGAAAGAACATCTTAATTATTTTAGGCATTTCATCTGATAGTTGTTCAAGTATTGTAGTGATTGCCAAAGATCTGATCTATCCCAGTTTGTCTTGTCAATCCCCCACCAAAAAATCATCTAACAATAAAGATCCTGTCATGTACTATCCCTGATTTGCATTTGTATACCTACAAAATATCAAAATCCATTTGCAAAAGTATGCGTAACAGATCAAGATTTCCAATGTCTCTAGTAACGTTTACCTTGTTTTGAGAACATACCCATGTTTTGAGAAGTGAAAACTTGTGAGAGTTCAGATCTAGGGTGTTGATCATGTTTTCATCAAGGTTTCCATCATAGAAGTCCAAGCAAAGAGAAGGACATGTTCACCTCCTTCACCATTACAAGGTTACAAAATAGGTCCTCTTACCTTGGTTGCAAGGCACAACCTAAAACAACTAGGACAAGATCAAGTCCTATTAGAGTGTTATCCATTTATCCACAAACCTGAGTGTCAGCTAGACCATATCCCCAGCTACCAACGATATACAACATGGTCTGATCTGTCCTTAAGCTCCATGACATATCTATGGTGCTGCTCAGACTGAAAAGGAGAACAAATTTGGATACCAACAAGTGCTATTCTTATTTTACTTGTATTCAATGAAATTGGCATGCCCAATGGGCCAAGGGAGCAGGTGTGGGAATTTCCCTTGGAAAACAAGTCACCCACATAGAAATTTGTGAAGTATACATTGCATAGATCCATATCAAATACCTACAAGGATCGACAAGATAAGTTGTTTAGGTGGTTGCACCGGGCATTTGAAGGGGAAAGGCGCATCCTGCAAGAGCTTCCTACCATGTTGGATGGCCAAGCAGAGTTCGTCATTTACCATCATTTCAATTTGGAGCGGTTCTATATGAATACGTGCGAGAAAATCCACTGGTGTAAGTTTCCTTTCACTTTTACTGCATGTTACTTTAAGGATTTTGTGAACATGTTGCATAATGTGTGCAAACTTTAGTTTGACACTGATAAGGTAGATGTGGATATTCATAGCCTGCATAAACCTATGTATGGTGAAACAAGGAATCGTATGTAGAAATGCTTAAGACATAAAATATTGGCATAACTCTAGAGACCATGGCTGTAGGAAAGATTGAACCGATGTGCATCTATGTGTACCTAAGGCCATGTTTTAAAGACAGGAAGGTGATTAAATGCAAGGACATAACTCTGTCGGGTCCTCTAAAGAAGAAATAGACAATGGGAACGACAAGGCTTGTTGAACTTGTGCCCCCCCACTCAGGAAGAACCAATACCTATAGGCTTAGAGAATTTTTTGGAGCAAAAGGAAGAAGAACAAGTTGACAACACAGGGCTGGACCATATATGCAGGATTTTGCGCAGGAGGCTACATCCAGGGATACTAGTGTTGGGACATCATATCCAGTCAGGAGGTCACCACATGTAAGACCGGTGAAGAATGTCGAAGAACAAAGGAAGAAGCGTAAAAAATATATACCAGTCAAAGATAGCGAGGAGAAGTCCTCACGAAAAGGCGCACAGAATGATATGGCCACTCCAATCCTGGAAGTACATGAGGATGAGGAGATTGGTGAGAACATAATATATTAGGAAGTTGGCCCCAGTGTGAGTACCCAGGAACCTATTGAGGATCACATAAGTGTTGGTGGAAATATGGAAACTATAATGCATCCTGCGCACACAAAAAAAGAAAATGAGGAAGGAGAGGAAGAAAATAGAGTGTGGGTGCCAAGGCACATAAGAATGCATATACCACTACAAAAGATAACATAGAAAAGCATGCCAGTGAGTGCAAAGAAGACGATGTGGTGAGAACATGAAACCTAGGATACACTGATGATGAGAACAAGATCATTCGCGCCCGTTTCCAAAATACTTTTCCTAGGGAGCGTTTATATGGCTGGGACTTAATGGGTCAAGAAATGACGACTACACACACTCCTTAACAATTATCTTGGAGCATGCAGACTCACATGGATGAGTCTAATTTTGACATTTGCAAGGATTTATGTGTATCACACAGGATGAAAAGGGTGCCACATACTTGCCATATTACCATCAAGCCCACACAATTTTCATATGAGTAGGTAAGCAATGCGCTGGTTAAGATGTCTATAGAAGTTGCATGTCGTAATATTGATAAAGCGACAACTATTCGAGCGCTTTTGGATGATAAAATTGATGCAACTACAAAGATAAGACACTTTATAGAAGAAAAGGAAAAAGATGAGGCAGAAACGTAGAAAGTCCTTAAGATGGCCGAACAAATTGCTGATGAGGTTATGGAGAAAAGGCTTGATTTACATGATAACGTGCCAAAAGAGTTTCAGCCAACTCTTCATTATTTGCACACAACAGTTCAATTGATTTTAGAGGCGGGGCCCGTGTGCATGCCTAGACCAAAGGATGTTGTAGAAGAAGCAATGAGGGCCAAAACCATTATTACGAGGAAGATTACAAGTTATGAGGCTTTGCTTTAGAATTTAAAAGATGAATTTAAGAGGTCAGATCAGACATTAAATTTATGCGCGGCCCCAGATGCAATCATAAGGACAAGGACCATTGAGGAGGATAATGATGTCCTCAAGGCAATGAAGAATGAGAAAATTGGGTGTATGGAGAGGCTTGCTTTAGTAGAAGAAAAGCGCAATGCACTTGCAACAGCCCATGATCCACACAGGGAGTGAATGAAAAAAGTTGGGAAAGTCATCACACAGAAGATGGATTTTATGGAAGGAATGGTCTCTAGCATGGCTAACATTGTTAGAATATTAAAGAGTGAGAAGGACAATGTGACTCATGATGAGATGGAAGAAGTGGTTACCGATGTTCCTGATAAAACTGGTGAGGTCTTGGAGCAGCAACAGATTAACAAAGGAAATATATTATTTCACAAACTAATATTCTTCACTATATTTCATCATCTGAGATATTACAAATATATATGCAATGTTGTTCCTATAAACAAGGAGGTGGCTACAACCACTCTTCCATAAATAACAGTAACTCACGTACACAACAAACTCCTAATATACATTATTGTTACATAACAATAATGTCACCAAATTACATTTATAATAATACACAAACTATATTATAATGTGAAGCACTAATAATAATTCCTAACATTCCCCCCCTTAGTGCGAACATGGTAGAAAAACATCCACACACTCCTCTGCAGTATGCTCACCCCTGTGGCATGTCCAATTCTGTGACTCATGACCTTGATCCAAAAGAAAGGCTCTCTCCTTCCATGGTTTTAAACAGGCTTACCACAAACCTTGAAGTGACAGGAACCTCATCAACTGTCGACCTCGTGTGGTTTTCTGGATCCTCCCACAAACCCTTTCAAGATCCATGAACTGACTTACTCTAGTGCTACTGTTCACCACTATGCTTATACATCAGGGAATAATGTAGGAAACACAATAGGCATATTACAAAACTGCACAATAGAAGATATACAGAAAATATTTCACATTACTTCCTATAAGAATCGTAATGTTCTTAATCGTAGTCTCTGTCATTGATTGCTGCCACTCGATCTTGAACAGCATAGAAAACTGCCACTGCCACTGGAAGCTTTCCTTGACTAAGTCGTTTTGGGTGCAGAATGGGAATGGAACATTGGTATGTATTCCCCCCCACAATGTGAAATTCCACACATATAGATACTGAGAAGCAAACTGCATCGAAGAACATACTCCTGAATGGATCTTGCTAGTTAGGTCTTGCTGCACATGGTCACTAATGCTAGTGAACGTATTCTACTAGCTGACCATCTTCCAACGAAGTACGGCAGTCAGAGGACCAAGTCAGTCAGAGGATCACTGACAGTCATCTGCGCTCCAACACAACTTTCTTTCCAACATCCATCAAATACCACACAAAACAGGAACACTGCAAATAGAAGCACTCTGAGAAAATGGAAACCACACTGAAAATCAAATACTCACACTGCACACCAGTGCCACCAAATCATTTTGTGCGGCCCCGTCGTTAGTGACTGATGAGAGGTCGCTGTCTGACCGCCATCCTCCGATGCCTCCTTCCTCCATTAGATCTGCTGCTAACTCAGCCGAATGTGATCATGGGGCTCAATAATTTATTTCAGACGTCGCGTTCCAGCGATAATGCGTCCGTGAGGTAAATTTTTTTTTTTTTTTTTTTTTTTATAAATTTTTCGAACTTTGGAAGACGACACTTTTTACAATAGTATTGACCCACAATAAACTTTTGACAACTAAAAAAATCGACTCTCGACACCACAATAACACAAACCTAAAATCACCTATTTTATTTTTACAATTTTCGAATTTTGACTTTAACACATTTGACTATAGACGACAATAACAAAATGACACAAAATGACTCTTATAACTTTGACATAAAATAATGACTAAAATTTTAATACTCCCAAATATAAAGTTATACTAATTTACCACTACGCTTTTCTTTTTCTTTATAGACAACACCGAACATTTAAGTTCACAAACTATTGACTTCAACCCACTTTTAAATGGACATGTAAACCATGGACACTTACAACGAACTATTTTTGACCAAATAAATAAACAAAAACAAAAACTTCAAACTGAACAGACCTATAATCACGGCCAGTGGAACTCGCTGCGAGTAGCTATTTTCTCTACAGAATAGGTTGTGTAGCTACGTGAAGGAGCTTTTTTTTGCATTCTATAGCCAAGTATGCTCAAGCACTTGTTCGGCTGTTAACCGTAGCTTAGGATCTGGCTCTAGCATCTGTTTGACAAGGTTCTTTGCCTGATCAGAAATCTTTGGCCATGGATCTCTTTTGAAATCTATAACAGAACTGATAATGGCCTGGGCAACCCCTTATAAGAAGCGAGGATTTGATTGAATGCATAGGAAGCTTCGAACGTGGATGGTAGAGGCTGCAGACCACGTTTTTTTTCTTTTTTTCTTTGCACAGGAATCAAACTCGAGTCAGATTGTGAGATCCACTTCGTATGGATCGGCCTTTAAATGATCTGTCACGCCTTTGATGGATTAGTTAGAATGCGTAGAGACCAATGATACACGTTGAATGCAAATTCCACGTGGATGCTAGCCCAACGGAAGAAATGGAGAAGACTGTAATGTGTGCACAGGATTCAATGCAACTCTTTGAACATAAGTAGATGCATACACAGATTGAATCGGCAGAAATAAATATTTAACCAGATTTTACATTTTGAGCAGGCCGATCCAATATTGCACAAGAGAACTCTTTTTTCTGTTGATGTCTCCTCTTCACAGAATTCTTCTGGTTAATTATTCTAGTAAAGCTGCGCACTTCCACAAAAAATAATAACAAATAATCAGGCTTTTCATGAATTGGGGCAGTAAGAAAACAGGCGGTGCCCCTATTTCTCTCTAATTCTCCATCAGAGGTATGATAGAGGTCGCTCTGATACCAAATCTTGGAGCAGCAACAGATTAACAAAGGAAATATATTATTTCACAAACTAATATTCTTCACTATATTTCATCATCTGAGATATTACAAATATATAGGCAATGTTGTTCCTATAAACAAGGAGGTGGCTACAACCACTCTTCCATAAATAACAGTAACTCACGTACACAACAAACTCCTAATATACATTATTGTTACATAACAATAATGTCACCAAATTACATTTATAATAATACACAAACTATATTATAATGTGAAGCACTAATAATAATTCCTAACATGAGGGGATGAGCGATTAGAATGCGTTGGAAGTAGAGATTAAGAACGAATATCTAGAATTAATCGTGCCAGCAGAGAACTAACACGTGCATGAAGATTATTTCATTCTTTATTTATAGGTATTCTTTCATTCATTCCTCATTCTTTTATTCATGGAGATATAAGATGGCTTGCTATTTCTGAGGGTGGAAATCCAATTAGTGTGGGGTAATGTTGGGCTGAGAAAGTATAGCCTAAGTATGAAGGGCGCATAATGTTTAGGTGCGAAAACATAGAGCATGTAGGTGTGTGCGAGAATGTAGCAAAGTAGGGCACGCCCAGAAGCAAGACTTAGCCGTTTTCAGCATGGGGCTATTTTTGGACATAGAGTGTGGAGCACACAATGATATGAATACTTGCAGAGCATGTAAGACTATTTTGGGATGAGTAGGAGATCGAGCGCCATGCAAAGTTTTGGAGCTAATAATAGGATTGTACAACAATTGTATTATTAGGTGATCTATTATTAGCACTTGCAAGCTTTTTTATTCTCATGCAAGGGCGCATGGCTATTATTAGCATGTAGCCTATTTTTGAAGGTACGTGGGCAGTGAAGGGAAAGTCCCCACCCCGCTAAATATGTATTGATTTGCATGGTTTAGGAAGTTCGATATAATTGTAGTGTTATGTTGTGAGTTTGTTAGCGCACATGAGTATGGTGACTTTATGATGTACGTAAGAGGCTTCTGTGTTTTACAATATTAATATAATGGATCTTATTGACTGGATATTGATATTGGATGTAATTGAACATGGATATTGTATGGTAAATTTGATTATAATTATCATTTTGTTAATCTTTTATATGGTTAAGATCTAGATCTGGTTTACACCTTGCAATATACTTGATTATCTGTTATGGATCTTGGAAATTATACATTCAATCATGCTAACATTTTGAACAAACTTCTCTAAAGAAGGACCTGGTACCTTTGCGCACTTTGGATGAGTGCTCAGTTCAGGTTGAGTGATGTGCCAACGTGCCTTGGGATGTTGGTGGTGAAATCTAGGCTACAAGTAGCCTTACGCTACTGTCAAAACACCTGCACCAGCATTCTGTGTCAAGTTTTGGCTTGGATTTTGATGTTTTTAGATTTCAAATTTTGGTGTTTTTCTTGTTGTTTTACAAGTTTTATAAATCTATTTTGCAGGTTTTTACATTTTAAATTAAATTTCTAACATGTTGTTATGCTTTGATGAATTTTATGTTTCCATGCTTTCTTTAATTTAGGCTAAAATTTGTGTATGCTCTTCTATTGCACCTTTGGGTGATCTTGAGAATGAGAAGCATCTTTAGCAAACTACTAACTTCAAATTACACAGATCATTTCTCTTCTCTCTCTCTCTCTCAACCGTGATAGTTTTCGTGCTCACGATTATAATGGTGCTCGCTATTGTTTTTAATGGTGTTCACATGTATAATATTGGTGCTTGCGATTGCCTGTGTGCCTTTGTAATCGACTCGTGACTGTATTATTTGATACAAAGAAAACTTGAGACTTCCTTTTTCTGCTAGCTCGTCATTTTCAGTTTTTCCTGTTGTAAATCCTTTCGTGTGTGTCTGTCGACACTAAAATTTTCCTCCGTAATTTCTATTTCATTAATGTAGGTATTAGGAATAGGATGTTGTTAAGTATAATTAGTAGTAGCGTCTGATAGAAGATAACGGCGCCATCAGTACGGTGCCGCCAATAATGTGGAGTACGGTAACAGTCAAAGTACAATAGGAATGTTGTAAAAAGTAAATATTTGTCGTAAGTGGTCCAGTAATGTTAAAATGTCAAAGTTTGGGTAATTAGAGAAGTAGGGTCTACATGATTAGGAATTAGAAATATTATATTGGTAATAAAGACAAGGAGTGAGGTCATAAATATTTTGTGTATTTTATTTGTAAAAAGTCTAAAAATGTGGAACCCATGTAAAATGATAAGGTTTATCTTATCTTAACAGATAAGCTTACATGTACAGATAAGAGTTAAGGTATGGAATATGATTCGTCAGAGTGGATTTCTTATCTTATCTTAGAGATAAGATGAATAAGCCTGGAAGTTCTATAAATAGAGAGGCCACCCCCCTCATTTAGCATAGAAGGAAGTAGTGAGAAATATTGTAGGAAGTGTGCGAAGGAAGCCATCAGTTTAAATGTGTGTTGAAGAAGTCATTAAGAGGTGTAATTGTAAAGTTTCTCCCATAGTCTTGGTGAAAGTCAAGTGAAGTCAATAACACTTGAAGTACCTCATGGGTGAGATTGTAACAATTTCATGTTAATATTATAATTTTCTTTGATATTTCAGATTTGTCATCATTCCGTCTTATCACAGTCGATGGTATTTTTGTGCTATGTTGTTGTCTTGTTTCCAGATTACATCCACCAAACTAAAGGCTGTGCATTAGTAAATAATCATAGCACGAGGAGTTCCCGGTGAAGAATTATCAAAGTGCCGGATTGGTGATGACATATCATGAATCCAACCTTTCGTGCCTGTCGTGAATGAACCCGTTTCCCCATTATCATGAATATTTTCTATAACAACTTATTCCCTGTCATGACTCAGTTTTGTGGCCATTTTTCCCACAATTCTCGAGCTCTTGGTTAGCTCCCGAGCTTTTGGTTAGATCTCGAACTTCTGTGAATTTTTTCATTTCCTCACGAACATGTCTTTGGACCCACGAATTTCGTGGCTGGCTTGAACTTTCCTTCTTGCAAGCTTGAATCCTCCTTCTTACTAGCTCTAATTTCTCATCTCCTTCTTGTAGGCTCAAATTTGTTCTATGTTCTGTGGCTCTTCATTTGCCTACTGCCCCTACTCGACCACGCCTTATGCCTACAGAAGTGTACAACCAAACTGATAAATTAGGTGTTTTGGGTGAGTCTCCTCTCATCCTAATGCCAATTCAAAAAGTCTACCCATAAGGTATTTATCCTTCCACCATTTCTCCCTCCACATTTTCCCCTTCCATTTCCGCAAAGCAGGTCACCCCTATCGCTAGCAAAACAGAACATGAACAATGGGAGAGGAGTCTCCCCAGTATTATTATAGAACTAATTAGCAGATACACTAGAGTCTTTCAACCGAGATCTCTGGGCTGATGTTTTTGAACTCACGCCTCAGATGGAGAAGGTTGAGGTCGAGAACATATTTTTGCGAAGACAACTTGCAAATGCTAACACACACACCAATACTATAGCTGCGAATGAGAAACTACAAGTGGAAATCTTAGAATTAAAGCACAAGTAGGAGGAAATTTCAACTTAGCAAGAAAATCTCAAGAAACAAGTGGACACTTGGGTCCAGGTGGTGAAGGGGAAGGACAAAAATATCCTCCTTACAGTAGTGGAAGAAGTAGTACAAACTAAATTAGTCGAGGAGAGGGCCAAATGTGCAAGGGAGCTCAACCTTAAGGTGAGAGGGCTTCACACACCTCCCCCCTCCTCAGAATCCTTGGCCATTGCCACATACTTTATCACAGGTAATTTGGGGCTTCCTGATGCGAGGCTCAACAGAGTCAGAATCGGACTAGATTCCACCCTCTTTCTCCACTTCAAATATGTATATGACAAGCTCAGGGTACTCAAAGCTAAATGTAAGTTATTTCCTCTTCCCAATAAGGTCTTCCTTGATGAAGACCTCACCAGAGAACAAGTGGTAGAACTAAAAAAAAATCCCGCGAAATAGTGATGGTAGCTAGGAAGGTAAGAAAGTGGGCAGTAATTTATAATCTCAGGCTTGCCATTTGTGATAATTTTCCTCCAAGATGGGTCCCTGGGTCCGGTCCCAAATGACGGGCCTGCTGGGAGCAACGTCAGAATAGGGGCATCTCCATTACTTGCTGGAATGGGAACGGGTCCTATTGTTCCTCTCTGGGTAATCACTATGATGCTCTAGGCCTTTCTGAATTTTTCTTTGTGACTGAAACTCATACTGGCCCTTTTCGCCCTCTCTTGGACATCAGTGGTTAATATTGGCTCTCGATTTGCAGATAGGAAACTCAGAGCTCTGGAGGCGTTAGAGGTTGCTTTCCTAGTCAGGGAGTCTTTCCGAAGTAAGATTTCCATGGTTGTAGAGAACAAGTTTGCCCGCTTTCTTTGGATCAAGGTTAGACCGACCTCATCTCACCTTAGGGATTTTTTCATTAAAGTCTATTATTTCCCCCCTGATTCCTCTTCTTTTTCCATTCATAATGGCCCAAATGGGGACCCCTTCTTCGACCTATATACAAGAATTTCCCAATACTTGGTGAGTGGAAAGGTCATCATCTTTAGGGACTTTAATGCAATTACTAAGAACCTCCAGGTTCTACTTTACGATAGGAATGATGACATATTATGCACGTCCTAGATGGACCCTGATTTAGTTAGTTTTTAGTTGGATTCTGAGGATGTGGTAGGGCCCTTGACGTCATATGGCTGACACCTCCTACAGTTGGGGGAATCTCATGATCTGTTGATTCTTAATGGCATTCAGTGCTTCCCCGAGTCCCGATTCTTCACTTACACTACACACCTCATGGTGGTGGATCCAACGTGGTGGATTATGTCATGACAACTTCCAATCTGATCTCCTAAATTAGCCATTTGTGTGTATCCCCCATTCCCCTTATTGACCATGTGACTCTTTCCTTCTCCTTACAAGTTATTCCCCCCATTTGCCGAATCCCTCTCATGACCCTTACCATACCATCTAGAAATTTGAAGAAGGTGATCCTTGAGACTCCTCTTTTCACCTTCGTCAGCTTCTTCCCCCTACACCCCACTTTGCCTAAATCCCCTCTGATGTGGTGTTTGATATCCTTTTCTCTTCCATCCGTAATGCTTCTTTGTGCTCCTTCTGAAAGAAATGATAAGAATATTGTTCCAAGCCGTGATCTCAGATGATAATAGCACACCACATTAGATTTACAAAACAGAAGAGTTAAAATACCATATATGTAAATCCATCATAATCCATAATGCTCAATACATTACAATAGAATGACTTGAATTATTTAATAAGAAAGATGTACATATAGGAGGAGAGAAGTGCAACTACTACCTAAATCAATGGTGAAGAACTCCTACTAACTGATACTGGTAGTTAAGTTAACTCCAAAAGACTAGTAAGCTAACTCGACATAACTGAGAAGCTAACTCCACACAACTAGTACACCTAAGTAAGCTAACTCAACAAGTGTAAAGCTAACACAAGTGTAAGAATTATCCTAATAAATAGATAAAAGGATAAATAATAACCTACAATAACACCCTCCCGTAAGCATAGCTTAGGTGGGTGGAAAAGAAGGTGGGTCCCAAAAATAAGGCCCGATGAGGTATCCACGTACAACAACCAGGAAAAATGGACACCACAAGGTACCCAAAACTAGTAATAACAAAGTAGAGAGTAAAATCCTGCTGCAAGATATCCTCAGAAGCTCGACTCCAAAAACTCATAAAATGTTGAAGAAGTGTGGTGCACAATTGGTCTGAATCCACTACTAGATCATATATCTAAAAAAAAACTGACACTGGGCTTCACCAGAATAGCTCCATGTAAGGAGATTGTCAATGGAGTGACGTCGAAAAGTGAAAACTAAACACCAAACATAATTTGATCAACTGCTACAAATAGGTGTGCCACGATCTAAGAAAAACCAAGGCAACAAGGTAAGGACATGAGATCCAAATAAATAGGAGTGCCATGATCCAAAAAAAAGCCGAGGTAACAAGGCAAGGGCACGAAACCCGAAGAAACACTATCAACACCACACCCTCCCATATTGCAAAATGGGTAGAGTGACACCACAGATCTGTATGAGTTTTCAAAATCAACTACTCAAACACTGACAAACTAACACTGGGCTCCACCAGAATAGCTCCCCCACAAGAGAGACTGTCAACATGCCAAAAAAAGTGTCAAAAATACAGATCTAAAATATCTCAACAAACAAGAGAGATATACATGTATACACCTATAGATACAAGAATGCAATACCCAAAATTTTAGGACGTCGGACTCAACCGAAAATGGATCCACAAGTGATCACAACACACTCCCAAATTTGGCACTTTATAATTGAGTGCATGTAAATATTACAATGAGTAACAATACCTTTTACATTTGAAATATGTGAATAAAAATGTCACCAATGCGTAGATCTCAAAAAAATACACAATTTCAAAAAAAAATCACCTTAATCCGAGCTACGGATCAAAAGTTATGAGCTCTACAAGGTTTGGCTATTAAAATAATATTTTAATGCTGATCTTTTTAAAAGGTACATGTGACACCCAAATGTCCAAAGGGTAAAAGAGTGCATCCACACGATACATGCTTGCGACCAAAGGATAAAATCCTGCGCCCAAAACCTAAAATGTCCAGAGGGTAAATCATTGCATCTAGAGGGTACACACTTATATCTAATGGATAAAAGAATGCACCCAGAGGGTACAAATCTATGTCCAGTGGATAAAAGACTGCATCAAAAACGAAAATATCCAGAGGGTAAAAGAATGCATCTGGAAGGTACACGCTTATATCCAATAGATAAAAGAATGCACTAAGAGGGTACAAATCTGCGTCCAGTGAATAAAAGACTACATCCAAAACTAAAATACCCAGAGGGTAAAAGAATGCATCCAAAAGGTACACGCTTATATCCAATGGATAAAAGAATGCACCCAGAGGGTACAGATCTGTGTCTAGTGGATAAAAAACTACATCCAAAATCAAAATACCTAGAGGGCAAAAAAATGCATCCAGAAGGTACACACTTATATCCAATGGATAAAAGAATGCATCCAAAGGGTACAAATTTGCGTCAAGTGGATAAAAGACTGCATCCAAAACTAAAATACCCAGAGGGTAAAATAATGCGTCCAGAAGGTACACGCTTATATCCAATGGATAAAAGAATGCACCCAGATTTGACTATCTCAAAACATGGTCGAGTTTATAGTCGATTCTAGGTTTTGGCACCTTCCAAATCCAATTCCGCACTCTGTTTTGCATAAAAATGCATGCTGAAAAAAATTGCTTACAAATTCTAAATACATGAAAAAAAACTCTTGCTTGTAAAGAAAAACTTACTGGATGTCTACATCATCTATCACTCTGATACCATGAAAGGAACGATAAGAATATTGTTCCAAGCCGCGATTTCAGATGATAATAGCACACCACATTAGATTTGCAAAGCAAAAGAGCTAAAATACGATATATGGAAATCCATCATAATCCATAATGCTCAATACATTACAATAGAATGACTTGAATTATTCAATAAGAAAGATGTACATATAGGAGGAGGGAAGTGCAACTACTACCTAAATCAATGGTGAAGAACTCCCACTAACTTATACTGGTAGTTAAGTTAACTCCAAAAGACTAGTAAGCTAACTCGACATAACTGAGAAGCTAACTTCACACAACTAGTACACTTAAGTTATCTAACCCAACAAGTGTAGGGCTAACACAAGTGTAAGAATTATCCTAATAAATAAATAAACGGATAAATAATAACCTACACTAACACCTTCCCCACTTCACTCTCACCATTCCTTTAATGAGGACTTGCCCCATGAACCATTGGTACGATGATGATTGCAAAGCCCTTCAGCGGTAACTTTGCTTCACTTTCAAACACACTCTCCCCTCCTTCTGGTCTCTCAAGTCTGAATACCGCCGTCTCCTCTGCCACAAGAAACACACCTTTATCTCTCACCACTGACTTGAGCTCTGTGCTTCCCTTTTACACTCCCTTAAACATTTCTGGCATACCATTCTTCCCTGCCATTTTTCTTTACCCAATACTTACCCCCCAACTCCATGTTCACTCATAATTCCACCCTTTATGACATTATTGGCTAGCCACAAATCCATGTGGTTTCCCTTCCCCATACATGTCATATCTTTACTTACACAAATTTGAAGAAAGCCATCTTAGCCATGAATAGTAGTAGGGCAGCTGATGAGGAAGGCTTTCTGGCGGAATTATTCAAGCACAGTTTGGAAACTCTAAACAAATACCTTCTAGATCTCTTCAATCGGGTGGTTTATACAGGTTTTCCAAAGTCATGGTCCTTTCATATCATTCACCCCATCCAGAAGTCAAGTCCTACTTCCAACCTAAACAACTACAAGACAATCATGGTTGGTTACACGTTCTCCAAGCTCTATGCCACAACCCTCCACATGCAACTTTCTAAGTTCATGGAGCAACACCATTACAGAGCCAAGGGGTAGATGGGGTTCTGAAATAATTACTAGAGCAACGACCACATCCTCACTCCTCGATCCATCATTGAGGAGGCTCATCACTGATCCTCCAAGGTCTTCTTCTACTTCATTTATTTTCAGAAAGCCTGCTATTCAGTGCCATGGGAAGTTCTTTTCCATAGACTTAGAGACATCATTATTTATGAAACCCTTCTTGTTGCCATTATGCACTTATATGAGGATGTCCTGGGCCGTCTTCACACTATTGCCAATTTTTCCGATTTCATCAAGAGTACCATCATATTTAAACAGTGCTACCCCCTCTCTCCTACTTTGTTTGTTATCTACATCGATGAGTTAGAGGAATTTATCATGGACCATATCGAGGAAGGGGATGTATATCTTCTTCACCAGGTATTGATCTACATCCTCCTCTTTATAGATGATGTATTTCTCCTTTCCTCTTTTTTAGAGGTTGTGTAGAGACAGCTGGACACCTTAGCCCTCTTTAATAACCATAGATAATGATAGTTAACCTTGGTAAAACCAATGTCATGATCTTCAATGGGTTGATGACTTTGGACTTCCATTTATTCTACAAAGGGGAGGATATTGAGATCGCTAGCTCCTATACTTATCTGGGAGTTTTATTTAGTGGGTGCTGCTTCAGTCTTCAACATGATCATCAGCCTCGCGTCAACAAGGGTTACGAGTCTTTGGAAATCTTGGAGAGAAAATACTTCCGCCACCATTTCCAGGACATCTTGTCGAAGATATCTATCTCAGATTCTATTGTGCAACCCACAATTATTTATGGTTCTAAGGTTTGGAGACCATCCTTGTTTGACTCTAATTGGGCTACAGTTAAGTGGGTCCAGATCCTCATGGTTAGATGCATCATCAGGTGCAGAGAGATAGTTTCACATAATATCATATTAGTCGAGTTTGAAGCTCATCCCTTTATATTGGAGACTATATTTGGCTTGGTCTCACTTTTCCATTGCATTCAGGGACTCTTCGACTCTTCCGCAAGAAAGGATATGTATCTCTACCTCACCTACCATTATTCTGAGGCTATTGCTCTTTCTAACCATTTCGGTCGCTTGCATTGTTGGTATACTAGAGTATTATGTATTCTCGGGTCTTTCGGGATTCAGATGGACAATCTCCCCCGTTATAGTTACTCCCTAGATGTACATGCACACCTCCTTCTAGGTAACCAGGATCTGCATAGAATTATCAGAGAAGACATATACAGGTAGTTCATCAAGCATACTTCGACCAGCCCTCCGGATGGTGTTCGTCCTAAGATGGTTTTTTATGCTTCGTATTTTCTTGAGAACATAGACGGGCTTATTAGTGGGCCTGTGTATATCTCCCGAAACTAGTTACGTGCACTTCACATTCTCTTAGGTTAGTTTAGAGTGGGCTCTCATAGGCTTTGAGTGGAGGATCACCAGCTAGACCGCTTTGAGAGGATTTTCCAACTCTTTGTAGACACCTAAATTTAGTTACATTCCCCTTAGCCCCTGATTAGATAACCAAGTTAAACATGGGCACCTAACCATGGCCCCCTTTCACCCCACATTAATAATTAATTTAATTAAATTAAATACCCATCCTCACAATATCCATTATTTTATTACCTTAATTGACCTAATTTCCACCTCACCCTAGACCTATTCTTGGCATGTTTCCATAACTAACAATAACTAAGTCTTACTTGCCTTAATGAGCTAAGATTTCATCTAACCCTAAACTCAACAACAAACCAACTTCTGTTCTGATCCACGACAATAAACCAACTTGGCCCAAGAAATTAGAAAGATTTACCCATTTTAGTAAACCTAGGGAATCCCACCTTAACCGATGCTGGTCATACCTAAACCAACGTTGGTCAAGACGGAACCGTCGTCGGTTACCATTTATTCACCTTAGTAACCTTATTTGAGAGGTTGACATATTCTGGAAAGAGGAGAGAGATCAGAGCTGCATGTAAGCAAAACCAACATTCCTTTCACGCATCCAGACATTCATAGCCAGCACCAGGACAAATCTAGAGGCATTACATTCATGGAAAAATTCTGAGATTCACTGCTACGGTCTCAAATACCATCCTTCTGATCAACTACCATTACCATTCAGCCATCCAATCTGCATCATAGTAAGTGTATCAGTTAGTAGTTTTTTATTACTCCTGTTATTAATCTACACTTTGCATGCTCATTCTCATATCCCTTACCCACATCGCCAAATCACCCATCATTGCTTGCTGTTCATCGTTGAATACGCCTAAGACTTCTATAAACCTCCTTATCCACCCTACCATCTCTATCAACTCCTGGATCAAACCTTGCAATCAAATCTCTTTGAGTTTCATACACCTTGACCTTACCGACACCAGTTACCCATAATCGTCGTTTGTTTTGCATAAACCGTCACCGGTCATACTAGACCAACATCGGTCTTTGTGTTTTATACCTTGCCCAAGAATAGAGCCAAACAATCTCCTACCAAGTGATCTAAACAACCTAGAATCAGACCCTGACCAGCCCTAGTACCTTGACAGTCACCTCATCCTTTAGATCCATCTATAACCTAGCCTGTTGTGATTGGATTTTCTTATTGTACGTGAATGAGATACCTAAATCATATTAACTATATTAGAAATTTACTTATTTCTTGCATTAATTTGTTTTAAACAATGGATTGACAACCATCTAGGAAGTATCACACTTCTTGGAACTAGCATACGCTAGGTAGTCCACTGTCATATATCATTTAACTTCTATTTTGTGGTCTTGTTTTCTATTACAGGTAGTTCCTCGTAGCCAAAAGGAAGCTCTCACAATCGATATTGGGTCAAGAAGTCAGAATGCACACATCAACCTCTAACCAACCCATTTAACATGTATTCCTCCTAGCCCATAACCCTATCTGTTTCGTCATTCAACAAAGTAAAGAAAATGGTGAAACATTTTGGCATGCCTGGTGGGACCCATAAGGGGTTCTATTGCATTTTCTTCATTTCTAGGTGAAATTTATGTGTTTGTTTCACTTTAAAAGGCTTACATAATAATTTTCTTCCCTAGTAATCCTCTCTTCTTTCTAATTTCTCTACAAGAAACATTTCTCTTGGTGCATCTTAAAAGGAATCATTCTTCTTTCTTGCTTTCTGCATTTAGTGAAAGAGCATACCCTTTGCTGTTCATCATTTTCTTCATCGAACATAATATTTTTGATTTGGGCTTAAAATTGGTTGCATTACATTCTGATTTGCTGCATTTAGCTCACATTAAAATGAGGGAAACCTATATGTTGGAAGTCATGCCCAGTTGATGGTTGACACAAAGAATCATATAAAGCACATTCTCTCTCTCTCTCTCTCTTTGTGTCTTACCAAACTGCACAAAAATGAAATATACACATCTTTCTTAAACAACAACTTTCATGAGTCAGTCTTCTAAATAGCATAAGCTCAACACATTAAAAATCACTTGTTAGGTACATTTTTATTTTAGTGTTTGATTGACGTACGTTTTTAGGAGTGAGGATACACTTCTCCATTTTTCCATTGTATTGCCTTACACACTCCACAATCATAGTTAGAGTATTCTGACCTCTTCTGAGTGTGTTAGGACTTCATTGCATCATCTCCAGACCTCTGGGTTGGTTATTTATCTCACTAAGATTCACAACAATCCATATTTTTACATTTTCTAATTTTCACAGTAATGGACATCGGTTACCCTTGACTGGCGTAGGTTTTTCTTAACATCGATTTCTATTCTTTTGGGTTAAATTTCTTGAAGAATCCTTATTTTATTTTCTTTGTTGTCAGAGTTCTTGTGAGTGTCTATACTCTCTAGGATTTGATAAATAGTCATCATACAACTTGTTCATCTAATAGTCAATAGTCTTTGCTTTATCTGGTAAAATTGTTCCCGTCTCACAGTAACCGACATCGGTTACCCCTGAACCGGTTTCGGCCACCTTTAACCATTTTCGGTTACCCTGTACTGAATATAAACTGATATATTACCCAAATCCACCTATAGACACCTATTTTCTTCATTCTCACTGATCCCTATGTTACTTGCAGGATACAACATCACCTAATATACATTCATTCACATGGTGTTGACTCGCAGTTAAACTAACGCTCTTATATTTCATGCGATTTGTCAACCACTCCCTCCTAGTCCTTCACCACCCTCTATCTTGTGACCCATGGATCTAACCCTACCTACCACCATTGCCGCAGGCGATGAAGAATTTACATGACTCCTTGATCAGAATCCCACAGCCTTGTAGTTCTACCTCTCCCACTCCTCCACCCAGGAATCCTCAGGTCAGTTGATATATGGCATGCATGTATCCATCTCTCCTACCCTTATTTCTACTTCTGCATCAGCCCCTAATAATGCGGCGTTACCTTCACCTGTTTCGCCCCCAGTGGTTTCACAGCTAAGACCCATACCCGCTATGACCACTGCATTTGCGGTATCGGTCACACCTGTAGTATATGTTGTCCCCTCATTGACCAACTAGACCATAACCATGTCCGCACCCATTGTCTCAGAAATACCCATTGCAACACAACCACCCATGGTGTCGGTGACCCATACTCCATTCGACAATCTTGTCCTCTCCATCCCACAAACACTGTCCCCAATCACTACTAGAGTCAGTATTACCGCCCCACCCACATACATATACTATCAACAACCCCTTATCTCGTCTGTCACCCATTCTGGATACATGCCCTCTATGTCAGTTCCCTATTCTCAACCTCCCTATTCGACATCACCATACAATGGAATGCCTCCCACATCACAGGTTCAATACCAACCCTCTTATGCCATAGGAGGAGCCCTTCCACCACAACCTATTAATGACCTCATCAAATCAATGATGGAAAGGATGTAGGCAATGGAAGCATTGGTTTCAGGCTTGTGTAATTCTCTCACCTATGATGAAATTTGTAATGATCCCATTCATCCATCCATCCCTATTCGCCCATACCCTATACATTGGGAAATGCCAAAATTCTACTGTTTCAATAGTAAAGAAGACTCACAACAACATTTGCAGTCTTTCAAACATGGGTGTTACCTTCTCGCCAATGACGATGCTTTACTCCTACAGACCTTGCCGATGTCCCTGACAGGACCCATATTGGACTGGTACAGTGGGCTACCAAGACACTCTATCTACTCGTTTAATCAATTCACCCAAGCCTTCTTAGATCACTTCTCCATCAACATTGTTAAGAAGGTTACCATGACTGATCTTTATTCCACACGTTAGTACGACGATGAGTCTATTGCTAATTTTTACGCTCACTGGCGCAGCGTAATTAACCAGATCACATTTGAATTATCTCAAAATGAACTCATAGAGTTGTTTAGTTAGGCTTGCGCAAGACACATCTCACCAACCCTGCAGGTGTAGACCTTTCACACTTTTGACGAGGCATTCACCATGGCACAAAAATTGGAAATTTGTGCTATCGAAGAAAATAAAATTCAACTTCTTAATAAGAACATCGCGTTTAAATAAAATGATGCTTCTTCATCTTCAAAACCTGAAAACAACTATTCAAAACCCAAAGGATCTGCCAACACTGTAGTTCTGAAGGATGGCCCCCCTTATCAATCAAACCCAGCCAAACCTCCCTCTCATCTCTCTCTCGTTCAAGCTTTCCAGTTTAGACGAGAACATCGAAAGTACACTTTGATAGGAGAATATTATTGTTCTGTTTTGGAAAATCTTGTTAAGGCTGGTGCCATTACGCTTCCACCTATAAAACCACACATTGGTTTTGACCCTGAGCGACCCATGCCTGCATGGTATAAGGAACATGAATTTTGCAACTATTATTGTGTCATTAGTCATAGCGATAATAACTACATCACTTTCAATAATATTGTCCAAGAAATGTTAGACAACAGAGATCTAGTTTTGGATATAGCCCTAATGCACTCGCTAACCAAAACCTACATATCTTCAAGAAGCCATTTCCCAATCATGCCCCTTCTTCCAACCAAGTTGGTGACACTCTAAACAATGACAACAATGTCTGCGAGGTCCATGCTATTTTTGATGACATACCAGTTACTTCCCAATTGCCTCATGTTCCTTCTATAGATAAAATCTTAGCCCAAGCTCCCCTACCTGCACAAGAACCTATTTCATCTACTCCTCCACCCATAAATAAACCCCCTTAATTCTCTCCTTCACCCATTGAAGAGCCTATAATTAGCACGCTGCCTTTGACCCCTCAAATTTTTGAGCAGTTATCAGTGGCACCTCTCCTACTCATAAGAGATCCATGTCCACCGCCCACACCATCATAGGGAGAGTCCACCTCGTCTGGTCCATCCTCTCCTCTACCCATGGAGGATCCTATAGAAGTACCATTGTCTTTTGATGACCATTCACCATTAGAACTTCAAGATCCCGCTAATCTGCTTTCGTCTCTCTTACTGACAGAGTCTGAGGCTAGCCATTTCCCTGTATCTCAAACACATTTTATGGGGATTGCCACTCGATCCACATCGGCCCCGCTTACAAAAGTACCATTTTCACGCTTGGCCAATCACCTGGACTATATTGATAGAGCCTTACTTTGGGGATGCCTTCTACTTCCTGTATCAACACAAATGTAGTTGTCACTCACCGACACCTCCACTATCTACCCAAAAGTGTTTCGAGCAACCAAACCAAACACAAACACGACTCTTGTAACACCTTCCATGTCACCAACCATAACCCAACATACATCTACACCCAAACACCTACCCACGCCTATATCATCACCCTTACCTAAACCTTTTACTACCTTGGGGGTCATACCGACAGCTAGCCTTACTCACCCACCTATCAAATTAGATTTAGCCACATCTTCCAAAACTAACACTAAACTTACCTCGACCCTTAAAACGAAGATCCAATCTCCTGGTCCTCATACACCAACCTCGCCTACTACGCCATTATCACCTTCACCGCTCCCGTCCATCCTAGGACCTCACCCCTAGACCCTGACCAAGCAACTCTTTTCCATCGGTAAACCAAGAACCCAACAAACCATTTCTTCATCATAGACCTCTAATATACCTAAGTGACCCACACAACTTCCGCCCTCACCCGTAATCTTCTTACCATCCATAACTTCTTCACTACCCATGACACTTTCTTCTCTTTCACTCACGCCTCTTGCCCAACCTACACCACCCACCTCCATAGCACCTCAGCTACCCTCGTGGGTAACCCGTCGTCTTCCACCATCTATTTTTTCCTCCACATCTCGTACACCCGTGTCATCGTTGACCAAAAAGGTGCAACCTAAAGCTAAAAATCCGCTACCCTCCAATAAAGTAGTTAAAAAAAAAACCTTCCGCTGCAAGCTCTTCTACCATGCCCGTACTCAAGCAGATACAACCAAGACCTAAGACTACTCTACACACCAAACTAGTAAACCAACCCACCCCCCTCCTGTAAAGCCTCTTCCTCCACAATCAACCATACCTACACCCAAACCCACATTCACCTCCCATTGTGATCCATTAATAGGATGCGACGCCAAATTCTTAACCAATCTCCTCGAAACTTCTGTCACCACATTACCATCTCTTAGACCTTACGACCCGTTCAAACCCCAACCAAAATGGTTTGACGAAATGAAAGTTTGCGCCTACCATTGTGTGCCAGGACACATTGTGTGCAAAATCACAGCACCCCTGGATGCACATCATGCTTCTAGGTTGATGTTCAGGCATCCAGTGTGATTGCACAACATGGAAACCTCTCTCTAAGCGTGGGACTTGTAAAACCGAGAGTGGAATCTCCAGAGAAGGCTGGTTCCTGCTCCTAAACTACCTGCCACAAGCTATTCCAGTGCAGGCAAGCTAATCTAATCCTAATCTAACCATGCCAAGGAGATAGAGAGAGAGAGAGAAGGGAAAAACAACAAAAGCCTACACTAAAACGGTGATACACCAGAGAAGGAGAATGTTGGACATCTATCAAAACTGCCATGGGACAAAAAGAGGTGAGCAATGGGAAGGATGGACAGATGCATCACAGGCCCAAGGATAGATTTCACACAGAAAGTGTCCCAAAACTCCATGAACACAGCTCCAGATCTACAGTGAACGTTCAAACATGCATAAATACCTGCAATGAAGAGAGGCAAGAAGAAAACAAGCAAAAACGAGAAAGGATGGACAGATGCATCACAAAACACGTTTTGTTGCTTCAGAAGTTTGCACAGAACATCATTCCATTAGTAAAAGGCAAAAAAACACCATTACAAAGTAGGGAGGAGGTTCGAACTCCATTTTCAACCCTAGAGAAGAAAAGAAGGGAGGGCCGAGCAGAAAGAATGAACAACTCTTTTTTATATTTTGCCACTCCTTACAATATATAGGAAGAATGAGAGAAGGAAGAAAGAGGAAAGTCAGATCTCCTCCAACCACCTCCAGGTCGTATTTTAAATCATTTCATCATGGTAGAAGCGACGGATCCTGGCAAAACGGCGGGCTGTCTGCTGCATTAAAACTGGTCGCTGAAATGTCACTTCTGTCATTACCACGCGTCAGAGCCGTTTCTCGATTTTCTCTCTCTAGACTGCACCAAAACTCGAGATTAGCCCCAGAATCATGTAGAGGATTTCACTAGCTTTCCGTTGATATAAGGAACATCCAAATCTGAGCTCTGGATCAAAAGATATGACGATTTGAGGATTTAGGGCACGGAACAGGTGAAAACAGATTTTTAAAATATTTTCCCGCGCATTGCCACCTGGATGCCACGTGGCAGACTCTGATTGGATGAGAAAGGTCTTCAGCCCGTCGGGTTCGGGATTCTCCTCTCCATTTGCATCGGGTTTGGGAGGTAGCTCAACATATGTTTTCGCCCCATGCTTTTCCGACTTGTTTCCCCGATTATGAAACCCGATTTTCTTTGTGCGTCGGGCTTTCCAACCCCTCCGACACATTTCTTAGGTGTCGGGTTTTTCAACCCTTCCGACATGTTCTTGCGCCATGTTTCTCCGTCGTGTTTTCCCGACTATGAAACCCGATTTCCTTTGTACGTCGGGTTTGGACGACCCGACGACATATCCCTTTGTGTGGGGTTTTCGCTTGGATACGTGGCAGCTTCTCATTGGTTCGGATCAGCGCTCGAAAACTCACCCTTTGACTTTTTGACCTTTTCCCTTGTGAGGACACGTGGTAGCTTCTGATTGGCTCTCGGCTCCTTCGCGTACTTCGCCTCCATTTGTCCCGGATGTCCCATTTGATTTTGGCCCCTTTGTGCTCATTTCGGCTGATTCGGCCGGTTCGGGCATTTTTGGCCCGCTTGTCCCACTTTGCTTCGGACTGACTTGACCCTTTTCGGCCGGTTCGGCCGGTTCGCGCCCTATTGTCCCGCACGTCCCAATTACTTTTGGGCTCCTTGTGATGATTTCGCGCGATTCGGCCGGTTCGGGCATTTCGCGTCCATGTGTTCCATTCGTCCCGAACTGCCCCTTTGTGCTTATTTCGGCCGATTCTCTCTCTCTCGGTTAAACCGGCATTTCGCGCCCGCCGCGTACTTTAGTCCCACTTGTCCCAAATGCTTAGTGGGCCGCCTGGACTCATTTCGGGCGGTTCGGGTGGTTCGCGTACTTTTGTCCCATTTGATCCAACTTGTGCTGGACTGGGACTTAGCCGATTTTCACAAATTTTCCTGGCCCGAACTACTTGCTTTCTGCAACCTTCTCCGCACTTCCTCAGAGCTTGTTCCTTTTTTCCTCGGCCAGGGGAGTTAGAAAATTACCTGAAGGGACCCTGCAAGCCTGATTTTTACTCTGAATCAATCAATTTTCTTGGGATTTGGATATTCTGATGCATGTTATCAAAATTACCCTGGGGGGGGGGAATTTTGGATAACATCCACCTCCCCTCAGATTAACATGATCGACATTGCCACCCATGCTTAGAAAGATAAAGGAAAGGAAAAAGCAACTGGCCCATCAACCAACCATGTACCCAACATACCATCCGCACCCATACCCAAAGTCACTATTTGAGGTCCTGCATATCCTATTTCCGATGGGGTCACACATTACACAAGACTAAAACAACTACACCAATTCCCCTTGAACTGTCTTTATATGACATCGTCCAAACCTTGGAGTCACATCGTCAAGTCCTCATGGAGGTCCTTCAATCTATTGAAGTCTTTCCAAATGACCCCACACTCGTAGCCTCCATCATTACCCCTCACCACGTTTCCTCTCTCACTAGGTCATCGCCTTCCTCCACGTCTCCACATACTCACCAAGTGGCTGCCTTTAGTTTTTCCGATGAAGAGATCACTCCATTCCAGTCCGTCGACCCTGACCCTACTCTTTTCATCTCCGTTTTTATTGATAATATACGCATATGACGTGTTATGATTGATGGTGGTGCTAGCATTAACATCATCTCCTCCCATGTATATGGACAAAAGCAAATACCTACCAATTATATGCATGGTAACCCGGTTATGCTACGCTCCTTCAATGACGCCATGACCTCTACCCTAGGAACCGTCGTTCTCCATGTCTGCATAGGTCCTTGCACTGTCTCAGAACTTTTCTATGTCCTAGAGTGGGAGTTCTAGTATAATATTTTCCTCGGCTGACCTTGGATCCACGCCATGGGTTCTGTCCCTTCGACTTTACACCGTTGCCTCAAATTTGAACACGAGGGACATAATTACACCATCCTTGCTGACCTGTCACCTTTCAAGACCTGGAACATGTTATACCAGCCTAATGATGTGGTTTTACTAGTCAAGGCATCTGCCACTATCCCTACGTCACCTTCACCCACAATCCAATCCACCAAAATTGCCACTACCTCTTCTACATCTAACCTTGCTATCCCCACTGCAGCTGCAACCTCTACCGCTGATTCACTTGTTTCTCCATTGTCTAGTGAGCCATCCATCCCTGCTACACACATACCGACTACTGATCCCTTAGAAGGTGTTTTTCAATGCCTCACTCTAGGGGAATATCGCCTATAAAATATCAACACCTTCCTCACACCACAAGAGTATGGGAACCTGTGCCAACACCCCAGTTATGACATCTACATAGGTGAGGTTTTTTCTTATTGTCCTCCCCACCTTCACACTAATCTAACGTATGGAGAACTTGATATGGCCACCTATAAACCTGAAACTCCATCCCAAACCCAACCATTTTCATCCGGCCTACACTCACGCACTAACCACAACTTCGCTCACTCTTTCCTTGACCAATGTGCATGGAAAGGATTTAACATCGTATTTTATGAACAGGCTCGCCATATTGTCATTTCCTATACCTCTCGTAAATGTAATGAATGTAGTGGCATTAGTTTTGACACTCCACCTTCTAAGAAGGTTTGTGTCGACCTCATTCAGGATGGGAAATCTTCCCCATCTCATTCACCCACATTACCATCTTCACCCACTGATTCCATAGATCCTGAATCTATTCCTCCAAACTGTTTTTTCATAAACACCATTTCCTTGGGACCGCTGACCTATCAACGTAATGGAAAAGCTCCCTCTTCTCTCCCATTCTTTTATCCTAACATGATCAATGACGATATGCCTTCTATTAACGTTGCTCAATGTAAGGATGATGAGTCCATCCTCACCTACCTTGGTGCAGAAGACTCTTATATTCATTAGTCGTTACCCTCTAAGATGCAAACCATGTTGAACGAATCAACCATCGAAATCAAAATTAACACTGAAGATGATCCACACATTCTAAAGATCGGCAAATCCTTAGATGCTACTAAATAGGAACCCTTCACCACTTTCCTTTGGGACCATAACAACGCGTTTGCTTGGTCCTATGCTGATATGCCCGGTATTGACCCAAGAATTGTGGTCTACAATATCGTAACCATTCCTAATGCCAAACCCATAAAAAAAAAGATACAGAAAATGGATCCTCGTATTGCTCTTCTGGTTAAAAAGAAGAGATTCAATGCCTTCTCTCTGTTTCCTTCATTCTACCCATTGACTATCCTCAATGGATTTCTAAAATTGTTGCTATCACAAAGGCGATAGGGGGACTCCACATTTGCATAGAATTTCGTGACCTCAACCTCGCTTGTTCCAAAGACAACTTCCCCCTGCCAGGCATCGACCAACTAGTTGATCTCACTGCTGGCCATGAAATGTTATCACTCATGGATAGTTTCTTGGGCTACAATCAAATATTACTAGCTCCAGAAGATCAACACAAAATTGCTTTCATCACCCCTTGGGGAACTTTCTGCTATCGAGTCATGCATTTTGGCCTAAAAAATGTTGGTGCTACATATCAACCCATTATGACTTACATCTTCCATGACATCTTACATCACATAATGCAAGATTACATATATAATCTTCTGGCCAAATCTAAACATCGAACCAAACACTTGTCCATCCTTAAAGTCATCTTTGACCATTTCATCAAGTATTGTGTGCGTCTGCAATTAAAGAAGTGCATCTTTATGGTACTTTTTAGAAAAATCTTAGGTTTCATCGTTTCTTTGTATGGCATAGAATTTGATCCTGCTAAAGTCAAGGCTATTCTGGAAATGCCTCCACCCACTAATCTCTGTCAACTTTGAAGACTATAAGGAAAGTTGTAATCTATTCATCATTTTATCTTGCAGCTTTCCGACAACTGTCAACCATTTCATCATCTTCTCAAGAAAGATGTGTCCTTCAAATGGGATGTTGAATCTCATAAATCCTTCGAAGCCTTAAGACAATACCTACTTCAACCATAAATGATCATTCCTCTTAGGGATGATCATCCCTTTTACCTATATATTTCCGCCACTAATCATTCTTTAGGTTCCATGCTTGTCATCGCGACGACCAACACCGAGAGCAAGCAGTTTATTACATAATCCGTACCCTTCTAGACTACGAAACTAGATATTCCCATGCCAAAAAACTCTGCTTAGCCTTAGTTTTTGTCACCACCAAACTCCGCCATTATCTACTCAATAAAAAAAACTTCGTCATCACTAATACTGACCCATTACACTATATATATGCCAAACCCTATCAACATCAATGTGCCACACCTTGGCTTATGCTTCTTTCCGACCTTGACTTCAAATTCATTCATCAAAAGTCAGTCAAGGGCTAGGCTATCGCTGACCAACTGGCCACTACACCTATTTCCAGTAATCATCCATCTAACTTTGATTTCCCAGATGATTCTATAGCTACCATTTCCCTAGACAAACCTGTTTACCAAATGACACTCTTCTTCGATGGTTCCACGTGTCAGCGTGGGGGTGGGGGGGGGTGGTGTTATCCTCATTCCTCTTGATGGTGAACCTATGCCTTTGTCTTTCAAACTCAATTTTGATTGTAGAAACAATATTGCTGAATACGAGGGTACTTGTATTGGGTCTCCAGGTTGCCTATGCCTTAGATGTTACGACAATCCATATCTTTGGTGATTCTCAGTTGGTCGTAAACCAAGTCAACATAATGAGATCCTTCAAAAGTATAAGCAACACGTAGACACACTTTTGACCACCTTTGACCGTTATACACTTCAAACCACCCTGCGTTCTACTAATAAATTTGCGGATACCATGGCTTGCTTAGATTCTCAGATACTTGCTTCGCCCACTGACTCTAAAATATTTGTCACCATAAAAAGAGTATAATCACCCTCTTATTTACCTCGTGAAATTTACTCTGTCAGAACCCTTTCCCCTGACCTACGCGACCTTTGGTATAAGCAATATGCACACTATCTTTCCATTTCCATTCTACCCGCTGATCTCACTCATAATAGACAACGAGCCTTTCTTAAAAGTGTCTTCCGTTATGTCCTCATGGGTGGTCTCCTTTACAAGCACAACTTCGACGACATTCTCTTACGATGCCTTACAAGTTCTGAAATTCCTTACACCATTAAGGAAGTTCATGATGGAATTTGTGGAGGTCACTTTAGTGGTTTAGCTTTCATAAAACACATTCTTCTCCTAGGCTATTATTGGCCAACCCTAAACCACAACTGTTGTGATTATGTCAAAGGTTGCATGAAATACTAGCAACATGTTAATATCCACCACACACCTAGTCATGCCTTATAGGTCGCACGAGACCTTTGGCCTTTCTCTCAATGGGGTTTGGATCTTGTTGGTGAGATCAACCCCTATTCTTCACAACGCCACTTATGGATCATAACTGCTACCAAATATTACATTAAATGGGTAGAGGAAATTCCCCTCATTTCTACAAAAGCTAAGAAAATATGTGAATTCATCAACCATCACATCATTTGTCATTTTGGTGTTCCTCACCACTTCATCACTGATAATGGAAAATAATTCAAAAACAAAACCCTACGCAAACTATGTGACACTTTTGACATCCAACTCATTTTCTCATCACCTTATTACCCGCAAACCAATGGTCAAGCTGAATCAACCAATGAAACCTTGAACAAAATTCTTATGAAGGTAGTCAATGATACTGGGAAAGATTGGCATACACACATTCCTTTCTCCTTGTGGGCTTATCGTACTAGTATTCGCACTTCGACTGTTGCCACACCCTTTTCTCTAGTCTATGGTACCGAGGTTGTCTTACCTCTTGAAGTCTAGATTCCATCTCTCTGAATCTCACTACAAGACATGCTCAACGAAGATGACTTTCACTGAGATCATTTGGCACAACTTGAGTTATTATATGAACGCCGTCTTAATGCTCTTGACCACCTCCAAATCTACCAAAAATGCATCAAACGTGCCTATGAAAAACGTGTTCATGAGCGAACTTTTTAGGTCGGCAACCTCGTCCTAAAGGAAAATCAACATGTAACCAAAGAGGAGAAAATTGAATGGGGAAAGTTTTCTCCTAATTGGCTTGGACCCTATATCGTTACTTAGAACTATGGATCAGGTGCTTATTGTTTGTCTTCACTCAAAGGTAAACCCAAACCTAAGCCCCTTAATGCCATGTATCTTCGACCATTCTATTGTTGATATCAATTCCTATCTCACTTTCTATTAGTTGATCGCTCGTCCCTTGAGCGTTGTTCACTTTCCATATTACCAATTTTGTGGATCCACAACCAAACAAGAATCATGTGATTACCCATCACCATTTTAGCCTTGCCTTCAATATGAGTACCACATCTCTACTCATAGCATGATTCTCATGGATACTTTTTGTCTTCTCCCAAATGGAATCCCATGGTTGTTTATCACTCAAAACCACCCCTTTCATAATTAACTCCTGTGTACTATGGTTTTTTTGTCCGAAAAAAATCCTACCCTTCCTCTATAGTCTTGTCCACGACTTAAACGCCCAAAAAAAAGGATGCAACTTCTTGAGTCAAACTTCTAGCAAAAGATGACTTCCTCAAAAGGGACATCTATTCACTCTAATTCCACCACTATAAATAGACTGCTTTGTTGAAAGAAAGCTATATCATAGTTATTTCAAAAATTCAATAAAAATATCCAGAAGCTTCCTACATCAATCAACTTCACAAAGACCTCAAGGAGATAATATACTCATCCCATATAGACTTCCCACATCGATAAATCTATTACAACACAAAAATTGAAGAAAACGATGAAATTTTCATCATGGACTTGCCTATTCTTGATCCTAGGTTTCTTGTTTAGAAAGACACGATGTCGTATACTAATTTATGCTAAATCACCTATTCTCACCTCCTTTACTTTTTAGCCTAATTCCCTCGTTACTTGAGGGGACTTGCCGCAAACGTGACATTTGGTGATTATGCAACTTTCTTCACCATTAGAATGGTCCATTATGAAGTGCCTTTAGGGTCTTATGTTCATAAGCCCCTCATAGGTATGGTTGACTCCTTAGGGTTTTTATCAATTAAGTGACTCTTTTACCACCTCTTACCATTTTCCTTCCTCATTACTTATTGATTATCCTATATAGGACCAGATTATCGACACTTATATTTAAAAACCACTTAACCATGCCTATGACCTAAACTCAACCATGCTTGTGACCTACACTCAATCATGCCTATGACCTACATTCAACCATGACTGTGACCTATACTCAATCATGCCTATGACCTACATTCAACCATGCCTAACACTTACCTACCCATTCTTCTACTTCATTCTAATCTTCCCTAGCTTATGGGAGAACTACATCGGCCTGAGGTCCCTTTTGGCCGGGACTATGTAGGCAGCACATTGAGTGCATGTGGCCCTCAGAGGTTAGCTCAGCCACTTTTTACCCTAACCAATTCCCCCTTTCTCTTTCCTATTCACATTCTACCTTGGTTAGTTTCCTTTCTATATCAATAACTGGAACTTAAACCAAACAAACAACAATTGCTAAACATCTTTACCATCATAGTTTACACATTAATTTCAACACATCTACCATTTCTTTACCATCATAATACATTTAACTACAAATAATATTAACCAAGCCGACGTCAAATGCATCAGGTCAGGGCATACCTAGTGGCCTCCTACATATAATGTGCTCATATGCCCAGTAGTGGAGAAGAAAGGTGTAGCATAAGTTGAACCGCCACAATCTCCTGTATGCCCCCAACTCCCTGTACAATTGCACCAAGTATGTTAGTGCCCAAGCAAAGCGAGTCATCTCCTCCATCATGTCATGAAGGACCCCCATCATCACCCGTGAGAATCTCCTACCCTCTACATCTAGCAGTGCAAAACATCACACTGCCTCTGTAATAAGAACAACTAGCCTCATCTCCTCTTGATGGGATGCATACATCCCCCGATAGCTTAGAATCACGCTATGGAACCTCATCTCTGCCATCCCCTAAAAAATTGGTCAGCGTCAACTCCTTAGATGCCTTATAGGAGATCGAATACACATGCATACCCACTATCGGTAACTGCAGGATCCTGTACACATCCTCCAGGGTGATTGTGATCTCACCCATCAGTAGATGGAAGGTATTGGTTGCTAAGTCCCATCTATCGATGAGGGAGACTATCAAACTCGGCCACTATGCTGGTGGCCCACCCACACCCTCTCCTGCCTCCATTATGTCCAAATCAACCTCTAACCTCTCTACCAATCACCTCACTCTGCCTGATCTTGTGGACCCATCTACTTGGCTCTCCTCTCCAACCAGATCTCTCCACCTAAGCTCAGTAAAATGCCACGTACTTTCCTCTCGCCAAGGCACAAAAGTATTGTGCTCTCGTCATTTTAACAAAAGGCAAAATGTATAAATAAATCCGTATTATACAGAATTTTTCCTTTTTATAGACCCACATCAACCTAACTGATGTTGGTCATGGCATGCCCTAGTCAACTGACGTCAGTCATTACTTAACTGACATTGGTCACCTTTCATCCTCCTTTCAATACCTTTTACCCATTTTGACCCACAATTATCTTTTCCACCACCTCGTGGCCCTTCCCCACACTTTTTATCACTTACCTGCGAGGACACATTACCTATACTTGTCCTTAATTACATTTAGGGCCCTGTTATTTTACCCGTACCTCGGTCTTCCCCGCGCCATACCTTATATGCCTTGACCTGGAACACTGCTAGTGACCTTTAAACCCATGTTCTCGTAGTACCTTACGATACTGTGCCTTGTTGTTTTGCCTAATGAACTTACTTTTCCTATTTTTGTGCTATTTATCCGAACCTTACCTTTGGTGTACCGGAACATACCTAAACATTCCTACACCTGACCTATGTTGTGCTTCCTGACCATATCCTATACCTTGGATACTGGAATCACATCACCTTGTTTGGATAAACCTATCGACCTTGGATGCTATGGATTTTGTAAGCTCTTCAACCTGGAACCATGTCACAATTTATAACATGTGTGTGTGTGTGTTTGACTACCACTACCTTTGACCTTGACCCATTTACCTGTTTGCTTGTTTTTGACCTCTACCCTTTCCCACATTTGCCCACATCTACGCTCCTTTTCACCACATCCACATTTTATCAAACTACTCACCACTTCTGTCTTCCACCTCACTAGTTCCTAGTTTGAGGTGGATCACCTTCACCCACATATGGGGCAGTCACTTCTTATGTTTTTCAGCATCTCTTACCAATACAAGCTACGTGACAAAAAGGGGAAAATGTAGACACGTAAATTTAGTTACATTCCCCTTGGCTCCTGATCAGATAACCAACTTAAACATGGGCACCTAACCATGACCCCCTCTCACCCCACATTAAGAATTAATTTAATTAAATTAAATACCCATCCTCACAATATCGGTTATTTTATTACCTTGATTAACCTAATTTCCACCTCACCTAGACACCTCATCCAACTATCTCACCCTAGACCTATTCTTGGCATGTTTCCATAACTAACAATAACTAAGTCTTACTTGCCTTAATGAGCTAAGTTTCGGTCTAACCCTAAAATCAACACCTAAGATTTCTCTTACCACATTACTGCTCATTAGAAGGGAAGCTTCCATTCTAATATGCAAAAACAACCAACTTGGCCCAAGAAATTAGAAAGATCTACCCATTTTAGTAAACCTAGGGAATCCCACCTTAATCGACATCGGCCAGATCTAAACCGACGCTAGTCAAGACAAAACCATTTTCAGTTACCATTTATTCACCTTAACAACCTTGTTTGAAAGGTTGGCATATTTTGGACAAGAGGAGAGAGATCAGAGCTGCATGCAACCAGAACCAACATCCTTTCACGTATCCAGACATTCACAGCCAACACTAGGAAAAATTGAGAGGCATTGCATTCATGGAAGCATTCCGGGATTCACTGTTATGGTCCCAAATACCATCCTTCTGATCAACTACCATTACCATTCAGCCATGCAGTCTGCATCATAATGAGTGTATCCCTAACCAACATTATTATTTCAGTTAGTAGCTTTTTGTTACTCCTGTTATTAATCTACACTTTGCATGCTCATTCTTATATCCCTTACCAACATGTAACCCAACCATTTCCTTACTGACACTGCCAAATCACCCATCCTTGTCTGCTGTTCATCCCTGAATATGCCTGAGACTTATATAAACCTCCTTATCCATCCTACCATCTCTATCAAATCCCAGATCAAACCTTGCAATCAGATCTTTTTGAGTTTTGTACACCCTGACCTTACTGACGCCGGTTACCCATAACCGTCATCGATTCTGCATAAACTGTCACCGGTCATACCAGACTGACGTCGGTCTATGTGTTTTATACCTTGCCCAAGAACAGAGCCAAACAACCTCCTACCAAGTGACCTAAACAACCTAGAATCAAACCTTGACCAATCCCAGTACCTTAACAGTCACCTCATCCTTTAGATCCATCTATAGCCTAGCCTGTTGTGATTGGATTTGCTTATTGTACGTGAATGAGATACCTAAATCATATAAACTATAGTAGGAATTTATTTATTTCTCGCATTGATTTGTTTTAAACAGTGGATTTTCAAACATCTAGGAAGTATCACACTTCCTAGAACTAGCATACGCTAGGTAGTCCACTGTCATATATCATTTAACTTATTTTTTGTGGTCTTGTTTTCTATTACAGGTAGTTCCTCCTAGCCAAAAGGAATCTCTCACAATTGGCATTGGGTCAAGAAGTCAGAATGCGCATCAACCTCCAACCAACCCATTTAACAGGTATTCCTCCTAGCCCATAACCCTATCTGTTCCGACATTCAACAAAGTAAAGAAAACAGTGAAACACTCTTTTCTCTCTAGGAGATCGAAACGAAAGATCACTTCATATTTCAGGTGTCCTATATACAATGAGATCAAAGGGAGATTCCATTGTTTATTCTGGGAGCATCTATTTTTTGTAACATTCTTCAAGTACTAGGATTAATGATGTTTTGCTCTCTTCCTAGAGGAGGCTCTCAGGATCCAAAATGAGACCCTTTAGTAACCTCCTAGAAAGAATGCTACTGTACATATTACTTATTTCTTTATGGTTCTCCCCTCGATGATGGGCACCAAACGACACCTTAATACTAGCCTAGATTCCTGGACCAAATCTGTCAGGACCCATGGGGCTACCTCCTAAGCAAGAGGTACTCGCGATTGGATTCTATTGGGGATCCCCTCTCAAAGGCCGCATCTGTCTAGGAGAATGTAGAGGGCTCATTTTGTTCGCCTTTCTTCGAGACACCGACGTTCTAGTCCTCCGTTGACTTCATCTACTAGACACAAGCATATTTCCATATGCTTTCAGTTGTCCTCAAATGGTAGGGGACACCTCCATTCTAGTCTTCCCACGACCTCAACTACTGGACACAGACATATTACTAACTGCTTTCAGTCAGCCTCATATGCTAGGTGACTGGATCAATGGTAAGCTTTGCCCGCCTTCCTCCTCTTCAGTTCCATCCATATTCACTCCTTTGGCGACGACAGATTTTGCTTCTCTTTCCTCTCTTTCTTATTCTCTCTTCTTTTATTGTTTTGGATGACCCCTTCGGGTGTCCTTGCCTACATCTCTTGCATTGTATTGTATAGTCCCATTGACTTACTTTTGTGGTCACTTATTGGACATTAATATAATTATCTTATCTTATCTATCTTTTCTTCATTCTCCAATATTTGGATTAATTTGAGAATTTCACCTTTCATTCTTGCTTAAAGGGATGAACCTTTTACCAAGCATTTTTGTGGTCATTTGATTTAAAGCTTTCCATTTTTATCTAGTATGGTTAATTTTTGTGTATAATCTTCTCTTTCATCTTTGGAAAATCTTGAGAATCGAAAGCAACATTTAATACTCTTTCATAATATTGTGGATTTCTTGGAGAACTACTAATTTTTTGAGTGCATGACCTAATTCACTTGTTAAAGAATCAAGATCTAAAATAATAATAATTACAAGCATGTTGTGGGTTTCCAATTGTGTATTAAACCATATTTTAATCCAAAGATTAAAAATGCACCATTTATTCAAAACATTGTATTTGCAGGTTCAAAAAAGGGTTAAAACCCGTCTACTTTGAATTGTGGAAAGTATCTTGGCATAAGCCATAAAACTCATATGAGGATTACCACAGGAACCCCAAAGTAGTCCACACTTTGAGAGAATTGGTAGAAGAAACGGGAAGTGACCTACTACCTACTTGACTAGAATATAAACCCATGAGGAATGCTTCAAGTTTCTCGTATGAGGCCCCGTTCATTAATTTGATCATGGGGTAATGGTCCTTTATCTAGGATTTATTATAGAAAAGTGCACCTCTCTTAGGAAAGTATTGGTGAGTGTTGAGAACAAAAACCTATGAAACCATTTGGCATTAGGGCCAACTTGACTTTATCCATCGCGTTTTAAAGAGCCTTCAAAAAGCATCAAATCTCTTGGAGTCAAAACCTTGTTATTCGAATAAGGGGAGAGTCCATTAAAGTTGGAACCGCATGTTATTCATCACAAAAGTTACAAGGCATAACTTTGTCTTAGTTTCTACTTTTTTTTAAACAAGGTGAAACTTTGCTAAAGTTAGACTAAGTATTTTTCATCACCACTTGTTTTATCTCCTTTGTTTTCTTGTTGAAATTTTTGGTCAAAAGAGAGAAACATACGCGGTGTTACCAAAAATAATCATGTCCACAACTTTTGTATTCACTTACATGACCATGTTGCGGCAGGAATGTTAAGTGTTGAAAGTGTGCTGGTACGTCCTCATGTTTTGGTAAACCTCATCTTGATACCCATAATCGAGATATCTCATTATAGTTAGGTGATCCTACCTTGATTAACCCTTTGCATCATTACGTTTCTTGTATCATAACACTACATTTGTGATACTTGCATCTTGTTTTCACAAAATTGATATAAGTGTCTCGATTATCTTGTTAGGATGCTTGCATTGTATTGATTCATTGATATACTTGGACCTAGTTTTAGATTCAAACATTGCCCTAAGTCTTGGAAGGTGTTGTCTTTACATTGTTTGTACTGTGTTAATATTATTTTGATACTCACATCTTGTTTTTATTAAAAAATTCTTTAAAAGTATCTAAGTAGTATTCTCACGCTGCTCATATTTGTAACCTCCATTTTCAACACTTAAACTTTGTTTATATTAAACCGAGTGTAGAGTATATACTGTACATTGTTACACTATTCACATCACCTCATCTCTCTTTTAGTATTTTAAATCTTGTTTGTCTAAAACATGATTTACATACTACAATTGTATTGGTATCTTGTCGTAACAATCTCTTTGAGATAAATTGTTAGACATAGGGAGTAGGCTCTTTCACGGTCAACCCCTTGTTTGGGATTTTTCTAGATATTCTATCCTTGAGATATTCTTTCATCGGTGACATTTGTTCATATATTCTTTATCCCTTTGGTACATTATTTGTAGTGAATTAGGAAATTATTTAGTACATTCTTTAGGATATTCTTCGTGACATTTACAACTTTTGCGCTTCTTGATTTTGTCTAGATTCATTATAGTGTTTGCAAAATTTCTAGTTGGTTGCCGTTACATTGATCTAATTGACACAAAAATTCCATTGCAATGAAGGAGTTCAATCACACTATATAGGTCTTGGCATTCAGATCAAACAATGCCAACAATGAATAACTATCACATGGTTCCTCACACTTATAAAAAATAGGGAATGTATGTTTAGGCATTCACATCAAAATACACCTATGACAACTAAACCTCAATTGGTTGTTTGCGCTATAGAACTCATTTGGCTACCCCTTTCCTCACCTTCACGTCATAACTGGTGGTGTGATTCTGATGATTCCAATCCATGCTATTCTTCTAATTCCCTTAAGTCTCCTAATTATTCTAATCCAAATTATTATTTGGATTCCCCTCAGTGTCCCAAGCCTCATCCAATTAAATTTATTCTAAGGAATAACTAGTCTCATGAATTTTTTTTTCCTCCTCTTAAGGATTTGTGTCACCATAAATTCTCCCCATCATTCCTCTAATTCGACTCCTGAGTTATAGTCCCCCTTTCTCCGCAGGACCCCCTTTATCAGTCGCCTCAACGACGTCCTCCTCCTTTGAAGATCCGTGTAAATCCAAATTCTCCCCATCAAACATATAATTCAACTCTTGAGTCATTTTTCTCCATTTATTTAAAGGAACCTCTTTATTAGTTGCCACAATGATGTCTCCCCCCTTTGAAGATCTAGAGACTCATATTTCATCCAATCAAACATCTAATTTGACTCTTAATTTTCGGTCCTACCTTTCTTCGTAAAACCGACTTTATCAGTCACCTCAATGATGTCTTCCTACTTCAAATATTTGTGCAACTCAAAATTGCTCTAATTAATCATCCAAGTCGACCCCTACATCGCAATATACTAATTTTATACGTGATCCTATTTGTCTACCTACACTATGTTAGGAATTAGAGAACAAATATGTGGAAACAATTCCTCAAGCCACAACAGTAGGAAACTATATAGCAGAATTATATATGTAGAAATATAACATAAATAAATAATGCACAAAAGGAGACAAGACAAGATTTAATGTAGTTCACCCAATGTGGGCTACGTCCACCAAGAACTTGAACATATTTTACTATCAACAAGAGTAAAACAACTCTCACAATCTTCTTTTAGTTATGAACTCACAACAGAATTTCAAAGATGCTAAACCACATCTAAACCATAATTAACACCCAATTTCTTAACCTTGATCACTCTTGGTCACTCTTGATCACCTCTTGATCACTAAGACTCAATACCTCTTGAACACATAAGATATCTTCAAAATACCTTAACACCTTTATTTATCGGATTACAATCCTTTAAGAAGTCCTGTTAGAGAAAATTCACAGTACCCCAAAAATGACCTATGGATCTGCTTTTCTAAGGCAATGTCTTTTGGTGTAAATGCACAACATTGAGCTTTCCCAAAGTGTGGGACCTTTGCAAATGGGGAAAGCTCTCCAGAGAAGGCTGGTTCCTCTTCCTAAACTACCTGCCATAAGCTATTCTAGTGTAGGCAAGCTGATCTAATCCTAATCTAACTATGCCAAAGAGACTGAGAGAGAAAAGAGGGGAAAGAGAGCCTACATTAAAATGGTGATACACTAGAGAAGGAAAATGTTGAACATCTATCAAAATTGCCATGGAACAAGAAGAGGTGAGCAATGGAAAGGATGGACAAGTGCATCACAAAACCAAGGATGGATTTCGCACAAAAAAAATTCGCAAAACTCCATGAACACAGCTCCAAAATCTGTAATGAACATCCAAACATGCACAAATGCTTGCAATGAAGAGAGGCAAGAAGAAAACAAAGAAAACCGAGCAAGGATGGACAAATGCATCACAAAACACATTTTTTCCCTCAGAAGTTTACACAGAACATCATTTTACTGGTAAGAGGCAAAAAATGCCATTACAGAGCAGGGGAGGAGGTTCTAACTCCATTTTCAACCCTGGGGAAGAAAAGAAGGGAGGGAAAAGTAGAAAGAATGAATAACTTGTTACAAATGAGCCAAAACTGGCTTTTAACCATGAAGTAAAATGGCAGAAAGAAGAAAATGCGGGTAAATATTATTTTGGAATTCAACCACCAACAAGATTCATTAAAACAACAAGGCACCTCTATAAATCCACTTTCCAATGCATTCGAGCCTGTAGGACAAGAAATTGCTTATACCTCATTAAATCTGGTAGATGAAAATATGATTTTTTGTCTTTTCCAGTGCCAGGGACGTTTTTCCCAATTTCTCCCACGAATATTCACCAAAATCCAAAATTGAGGGGTCCAACGTGTAGAGAATTTCACCATATTTCTAATGACATAAATAATGTGAAAAACTTAGCTCTGGATTAAAAGATATGGCCCTCTGAAGATTTAGGGCAAAAAATGGTGAAAACAGAGTCAAAAATTGGTCGGCGGGGTCAAACTTTAAAATTTTCCGTTTTGAAATTTTTTTCCCAAAAACCACCGTTCCTTCGCTGCTCTGGGACATGTGTCACTTCTTGGTTCGTTGATGGGATCTCAGGCCCAAACATCACTTTTCACCTTTGATTTTTGCATTGGAAAAATTTCCCAAAATTAGTCCGCGCCTTGCTCTCCTGATGACACGTGGCACTTTCCCATTCATTGATGGAAATGCGGGCCTAAACCTCACCTTTTTCCTTTGATTTCACATTCGGCAAAATTCCCACATTTTCCTCACGCTCTGCTGCTCTGGTGGCATGTGTTAGCTTCTGTTTGCTTGGTGGGGGCGTACTTCTTTATCTCCATTTGTGCCTCTGTCACTTTAGCAAAAAACCAAAGTTTCCTCCTCACCTCTGACTCCCACCATTGTCATGGACACATGTCACTTCCTCATTAGCCGCGGGCCTTCTGCAACTTTTTCTCCATCCTCCTTCATGGGCTTGTGAGCCAAAATTTTCCCTTTGTGCCCTTTGCCCTCTTCTTGGAAAATTCTCCAACTTTGCTTTGCTACCCTGACCTCCTCCACCATGTGGCACCATTTCATTGGCCGCGGGCCTACCTTGGGAAAATTTCCCTAAAAAACTCCGCCAAGCGATAAATTTCAAAACATTTGGAGTTAGGAGGAAAATTTTACTTTTCTGGAAAGGGGAAGAAAAATCCTATCTAATGGAGCCATTTTTAGAAACCCTTAAGTGCTTTAAATGTGTGAAAATTGAAATTGAAGTACAAGGAAGAGAAGAATGAAGGTAAGTTAGCTAAAATAAGCAGGGGGCTCATTTTGGATAATAATTTGGCAACTCTTAGGGGTCATCTTCCTACTAGATGAATGATAAGTGGCCTTTGAAGCATCCATTGGGTATGAAGTCAAGCCTGATAATCAATTTTGATCAGAACTATGAAAATTGGACCTCTGAGCCACTTGGAAACCCACTGAACTTGGAGCTAATATTCACTAAAACGCCACTGGAATAAATTGTGCAAGAGCAAAACTAGCACCACAAAAAACTATGTACAAAACTGAAAATCATACATACCCCAAGTGTGATATGCAGAGTGTGCACAAACACTTCTTCTACTGAAAGCGAACCTAAGTATTCTACTCTAACTAGAAGCAAAGATGGGCTAAACAAACCCAACAACTGGTTGTGCAAAATAGCTTCCTTTCTTCAAAATGGGCAGCCATGCAATTGATTTGGAGCTGATCATGGCTGTTAGGATGAGTGGAAAATCAACAAGAAGCTGATCTTCTACCCATATCAGCAAGGGTGTTAACTGAAAACAAGTTAGATACCTCTTTTAGTTGCTCTGCATTTGAATTGAAGAGGTATGGTAGCTGATCCTTGGTACTTTGTAGCTCATCCTCATGCTTAGAAACAAACATGATTGGTTGTGACTTATCCTTTGGCTCCAATGAATCCAAATACCTTTATTGGGCAAGGTCTGATCCATTTGATATGCCCATAGATCTGATTTTCAACTCCAAAAATGGAGTCTTCTTGTAGACCTTCTTGAATGGATGGTGTGGAAGAAATGATGAAACTTTTCTACTATTTTCCTTCCTCTAATGAAGAACATGGAAGATTTAAATCTTTCAATCTTGATTTCCAAGGAGCTACTATAAGATGCAGGCTGCTGCAAATGAAAGTTCTCCTCCATGACAATAGGCTCAAGTGTTTGGAATGTGGATGATGAAGGAGAAAATGGTGTGATTTCAACTGGTTCATCTTCATCAAAATAGTCCTCCAAATCTGACAGATAAACTACCTCATTACTGTCCTGCTGAAAATGTTTCAACCTCTCCCATGGTGTTATCTTGATCTGCAACTTGATCACCATGGTTTCTTTCATCCTCCAACATTGAGTTTGAGAGATAAAACTCTTCTTCAACACTATAACTTGAGAGAGATGAGGTAGAAAGAAGAACATAAGGTTCTTCTATAGCTTGCTTTGTACTCAAAGCTTTTGGATCTGCACTTTTCTCCCCCATAGCTAGAATGTGCTCCTCTTCTATGGATTTGGGAGCAGTTTCTCCTTCCTTTGCTGCTTGAAGGCAATCTTGCTCTTGATTGAACTCTTCCTCTAGCATGAAGTTTGTTAAGTCAAACTCTTCAATCTGCTGCTCTAGAGGACAAGTTGGGGCTGCAAGATCTCTTTTAGAGCTTTCCTCTTCCATGGCTGATTGTGAAACTTAAATTGAATCAACATCTTCTTCAAGTAGAGTGCCTACATGGACACTACATTATGAGTAAATTGATTGACAATCTGCCTCTTCTTTTTGCACTTATTTTGCTACAACAAAATCAGTCCTAACCACCATTTGTTCTTCAACCTTTACCTCCTATGTAGGCTTCACTAGCAAAGGAATTTTCTCAATCCCATATCTAAGAGAAAAACTTACTAAGCTCTCAATCATTCCTTCTTTGCTTGGTTATTCCTCTTGCTATCCTTCATGATTGATTTTTACAATTTCTTCTTCCCAACATGGATTTGGGAATGCAAGAGGAGGGGTGGGTTGTGACTCAACCATTTTTTCATTTGTTTGTGGCAGTGGAAGAGATGAAACTTCTTGTTTTCTTTGGAGTGGAAGGTATTTCTTTTTGCTCTTATGGAGGGGATTTGGATTTGGAAGAGAAGAGATAAAAAAAACTGAGATGGGATGGAAGACTAGGGGATGGAGAAATGGAATCAACTCTTGGTGGCAGCATGGGCTGGATTTAGAATTTGGCATTCAAAATGAGATGGTGTTGCTTGAGGAATGGAAGGAGAAAAACCAGATGATGGTGTAGAACGTACCCATTAACAAGGTTACTCAACACCAAAATTTATAGGCCTCTATCTCCACTGCCCATTGTGCAAGTTTTGGAAACATCTCCATCATGAAGTCCAACTTCTCCTGAGGGCTAAGTGTCTTGGAAAAGGGCCAACCCATGGACAAGGTGCCCTGCAACCAATTCTAAAAGCCTTCATTTGAGTTTTTGCTCTTGATTGCACCATGCCAACCTCCATTTTTTGAATCTTCTCCACAAAATCAACATCTTCCATTTGATTGTCTTCATTGTTTGCATACTCCTGCTCTTAGAAAGAACCATAGCCAAACTAATTTTGGCACTGCTGCTCATTTGGATATGCATATTGGTTTTGAATTTGATCAAAATGCTGATTTAAAGGAGTTGTAAAACATGTTGGAGGTGGAATATACTGCTGTTGTAAATGTGAATTCCATGATGGAAATGAAGTCATGATTGCACAACTTCATGAAATGAAAGAAGATGGAAGAAATGGAAGGAAGAATGGATGGAAAATAAATGAAAATGAATGGAAAGAGGGTATGCAACTTAGAGAATGAGTTATTTACCAGATGGAATCACTAGATATCCTTTTGAATATGCCTCAAAAGGCTGCATCTTTAACAAGCCCATCGAGCATCCCATCAGGCGTGCCAAAACTGTTAGTGCAAATTCACAGAACCCCCAAAATGACCTATGGATCTTCTTTTCTAAGGCAATGTCATTTGGTGTGAATGCACAACATTGAGATTTTCCCAAAGTGTGGGACCTTTGTAAATGGGGGAAAGCTCTCCAGAGAAGGCTAGTTCCTCTTCCTAAACTACCTGCCACAAACTATTCCAGTGTAGGCAAGATGATCTAATCCTAATCTAACTATGCCAAGGAGACAGAGAGAGAGAAAAGAGGGAAAAAATAGAGCCTACACTAAAATGGTGATACACCAAAGAAGGAAAATGTTGAACATCTATCCAAACTGCCATGGAACAAGAAGAGGTGAGCAATGGAAAGGATGGACAAGTGCATCACAAAACCAAGGATGAATTTCACACAAAAAATGTCCCAAAACTCCATGAACATAGCTCCAAAACCTGCAATGAACATCCAAACATGCACAAATACTTGTAATGAAGAGAGGTAAGAATAAAAAAAACAAAACCGAGCAAGGATGGACAAATGTATCACAAAACACATTATTTCTTGCTCAGAAGTTTACACAGAACATCATTTTACTCGTAAGAGGCAAAAAATGCCATTACAGAGCAGGGGAGGAGGTTCTAACTCCATTTTTTGACCCTGGGGAAGAAAAGAAGGGAGGGAGAGCAGAAAGAATGAACAACTTGTTACAAATGAGCCAAAATTGACTTTTAACCATGAAGTAGAATGGAAGAAAGGAGAAAAGACAGGAAAATATGATTTTGGACTTCAACCACAGGCAAGATTCATTAAAACAGCAAGGGCAACCTCTGCAAATCCACTTCCTAATGCATTCGAGCCCGCAGGAAAGGAAATTTCCGATACCTCATTAAATCTGGTAGATGAAAATCTATTTTTTTTGTCTTTTCTAGTGCTAGGGACATTTTTCCAAATTTCTCCCATGAATCTTCATCAAAATCCAAAATTTAGGGGTCCAACGTGTAAAAAATTTCAGTAGCTTTCCAATGACATAAAGAACATGGAAATTTGAGCTTTGGATCAAAAGATATGGCCCTCTGAAGATTTAGGTCAAAAATGGTGAAAACAGAGTCAAAATTCGGTCGGTGGGGTCAAACTTTAAAAATTTTCCCTTTCAAAATTTTTTCCCAAAAACCTCCACGCCTCCACCACTCTAGGACATGTGTCGCTTCCTGGTTCACCGATGGGATCGTGGGCCCAAACATCACTTTTCCCCTTTGATTTTTGCATTGGGAAAATTTCCCAAAATTAATCCACGCCCCACTCTCCTGGTGACACATGGTGCTTTCCCATTCGCTGATGGAAACGCGGGCCTAAACCTTGCCTTTTTCCTTTGATTTCACATTGGAAAAAATTCCCACATTTTCCCTGTGCTTCACCGCTCCGGTGGTATGTGTCGGCTTCTGGTTGCTTGGCAGGGGCATGCTTCCTTTTCTCCATTTGTGCCTCTATCACTTTGGCAAAAAACCAAAGTTTCCTCCGCACACTCTGACTCCCCGCCACTGTCATGGACACGTGTCGCTTCCTCATTGGCCGTGGGCCCTTCCGCAACTTTTTCTCCATCCTCCACCACGGGCCTGCGGGCCAAAATTTGCCCTTTGCGCCCTTTGCCCTCTTCATGGAAAAATTCTCTAACTTTTCTCCGCTACCCCCCGACCTCCTCTGCCACATGGCACCATTTCATTGGCTACGCGAGCGTGCCTTGGGAAATTTTCTCTAAAAAATTCCGCCGAGCCATAACTTTTCAAAATATTTGGAGTTAGGAGGAAAATTTTACCTTTCTAGAAAGGAGGAAAATTTTACCTTTTTGGAAAGGGGAAAAAAATCCTATATGATGGAGCCATTTCCAGAAACCCTTGAGTGCTTAAAATGTGTGAAAATTGAAGTTAAAGCACAAGGAATGGAAGAATGAAGGCAAGTTAGCCAAAATAAGCAGGGGGCTCATTTTGGATAACAAGTCCAAAATCCAACCCTAGAAGTTTGAAAGTCAGGACCTTTCATCTGCTCATGGCTGGAAAAGAAAATGTCATGACATCTTCCCATGGTTGGAAAAGAAATGGTCACGACCTTTCATCTTCCCAATTTGAACTCCACACTTCAATACTGATTTGAGAAGACCAAAAATAGGCTCCACACCCCAATCATCTCCCACTTGGAGGCTGTTCCTACTGAGAAAAGTTCTCAACCCTTCATTATCAACCATGAAGGCCAATTAAAGTTGAACACAACTTCAACTTCTCCCTTGTGACTACCTTGGTCATCGTATCCATAGGATTCTGACTGGTATGAATCTTTTCCAGCTTCAACTTATCTTCTTCCAAAGTTTCCTTAATGAAATGATATCTCAGCTAAATGTGCTTCATCCTAGAGTGAAAAGCAGAGTTCTTCGCTAAATGAATAACGCTATGAATTTCACTGTGTAGTCTCCTAACTTCCTTCTTATGACCCAACTCATCAAGCAACTGCTATAGCCAAATAATCTCGTTGCTTGCTTATGTGGCAGAAACATACTCAGCCTCTGTGGTTGACAAAGCCACAACCTTTTGTAACCGTGAAATCCAACTCACTGCTGTATCACCAACTGTAAATACATAAACTATCATGCTCCTCCTACTGTCCAAATCTTCTATCATGTCTGAATCTACATAACCACACAATGTAGTGTCCAATCCTTTGAAACACTGTTACTTCCATGGTCCCTCTCAAATACCAAAGGATCCACTTCACTACCTGTCAGTGCTTTCTACCTGGATCAATCATAAACTTGCTTACTACTCTCACTGCATGGGTAATGTCAGGCCTAGTGTATACCATAGCATACATCAAGCTACCAACCGCTGATGAGTATAGTACCTTGGACATCTAGATTTTATCCTCCTCAATCTTGGGAATCTACTCCTTTGATAATTTAAAGTGACCTGCCAAAGGAGTACTAACTAGTTTAGCATCCTACATACTAAACCTCTCTAAGACCTTCTTTATGTACTCTTCTTGAGATAATATCATCTTCCTCTCCTTCCTGTTCCGAGTTATTCTCATACCAAGGATTTGTTTTGCTACCCCCAAATCCTTCATAGCAAAGGAGTCACCTAGCTACATCTTGAGTACCTTTATTTCTTGCATGTTCTTCCCTACAATAAGCATATCATCCACATACAAGCACAAAATAATATAACCACCATCAATAAACTTCTTGATGTACACGCAATGGTCTGTGTGACACCTGGAGTAACCCTGCTCCTGCATAAAACTGTCAAACTTCTTGTACCATTGTCGTGGAGCTTGTATTAGGCCATACAATATCTTCTTCAACTTACACACTAACCTCTCCTTATATTTGACCTATGAACAATCTGGCTGTTCCATATAGAATTCCTCCTCCAATTCACTATGAAGGAATGCAATATTCACATTCAACTGATCTAAGTGCAGGTCTTCTACTGCTACTAAACCAAGAACAATCCTAATAGAAGTCATTCTAACAACAAGAGAAAAAATTTCATCAAAGTCTATAGCTTTCTTCTGTGCAAATCCCTTGACCATCAACCGGGCCTTGTATCTTTTCTTGCCTCCATATTCCTCTTTGATTCCATACACTCACTTGTTTTACAATGCTTTCTTGCCATCGGGTAGCTCCACTAGATCCCAAGTATGGTTTTCCATAAGACATCTATGTTCTCTTCATCCTTGGCCTGCTCCCACTTCTTCTTGGCATCCACCTGCATTGCTTTCTCAAAGCACTCTGGCTCTCCATTGTCAGTGAGCAATAAATAATTCAAAGATGAAGTAAATTGTTCAGGTTCCCTTCTTACCCTAGAAGATCTTCCCACCTCAGGAGTTTGGGGTTCCTGATGAGTAAGTTCCTGAACTGGCTATGCTGGAACATGCGGCACCTGAACCGGCCTCTTGGACACCTTGTTTTCCATAATGTCAACTAACATTGTGTATTCTTTCTTTGATTCCTCTTTCTATTCCTGTAACTGATCTTTATACATGAATTTTTCATTAAAGACAATATCTCTAGACCGAAATATTTTCTTGTCCTTAAGACTCCAAACACAGAAACTAAAGTCATCCTCACCATATATAGCAAAGGTGCATTTGTCAGAATTAGCCTCTAACTTGGTTCTATCCTCTATATCAATGTGAACAAATACCTCACATCCAAATACTCTAAGAAATGAGTAATCGATTTTCTTACCAGTCCAAGCCTCCTCAGGTGTACCTCCATCCAAAGCCATAGAAGGTCCCCTGTTAATCAGATAAATAACTATGCTCACTGTTTTTGCCCAAAACATGAGTGACCGCCCCGTATTTAACCTCATGCTCCTAGCATGCTCCATGATTGTCATGTTCATTCTCTCTAACACTCGATTTTCCTATGGAGTATTTGGAACTGTTCTTTGCCTATAGATCCCATTTACTGAACAGTAATCAAGAAATTCATTGTTGCAATACTCCCCTCCATTACCTAACCTGAGATCTTTCAACTTGAGACATGTTACATTCTCAACCAAGGCTTTTCATCTTTTGAAGGTTTCAAACACATCAGATTTCTTTCTAATGCAATATACCCAAACTTTTTAGTTGCACTATCAATGAAAGTGACATAATAACATGAACCACTAATAGAGTTTACCTTAGTTGGCCTATATACATCTGTATGCACAAAATACAACTTACCCTCCTTCCTGGTAGGTCCAACCTTGAGGAATATCACCCGCTTCTGTTTCTCATAAACATAGTCCTCACAAAAGTCTAAATCTAACTCCTTTTATCCAGGCAACCTGTCCTTTATAATTTGCATGCCCTTTTGACTCATATGACTGAGTCTCTAGTGCCACAAAGTTACATCTCCATATATAGCAACTAAATTAAAATAATCAACACCACTGGTTAAATACAAAGTACCAGTTTTCTTACCTCTTGCAACCATAAGATCTCCCTTAGTAACCTTCCAAGAATCCTTTATAAAACTGACCGTACAACCATCACTGCCTAGCTGACCCGTTGATATCAAGTTCTGCCTCAACTTAGGCACATTCATGACATCCTTAAGTAGCCATGTGTTCCCATTCTGCATTTTCACCCGAACACAACCTTTCCCTACTATACTGCTTAGTTCATCATCACCAAGATATACATGTCCAAAATCTCCTTGACCAAAATCAGTAAAGTAATGTCTATGTGGGGTGGCATGGAAAAAATCCCCTAAATCTAACACCCAAGACTCAAGAATATTATCTAAAGAAAGAATTAAGGCATCCTGACAAACATCACATGCTGCCACATTTACCTCTTTAGTTTCCTCCTTGTTCTTCTTATCCCAAAACCTAGAAATCTTTCTTAGCATGACCAACCTTCCCACAGTGCCAACATTCTAACTTACTCTTGGACTTTGACCTTCTGTGATCATTCAACTTCCCATGATTTACTTTCCCTCTGTTCTTTTGTCTCCCTTTTCTCTCCACCGTCAAAGCGTTTCCAGAAGTATAAGAATCTCCGGTGCTCTTCCTTCGCATTTCCTTGCTTAAGATCAAACCTATTACATCCTCAAACTTCAGCTTTGAATTATTAGAGACTGAATTACTTACATCCATAACTAAGCTATCCCAGCTATCTGGTAAGGAGCACAAAATCAACAAAGCCCTGACCTCATCATCAAAGTCAATTTTTACTGAGTTTAACATACAACTATATTAAATTCATTTAAATGAACAACAATAGAACCATTCTCAGAAATCTTAATATTAAATAAATATTTCATCAAAAATATTTTATTAAAGGTAGAGGGTTTTTCATATAACTTCCCCAACACACTCATGAGACCTTATGTGGTCTTCTCCTATGATATATTGAAAGCAACTGAAGATGCAAGGCATAACTGAATTGCCCCGAGTGCCTTTCTATCCAACAACTCCCAATCCTCATCTGACATGGCTGTAGGTTTCTTTGCTTTCCCAACCAAAGGAACATGGAGGTCCTTTTGATATAAGTAATCCTCCATTTGCATCTTCCACAAACCAAATTTCTACCCATTGAACTTCTCAACCCTTGATCTGCCCTCATCCGCCATAGCTCCCACTCAAGCTAAAATTTCTATGTGATTTACCAATTCAACCAAAAATCACCAAAGCTCTGATACCAATTGTTAGGAATTAGAGAAAAAATATGTAGAAACAATTCCTCAAACCACAACAGTAGGAAACTATATAGAAAAATTATACATGTAGAAATATAACAACATAAATAAATAATACACAAAAGAAGACAAGACATGATTTAACGTGGTTCACCCAATGTGGGCTACGTCCACCAATAAATTGCTCAGATTTTATTATCAACAAGAGTAAAACAACTCCCACAGTCTTCTCTCAGTTATGAACTCATAACAGAATTCCAAAGATGCTAAACCACATCTAAACCACAATTGACACCCAATTGCTTAACCTTGATCACTCTTGATCACCTCTTGATCACTAAGACTCAAGACCTATTGAACGCACAAGATATATTCAAGATACCCTAACACCTCTATTTATAGGATTACAATTTTTTAAGAAGTCTAAAAACTGACCCTAGAAGTTTGAAATTCATGACCTTTCATCTTCCCATGGTTGGAAAAGAAACTGTCATGACCTTTCATCTTCCCAATTCAAACTCCACACTTCAATACTGATTTGAGAAGATCAAAAACAAGCTCCACACCCCAACACACTATGCCATCTTTTAGGAAAACCAATACCAATCTATTCCAAATCCACATCTTCTTCCACTCAAGAGACATCCAAATACAAGTCTACTCAAGTCATCTTCTTCTATCAATCAAAATCTAATCCCTCTTTGGCCCTTGAGAAATAAGGTCAAACCTTCCCCTCATCTACATCATCAAACATATTCTAAATATTCCACACCTATTGGACCTATTTCTTCCAATGAACCTACTATAGTTGACCAATGACCCATACTGATTGATTTCTTTTAGAATGAAGAAGCGATCAGAGAATTCATGGGGCTACATGATGACATTCCTCTAGAAAATTATGAGCAAGGATTATTTTTTGACCTCGATGCATTCGTGTATTGTGGGGAATAGGTTGATTCCTTTTGTCAGAAAATAGAGGAAGATATTAAGATCATCAAACTTGATCCTCCTCTTATTCTTCCATCTTCACATTCCTCGTTACATTGAGAAACTCTTGGGTCTGTCATTGATCCATGGCCTATCTTCTTATCACCCTATCATTCGTTACATATTACAATTCCTCAATCACAATCTTTCCTTAGGTCACCTCCTGCTATCCCATGATCTTCTTCTATATGTGGGCCACCTCCTAGTAGCCCTTCATATTCTATTTGTGGGTCACCTTCGAGTAGCCCTTTATCCTTTATTCTTGGGCCATGTCCTATTAGCCCTTTATCTTCTATACTTGGGCTACATTGAAGTATCCCTCCATCTTCTATTTATGGGAAACCTCCGGATAGTCCTTCGTCTTCAATTTATGGGACACCTCATGGTAGCCCATTTTATTATATACTTGGGCCACATCCTAGTAGCCCTTCATCTTCTATCTATGGCTCACCTCTTGGTAGCCACTTTTCTTCCATCTTGGGGCCACATCCTAATATCCCTTTATCTTCTATCTGTGGCTCACCTCCCGGTAGCCCATCCTCTTTAATTCTTGGACCATATCCTCTTTGTACATCATATCATCATTCTATCAAAAACTGTGGCAAGGCCACCATCATCCCTAATGTTCTTATTATTAATCCTAAACATCCGCTTTCTTCTCCTACTTCTCAGGATCAAACAAATCACACATTGGTTTATATGAAACCCAAACAGTTTCTTCATCAAGCTAAGATCAAAGCTCCAAAGAGTTCAAAAGTTTCCAACAAGTCAAACAACCATAAACTTAAAAATCAAACGTGATTCGAGAATGCACACCAAAGAAACCATCAAGTATGACGTAAAGTGTAGAAACCTATGGATAGGTAACTCAAGATCCCACATACAAAATCCATGTTGAAAAATAAGTCATAATCACTTATCAAATATGATCTCACTACGATCATCGAGATTGGAGATAATATTACTCTTGATAAGCAAATACTCCTAGTCTCCCTTATCAAAGAAATCACAAACATCATTGTTGGATCCTATCACACTGATTAAAATTTTTGGTCCCAAATTTCCAATCACTCATCTTTATCGCCTTCTCCCTTCGTGGTTTTCCCTTCGCAAAATAATAAAAAATCTAAAATAATCAAAATAATTAAAAAAAATAGAAAATGTTAAAAAATTACCAAAAATCAAAGGTACAAAGATAAAAAATTGCAATCAGGTATTGGATACACATGAATGTTGTGTCTTCCACTTTCTTTCCATTTTTCTGCAAGTCAATCACCATTTTCATTCCTTCGGTGATCTTTTGGTTAGTCTATTCGCACTAATTGTGTGACTTTTATCTCTATGGTATCCATATGACCTTGGTCTTTTATCACCTTGGTAAATTAAATAATGATTGACCTCTTAGAGATCATCTCGCAATCTTCATTTAATAAACTTGTTGCGAAGACCTTTGGGTGTATTTGTTGACACTAGCCAACGTCGTCATCGTAATCATTCCACATCATTCCATCAAGCCATTTGTTGTTCTTGACCCCTTATAAAAAATCAAGATAGATGAAATAAGTTTTCAGAAAGCAAAAAAATCAATAAAAACCAAAAATAAAAAGAAAAAAAATATAACTCTCTCTTGGGGTATTTCTAATATCTTTACCGGGGCTATGGACGCCTGGTTATCAATAGAGAAATGTTGTGATTAGAATCAAATACATCTCCATCGGGGCTATGGATGCCTGGATGACAACGAAGCAATGTATGACTCTCCTTCCACCCTCCATTCACAAATCACCTATAAAAAAAAATCATTCCTACACATTGGTTAGTTTGTCTTCGCTTATTTCCTATTAAATAGTCACTACAAGAGGTAATTAATTTCCACGTGCACACACTGGATCTCGATGAGCAAACATGACTAGTATGTTACTAGGTTTTGTTTGGATCTTGTTCAGACTTTTGCTATAATATGTATTTTTGTCTCATGATTTGTGCCTTTGGCCCATCACATTTTCATCACCACTCTTTTAGCTACATTTTCCAAATCCATCCATAGCATCCACATTGGTCTTATGATTCGTTCAAAACATCCATGTGTATAAGATTTCCTTTTTACCATGTTTGAGGGAAAAATTGTCCCTTCTTTTAATAAAACAATCTTCTAGTTTTTTTCTATCATGTGTTTCTTGGCCAGCTTGTACTGGGGGCATGCTCACTCATTATTAGCTCTTCATTGGCTTGCGTTCATCATCATGCTGAACCTATCCGTGTCAGCCTTGATCTAGATGTTCTTCATCTTGTATATACATGCAAAAGTTTCCTTTGTAAATTCTGACATCTCACTGGGGGCATATTTGCATCTTCATTTTCCTATACATAGCTTTGGAAAACTTAAAAAAAAACCTTAAAAATTCACAAAATCCTAAAAAATCCAAAAACATTGAAAAATCCAAAACATTGGTAAAATATCCAAAATCTCATAAACAATTAGTAAAAAACATTCATGCATCTGAATCATTTATTGGACACAACATCCTCAAACATCAAAATTTATCCTACAAAACATGTTTTCTTTAGTCCTCACTTGTTCTCACGCATGACTTGCGGATCATTTTGATCTACCTCTATTAACAAAAACTGGTTTGTTTGGTGTATCTATATTCCCTTGCACAAGCCGTTGCTTAGGGCAATTTCATAGTGCACCATTACTTTTTCATGGGACTTCTGTGTCTTGTGTTTTTTCACCTCTCATGTATCCTTTCTTGGGGTGCCATTTTTAACCCTTATCATTAACTTGAACATTTGGGAACTATTATTAGATAATAGAAACATTGGTAGAAATGTCTTGAATGTTATTTATTTGAGTACACTTGTTTGTGCTTGTTTCATTGTTGGTCTGCTTGTTTACTTTCTCGTATAGAATTACATTATGTATGTTTCTTTGAGTTAGTCCTTACATGTTCATATTCAATAAAGAACCAATGACATAAATCATATAGAAAAATGATGAGAGAAAGATGTTTCTAAGCCAACTACTGTGCATGTTATCTCCATATGCGAGTTTTTCTTCATCTCCACTTTTCATCATCACCATTTTCTTATATCACAAATTTTATTTAACACCACCTGGGGAAATAGGGATTATATTTATACCCCCTTCCTCCCCCTTGTTTCTTCTATCCATTGAAACACCGACTTTTCCTTCTCGCTCACTCACATTTCACACTCGCCTACTAATCTTATATCGACTCTTCTTATTTCCTTCTTCTTTTTGATTGTCGATCGACCTCTTTCATCACCCCATCGACACTCGAGGGGGTATCCTTCATTCTACTATTTTTTTTTCCATTCCTTCAAAATTTACTTATATGTAATTGTCTACTATATTTGAAGTGGCATTGTTTGCATTACACCACCCTAAAGAGGGGCAAATGTAGACACCTAAAATATGCCTACACAGTTTTAATACTAAAATTCTACTAATTACCATATTTTTCGTCATTTCCATTATAATTAGTGATTTTCCGCTAATTAACTAATGTTTACCTCTATTTCTGTCAATTAACAATACTTCGTTAATTAAGTAGCCTTTCCCCCATTCAGGATGCCAATTAATGACACTTCGTTAGTTATAATCCTCCTATAATCAATTAATTAACTATTATTAGTTAATTAAACCTATATAACCTTTTATTTAATTAATAAACTTTCTTATTAATTAAATCGCTCTTTTAGATGATTTAAATCCCGCCTATTTTCCTCTAAATCCCCTCTAATTATCTTTCTAAGCTTATTCTAGCCTATTAATTAATCCTAGTTGATTAATTAAATCTTCCCAAACTCCCATGAGTTGCTAATTCTACTTAATTCTTTCTAATCATGCTTATCCCTTATAATTCTACTTTATCTTTTATCCCTCATTCACTGGGTTTCTAGTTTCTCCCAAATTGGAAATCTATATAAAGAACCTAATACCTCCCTTCCAAGCTTACACCTTTACATCTTTGACACCACACTTTTGCTAGTGATTTTATTATGCACATGATAAGAGTATTTTCTTCTTAAAAATATCATTCATTCTTGCATCCACTCTTCTCATTTATGAGTAGTAAAAGAAGATCCAAACATAGCCATTAAGCCATTTTGGTGAGATTCTTTCCTCATTTGGAGATAACATTTAATTGATTTCTTATGATCAAGATAGGTTCATACTAAGAGTGACCATACACATATAAAGCACATATAAATTTAAAGAGTATTGTTTAAATGTTTAGTGTTTTTCATTTTTGATGCATTAGATTAGCTTTCCTCTTTAAGATTTATCATGGTGTTTTTGGTAGATAGCTAGGTTAGGATACTACTTGGTGTTAGTTTCCTTTCGTTAATTTAGCTTCATTTATTAGATGTATACATGTTCACTAAGATTTTTGATACTTTGTGGGATAATATGGATATGAAACAAGGTGAAATAGTTTGTAGAAAGTTTGGAAATACTTTATGTTTGAAATACAGTTTCCAAACCCCTAGGGACACTAGTGTCGAATGCTTCTATCCAATTTATACGGTTCTTTCCTTTGATGCTTTTTGCAACATTGACTCTAGGAGCATGTACGAAAGATAGATATATAACTTTGTGTGTGATTTTGATCTCAAAAGATGTATGAAAGTCCCTGAAATCAGACTTATTTCCTTGAAACCCTAGCTCTCATTGAAGAACATATTAAAATGGTCAAGAATTTGGGTTGTGGCACCTCCACGCCGATTGTGTAACACTACTCTAAAGAGGTTCCAACACCACACAGATCTCTACCTATTGGAAACACAATTGTGTTGATGTAACTACATGAAGGAAAACAAAAAATTTAGGTCTTGAACACTTGATGTGGAAAGCTTGGCTTGGATTGGAATGCTTTAAATTTGAATAGAATTCTCTTGGTTGAATTTTGTTTTCTTTTAACATAGTTTTGATTACTTTAGATTGGTATAGAGGCAACCCCTAGTGTTTGCTCTTGAATTAGAAAATATTATGATCTTTTTTCTTGATATTTGATTGAGGAGATATTGAAAATTCTAGGAGAGTAAATGAGTGGGTTTAATTTATATTTATATGACTCTAAGGCATATGATTTTATACTAAGGCTGAATCATGAAGTGATTACACTTGAGATGATGATAATTTCACATTTAAGGATGACGTAACTATAGAATAATAGATGAAAATGTGAGAGTTCTATTAAACCTATACAAAATTATCCAAGAGGATAAAATACTATAAGTGGAAACCTAAATAACATGACATGAAGTGTAATATGCCTATGAAGGATACGAGTAGTACTTAGGTGTGTGAGAAACAAAATAAGAGGATAAGATGTGATTGTAAGCATTAGGAGAGAGTAAGATAATGTGTTTAAGGTCTGTTTGTGCACATGAGTCATGACTAAGGGATATAAGCTAAATTACCAAATTTAGGTGTCTACATTTACACCCCCTTTAAAATAATAAATGGCATTTGTTAGCTTAAAGGAAAAACATACCAGAGTGTGTAAACACACTTTTCCTTTTTAAAATAGCTTGAATGGTTGAGTACTTAATTCACTCGAATAGTTGTAAGATGCCCCCAATAGAGAACCTACAACACAAGTGTGTAGTTAATGTCCACATAATGAAAAATAAAACTTTAACTTTGAATATATTGAATTTGAAATTTACAAAATAAAGAAGAGCAATTAAGGAGTACACTTGTATGTGTAGGACCAACTCCAAAAGACTATGCCATCTTGTCAAAACACATGGAGATGGAGGTTGTAGCAACAACAACTAAAAATTGAGGGTGATCAAATCTCTAATTTGAAGAACCGAAAATATCATGTAAGGTCAGGAACACAATAGACTGAATCAAAAAATAAAAACAGATACATGGGGACAAAAGAATTCCAACACTTGAAGATATAAAAGAAAAAATAAAGTAAATAGGAAAGTTGGGGGGAAACAAATCCAACACTCAAAGAAAGATGGAATCACATGGGCTAGCAAAGACTGATGCCAAGGTCGTTGGGTGCCACCAGACCCAATGTATCTGTTTCAATGAACTACACCACTACAAACACATCTAGGATCATAATTCTGGATAGTATTGAACTTGAAATAGAAATAACTTATGTATATAGACAAATATGTATCTTATATTTGAAATAGAATTGAATTAGTAACCATTCCCATGCATTTATATTAAAATTTTGTGAATTTGTATTGTCACTTGTGTCCTGAATGTGATTTCTTAACTGAACCATTGTAAAACCTATATCTTTATGATGATTTCTAAATTTACTTATAAAAATTAAACAGAACATAACCGTCAATGTGTAGGAAACTACTATAATATGTTTTGTTAGCATAGGGTAATCTCCCTATATAAAATTTGCATATGTTCATATTTGCAACCTTGAAAAGATGCTCTTGTAGCCTATTTCTGCATTCTTATTTTTTATTTGCATTTATATTTTTGTAATAACTCCATTGAATTTTCCCTCTTTTGAGGCAAGGGAGATAGATTGTAAATCACTCAACTTAAAAGAATTGAAGTTTTTTCGTTTTAGATATGTAAGATAATTTTAGAGTATGATGCCAATATGGGAACCTAATTAATTACTGTTAGAATTTATTGTAGTTGTGTTTATCATCTTTAGGATATTTATTTGCGTTAGTTTTGTAAGATTTCTTTTGGTTAAGTGAAAAAAAATCTATTTTTAAAAATCTTCTATTTTTTGTTAGAAGTGTCAATCAAAGTGTAGTTCCTTGGATGTGCATTTAACTGAGATCAAATCATTATCCACCATCCCTAAGAGGCAGGGTACCATTTCTAAGTAGATGATTGAATTGAATCTTATTTTAGGCCATTTATATTTTTAGGAGAGTTTGGGGTGCCTAGTTTGACTATTTTACATGATGGTTGTGAGTGTATCAAAATCACGAGAATAATATCACATAGATGCAAGCTCAAGAAGATATTTTGTTTGATGATTTTTATAATGAAAATACTATGTTTGCATTGTTATCTGAGTAGTGAACTTAAGAGTTATGCAGAAGCTAGTTAAAGGAAAGAGCGGGTTCATGCTATGAAAATTGAGATGGATTCAATTGAGATGAATGATATATGGAATATTAATCAACCTCTAAGTGATAAATATTTCATTGAAATCAAGTGGGTTTATAAGAAAAATGTTAAGAGTTATTGGGTTTCATTAATTTCTAGATTTATGGGAAATCCATCACTGAATCATTTACAAGCAGTGAAAATAATTTTCATATATGTAAGAGGTACTTCTAATCATGGTATTATTTCTGACTGAAAATTTTCATTATGTCTGATTAGATACACATATTAAAATCAGGGAGAATCTCTTGATGACATGAAGTTTACTTCAATTTACTGCTGCACATTAGGGAATGGGTTGATATCATGGTCATCAAAGAAACAAGAGGTGGTTGATTTATCCTCTACTGAAGATGAATATCTAGCTGTTACATCAACTTGCACACAAGGTATGTGGTTGAGAAAAATATTTGTTGATTTTAAAGAGGCTGAACTTGAGCCTACAATGTTTTTTTGTGCTAACAATGGGGTGATGCAATTGTCCAAAAATTCAGTTTTCCATGCTAGAACTAAACATATTCAACTCAAGCATTATTTTATAGAATACTTGGTCAATGCTAATCAGTTTTTCATTGAGTATGTGAGAAGTGAAGATGAGGTTGATGATATTTTAATCAAGGGTTTGCTACAAGTTCAAGGAAGACTTAAGGAGATAATAAACATTTATGCACTTTGCATCAAAGGAGGGAATATTGTGTATGATGCCAATATGGGCACTTTCTTAATTACTAATAGAATTAATTTTAGTTGTGGTTACTTTTTTAGGATATTTATTTGAGTTAGTTTTGTGAAATATTTTTGGTCAAGGGGAAAAAATCTATTTTTAGACATCTATTTTTAGTTGGAAGTGCCAATTAGAGTGCAATTCAATGGATGTGTGGTTAATTGAGGTAAAATCATTATCCCTTCATCCCCAAGTGGCGGGATACCATTTTTTAAGTATAGATGACTAAATATAATCTTATTTTAAGCCATTTCTATATTATAAGAGTTTGGAGCACCTAGTTTGAATCGTGTGTATGATGGTTGTGCACATTTGACTGAAAGTAATAACAACTTCTTATATGTTGACCATATCTTATTAGTGGGTGATGCTTATCATGTTGAGTCTATTTTCATTTGTATTTAGTTAAAATTTAGTTAATGTAGGAGTTGCATATGTTATTTTAGTCTTTCAATTATCATGTAGATTAAGACAAGTCTAGTTGTAATGGATAATATAACCTTGTTTGTTTATTAATTCAATATGTAATAGTGGGATGGATTTTGGCAAGTTGTAATATTTTTTGCATTGAGTGTATTTTTGATTTTATTTGCATGCATTAAATACTACATACCAAAAAATCGGGGATTCATTATTTAAAGTTATTTAATGCATATTTGTCATCAATATTACTTACAAATATACTAGTTTAATATCTAGTAACTCTGGGAAATATTGGATGATCACTAACTTCATTCATATGTTATTTGAAATCTGATTTGCACATCACCCATAATAAAAAATCTTCCATAATAATCATTGGAACATATGGAGGGTAATTGTAGATAATCACATTATACAATCGACCTCATAGAGAGAGTGTATGATATGGATAATGGAACTTAAAAATAACAAGCATAATAAACATACAAGCACATGAAATCACACAGAGAGTTATGCACAATGTCACCCACAATAGAAAGGGCATAATCACATACAAAGGAAACTCATGTGTCACACACACAAAATAGATCAAGGGCCATACATGAAAGGCTATTGAGGTCGCATACAAGAAAAATAAATGTGTCATAACCTTTAAATAGGCCAAAAGTTGTAATCAAAAGAAAAGAAATAAGAAAAATAAGTACACAATAGCTAGTAGATGCATATAACAATATATAATAGTCTTATACAATCCACATATGTTAGTCCCAAAAATCCTGATAACAATATATATCATAGTGTAAAATAGAAACATAACTAGGACATGCATAGTAGAAACAGAAAAAATTGTTTGATAAAATAAAATAGTAACACTTGATAGTGTAAAAGATAACCCCACATTAACAAGGAAATTAGGTGAAGGGTAGGTCAAACATCTGAAAACTACAGCTCCTACATAATGCTAACATACCTCCTAAAACATGTGTATAAAAATAAAATATGCTCTCTACTAGAACAATGATAAATAACACATATAGAAAGTACAATCTAGCTATTCATGTCATGTCTATGTCCTAATTTTGTAATTTTTAAATAACATTTGAGTATTTAATATTTTTGGATGATTTTATTTATTATTATAATTATTTTTAAATATTCAAGTGTGTTATTCAAAGGTCAAATCATATGGATGGAGAGAATAAAAAAAATGTGTCTGAGTAAGAAGATATGCTAGATGCATGCACTTGAAAGTCTTGAATGGAAACATGTGTTGTAATGTATATATGATTGCATATAGGAGAGTGTGTAAAATGGACAACTGTAGGAGGTGTGTGCCTTGATGGAGTATTGCATGAAATATGATTTTATGTCACTTTAAAATTATATTGTAGGACATGATGATTTGAATAAAATTATGTAGGAGAATCCATTAACTTAGATTTTCTTGATCTTGATTGCATATTTTGTTGAAGAGGTGATAGTATACGCATGGTTACCACTAAATTAATAATTATTTGAATAGATGGGGTGAGTATAAGTTCTGTGACCATTTTTGCACAAGGAGTAACATTGATAATTAAATTGTAGGTGCAAAGGATTCTTTGATTAATTTATTATAATATATGTATTTGACACATTTATGTACAATAAAAACAATAACACAAAGCTTATGAAGCTACAAACATACAAGTAACATGTCACATATCCCAATGCTATAAAGAACCAAGAAGGGTGTAGATATAATTACTACTCTAACTTGAAGGGCTAATGTAATATGTCTAATAGATCCATTATTCACTTAAGAGGTATGTTGTAAATATTTCTCACTATATGCCAAAGTCTTAAACAATGTCATAGTACATATATTTTCACTTGAACCAATATCAATTGTAATACTGTAAACATTATGATGATTGATATGAGCTTGAATAAATAGTGCATTTTTATTTGAAACATCATCCATAATTTCACTTTCATAAAATTTAATAATATACTATAGAGGCGGATTACTAGTGATAGTGCCAATAATTGCATTCAATGGACAAGTATAAGAAGTTGGAATTACCAGATAACACCCTAGTCGTGCTGGCACATCACTCATCCTAGACTGAGCGCTCACCCGAAGCGTGCAAAGGTACCAGGTCCCTCTTTAGGGTTGCTGTTGCAGGATGTTAGCGTGATGAAGGAATAAACATATAGATCCATAACTAATCCATCATTCTACAATGCATACCATATTCAGATTTATGAAAGAACAAGTTTAAACAATAATCATGATTGAATCAAGAACATGCACTACTTGATTTCACACAGGAATGACACTTAGATTCAGCCAATAACTTCCATCTATTAATAAACACAGAAGATCCTTACAATAATGGCATTCTATACCAATGCGCATATGGATCTGATACAGTAATCCCATGTCGTATACCTCTTTGTATATCTATCTATGTGATTCACATCATATATATAGGGTGGGGACTTTCCCTTCACCGCTTCTCTATTCCAAAAATAGGCCACATGCTATTAATAGCCACACACCATTTACAGGCATAGCCACACATGCAAGTGTGCTATCTATAGACCTCTTGTAGTTAACTGAAGTGACAATCCTATTCTTAGCTCGCCTCCATGCAAAACAAGCTTCGATCCGATCCTCTAAAGATAGACAATGTGTGGTGTGCATGTCCTTGCATCGTTGGTGTGTTCGCACATGCCATCTTCTAAAAATAGGTCTTCATGCTCAAAATAGGCTAAGTCTTGAATGTTGAACTTTCCCTCCATGCGTGTGTTCTTCCTATCCATTCACGCCCTTAAACCTAGCCTGCTTTCCCACACGGACTTCTTGTGTGAGTTCTGTCAAGTGTTCTCTGATCAACATTACCCCACACTAATCGCATTGTCACCCTGATAATGGGTATCTCCAAAAAAAATTGAAGTAAAGAATATTAAATGGAAAGAATAAGAAAGAATGCAGATGAATAAAGAATGTTTTAAGAGGCAACATCCTCTGTATCAGCTTGAAGGATCAACTCTGGATACTCCTCCTTTATTTTGGCCTCCAAGGTCTGCCATTCAGCGAGTGCTTGTTCTGCTTTCTCTAGAATGTCCACAACAATGGATTCCAACTCATCCCTCACAATCTCTCCTTTTTCATTCTGCAGAACCAACACAACGCTGGACATTGATGTCATTCTTCCTTCTAAAAGATCCATTTTCTACGCAATGAGCTTCCCAAGCTCTTCTAGCCGAGTCTTATGTGGCTCTTGTGTTGCTACCAGGGCCTCACGCTTCTGCTTAACCATTGACAACCTTTCTACATGGCCCAATGTTTCATCCTTCATTTCTCTTTGGACCTCATTGCTTTCTTCCAGGGTCTTTATATTGATAAGCACCTCTGGAGCTGTGCAGATGTTTAAAGCCTGGTCTACTGTCTTCAATACCTCTTGTAGTGCTTGCATCAGCCCTTCATATGATGCAATCTTTCACATCACTGATGCTTTCTCTCACCCTACCTCTTGTTCTGAGCTCCTTGGCACTGGTATGCATAGAGGTTCATCTTCAAGTACCAAGTCCACCAACTTTCCTACATAGTGTATCGCTGAAGGAAACGTCTGTGGTACCTTGGCCTCCAAGTGTGGCCTGGCTCTTATGACATTGTCCCCAATCTCCTCTATGATGCTGATAAATACTTCATTCTTCTTCCGCGCTAAGTCCCTCTCTTGAGTTATGTGTGCTATCTCTGCATCCTTTGTCTTGAGCTCCTCGCGCAACGCTCTTATTGTTGCAGCTTTGTCCATGTTTCTCCTTGCAACTTCAGTAGAAACCTTTACCAATGCATTGCTGACCTGCTCATCTGACATGACAGTAGGCTTTACTGTCATATGTCTAGATTGTGGTGCCTTCTTCAGCCATCTCGAAACGCATGACTCTTCGCATATATCAAAGTCAGGCTCATCCATATGGGTGTGCATTGACCATGATAGTTGCTTCTGAGTGCACACAGTCACCATATCCTCATCCATTAGCTCCCAGCCAAATAAATCCTTCTGTGCTATCATGCTCTGGAAGCGGGCACAGACAATTTTACCTGCGTCCTCCTGCATACCCCATGGCTGGTGGAATGTGCTCTCCACTTGTTCTTCTAGACCGTTGCTTCTTAGGGACTTTAGCTTCCAAATTTGGGACTTGTGTCTCCATATCCTGAACATTCTTTGCAGCTGTCTCCTCTGGTCCCTTCTCATCCTCTCCTCTTTCCTTTGATTCCTCACCCTATTCTTCTATGTTCTCTGGAAGTGTAGGAGAATTAGGTGCTTTCCTCTGACTCTTCCACCTCCTCATTTAACTTCAGTTTCCTCCTTCTTTGCATGGTTGCCTCCTTCTGTGGAGAGATTCTGGGTGATCTGCGCACTGTGGTTGGAGTAGCACCTTGGGTCCTTGTTCTCCTAAACACCCTCTTAAATCTGTGCTCCCCTTGGACTGCATTCACGTCCTCATCATCCCCCTCTTGTGGCTGAGGTGGTGTAGTGGCACGCTCAGCTTCACCCTTATTTGTAGGATGTCTCCTACCTCTATGCTCCAAACCACCACTATCTTTGCACTCCTCCTCCTCATCCTCCACTTCAATTGGCTCTATGGGCTTAGGCACTGGGATGTTCTCCATTGTATGCTTTCCCTTTGGTGGTGCTGGAAGTGTGAACTCACCTTCCACATACTTGTTATTCTCCATCTTTGGCTTCAGTTGGAGATACACCAAGCGCTACTCCAATATCTCCCACTACCAAACTTATTGGTTTAATGCTCAAAACATCAAAGATGAGTCTTTCAACATATGCACCCCACCCTGGATACACATATTTCTTCCTTAGTGGGTGGTAGTCGTAGTCTACCTTATCCGCGTTGAATATCAGTCACCATGCATCTGTAAACCTGTGTACTGATGCCTAGAAGTACCTTGCTGTGAATGCATATGGAAACTTGCACCAAGGACTCCATGCCCCATCTTTCATTGCAAACCATGCTATACAGAAATGTTGGTATACAACAAATTGAACTACCTTTCCAACCACTGAAGGCAAGTCCTTGGGGATGCACCATTCTTCCTCAAAAGCCACACGGAGCCTATCATACCACTTCTTGGCCCGTTGCTTAACCTGCTTTGTTATGGATCCCTCACATAGGTACTTCTTGAAGCATTCTGCAGGTGATTTGTGCTCCATCAGATACTCCCATACCTTCTCCTTTGGTCCATCAGGCACTCCGATCTCCATGAACACTAGTGATAACAGAACAACTCCAAAGATGATCTTTCCTCCTACGCATGCTTCTTCAATGATTGTCTCTGCGATATACCATGAAATGTTGTAGACTACTCCTTCAGACATCTTTTTGGCAATGTGCAGCCACATGGTGTTCACTTGTGACCACCTTTCCTGGTCATTGAGCTTTGTAATGAGATGTGCGGCCACTTGTACAACTGGATACTTCTTTAGTTTGTCGATGTCCATACCGCGTGGACCCTTTGTATATCCCAACTCCTTCCTGGTCTCCAATATTGTGGTTTTATCTGTCAGATCATCTCACAAATCATCTCCCGTGCCTTTCAACCCTGTCACCATGGAGATGAGCGTGGCTGAAATTCTGACTCTGCGCCCTGCAAAGTAGAAAAAATCCTCATGCACTCTACTCATAAGCCACTGGTATAATGGCTCATACTTCTCAAAATAAGGGAGCTCATAAAGTTGGTAAACCCCTATCCTCTGCAAGATCTTCTCACCAGCATCGTCATACACCGACATATCTTCCGTCGTGTGTTTATTTGTCTTCGTGTTCAACAACGCATCAAGCTCCTTCTTGTTCTCAATGGTACGGTGATTGTACTCACTCACTTTACTTTTCCTTATGTGAGAATCCCACTCCTGGCCGACAATAACCCCCTCTGGATATTGCATCTCTGAAAAATTACTTTCTGGAGCCATTTCTTCTTCCTCGACGACCACCTTCTTCTTTCCTTTTACTCCTGCTGCAGCTACCTTCTTCGGTGCCATTTTTACCTTGCAATCCTTTGTAGATCCTTGCCGTTCAAATTCTGTAATGTGTGAAGCAAACCCTAGTTCGATTCAGCATGCCCTAGGTGAAATTACGTGCCCCTAACTCATCTCCGTCACCTCGCTTCACTCAAACCCTTCACCACCAGGGACACAAGCTTCTTCTGCACACAGATCTCTTTGTCACGACTGGTTACACACCTCTCGCACCTTAAAACGATCACTCGGCTCTTCACACTTAGCTTCTTTCAAATACTCTTACTTCGTAATGGTAAAAATGAATTCACATCCCATCCTTATATAGATTTTTCAAATTTTGATGCATTTATTCCTCCTTCACCTACCAAATATCCCCTCATTCATTGACCAAATTCATTCATTCTGTGTAGTACATCTTCATGCCCCAGCTATAACCTTCTAGTGTGCCTCCCTACCCTCTGGTCACAGACTTCTCTTCAGCACATGCCCTTGCACCTGAGTACCTCGTCACTGTACCTTCTCCTGGTAGTTATCATGGCCTCTGCTTACCTCGCGTTATATTGTTCCTTCTTTCATCTCCATCCTTGGTCACTTGTGAGAAGCAATCTTTCTTTGACTTAAAGCACACCCATAGCAGCTTATTCCTTTATCCTTTCAATTCCCACTGTCTTGTACCTAGATATAAACAACCACCCCACACTAAAAGTATGTGCAGTCCTCTACGCATAAACATTCTTCACATAGTAATTAGCTTCATGCGCAAGTGTGCTTATTACACAAGAACAACAACTAAATTGACAAAGCATAATGACAATGAAGGAAATACATAATTGAAAACCTAATCTAAATGGCAATACTACCTTATTACAAACACCAAGAAGACTTATTTATAGTAGGGCTTCAGCCTACTCCCGTTGAAGTAACCGGGTAGCCGTGTTCCATCAAGTGCTTCTAACTGGAAAGCACCTATTTTAAGTATGTGAGTGATGACATACCACCCCAACCAATGTAATTTGAGCTTTCCTGGATGGCACAAGAACTTAGAGTCATAAAGAAGTACCATTTGTCCAATCTCAAACTTCTTATCCCTTATGTTTCTGTCATGCCATGCTTTCTGCCTGGCCTTTTCCTGCTTCTGACTCCATCGTGCTATGGCTCGTCACTCATCCAGTTGAATCATCTTCTCAATACGCTCTTCTAAAGCCTGCTCATCAGCTAGACCTCCAGTGCATGTAATGCGCAAAGAAGGTAACATAAATTCTATAGGGAGAATGACTTCTGTGCCAAACACCAACTGAAATGGTGTGGCTTTGTTCAATCTCTTATAAGTTGTTCTATATGCCCAAAGAACAACTGACACTTTATCATCCCAATCCTTTCTTCCAACATCACAAATTTTTGTCAAAGTTTGGCTCAAAATCTTGTTGAAGGCCTCAACAGTTCCATTTTCCTGAGGATGATAGGGTGTAGTTTTATGGTGTGCAACCATAAACTCATCTAATAGGATCTTGATTGTCTCATTCAAAAAGTGTGTACCCCTATCACTTGTCAAGCTTAAAGGACATCCATATCTTGTAAGAACATTCTCCCATAGAAACCTAGCTGTTGTAGCCACTGTACAGTCCTTCGTAGGTGTTGCTTCTACCCACCGTGTGAGATAATCTATGCAAGTAATGATATAGCATGATCCAGTCCTACATGCGGCTGGCGAAATAGGTCCTACAAATCAATGAACCATTTCTCAAATGGTTCAGCACTAGTAATTGGTCTCAAAGGCATCTCATCTCTTTGCCCTAGTTTTCCTAGGTGCTGACAATGGTCACACGCCTTGCAATATGCCTTACAATCTTTATACAGTGTCTCCCACCATAATCCAGCAAGTAGGATCTTCCGAGCAGTCGCATCACCTACATAGTGGCCACCTGCAATACCACCATGGGATTCTTCCATAATATCCTTGCGCTCATGCTCTAATACACAACGGTGTAATACTTCATCTCTGCCTAACTTGTAAAGGTCACCACTAATTAACATAAATGGTGTCGCACGTATAGCAAGTTGTTTCTTTTCTAATGCCTTCATTCCTTCTGGTGCCATACCAATTCGTAGAAAGACAACAATGTCTTCTAATTCCATGGGTGCGCGTTGTAACCTATATAACTGTGCATCTGGCATGGTTTCTTCAATTGTCTGTGCTTCTTCTCCTGAGTGAATTCTAGACAAGTGGTCTGGTCCAGAATTACTTTTCCCTGGCTTCACCACAACTGTGAAGTCAAACTCTTGAAATAGGAGTACCCATATGCATATGCGCCCTTGCAAGACTGGTTTGTTTACCAAATACTTTAATGCCATGTGATCTGTATAAAACACAAATGGTGTTGCTAACAAGTACTGTCAAAACTTGTGCAATGCATAGATCATTGACAAAGCTTCGTGCTCTCTGTAGTTGTATAATTCCTTTCAGCAGGAGTCAACTTCCTACTAGCAAAACAAATTGGATGATCTATAATATCTTCTCCAGGTTGAGCTAACATGGTGCACCAATGGTCATGCCAGAAGTGTCCACATGCACATGAAATGGTTTATCCCATGAGGGAAAATACAGAATGGGCATGGTAGTAAGTTTCTCCTTTAATATCTCAAACGAGCGCTATTGCGGTTCTCCCCAATAAAATGTACCTTTACCTTTTACTAATCATTCCAAGGGTGTAACAATCTTGGCATACCCTTTGATGAACTTTCGATAGTAACCTGTAAGACCCAAAAATCCGTGCACCTCACTTTGACTGGTAGGAGCTTCCAAGCCTAGAATGACTGCAACCTTAGCTGGATCAACCAACAACCCTTCCTTGCAGATTATATGCCCTAACAATATTCCAAAAGGTGTAGCAAATATGCACTTCTTGATGTTTAAAGAGATACTCAATTTTTTGCATTGTTCAAACATTAAGCACAGATTGTCACAATGATCTTTCACAAGCCCATATACTATCCAATCATCTAGATAAACCTGCAAAAAGTTGTGAATAAAATCTTTGAATGCCTGAACAACTATACATGAGAATACAACAGGCACATTTTTCAATCCAAAAGGCATCACAGTATAGGAAAATCTGCCCCATTCAGTAGTAAATGTAGTCTTTTCCTGATCCTCCTGAGCAATCCTAACCTGATGATACCCAGAAAACCCATCTGTGAAGGAATATATTTCGTGCCCTGTAACTCCCTCTAGTATTTCCTCAGTAAATGGCATAGGGAATGGGTCTGTTACACAGGAAACATTTAGCTCCCTGTAGTCCACACATATTCTAATTCGTCCATCCTTCTTGATACTGATCACCATTGGACTAACCCATTCTGACTCATCAAGGGGCTTGATAATTCTAGATTTCAACATTTTATCAATTTCTTCTTTTACCTTTTCACGTAAATTAGGATTCATTCTGTAAGGTCTCTTTCTCACGGGGCGTGCACCTTCCTTAAGCTTTATCTTCATTTCCCCAAGTGATTCATGCATGCCTTTAAGTTCATGATACCCTCGAGGGAATAAGTCTTGATAATCCCTGAGTAACTCAATGATCTTTTCCACGTCTGAGTTTGACTAGTAGTCTCCAATTATGACCTCCTTAGGCTCAGCCTCCAATCCTATATTGACATTTTTGGTCTTCATTGGTTCATGGAATGCACATGTATCCTTATCTGCACTATCCAAGACCTTGCGCCCCCTGTGAATGGTCAATATCCAAATTTTCAACTTCTTCATCATCCACGATGTACACCATCTTACCTTTTTCTTTCTTAAGACAAGCATGATCAAGCAATATGGAGTCTTCTCCTTCTTCTTCAAAACACGTGCCTGATTCTGTCTCACCCATTAATTCCTGTATGAGTTCCTCCACCTTTGCACTATCTCCCATGGTTAACCGCTTGACAAATTTTAATGCCTCTTCTATTGGAGGTTGGGAAGAAAAATAGTCAAAGGTCTGGATCATTCCTGAAGTCAAATTTTGCCAATTCCCAGTCTCTCTATGTAGTTCTGCATATACATACCAGGCATGTGCGCATCCTTGTAGAGTAGAATACAATCTATGCACCCAGAGTGAAGGTGGTAATGCTTCTTGTCCCACTGTCCAGAGTCTCTCACACTGCTGAATGTGATGTTGAGCAGGTTGATCACCATTATAAGTGTAGATCTACATAGGTGCATTGCTTCTTACAAACCTGGTAGATAGGGAAATTCTGATCTCCTTCCACTCCGTAAGATTATCTCTATGAACTACCCACCAGCGCGCTGCTGTCCTGTGCAAGACATATGCTAACATGTCTCTTCTCCTGACCTGGTCTATGCACTGTGCCTCCATGGCTTCCAAAAATACAGGAAGATCTTTTGCTCCTGTATACCAGGGTACTGCACCACCTATCCGTCGAATAGAATGAAGTCCCTTCTTGTGCGCAACCACATTTTTCACCTCGCATCCTACTAGTTCATATGTACCATGAGCCCAATTGTCACAAGAAATACTCATAGTATCACTGATAGAATGAGAATCCTCCCACTGTAGAATGCCTTCCTTTGATGGCTCATTGACCTCTGGATCCTGGAAAAGTGTGGACATAGATTTTGTTTAAGTCCTCCTCACTTAGAGGCTCAACATATGGTGTAGACTTCCCATCTGTCAAAGGTATCACAACCCTTTCCTCCTTGTTCTCAAAGTTGATATACCCCTTATTGAATCTCAAGTCAGTGTTATTCGCATAACACCAAGGGCATCCAAGCAAGGCTGGAAAACTGTCTGCTTCTGCAAGTGCTAATACCTCAAAATCCCCAGTGAACTTGGCCCCTTGTATAGTTATAGATGCATCCTTCAAAACTCCTATGGGAGTGGCCTTAGTTCGGTTCACCATAAACAACACATTAGATGATGGCTACAATGGGGGTCTCCCCATTTGTACCCATGCATCTAATGTAAGCACATTTACTTCTGCACCTGTATCTATCAGAATATTGCTCAACAGCCATCCATCCACAACAGCATTCAGAGTAATTTCCTTGTCATAGTCAATGCTATCAGGGGGAAGATTTGCATGCAGGATCTATCATCCTGTCTCAATACTTGTGCACATGGAGTGTTCCCTTTTAACCAACTTCCTAATAGTGGGATGATGTTCTCCTGGTGCAACATTTTGCATACTTCTCTCAGATCATCGATATCAGTTTGGACTGTCTCTAATGCTTTCTTCTACTCCTTTAAGTATTGTATTTCACCCTGAAGATTCCTTAGCACTTCCATGGTATCCTGATAAACCTCCTTCTGATGAGCTGGATCTGGGTACCTTGCATGCAAAACCTCCTCCTTGGTGATCATAGGCTTCTGGTACAATGCCTCTCTTGTGCGTGCCGCTTCAGCACATGTGGTAATCTTTACAGTTAAGGCCTCAGGTTCTGGTGCTATCTTGGGCATCCACTAATTTTCCTCACACGCTGGATCCTAACCATCCCAGCACCTTTGTTCTCCTACTTATGTTGTTTACTAAGATGCTCATATAAGTCCAGGAACTCTTCATAGCTATGATTCTTTCCACAAAAAGAACATGTAACATTCTGGGGACATTCGCACCTATAATGATCAAGGGATCCACATGTATAGCACGTTCCTTGAGGAAACTCACTTCTTCCTCCACCACGGCCTCATCCTCCATATCCACCTCGATATCCATAGCGTCCTCTTCCATGACCTCCTTCAAAATGACCTCTCATTCCTGTCATAGCGCGTTTGATTATGATCCTTGATCCTGGTGCTCATTATTACCCTTAGAATTATCTATTACACTTGTCTTTCGTACCCCAATGTCTATAGCATCCTAGATTTGACCAATCAATTGGAAATCCTTAGTATCATAGGTCATGGACCTATAAAATTTTCAAAATTGGATACATTCTTCCTTATCATGCACTGTAACAAAGGACAATGACTAGCATCATGATTCAAATGACAGATCTCATAGTCCAACAGTAATGAGCGTACTGTTCTGCGAGGACAACTATCCTTGGTGTGACCTTCTACTTCACAATCTATACACCAAATTCCTGAGTGCGTTTCATGGGATGAATTCACTGATAGCTTCTCTAACTATTTATCCATAGCTACAATTTGTGCCTCTAAGAATGGACTAACACCAGTGTCAATGCTCCCAACTGCCTCAGCATGCAAAGCCACTTCCAGTGCTTCACGTGGATCAGTGTATGTCTTATGTGACAGTGCTCTTCTGAATGGTGTAATCAATCCTCCAACGAACCATTGTGCATGTTGGCTGACATGAATATCATAAGAAAGCTTAGATAGAAGTGTCTCAAAGTGGGCATCATACTCACATACACTCTCAGTGGTTCCCTGCTTGATATCTTTGAGTGCACTAATACTTTTATGATCAAATTATGGGATATAGAAATCTTTTAAGAAAGCATCCTTCAATGCTACATAGTCTACATAAGTTTGATTAGGGTCAAACTTCCTATACCAAATGTGTGCTCATCCCTGCAAGGTAGTAGTGAATTGACTTGCCTTACGCTCAGCAGTCGTGATCCCTTTTGCGTGCCATAAGATTTCACACATGTGCACATGCTCAGAAGCATCCTCTATGCCTCTATACTCTGGAAGACGAAGAGACATCTCCATATAAATGTTTTGTGGTTGTTGTGGACCTTGACCACCTGATCCAGAACCTCCTGTGTTTCCTCTACCTCTAGAACCACCAGATCCATCAGAACTAGAACCACCTATACCTCCTGATCCTCCACTAGTAACCAGGAATAGGACCTTGTAGATGTACTCCCCTATGCTCTAACATTACTACTATATTGAACCCCTACAGTTTTTAAGGTGGATCCACTTCAAGAGGTGAATCCAACATTCTACGCACTCATGTTTTGTGTGGATGATGCGCTTGAGAATGTTCCTCCAAATATCATTAAAGTCGTCTGTCTTGCCATTAATGTACTTTCTCCCTAACTTACTCCTACTCTCTTACTCTCCAAGTTGGTATGTTGGTTACTTTTCATACTAGATTCTAGAAAAACCAAGCGCAAGGGCTAGGTCACTAGGTGGATTAAGAAGTGCATGCCCATGGCCCACGTAGTCTTTGTTGGTGAACTTCTGTGTGAGGACAAGGGGGGATCTCTTACATGTTTTCTAAGATGGGGAAGTTCTTGATGCTCCAGATCCATGTCTTCTACATGAGCTATAAATCCTTCATGAGACATCTCTCTCCTCAACGCCATACTTTCTGCAATGGAACATTACTTCTCTATCTCCCTCTTGTGCACCTCATTATACTTAAGCCACCTTTCCTCTCTCTTCCTATTTATCCGCTAGGTCTTCCATCATTCGCCAAACTTGTTCCTGGCCTCGTGTGTGGGGAATTTTAGTTAGCCATCAGTTTACTCTCTAGGTTCAAATTTACCATCAAGATCTTGATCACTATGGGAATGCCTTGTAGATATGTTCCTCTAGGATACCGCAAAAATTAGATTTTAGCTACCTCTGGGAAAGAATACGTCGAAATTGAATATTCCAGAATATAACTATTTAGAACACCACAAAACCACTTATCCATAATGGGATTCCAAATCAGGTTAGTGTTATAAAGGGCTTGAAATTCTTCATGTGTCCAGACAAGTACGTGATACCTCCAATTATGCTAAGATGCATAAGTAGTCATGGCACTCATATAATTCTACTAGAAAGATGGTGAAAAATCTCTCAAATAAGTTTTCATATAGATTATGTTCTACCCAAGTGCATGTGTTAAACTCAGATCCACTATTGAACCACTGTGTGTATTCTTCCTCCAGATCATGTATCCACTCCTCAATACTTTCTAGAGTTAACTGGTACGTATTAATTGTGAACCATCCTGAAGACAATTGAAATAGAGGTCTTGATAATAGAACTAATGATGTAGCCTAGAATTTACCAGATAACACCCTAATCGCGATGGCACATCACTCAGTTTAGATTGAGCACTCACCTGAAGTGTGTAAAGGTACCAGGTCCCTCTTTAGGGTTGTTGTAGCAAGATGCTATCGTAATGAAGAAATAAGTATATAGTTCCATAACTATTCCATCATTCTACAATACATACCATATCCAGATTCATGAATGAACAAGTTTTAAACAATAATCATGATTGAGTCAAGAACATTCACTACTTGATTACACATAGGAATGACACTTAGACTCAACCAATAACTTCCATCTATTAATAAACACATAAGCTCCTTACAGTAATGTCAATCTATACCAATGCACGCATAGATCTGATTACAGTAATCCTGTCGTATACCTATCTCTATCACACACACATTACTACTATGTGATTCCTACATCATATATATAGGGTGGAGACTTTCCCTTCACCCCTTCTCTATTCCAAAAATAGGCCGCATGCTATTAATAGCCATGTATCATTTACAGGCATAGTTACACATGCAAGTGTTCTATCTATAGACCTCTTGCAGTTAACTGAAGTGAAAATCCTATTATTATCTCATCTCTATGCAAAACAAGCTCTTAGATCAAATCCTCTAATGATAGACAATGCGTGGTATGCATGTCCTTTCATCGTTAGTGTGTTCCGCATTCCATCTTCTAAAAATAGGTCTTCATGCTCAAAATAGGCTAAGTCCCAAATACTGAACTTTCCCTCTATGCGTGTGCTCTTTCTGTCCATTCGCACCCTTAAACATGGCCTGCTTTCCCACATAGACTTCTTGTGTGAGTTCTGTCAAGTGTTCTCTTATCAACAAAGAGGATGTGCATTGCATGCATGATGAACCCCAAAATTACCTTTAGGCTCTATCATATGATAAGTTAATGGGTGATTAAATATCATAAGCTTTCAATTATCATGTACTTGAGGTCTATACTCTATTTGATTAGAGTTAAATTGAATAGTTTGATTATCAATAAGATCTTAAATGACATGCTTTAGCTTGTAGCATTGATTTTTAAAATGGGAAATACACTGGTGATAGTCATAATACACATTAGAATCAAAGGAATTAGATTGAGGCTTGCACATATCAACCTCCATAGGAAGACGAAAAGACACGAGGTTACACTCAAGAAATTTCTTAAGTACAATATGCATTGGTGAAGGTAGTCATGTGAGTTGCCACCTAAGAGGGGCTTGTAATTGAAGCTTAGTTGGTGGAGATATAACATTTACTGTTGTATTTGTTTCATTCTTGTTGTCATTGGATTTGGCTTCAAAACATTCTTTTCCTTGAAAAATTAGTATTATGCATATATTTTACATTAGGCACATATTTAAAATTCTTCAATGCTAGAAGATCAACTATTATTCCTTACAAGTATCACACATCTCATCGAAAGATCAAAACTTTGAAAACATAGTAAATTATTTCAAAGGAGATAGAACACTTTGTGTGTATATATCCCAAAGCTTATTATCCAAAAGTGAATCATATATCTTAGTAAACATGGTATTGTATCATAACACATAGGCACTAACCATCTCATTAGATTCTTGTTTAAATTTTAACATTAGTGAATAAGATAATTTCTCACCAGTAATGATTGAAAATTTAGCTAAAAATAGATTTTACTAAGGATTGAAATCCTTTTCATATTGAAGAGGGAGGTCATAGAACCATTGTAGAGAATAATCCTTGAGAATTCATAAAAATAACTTAGTAAGAATCCTATCAATATAGGTATAATCAAGACATACCACGTGGAAGTAGTGAAGATGTTATTCGGGATCCCCTTTTCCTATATAAATATAGAAAAAAAGTCTATGCACTTGGGTACATTTCTAGGTCCTAAATCATACTAATGTATACATGATTCCTAAGCATGAAAACTAGTGGTTGACAACTCATTTTTGCCTTTCTGTTGCTTTATCTCTTACACTTTACTAGCTTTACATATCTTACAACTATGTAGGCACTTGACTGCTTTACCTTTTGATCACCTCATACACTAACACCCAGTTTAGGATAGAAGTGCCTAGGTGCTCCTGTCCCTCTTGAGCGCTCTTGTCCCTCCCTTTCTTCTTCTTACTCTTTTGAGTATCTTTCACTTCTTGGTCACCTTTTATTACTTAGGGTTGGATTTTCTGTTGTCAATTACAAAATTCAAACAAGGGAATCATATATATACTTAGTTACTTCTTCTAAATAAGGGGCCAAGCACTATAAGCATTATATATCATCACCTAAGCTTGGAAAAAGGCACAAGAACACTACAAAGCATACATTTAGCACATTCATACAAGGGACAAGGGTTTCATTGATAAACATATATTGCATAGGAGGGGAGTTTATTCTATTCCATCACACACATTTTTCATATTCGGGACAATCTAGATCTAACCCAATATCATCATGCAACTTGCACAAGGGAAACCTAGGGCATAAGATATAGATACACACACATAGAGAACTACACAAAGTATGAAAAGTAGTGCAATGCTTAGTGGTAAGTTCACTCTTTGGGTGACCACTGGGGTCAGTTTGACTCCACATTTTACATATTTTTTATTAGATTTGATAGGGTTTGTGGGCATGTGTAGGTAGTCATCTGTTTTTTAGGTTATAGGTGTAATTAGAACCCTAAAAATTAAATTGAAGTGACAAATAATGGGTAACAAATAAGATCTTCTGACCTAGAAAGACTAGATTCTGAGCATCTGAGTAGACATAGGAACCCATTAGTGTATGGGGTGCCCCTGTCCTCCTCTAGGAACTTCTGTCCTGTGTATTCCTAGGGTTATGAACCTTAATCAAGCCTTTTCAATGCTGTATCCATTATGTTCTAGTAGATACACAATCCCGATCATTCCCAGGTCACACGAAATTAGCTAAGTCATCTTCCTCTCTCATTTTCTTAGAGATTTACATCCTTGAATGATGATTTCTTGTGTGTTACTGTACTTAATTACTTGAATATAATTCATATAGTAAGTTACTATGAAATTAGATTAAATCAATCAATTTGAATCTTAGGAGAAACAAAACCCATATGCAAAGGATAAGAAGCTACCTTGGGTGCCAATGGATTATGAAGTAAAGCATGTGAATCAATGGCGCAGGAGTTTCTAGACACACCCTACTCTAATTACAACATCTTATATTGTAGATCATGAATGATTTGGATTAGGCAATGTGTAATAGATGAAGGTATGTAATCGTCCATATGTGTATACAAGAGGTGGCAGAAGAATAGTTGTATTAATTGGAATATAGTCCACATTTAACATTCGGATTTGAAAGTGTAGTATATGATTAAGAAACATATAATTAATTAGGGCACATATTAAATATATAAGTTGAAAACAAGATGATTTCACTTATAAATATATAAGTTGAAAACAAGATGATTTCACTTATCTTTTCAAATACTTCGTAGGTTGATTTAGATTTAGAACAAGCTAAAAAATTCTAGAGAAAGTATAAAAATGCTTCATCTCTGAAACATAATGTCCAAATTCTCAAGGACAATACCATACTAGGATTGTGTCTAGTTTTTATAGTTCCATTTTTTAATGAAAAAAAGATTATTTCACTACAAATTTGAATGCTGGAGCATGTGACAATACCATACTAGGATTGTGTCTAGTTTTTATAGTTCCATTTTTTAATGCTTTCTACAAATTTGAATTCTAGAGCATGTGCAATAAATAAATATACAATTCTAGGTGTGATCACAAACTTAGAAGATGTGTAGAATTCCCTGAAATCAAATTTCTTTCCTCCAAACCCTAGATTTATTTTAAGGACTTGTAAAAAGGGGTTAACAATTTGGGTTGTGGTACCCCCATGCAACCTACATATCACTACACCGAAGATGTATCTAACCCATATATCTCACCACATATTTTAAGTAAAATTGTGTTGATATAACTACATGAATGAAACCACACATTTGGATTTTGATAAATTTTTGTTGTATTTTGGTTTATCTTGGCTTGGAATGATTTGAATTGGCTTAAAATTATCTTGACTGAATTTTGTATTCTCTCAACCTAGTTTTGAGTGCTTAAAAATTATATAAAGGTTTCTCCTAATGCACGCTCTTTAATTAGGGAAGATTAAGGGAGATATTTTTGGGATTTGTTAAATATTTCTAGAGAAGATCTTGAAAATTATAGGTTTCTAAATGAGTGAGTTTAATTTGTATTTATATGACTTTATGGGATATAATGTTGGACTACATAAAACCTAGGTTCTAAGGTTAACTCATGAAGTGATTACACTTAAGATATGAAATGCTCATATAATGATGGAAAACCATAAATAGGGGAAATAATAGTATGATGGTTTTGTCCCACCACTATGATACTCATTAAGGGATAAAATTCTATAAGTGGAAATTTGGAAAATACTGACATAAAACGTAAGATATTTATGAGAGATACAAGAAGTCTTGTAAGTGTCTGAGAAACAAGATATGAGAATAGGAAGCATTAACAAAAATAAGAGAATAAGAAACATTTTCAAGTTTTAGGAGAGAGTAAGATGATGTGATTAAGATTTTTTTTGTGCACACAAGCCATGAGTAAGGGATATAAGCCAAGTTACAATTGTCAAGTGCCAAATTATAAAATTAGGGTGTCTATAATATTTATGAGTGAAAACCAAGACTCTTATTTTGGGTGATGCAATTGCATTTATTGGGTCCAATAAAGGATAACTTTAAACCATACAACCTAATAATTAACACACAAAAATAAAAATAAAAATAAATATCCATGTGCATCATGGAAAACAACCACCCTTATATTCATTTATTTTGAATTAAAAAACACACACCATCAACATGATTTTCAATTTTATTTCAAATTACACAATATGTAGAGGTATAACAACAAGTCATTCATGGACATGCTTAAATAATGCAACTCTTTATTCATATCTTGTTTCTTCCCAAGAGAAACTCTAAGATCCACCTTCGTAAGTGTGAAGAAGAACCCCTTCCTAAAAGGAACTAATTTGTTGTTAAGGAATTCATCAAGATCTGTTATGGAGATTGAAATGCTTCATATTCCACACATGAGATGTTTCATCTTCCATCCACTCAATATTTTGATTTATGGAGCACGAGAGTCCAAACTCATATAGAACAAGAAGATATATTCACACATGCTAAGAAGACATGTAGGAGAGAAAAATATCAAGGAATACAAATGTAATTCATAAGAGAAATACTAAAACATAAGAGAAAGCTCATGCAAAAGAGAAAGATAATACTAAAGAGAAAGTATCGCATGGAAGAGAAGAAATTTCCTAGAAGAGTAAATTTACATAGAATGGAAGACTTGTGGAAAAGGAGAATCACATAGAAAAACCTGCACACACTACACAACTTGTATCTTCTAGAGGCCATATAATTTACATATAAACTCAAAATGAGATGCCATTTTTTAAAAGTGCCTATCTATAAAAGGAGAATCAACATATGTAATCAAATTCTACATTGGAGTTTTCAAGTGTGAGCTTAAATTTGATTATTATGTAAAAGAGGGGTTTTTGATGAGGCACCCCTCTACTACCAAAAAGAATAAGAGTATAATATGAAAATCATAGTAAAACTAAAGTAGAGCATTGAAAAAAACATAAAGTGTTGTAATGCCCACGCATGGGCCAAAAAAAGTCAACAAAATTTAGTAGAAGGTTGATTATCCAACAAGCTTGTTTAAACTAAGGGAAACTTCCCATTCTTATCTCATAGATTAAGTTGGTTCTCTAGGGATTTGAGGCTGTCCGGTTCAGTGTGTAGGCACTTAAAATCTACCGCATTAGACTTAGTATACAGGTGCTCAATTCACACTAACATTTATCTTATTTTATTAATTAATGACAATCCATTAAGTAATTAGATTCATTATTCATATAATAATTAATGAAATTACATGAATTAAAATCCTCTTCATTTGTTAATTAATAATCCATTATTAATTAACTAGAAATCCCCCTTTCTTGTATTAATTAATGACCCTTCATTAATTAAAATCTTGCATCAAATTATCTATAATATCCTTAATTTTTCTTAAAATCATCTCAAATATCTTCTATAATCTAATATATGTATATTAATTAATGCCCAATTGATTAATTAAGTCCCCTTTATCCCTATCTAAGTCCTATGCAACACTAATATGATTTAATTGTTCTGAATCCTACTTGATCAAGCTTAATCCTACTTAACCAAGCTTAGGACTAAATTACCATTATCCCACATTCATTGAGAATGAATATCTTCCCAAGAAGAGAAGGCTATAAAAAACCCCCTTTACCCCTTCCCAAAACACACCTTGACATCTTGTCACACCAATTTGTCATATGGGCATTCTATTACTAGAAAGCTTGAAAAAGTGAGAAAAAACCCTCTTTGGTTGAAGTAGAAAGAGGATATACAAACATGACTTTTGCCATTTTGATTGTAACTATTTCTTCACCAAGCTTCCATCCTTAAATAACCTCACACTACTAGTTTTGCACACATTTTATCAAGGATATACACATCCCCAAAGAAAATCCACAAATTAAAGGTATGTTTGCATTTCAATGTTATGTTTATGCAGGTTGTGTTTTCTTCCATTTATTACTTTATCTTGATGTATTTTCTTTAATAGTAGATTAGGATTTACTTGGTGTAATATCCTAGCTCTATTTTCTACTTCTAATGCATGCATAAATTTGGCACGCTTGGTGGGATGGATCCCATTATCTAACATATATTTTCCTTGTTTTTAAAGTTTGATGTATATTTTTATGCAATTTGAGTTCAATGTTATGCTTTTGTTCATCTTTTGTGGTGCTTAGAAGTGCTAACTTATTGTAGGTAACAAGGAGGTTAGATGCTATCAAAATATATGCTCAAGGACAAGCATTATGCAAACTTGAACTTCTACTTCAATTTCAATGCCAAATGTGTAACAACAAAGTCACTATGGTTTTCCCCAACACTGTGCAGTCAGTTTCATCCAACTCAATTTTCCATACAATAAACTTTTCAGTTTCAGTGAATTTTCTGTAGTTTGTAGTGAACTTGCAAGTTTCAGTGAATTTTCTACATTCTGTAGTAAAATCATAGGTTTCAACAAAGTTATGAAACTTTGTAACACCCTATAATTTCAGAAACCAAAATATAACAATAAAACTAGTGATTTTGTTATTGTTATATGAAAAACCCTTACTATAACTACATTGATCACAAGACACATAACAATAGACTCACATAAACACTAACACTTACATTAATCCAAGGACCACATGGTTTACCATTTTACCTTTTTATGCATTTTATTTTGTTACCAAATAAGTATTTAATTTATGGAAGCATGGTTAATGTCCATTATGACACACAATACCAAGTCGCAAACAAGGTTCAATTCCTTCATGGGTTTAATCATGTGTTATTTTTTTTTCTCATTACTTCTTTTCAGAGAAAAATTAATTTTGATTCAAACAAATAGGCTAGGTCCAAGTGTGTGCAACTGTGGCATGACTCAAAATGCACACAAGCCCTCACTAAGGAAGTGAGATGTTCACAAATGAGTTGCAATCAAGTTTCCTAAACTCCATCCTTCTATGGATTCTAGGTCACTCCCATTCCATACTCTTTAAAAAGAGAATATTATAACTTGAAAAACCTTTCACGAGGTCCCATGCACCTCATACCAAGGTTGTTTGTAGAAACATTGATATAGAGGAGTATCCATTCATTTACAAATCATGCCTTTTGAAACCAAAATTAAAGACTAAGAATTATAAATTTCATCGAAATAGGTCAAGCAAGCTAAGAACCAATGATTTCATTTTCCTTCACAAGAAAATTCCTCTTTAAGACTACCTTTATTATTACCTCAACTCAGATTCAAAGGAACATCAAGACCTCAAGATTAAGCTTTCTACAAATACCTATTCGCAGTTCATATGTATGAATTGTTTTCCTTGTTCTACAATACCTTTGACTTGGAGGCAAGAAATAATAAATTTAGAACTAATATTTTATCCCATGCAAAGTTTTCCTTCATGAATAGTTACCCTTCTTCTAAAGATATGATCTTTATTCACCTACCCACTAGACCGAGCCAAATTTATCATACAAAATCACTTAGCTTAACGTCAGTATTTTAGAAAAATGCTATTAACTTATTCTATAATCATCTTGATCCTCTATTGTAGTTTTAACACTTCTGTCAATGTTATTAGACTCTCACACACTTATTTCAATCCCTGCTTTAGAAGGAAAAGTTGTTTACCTTCAAATGTAGTTTCTTCTCCATTTAAAGGTCTAGTATCGTTGTGACACCAAAGATCTTAAAACTAGGTATGAAATACAAGGAATTAGTCTCTGTTAAGCACCTTTTGAGCACCATTCATGGGATTCTCACTCTCAAATAAATTTCAATGCCCAACTCCAAAGCTAACCTTGACTGTTACACATGTATTATCTCCAATTAGGTCTCCTTGTTTTCCTTTTTACGGATAAAATATTTTATGTGGAATTATACCCCAAAGAACTCACTTTTATGGATACCCATTTGGCTTCTTAATGTTCACCTAAAAGTTCTGGGTTAGTTTCTTTGTGCAAATTTTGCAGTGTCACCTTTTAGGTTTCAAACTTAGTCTTGTTTTAGCCTAAATTGGGTTTTAATAAACTGTCAAGAACTGAAGAGTCCGTACAACTTATTTACATAATAAATCCCCCAAATATATTTAACAACTTCAAAAATAACCTATCTATGGAGTTTCATTTTGTTTCAACCATGTAAACACTAAATATGTCACACTTAGTCTTCAAACCCTAGTCTAGGGTTTCAACCAACCTGGGAGAAGAAATAGTTTAAAACTTGTTTATAACAAAGATTCAAAACCTCTAAATGAACTCCAAATATCCATGTGCTTCTCGTTTGTATTTTATTTTAAGTCTAGATCCAATACCACACTAAGGTTTGTCTTGTAACATTCTTGACCAACCCTATTTCTACTTAATAGTCTTGGCTCCAAGATGCAAATCTAGTTACCAAAGTCAATAATAACACCTATAGAGTCTGTGCCAACACTATTAAATTTGAGGATCATATCTCCATCTTTAATTACTTACAAATTATTGTGAATTAAGAAGCTACCTGTTAAGAATAGGATCTTCCAAGCATGCACACCCACATAAAATTTGTCTTTCTTTATTATCAACCTCTAAAGAATCTTGTTTATCCAAAATACAAGTTATACATTGTTACTAATCATTTGCACTATGGTATTAATAGTAGAGATAAGAACTCAACTCTTTTAAGATATAATCATGCATAAGATTAAGACAAGGGTTTTTTCTAGTCTTCTTAACATAAGAAAATATTCTCTCCCATGGAATCCTCTTAAAGGTTTCATATTTCTCTATTCCACACGTGATAACACCTGTCAAAAAATAACTCATACTCCACCATATTCCATTTGGATAAATAAACTATTTAAATACCTTAACTAATTCACCCAATCAACCAAGCTATACCAAACACCGATTCTACCCCGTTTTAAGAGACTTTCAACACAATCATTAACAAGAGATGCAAACCTTGAATTATATAGAGATTATATCAAGAACACCAATGAATGAAACTTTTTCACTAAAGCATAAAAAATACATTCAAACAATTTATATCATCCTTTCCCAACCCATCACAAAATACAAGGAAATATCTTCCTTATTCAATGTTAATCTATTTTATAAGATGAATGAGGCCCTTCTACAGACTTCTGAGATTTTTTCTTGAATTTTTTTCCTTACCAAAACTCTCCAACTTCCTTTTCCTATCTTTTCATCGTTGTAACACACTTTGAACACTCAACCAATCATTCTTCTTATGGAATCTATCATTTATCATGTAAAAAAGCACAAGAACTTGAATTCATCTTCTTATATCAAGTAATATACATGCATTACATGGAGTATTCATAAAGGAAATATGTATTATTTATCTTGATAGAAAATTACAGACTCCTTGAGCCAATGTAGGATCTTCTTCACGTGTTCTCCACATAAATATTCTTCTTCCAATTCATAACTACTTTTTACAATTCAAATTTGACCTTATATGTTCTTGACTTAAATTGATTACACTAGGAATTCTTAACTCAATGAGGTTAGAGGATGAGTTTTAACTATAAACCCTATCACAAAGGTGAGTCCGCCCTACTTACTATTATCACCAAATCACTGCACTCTCCGAATGACCAAGTGATGGATAGGGCATTCGGTGTGATTGGGTAACATAGAATCACCTCTCAAGTTGTGGGACTTGGGCTCAAGGTGAACCTCCAGAGAAGGTCAAATTCCTCTTCCTAAAATAAACACAACACTACTTCTAATGCAATAAACAACTAACTATACCTATACTAACATTTTCATGGGATTTAGGGATAGAGATTTATAAGATGTAAAACCTATACTAGAAGTGGTGATGCACCAAGAAAGGGTGTTGCTAGACAAGTTTTCGGTTTTTAAGTGAAGAAGGATGAAAAAGTACCACAACTAAACCACATACAAAGCTTCACTCCCAGATAAGCACAAAACTCCCAGAATCTACAATGGAAACTTGAACTTGCACAATATACCTGCAAACATGAGAAAGGTATAAAGACGTAGCAAAAAATATGAAAGGACCAATAATTAGTCACATAACACAATCTTTATTACTTCAATAACATGCACAATGCATCATTACATGAGGAAGAGGTAATGTTTTCCATTAATATATTGGAAGAGAGGCTTGAAAGTTCCCACAATCCACAATAGACTAAATTTTTAAAAGGGAGAGGAATTGGAAAAAATTCTAAACACCTAACTGTCTAACCTCGTGGAATGAATTCCTTATTTACATTTATAGAAAATTCCACTGAAGAGAAATCCTAAATTCTGGTCACTTGGTCCCCATAATTGATTACATAATTAATTGCATTTATCCATCATGCCTAATAAATTCAAAAATTGAATTTATCCTCATTTAATTAAAAATAATATTTTTAATAAAATATTCAAATTAATTAAAAAATTTATTGTTTTAATTTTGGTGGAACCATTTAAGCGAATTTTTCTTTGAGAAGGTTTATTGTTGACTTGGCCAACCAACTCGCTGGCCAGCTCGGTGTGCTGGTTGGCGAGTTCCTGTTTGCATTACATGTTGGGTTCAAACTTCCCATTTCACTCTTCAATGTTCGGCAACACCTTCACAACTCATTGCTAATAACCAATCCCCCATCAAATTAACAGCTTATTGTAACATACCCACCTCGCATTGAGTGAGCTCCACATTCAATGTGTGTTATGAAAACCCGCTTTGACTGGGTCTGATCATCTATCACGTTGAGCTCTCCACATTCTAACCACTAAAATTCCCATCGTATGTTGCATTGAGAGCTTCACCACCTCGACCGTGTCTCCCTATTTCTTAGCTAAAAGATCAAGCTCATCTTTAGGAGTACGCTCATGCATTTCACTCCAACCCGACAACTCACTAATGACTCAACCATGCATATGCGACATGCCCTGATCAACTCGGAATGTGTTCTATTAGCTTGGTAATGTGGAATACCCGTATCCTTTGTTAGCTCAACATTCAAATTGGAAAAAAATCCCATGATTTACCCAAATTGGCTCTTCATGTTTTGGAACCCAACCACCATTTTTCCATGCGTGGCATGACATTTACACTATACAAGTCCAAAGTGGGGAATCTCAGGTTTCGTGGCCATTTTTCCCCACATACTACTTCGGAAAGGCGATGCTTAATGCCTGCTTCTCCACTATGCATCACACTTTGTTGGCATGGCACCTCGGCAGACCAGAGGTCCTACGAAGACTTGACCCCCACGAGCCACATCCAAGCCATACAGGCCAACTTGGACTCACCATTGGTGAGCTATTTCCACATTGCGAGCTCGACGAGCATTAGGCCTGAGCTAGTGGCTTCAGAAGTACCCAACTTGACCTCATCTCAGATTCATCTAACTCCCGCTAGACCTCCAACACTCTTCAACTCTGAGCTATTCATGGTGAATTATTTACTTAATCTCATTTATTGGTCCACCTGGGACATAACTTCCTTTTCAGCCATTGACTTGGCCTGTGACAATTAAAAACTGAATCATCGAGCCATTGTAACAAACTCCTTCAAAATGCTTTCTACCAGATTCCTCAATCATCGACTCGGCCCATATTCCCCACGTTGAGCTCGAATGAACCTTATTTCTATTTCTTGAGATATCCAAATGTTTCTACCTCCCATTCACCTAGCTCCTCTATTTTCCAACTCAACGCGATTCGACCACTTAGCCATTGAGTGACTCGGCCCTAGATCGGCCGACTGAGTTGCCTTGAGCTCATCAAAACACCTCAACTTGTCATTCCCATCTCAAGGATATATTTTGAGCATGTTGAGTAGCCATAGACTTGGCTTATTATTCTTCGAGCCAGATGACTCACCAGTTAACCTATTTACAAATCAATTCTCCATGTCTGTTGAGCTTCTCCACCAACGTTTCACTCCACCAAATTTGGTCTTCTCATGGCCATACTACTGGGATCTCTACCTTGATGACTCCTTGAGCTCGCATTGAGCCGAACTAGCTCCCCCTTACACATTGGTGTGACCCAGCTTATACTATCTACTTTGTGAATCATTAGCTTGGTTTAGACTGAGCTTGAGATTTCTTCGATGCCAACTCTCCAGAACACCAGGTGTCGAGCTACTTCCATGATGCCCTGAGCTCTTATTCAACAATCCCGACCCAAACTTATCTGAGTATCTCATAGCTCACTTGAGCTAGTTGGATTCGTCATTGATATTTGATCTACATTGCCCCGATGAACTAGGCCTCCAAATCCTCATTTTTCCCTTATTTTAAATGACTAGGTTTATGCCGGGTGAACTCACTGAGTCATCACTAATAACTTAGCCTCAAATGACTCTCCACATTAACGTTGTGAACTCAAGCTCACGTATTGTGCCATATACAAACACTTACTTGTTTCTCCTAAGCTCAACGAAATCATACATCATTTCTTCTGATCTCTACGTCATGCATCCTTCTGGGCAAGCCTATTTGGTTTCCTGCCATGGCTGAGCTAAGTCAACACTCATGAGCTCAATGGCCATCTTAAAGGGTTCCTTGTATGCACGACTTGTGAGTTGATAATCTCATCGACTTTGATCCACACTCGGGTTAATTCAAATGGATCTTACCGTGTTGCATGGCCATCAGGTCTCCATCTCCGACTCTAAATTTAGCTCAAATGAGTACATCCCACAGTTCATTCCTATCAATTATAATACTGACCAAGCTTCTCCTGGTGCCTAGACCTACCAGCTTGGTGTGGTATCAATCTCACATTCCTTTTAGTATTATCCACCATTCAACTCAATCCCCAATCCCAACGCATCGAATCGGCTCAACCTATGCCCTTGACAGTAGCATACCTCATTGAAACAATAGTAAACTCAATCCTGCGAGCCACAAATTTCACTGCTAATCCTCCAATACGATGCTGAGTTAGCTTTCAAACTTCATTGTGCAAAGCTTGACCTAATCCAATTGTTCTTGGTTTCCACACATAAGCCCTTCCTTTTGTGTTATTTTCCAAGTGTATACCAAGGAATTTTTCAACTCACCAAAATTTTCTAATAAGCTTGGTAAGTAGCTCGGTGAGCTATTTGATGCTTAATCCCTTTTGGGCCTTTTTCACATCTGACCTCAAAACCTCTGGATTTCCCTAGAGTTGCTTGAACGATGAGGATCTTAAAATGGTAAAAGGATTGTTTAAATGTGATTAGTCAATTTTTACCACTTTTTCCCTTCTTAGCTGAAGATGGGCTTGCAAGTGCCAATTTTAGATTTAGGCAAGTTTGGAACTTCCAAAACCATAAGAAGGAGAAAAATAGCTCAAGATGAATTCAAAATTACCTAGAACACCATGAGTGATTCCTAAACATGAATTTTACCTGAAATGTCTTGTGATTCTCCATGAAGACCCTTTTTCAGTTCTAGAGCATAATAGGCCTTTGTTGCCCAATTTTTTCCAAGGGGAAAAATTGGATAACACTTACCTCTCATAAGGTCTCAAATAAGCTATTTCATTACAAATAGTGCTAACACTTACATGAAACATCTCTTATGAATTCAAATTCGTAAAGAAGGGGTTTTGGAGGGAAAGTGTGAAATAAAATTTTTAAGCACATGGATATTCCAACAAGGTGGAGAACCTCTTCAAACTAGCTAGACATGAATTCTAGGACATAGTTGACCCCTTATTTATACAAGATAATTTTTTTTGTTACTTTCTTAGTGATGCTCCTGCATCATTCTCCCTCGGTGAGAGAATTTGAAACCCCATCGAATTTTCTATCTTCTTCCTTTTCTTCTAATCTCTTTATTACTTGGAATGATCTTCTTTCTTGATGTGCATGAGTTCATCTTCAACTCTCTTACTCTTTTCCTTTTTTGACTTGTCTCTTCTTGCCTTGAAATTTCTCTCCATATTGTCATTTTACTTCAAATATTTTTCATTATCTTGATTTTATATTTATTATTGACTTAGTTTTACCTTTTTCTTATTGTTCTTATATTTTTCCACCTTCCATGTTCATCATTTGAGTCTTTCCTGCATAAACACAATTAGATGCAACATTATATGCAAAATAATGAGACAAATCTTTCTCAATTTGGTATACTGTCTCCCCTTCTTTGAGTTCTTCAAGACTTTTCTGCAAGTGTGTAAGTTACAGGTACTATAATTTCTTGATCTATCATGATACTTATAAAACCTATGAGGAATAAGAAAATATGTTTTAACTCATTACACTTATGATACTACTAAAGATATTCCATTTTCAAATTGACATCAATAAACTCTTTTTTGTAACGGGTTTGCTCCTTTTTTCTCCTTAATGAAGAATTCTTTGTCTTTTAGCTATCATAGACCATAAAACATGTGTTAGGAAGGTATGGATACATTACTAATATCTTATCCTTTCCATATATATCCTTGAAAAGTTTTGCAACTCACCATTTTATCATCAAGTCTCCATTAGGACTAATATGCTCTATTGGGTCTATGACCTTCAAAACATAGTTTTCAACTTGGGTGCATAAGGCCCACTCTAGGCTCATGTAATGAAATGAAATCAAGACTAAAGACTCTTCAAGATGTCAAAGACATCACCATGTGCTTGGAGTGCTACACCTCCATTTCATCTCTTCTTCTCAGCTGGATGTGCACAGTTATGGCAGATCAAGAACACAGTCACAAGATTGTTTAACCAACACTAATGTATGAACTTTCAGAGCCTTTTGATGCTTGGAGAATGTTATATGTGACCTTTGGTTCACCTTCAAAGATATGGGGTAACCCTACCATGTTCATTCATACCGTGAAACATTGATTGGGATAAGGTCCTAATGGATTTGTATGCACAGAAAACCAGTCTTCACAAAATGAGAAAGTTCATTCATTCAACCAACTGTTCATGGATCTCATGGAACATTTGTTGAAATATATAATCCTTATGCATCTCATCAAGCACATAACATGCATCATTTTAGGGCATATAGCTTAAATATGCTTGCATCTCTGAGACTGCTCACACTAGGTTTTAGGTCACAAAACCAGTCTTGGCCTAGTTAGCTTCCATCACTCCAAACTTCACTTTCATGCCCAACCATTACATGGAACACTTCACAAGAGACCTCAACTCCATCTTAAAACACTCACCTATATGGGTTATGTGGATAAATTCACACTTTCATTCTTGTTTCTCAGACCTTCTTGATAGACCTAATGGAGCATTTTAGACCATTAGGGCTTAGACCCAAAATCACTTCACCTAATCAAGTCTTGGGCCCAAACATGTCATGTTGGACTTCTATCAACTATCCATGCTCACATTGCACTTCCACAACATGCCTTCACATCAAAACCCTTTCAAACCAACATGACTGGTTTTTGCCTCTTTAGGCCATTAGCGGTAGGTCATTTTGGGTGAAGTTTCACCAAATTTTTTTTTTTTGCAAATAACCTACCTTGAAATTCTCATGGAAACTTAGGGCACATCTCAATCTTTCTCCCACAATTGGCATTTCACCATGAAACCTATAACACATGTATGCACATGCAAAACTTCACAAAACAAAGTATTTTTTGTAGCTTCTCATGACACCTGGAGCATGACACCACCACCAAAATGAGATATGGAGAGTTCTCTACAATATTGAATCAAAAATTTAGCATTTCCATGCAATTTGGAGACAAAAACCTTCACATTTTTCCTATTGCTCCAAAACTAGGGTTTTGAGAGGGTTTAAACCAACTTAACTTCTTAATGATCATTCATAAAGTATAGGCATCATTTTACCTCATTCCAATTGAAAGTTTTTCTTGATTCAATTTCCCAACATTGATGAATGGATCAGGTCCCTATGTATATATTTAATGTGTAAGTGAGCACTTAAAACTTGACCCTTGAGTTGGAAATGGCCATTTTGAGATCTCGGTAGAACCTACAAACTTTTTTCTTTCTTATCCTTTTAAATTTTGATTTGAAAATTTGTCCTCAACATTGAGTTGACTTCCTTCATAATTCCCAAGGATAATTTAAGACTACACCTATCTTAAACTCATCATCCACCTTGAATTTCCCATGTTGACCTAGATTTTCCTCAAGAACATGCCTTCAAAATGCCTTAAACATGCCTCTACCAGCTGAAATTTTACTTGTAATACCTTCCACATCCTATCTAAAATGTCACAACACACTACTCATGCTTGTACTAACCTACCTTAGCTTGCTTTGCTTCATACCCCAAGCCATGTTTGCACTAGGTCTTAGAATTAGGCCTAGTTGAGCTTGTTTCAACCCATGTTTCATGTAACCTATCCTATTCTTCATCATAAAGACACTTAAACACATTTGAGACACCTCTTAGGACATATGGAACCTGTTTAGAGTTCACACATAACACCTAGATGTTTTCCTATATACAAAGAACTTGTGTATGCACCATGACACCTCAAAGCATCACACCATGCCACTTCATACACACCATATGAGGTCAAAAAGGGCACTACCAATCAACCTTCATGCCCCTGGATGATTTACACCTCACCAACACTCTTTTCAATCAATGCTAAATGATATCAATGACAACATAAATGAGACTAGGTCCAACAATCTCCCTCTTCTTCATTGATGGAAACAAACTTCAGAAACTTTGATGGCAAACAGTCATACCAACACCTTCAATGCTCTCTTTTCTTGTTTTTGAGTGCACTCTCCCCTTTGACATCTATGACAAAGGTTCCTTTAACAATTTAGCATGCACACAACACCAACAATGCATAGGCTTATCCCTACAATCTTCCCCTTGGATTATGCTCACTTTCTTGTCACTAATGGCTTCAGATAATGCATGGTCTTGTTCACCAATCAACCTCAATGCTCCCCCTGAAATAGATTCACTTCATATTCAGACATTTCACTCTTTATAGATATCCCCTTTTGGTCCTCTTAACCTATACAGAAAGCTAGTGAGCTAGCTCCCCCTGTTTTGATACTTTTTACAGCTTCTTGGAGCAGATTTTTCATTTGGCTTGCTCCCTCTTGATGGATTGAGTCTTTTAGTGGCTACTAGGGGCAGGGATTACACCCAATTTTTTCCTTAGATGTTCAAAATTTTCTTTTGGGAGTGGTTTTGTCAAGATATCTACTACCTCCTCCTTGGTGGACACATGTTCCAATTTGATCCTTTTCTCACTTACTTGATCCCTTAAGAAATGATATTTTATTGGGATATGCTTGGTATTAGAGTGTAACACATGGTTTTTGGACACACTTATGACACTTGTGATATCACAATACAAGGGAGTAGGTCCATCACATTCAACCTTGTAGTCTTCTAGGGTCTACCTCATCCATAGTACTTGTGCACAACACAATGTAATTGTTTTATACTCAACTTCACACGTGGATAGGGCTACAAGAGATTGATTTTTGCTTAGCCAAGAAACAAGACACTTACCAATAAAAAATTATCCTCCATTTATGCTCCTTTTGTCATCAATGCTACCTTCCCAATCTACATCTATGAAAGATTTTATCCCAAACTCCTTGCTTCTTGGATACCAAAGCCCATATCCCATGGTTCGCATGAGATATCTGAATATCCTTTTGACTTCTTGTAGGTTGTTTTCTCTAGGATATTATTGAAATCTTCCTAATAGACCAACTACTTGCATGATGTCATGCCTAGAGGAAGTATAATACAATAAGATGCCCATCATGGATCTATATGCAGTCTGATTGACTCTTAGTGAGTTTTCTTCCTTTCTTAGCTTGTATCCCATGACCATTGGTATTTTACTGAATTACAATACTCCATCTAAAACCTCTTGAGCATATCTTTTATGTACTTGGTTTGTGATATAAAAATGCCTTCCTCAGATTGATTGTTTTTCACTCCTAGGAAGAATGATAGTTCTCTAAACATGGACATCTCAAACTTCTCCTTCATGACCTCTCTAAATTCATGTGTCATGTTTTCACCATCTCCTCCAAGGATTATTTCATCGAAATATATAACCAATTGATGAACTCCTTCTTCCTTTATGTATAGGTTACTTTCTTTGACTCCTTTGTTGAAGCCTTGATCAATTAGGTTCCTATCTAATATGTTGTATGAATCTCTAGGAGATTTTTAAGGCCATATAGGGCCTTCTTCAACCTGCACACATAGTCCTTGTCCTTTGTACGTGAGAATTCACCATTTTTCTCAATGTAAACTTCTTCATTTAGGTTTCCATTCAAAAATGTTGACTTGACATCCATTTGGTATACCTTGAATATTTTGTATGCTACATATGTTGAGAAGAGTCTAATGGTGTCCATTCTAGCCACTGGTGAAAATTTTTATTTAAAGTCAATTGCTTTAGCTTGTGCATACCATTTTCAAAAAATTATTTCCTTATTTCTTGTGACCTCACTTCTTTCATTGAGATTATTTCTGAATACCCACTTAGTTCTAATGCCATTTTTGTTTTTGGGCCTAAGTACTAGTTCTTAAGTCTCATTTTCTCTATTTGGTCCAATTATTCATTCATAACATCAACCCAATTTTGATCTTTGTTGGCTTTCACAACATTATTTGGTTCAATATTGGATAAAATAAAAATGTTCTCTTGGTTTTGGATACTCACCAATCTCCTCCTTTTTTGTATGTCTGGCTCCTTATTACTTATTATTTGAGTTGCAAGATGGTCTCTCTTGACTTGTCTTGAGGGAGCTTTTGTGTCTGGTCTTTCTTCATCCTCATCTTTTTATTCTTTATTTCTCTTTGCAACTTCATCATTATCATGGATGTATATGCATTGAGAAGTATCCTTTGGCTGATATTTGGTCTTCATTGGATATGTCTCATCAACTATAACATTTGTGATTTCTACCATATTTTGTAGAATTTTTTTGTAACACCTATATGCTGAGCTTACTGAGGATTATCCCAAGAATATACCTTCATCATTACTTGAGTCAAAATTACCTAGGTTTTATTCATCCCTCTTGATGAAACACCTACTTCCAAACACTATTAGATGTTTCACATTTACCAACATTCCTTTCCAAAGCTCATAGGGGTCTTATTGTTGTTTATCCTTATTTGGGATCTATTTAATATGTAGAATTATGTATTGACTACCTCCCTCTAATTGCCATCAGATAATTTAAATCCATTCAACATAGTTTTTTCCATCTTCTGAACAATCCTATTTTTTCTTGCCACAACTCCATTTTACTAAGGTGTTCTAGTTGCTAAAAAATTACCTTATTATTCCATTAATTTCACAAAACTCATTAAAATCATTTAACAAAAAATCACCTCATCTATCAGACCTCAAGGATTTGATCTTTTCATTTTTCTCATTTTCAACTAGAGCTTTAAATGTCTTGAACTTGTCAAGAGCTTCTAATTTTTATTTCAGGAATGCAACCCAAGTCATTCTTGTCTAATCATCAATCAAAAACATGAAGTAACTCTCACCTTGAATGATCTCAGTCCTTGTAGGTATAATAAGGTTAGTATGGATTAGTTCTAGTGGTCTTTTTGTGAAGTACTCATTAGAGTTGAGTCTTATCCTAGTTTGTTTTCCATGTAAGCATGATTTTCAAAGTATATTAGCAGGTTTGATGATTTTGGGCATGTTTATCACACATCCCTTGGAGCTAATTTTGTCAAGATTGTCAAAATTTAGGTGCTCTAACATCCTATACCAAACCCAAATATCATCAATCTTGCTTGTGAGGCATTTCTCCTTGTTGATCTTGGTCCTTTTGGCCTTACCAACTAGCTTTCTTGATTTTCTCTTCCTTATATAAAAACCTTTTTCATAAAATACCAAGGTGTGTCCTTGCTTGAACATTTGACTCAAACCGAGTAGGTTATGTTTTAAGGTCTATACAAACAAGACATTCTAAGTTACCATCTTTCCATTTTTCAGACTTAATGTGCCCTTACCTAGAATGCTTGTAGATGTGTTTTCTCTAAACCTTATTGTTCCTGAGGCATGCTCTCTCATTGAGATGAATTTTCTCTTATTCCCTGTCATGTGACTTGAACATCCACTTGTCAATTTACCATGCCATGTCTTCATTTTGAGTATGAAAGGATGTTTGAGCTATAATTCCTTGCTATTTCTTTCTTTTAGAATTTTTCCTTACTACATACACTTTCTTTTCTTTCTTTGAGAGTCTTTGATTATAAATTTTTTCTATGTGACAATAATTTTGGAAATTATAGTAGACCATTTCATTATTTTCTCTCATATGCTATGAGTGAAAGCGCATTCCATGATCCCTTGTGTATCTTGTACACTTTATAGATTTATGTCCAAATATATTATAAAGAAAACAATAGCCATAAAAAAGAGTGAGTGTACCTTACTGCATTAGGTTGTTTGACTGAGTTGGTCCTTCTCTTTGTCTTCTTGTTGGTATCCTCCATTGCTCGAGTTGGTTCTTAAGTGGAATTTTCATCTTTTTGTGATCTTCTTTGAATCCTATACCAATTTTTTCATTTGAAGACCTCTGATTGGTTAGAATCTCATTTATGTCACTTGAAATTTGGTCAAATCTATGATATGCTTTCAAATTTCTTGATATTTGATCTACTTCAGTTTTTAGAAGCTCTGTCTCTTTATTGAGTTTTAGGAATTCTTCCTCTTTGGATTTGAAGGATGTTGAGATTAAATCTAGTTGTTCTTCAAGCTATTTGATTCCATTTTCATGCTCTCTATCCTTCTTTCTCCACCTTTTCTAAAGAATATTGACTTTCTCTTTCATAATATTTCAACATTGACTTCATTTTTTGGTTCTTCCTCCTTTAAAGATTTAATCCCTCAAAATCACTAATCAATTCTTATTCAAGGTTCATTTCAAGATCCTCATCCTTAGAATTTTCATCTTCAATAAAATTCTTACCTTTTGAGATGCTTCCAGAGGTTGTCTTAATGGCCACAAATAGGGTGTCAAACTGGATATCTTCATCTTCACTGTCAGACTTGTTGGTGTCAATTGAATTTGATGAACTTGTTTTCTCTTTGGTGTATAGATTATTTTTGTCCTTGAAGAAACTTTTCTTACCTTCATGTTTCTTGAAGATATTCTTGTGCTTATGTGACATTTTTTCCTCTTCATCATGCTCATCTTGTTCTTCCTTATTTTTGTTAGGGAATTTAGAAGAAAAGTGACCTACTTGACCATAAATAAAGAATTCTAAGGGAAACTTTCCTTTGTATTTTCCTAACCCTCTTTTTAGTCTCCTACTAAATATAGATTCTATTCTCTCATAATCATCCTCCATGTCAGATTCATCTTTAATTTTCCTTGCTTGGGGTCCGTTATAAGCTTTGAATGTAACCTCATTCTTTATTGGTCTTTCTTCATTTATCCTCATCTCATAGGTAGTTAGGATATCATGAAGTCATCCATTTGTAGGGTGCTCAAGTATTTTTCTTCTTCCACAACTGAAATGTTGGAGTCATACTTAGGTGTTAGGGATCTTAACACCTTTTGAATAACCATTGTTTCCTCCATCTTTTCTCCTAGTCCTCTAATGACATTTTTCACCTCATCAAATCTATGCAAGTAGGATGCAATGATTTCATATTTTTTAATTCTCAGGCTCTAAAATTTTCTTTGGTAGGTATAAAACTTAGTTGGCTTAACCTTTTTGTCTCCTTCATAGATAGTCTTTTGTTTATTCCTAATCTCTTTGGCTATGCTACAATGCATAAATTTTACAAACTCTACTTTTGACTTTCCACAAAATATTGGATTCATTGCCTTTGAGTTATTTTCACTAGCCTTCTTTCCTGCTATATTAGTTGGAGGTGCGCTTGAAATGGTATAGCCATCAAATCCTAACTAGTATATATCAAAGCCTAAAGACATGAGATAGGTATTCCTTCTAATGCTCCATAATGCATAGTTGGTTCCATTGAAGAGAGGTACCTTGTTAGTAGAGAAACCATTTTGAGCTTGATGGATCTCCTTCAAGATGTTAATATTTCTCTAAAAGGACCTTTCTTTGATACCAACTACTAGAAACACAAGAACTGAGAGGGGAGTGGTGAATAAGTTATTCTTCAACCTTTGAAAATAATTTTATGCCTTTCATTCAATCTTGATTAACCTTTACAATGAGGAAACAATGACATTCAAGCATAAGAAAATGAAAAGAAAGCACACATGAAGACAATGGTTTATGTGGGAAACCCTTAGAAGGGATAAAAACCTACTGAAATCAATGCAATATTGTGGAAAATTGTCCCATGAGAGATTAGAATGATATAAATTTGTTTATAACCTACTCAACTTGAAGCACCAAATCCAACAATTTAATCAAGCACCTACTTGACAAGTTTTTCAAGCTTCAACTTGCATGGAAACACTAACTCCCTACTTTGCTAAGAATTCAATTAGTATTTAAAAATATATGATCACATTCATCTAACATGGTTGCTTAAGAAAATATATGATCACATTCATCTAACATGGTTGCTTAAGACAACAAGTTTGTGATCTCATATTCAACATCTATATGTTCATCCTCTTTCTTCACACATCTTGATTCATCTATTTTATCATATATTCATTCTTCTACCAAGCTAGTCTCAAGACCTCTTTCATGCACATTGAGTCACTGATACACATTTGGATGAATCACTCTTACACCTCTCACTCATCATTTTAAACCCCTTCACCTTCTTACCTCTTTAACTCATTTACAAGATTCTAGGTGACATGACCTAGAGCTGTTACAATGTCATCATTACATTTGCAAGTGTGTCAGTTATAGTGTAGTCATTTTTTTACCCTTCAAAGAATAGGAAAATCCCTTGCATGCTAACCTATCACCCAGCGGGTGCTGGGTGCTCACCTGAGGCACGTGTGGGCGCCAAGCCCCTCATTTGTATGAGTTGTGCTAAAATGCATCATCTGATAAATACTTAAATACAGAAGAATGGAAAAGGACCATGCATTTATTTTGAGAGCTTATGATGAGTTTCTAGGCTAATGCATCCATTCAGACAAGGAAATCATTAAAAAAACATAGATCTGGACCATAATAGAAAGGAAATGCACAAGATTTTACATCCAATCACAAATAATATACACAGAACCGATCCATATAGATATAAGTATAAACCAAGAACCACATATATTCATATTCAACATGTTTGATAATCACATTACATTTGTTGAGGCCATCACAGATCAATATAACAGTGCAGAACAGAGTCATGCATATGAACTAGACTTAGGTCCCTCATATTACATAGAAAACACAGGCCCAACCCCTTGTTATTCCATTACTCCTACAAATATTCTAATCCCAACCCATATAACTCTTCACGATATTTCTATAGATTTTTTCTTCTCATCTTCGTCCTCATCTCTACTTCTTTCTCACTAACTTCTCTTTTCTTCTACCGGGCACTTGAATATATAGCCTCAGATACCACCACCATGCCTTTTATAAGTTATAAATCGGTTGCCAAATGTCAAAGTGGTTCTCCATGGGAGCATGCCTTCTTTGATTCGAGCTCTCCACTTCTTATAATTATGTCTTATAGAACCTTCTACCGCATGCCTGGAATATCCCTTTTTGATCCACAGTCGCTAAGCTGACACTTTATCCATAAGGGTCATGCTTTTCTTGTGTGCTACTTGGGATGCCGAATGCAACTAAGTACAAAACCTATTTTTCCTTGTGCATGCACGCTGTGTGTTCTACCAAACCCTATCATAACCCTTTCCCTGTGTGCCTTCAACCCGCGTGCCCTTCTTCAACTAGGTCCCACATGCCTTCTTGGACTTAGCTGATATTTTGGGGCCCATCATGTAGGTAATATACTTTATTGATATGTCATGAAACTTCTAACACCTACGAGGAATAATAATTTTTTTTAACCCATTTCACTTATGATACCACTGAAGATATTCCATTTTCAAATTGACATCTGCAAACTCCTTTTGTAATGGTTTTATTCCTTATTTTTTTCTCCTTAACAAAGACTTATTTGTCGTCTAGCTATTATAGACCATGAAAATTTGCTAAGAAGGTATGCATACATTACTAAGGTCATCTCCTTGCCATCTATATCCTTTCAAATCTTTTTAACTCACCATTTTATCATCTATCCTCCATTATTACTAATATGCTCTATTAGGTCTATGACCTTCAAACAATAGTTTTCAACTTGGGTGCATGAGGCCAACTCTAGGCTCATGTAATGCAATGAAATTAGATGAAAATAATCTTCAAGAATTTTAGGACGTCATCATGTGCTTGGAGTGCTACAGGTTAGGGAATAAGACCTCCATTTCATCTCTTCTTCTCAGCTATATGTGCACAATTATGGAAGATCAAGAACACAGTCACAAGATTGTTTAACCAACACTGATGTATGAGATTTCAAATAATTTTTATGCTTAGAGAATGTTATAGGTGACCTCTGGTTCACCTTAAAAGACATGGGGTAACCTTCCCATCTTCATTCATACCATGAAACATTGATTAGGACAAGGTCCTAATGGATTTGTACGCACATAAAACTAGTCTTCACAAAATGAGAAAGTTCATTCATTCAACCACATGTTCATGGATCTCATAACATATTTATGGAAATATCTATTCCTTATACATATCATCAAGCACATAACATGCATGATTTCAGGGGGTATAACTTAAATATGCTTGCATCTCTGAAACTCATGATAGTAGGTTTTAGGTCACAAAACCAATCTTGGCCTAGTTAGCTTCCATCACTTCAAAAGTCACTTTCGTGTCTAACCATTGTATGGGAAAATTCACTAGATACCTCAAATCCATCTTCAAACACTCACATGCATGGGTCATGAGGATAAATTCACACTTGTATTCTTGTTTCTCAGACCTTCTTGAAAAACCTAATGTTGAATTTCAAACATTAGGGATTAGATCCAAAATCACTTCACATGATCAAGTATTGGGCCCAAAAATTTCATGTTCGAATTATATCAACTATCTATGATCACATTGCACTTCTACAACATGCCTTCACATCAAAACCCTTTCAAACCAACATGAATGGTTTTTGCCTCTTTAGGCCATTAGTAGTAGGTCATTTTGGGTGAAACATTTCACCAATTTTTTTTACAAATAACCTACCTGAAACTTCTCATGGAAACTTAGGTCACATCCCAAGCTTTCTCCCAAATTTGGCCTTTGACCATGAAACTAGCAACACATGTCTGCACATGCAAAACTTCACAAAACAAGGGATTTTATGTAGCTTCTCATGACACTTGGAGCATGCCACCACCGCTAAAATGAGATATGGAGAGTTCTTTGAAATATTGAATCATCACTTTAAAATTCCCATGCAATTTGGAGACAAAAACATTCACATTTTTCCTATCACTCCAAAACTAGGGTTTGTGAGGGTTTATGAAAGGAACGATAACTAGATCGTACCAAGCCAAGAACACAGATGCTAATCAAACACCACGATTAATAAGATGAAAGCAATTTTCTAGAATAACTTTACATAAAACCTTTGCAAACAAATGAGCAACAATATCATATATTATTATGGAACTCAATGCAACACATCGAGAATGGGCCTTGCTTAAATAGGTAAGGAATAACAATCTATGAACCAATCAAGGTCATAGATCAAGCCATAAATCAAGGAAATAACTAGTCATCAAAGATCTAGTCAAGACCATAGATTTAGGAGAGAACTAGACATCAAGGATCTAGTCAATACCATAGATCAAGGAAATAACTATACCTAACAACTAGATAATATCTCCTAATATCTAGATAAGATAAAAGAAATATCCACACACATAAGTGGGTGAGGATAAATATAATAAAGGTAAATAAAGTACCTAGGTGAACATGAGCTAAGGTAAATACCTACTCTAACAGTTTAAACAAACTTAACTTCTTAACGATCATTCATAAAGTATAGGGAATTGTTTTACCTCATTCGAATTGCAAAATTTTCTTGAATCCATGCCCCAAAATTGAATAATGGATCATGTTCCCATGTAGATATTTAATGTGTGAGTGAGCACTTCAAACTTAACCCTTGAGCTAGAAATGGCCATTTTGAAATCTTGGTAGAACCCAAAACCATTTTTCTTTCTTCTCCTTTTGAATTTTGACTCAAAAATTTGTCCTCAGCACTGTGTTGACTTCCTTCACATGTCCTGAGGCTCATTTAAGTCTAGATATTTCTGAAATTCATCATCCACCTTGACTTGTCCATGCTCACCTAGTTTTTCCTCAAGAACATGGCTTCAAAAGGCCTTGAACTTGCCTCTACCAGATGAAATTTGACATGTAGAACATTCCACATCCTCTCTATAATGTCACAACACACTACTCATGCTCTTACTAACCTACCTTAGCTTGTTTTGTTTCATACCCCAAGCCATGCTTGCACTAGGTCTTAGAATCAAGCATAGTTGAGCTTGGTTTAACCCATTTTTCATGTAATATGTCTTGTTATTAATCCTAAAGACACTTACACACCTTTGAGACACATATTAGGACATGTGGGGCACATTTTTAGTTCATACATAACACCTAGATGTTTTCCTATACACCAAGAAATTGTGTATGCACCATGCCAGTTCACACACACCATATGAGGTCAAAACAAGGCACTACCAATCAACCTTCATGCACCTAGATGCTTTACACTCACCAAAACTCTTTTCCATCAATACTAAATGACATCAATGAGACTAAGTCCAACAGTTTCTTACCTGTAATTTTTTTTTCCAGAGCTTCCAACTTCTTCAGATCACTCCTCAAGTTTGAGATCTCTCTCTCTAATTATTCGCCTTGCTTCATACTATCTGTCTTCATGGATTTTATCCTTCCTTAATGCTTAAATTGTAAAAATAAGTAGTATATCTTTCACCAAACATTGTTAAGTTCTTATTCTTTCTATTAAGCCCACTATGATACCAAAAATGATGCATATGAGTATCCATTCATTTAAAAAAATGTGTTTTGAAACAAAACTCAAAGACTAAGAATTAAAAATTTGAAGGAAATGGTTCAAGCAAGCTAAGAACCACTGATTTCATTTACCTTCACAAGAACATTCCTCTTTAATACTACCTTTACCGTTACCTCAACTCATATTCAAAGGAACATTATGACTTCAAGATTAATATTAATACAAAATAATATTAAAAACTCATATGTGTTTCATTTATTCCTAGTTATACAGTGGATTTTCCTTGGAGGAAAGAACTCTTAAATTTAGAACTAACAGTTTATCCCATGTAAAGTTTACCTTCATCAATAGTTACCCTTCTTCTAAAGATACAATCTTTATTCGCCTACCCACTAGACTTAGCCAAATTTATTATAAAAGTAAGTTAGGTTAATTTCCCTATTTTAGAAAAATTCTCTTAGCTTCTTCTATAATCATCTTGATCCTCTACTGTATTTTTAACACTTTAGTCAATGTTATGAGACTCCTACACACTTATTTCAATCCCTACTTTAGAAGGCAAAGTTGTTTACCCTCAAGTGTAGTTTCTTCTCCATTTAAAGGCCTAGTATCCTTATGACACTAAATATCTTAAAATTGAGTATGATATATAAGGAATTAGTCTCCTTTAAGCACCTTTGGAGCACCATTTATGGGACTCTCGCTCTTAGATAAATTTCAATTCCTAACTCCTAAGGTAACCCTGACTGCTACACACGTATTATCTCCAATTAGGCCTCTGTGTTCTCCTTTTTATGGCTAAAATATTTTATGTGAAATTATACCCCAAATAACTAACATTTATGGATACCCATTTGGATTCTTAATGTTCACCAAAAAGTCTTGGGCTAGTTTCTTTTTTACAAATTTTGCACTATCACTGGGTTTTAATAAACTGTAAAGAATCGAGGAATCTGTACAACTTATTTACATAGTAAATCCCAAAAATATATTTAATAGATTCACAAAGAATATATCTATGGAGTTTCATTTGGTTTCAACCATCCAAACACTATATATGTCAAACTTAGTATTCAAACCCTAGTCCGGGGTTTCAACCAACCCAGGAGAAGAAATAGTTTAAAACTTGTCTAGAACAATGATTCAATACCTCTAACTAAACTCCAAAGATCTGTGTTCTTCTCCTTTGTATTTTAAATTAAGTCTTTATCTCTCCAAAATATTGAGATCCAATGCCATGTACTAAGTTTTGTCTTGCAACATTATTGACTAACCTTATTTCTACTTAATAGTCTTGACTTTAAGATGTAAATCCAGTTACCAAAGTCCATAATCACACCTATAGATTATGTACAAACAAGATTAAACTTGATAAGCATATCTCCATATTTAAGTTCTTAGAAATTATTGTGAATTAAGAACCTACTTATCAAGAAGATGATCTTCCAAGCATGCACACCCACATACAATTTGTCTTGCTTTACTATCAACCTCTAAAGAATCTTGTTTATCCAAAATACAAGCTATGCATTGTTACTCATCATTCACACTAGAGTATTTGTTAGTGTAGGATTTATTTTCCTCAATTTATTTTTATTATCCTACTCGGGATATTCCACCTCACTTGGAGTTTCCCTACACTTATGGGATATGCTTGCTTAGGTGTACACTTGACTACACCGTTCTAGGTGTGAGTCACCACTTGACTACACCATTATAACTGTTGGTTACCACTATTCTAGGAGGAAATTCCCATGATTATAGGATGAGGTTACACATTCACCTCATATATGTACATCTCTTACATTATTCTATTTGATTGTATTGAGTTGGAGCTATTTCTGTGTTATTGCAATTATCTTTCTCACATTTTTGTATTTTTGTAGTCTTGTATGTTTACATTGTTTTATCTTGGAAAAATTCACGTCTCACGTCATTCACCTATGTAATATTCAAACCAATAGATTCAGAGTGCTTCTACGATAGTATTGATAATATAGATAAGAACTCAACTCTTTTAAGATATCATCATGCATAAGGTTAAGAAAAGGATTTTTTCTAGTCTTCTTCACATAAGAAATGCTTCTTTGCCATGGAATCCTTTTCGAAGTTACATCTCTATCTATTCCACACGTGATAAAACCTGTCAAACAACTCATGCTCCACCATCTTCCATTTTTCAAAATGAACTATTTAAATCCCTTCACTACTTCACCCAATCAACCAAGTTATACTAAAACACAGGTTTTTCCCTGTTTTAAGAGAATTTCAACATAATCATTAACAAGAGATGCAAACCTTTCATTATAGAGATTTTATATTAAGAATACCAATGAATGAAACTTGTTCATCCATGCATAAACGAATGAATTCAAACAATTTATATCATTCTTTACCAATCCATCATAAAATAAAAGGAAATAGCTTTCGTATTCAATGTTAATATGTTTTATAAGAGGAATGAGGCCCTTCTATAGACATCTAAGATTTTTTCTTGACTCACTCCTTATTATTAAAACTCTCTAACTTCCTTTTCTTATCTTTTTATCCCTATAAAATGCTTTGAATAGTCAAATAATCACTCATCTTATGGAATTTATCAGTTATCAAGTACAAAAGCACACGAACCTAAATTCATGTTCTTAGACACAATAAGATACATGCATTACATGGAGTATTTATAAAGGAAATATGTATTATTTATATTTTAATATAATTACAGAATCCTTGAGCCACTGTAGGTTCTTCTTCATGTGCTCTACACCAAAATATTCTTCCTCCAATTCATAACTACTTTTTACAATTCAAATTTGACCTTATATGTTCTTGACCCAAAGTGGTTACACTAGGAATTCTTAACTAAATGAGGTTAGAGGATGAGTTTGACATATGAAACATATCACAAAGAGATATACCACCTTACTTACCTCTCATAAGTTCTTAAATAACCTATTTCATTAAAAATAGTGCTAACACTTACACTAAACCTCTCTTATGATTTTAAAATTGTAAAGAAGGGGTTTTGGAGGGAAAGTGTGGAACCAAAATTTTAAGCACATGGATATTCCAAAAAAGTGGAAAACCTATTCAAATTGACTAGACATGACCTCTACGACACAATTCACTACTTAATTATACAAGATACAAATTTTTGTTACTTTCTCAGTGACGGTCCTGCATCAAGCATTAAGTAGGTTCAAACATGATTTATCCTTCTCTGAATGTAGCAAGATGGAGATGCTCAACTCAACATGAGAGTTCTATTATTAAAAAACAACGTTTCCAAATACTAAAATGACCAAAGACCCATTAAATAATTTTTTTTCTCTCCCAGGGTCACAAATGCCACAAAGACTCATTACTAGCCAGGGTAAGGCCCCCACTCAATCCTATGACTAAAACAAGGATTATTAACAAAATCACTAATGAAACCACTATAAGACCTAAGGAAGTCCTTTCATGGTATAAAATACACTTGTCTCAATATGAACTTCACATATTTCTCTAAGTCGTTCAATGACACCATTAAGGGAAACAATGGCCGTGACAACCATGGGAGAAGGGATTTATTTGATCTATTGATGCAACAACATTATTCATAGGATAATTCCAGGGAAGCTATTTACGTAACTACCAATGAGAGAGAGAGGAACTCCCTACTTAGAACCATAAAAGTGCTCATCCTTATTTCTTATAGAGATATCATCTCATGATAAAGTCATAATATTATAAGATTTACCTCGTTTTTTTCTTCTAATTGGGAATACCATAAGGGGACCTGGAAATATTACATTAGTTTATATGTGATAACAAGTACTACCTAATAATTACTTTCACATCATATGACTCCATGTTTTACTCTAATCCAAAAGGGATTACCATTTACATTTCCACATAAGGGTTCCACCTTATTTCACTTATTACCAAATCCATTACAATAGCATTACCATTATACAATGTTACGTATTTTCCTATGATAAATATAAAATTTTATCCTTTCAATACTTCTTAGTTAACTTTAAATGAGCATAATTATACTTATTCATCACACTAAATGTACTTAAGTGTACACAAACACCTACTTTTTAGTTTCTAAAAGATATGCGAGAAGGGTTTTGCATGATTATCATGAAAATTGAATGGATCTTTTAACATGATATGCAATGTTCATGTGACCCACTTACTTGTGTCTCTTTTGGTTAACTACTTCCTCTTATATTCTAATTTATAAGATTAGTGTACACATCATATTAAACATGATCATATCTATGGGTGACACAAGTAAACTCCCTCAAGATGGTGCACAAATCAGATAGCTATGGCTATTTGTCTCTACATGTACTAATTATATACTTAGGTTAAATTTATTTAACTATACAAAGATACAAATCTATACTATGTATTACATAAAAGCATCAATGTTATACGTTATTACATGACCTAACATTTGTTATAATAGACTTTAGTTTCAAGCTTGTAATTTCCTTTTTCTACATTACAATTTCACATTTACAAACACATAATTAGATCAAAAATATTGTTCCTTCACAAAAAGGTGGAGTTATATTTCTTTCCATTGTTTAGGTTACCATGATATTCTATTATGAACACACAAACATATTTTACTCTCCATGACTATCTATTATTCATTTAGAAAGCATATTCATTATCATACAAAAATATTAGTAAACTAAATTACAAATACCATACAATTATAATTTCCTCATTAAAAAAAAATGTGGTTCTCACTTTAAATAACAAAAAAATGATATTTTATTTATTCATTAACTAGAGGAGGCCCCAATTTCAATAACAAACACATAAATTTCAATATAAACATGCGACTACAAAACAACATAATATTGTTACTGAATCCTTTTTTCTCAAGGTACCTGCAATGAACATATGGTCAACCCTATAAGCTAGCATGGAAGTCTCCTACAATATAACATATTTCATATGTTCATATTTTTCCATTGACAATAATTTCAAATACTTTCCACTTAATATAGAGAGGGTAAGAAATACATTTGCAATTTCATTTCATTTACAATCTAGAGAGAGAAGCGCAATATTTCCCAAAAGTAAAATTATCTACGAAAGTAATTAAAAGAGGTTCCACAGTCATATGAAGGTTTCTTAAGGTATATCAAAAATTATTAAGCTTAAAGGAGGTCCCACTATAATTTTCCAGTTATAGTTGCAAGTTTACCAAAAGTGCCCAATTTAGCCACAATGGCTATGAAATTGAGTTCGAAAACCAACATTCAAGAATCAAACACACATTATATTAGTTATCATCTACTCCCCTATATAAATAAAAAGATCAGAATTAATGTAACTCATTTATGATGACAAGGGTTCAATCTATGCTTATCTTTTGGGATTCGATAATCATAACTGCACCAATTCATCCTTTCTACAAAATGACAAGTGGACTACACAACCCACTTGAAAAACTAGCTTCTAAAGTAGTTTTATCCAAACTAGAAGTTGATTATGATTGTAATTGTGACACTCTAAAGGTATTTTGTGGAATAAATCCATTTTCAAACATGGATCCCAAAAACATGAGCCAAAATCATTTTTTTTATGACTTTTGAAAGCTATCCCAAGTGTAAAAAACAACCAACCTCACTCAAAATCGCATTTCATTAACTGCTAAAATGATCATCAAAGGTTAGTTAATGGGTTTACGTGACACTCCATGTCATAGGGAACATAATAAATTTTTGGTATCTCCTCTACGTGAGTTGAGATGTCATTTTGCACTTCATTTTTAAGTGTCTTTTATTAACAATTTACAAGGAGTTTAACAGTAAAGTATTTGTACAAATTCTTGCACTCAAATTACAACCAATGGTCACACTTTCCAAATTTTATCATTTCAGTTTTAAATTAGTTTCAAATGAAATCTGAGGTGGGGGTAAACAATCCTAACCAATTGTGCAATATAATTTAATTGTTGAAATTCTAAACAACAAATAAAGTCATTTTATTTAACCAAAAACATATTCATTAATGAATTTTTATTTTTGATACAATTATGAACGAAAAAATACCACTACAATAAACATGCTAGATACAAGGGAGAGAACCATTCCTAGGAGAGCATGAGGATATTCATAAGTTGGGTAGAGGTTCCATGAGACCAAATTTCACTGAGACATTTTATCAAGTAGTCTATGTCTTGTGTAGGCCTCCATGATCACAAACATATCTTGTTTCCACCGATTTCCTTGAAGCTTCCAAGAGCTAACATAATTGGAAGTTTTTGACATGACTTGGATGACATGGTACATGTCCAATATACACTCCCCATGTGTCAACACACCTCATACACCTACTATTAAGGTCTACCTTCTCCACTCAAATAACACTCGTAAACAAGACTATAGATCCACATACAATAACGATGACATCTTATAATAAACACCAAATCCAACACTTAACAACATAAAAAAGGATGAGTCAACAAAATCATTTTTAGTACAACCATAACCATTACGGCCCAAATGTCAAGCTATTTGGTATAAATAACTTCTACAACACACTTAAAAGATAGTGTTTTCTCCTATGCGTCTGTCATCCAAATCATATCCTATGTGAAATATTTGGAAACAACTCTTAGGTTCTTAAAATCCTAATTATCTTATGATTCCTTAACATGCATGCTAAATTTCCATCCTAGATTAAAGATAATTTCCCATATCCATTCCATTTTAAAACTATGGGAGTTTCCTCCACCTACACTAGATCTCAAAAAAGGAGAAAAGTCTTTGCATGTGCGACCATTGATGATTATTTACAATTAGAATCCACTCTTGTTATCTTTTAAGTAAATCCATTTTCAGATTTTACGTAAACCTGAATTCATGACATTCCATGAGATCTCATTACATTAAGGTATTTATTTTATCCAATAGTTCACTTGCCATCAAAAATTTCCTGGTTTGGTACTAGCTGGGGGAACGTTGAAGACAAGATTAGAGGAGTTTGGATTTATGCCTAACACTATGATAAAGGCTATGAAATTTTTCTTTACACCTACCAATAGCATTTTCTTGAAATTTTCTAAGGCCTAGTCAATAGACCCATTTTGTTCATCTTCTGCAATCATATCTTGCAACCATTTCCATCCATGAAGCTATGTTTCCTTTAGGCAAATGGTCGAATAGTCCCAAGCCAAGTGTATGATTCAAATTTTGAAAACATATCTACCATATTGCTTATAAAAACAAAATTTAACCTACGCTTTGTTTCAAATACCCCATTTTAACATAGGCTAGGAGTAAATGTCCCAAGACTCTATCCCAAGATAATATTTCAACTCCCAAATGGTGCATTTCCTACAAATATTTCCATAAATCAGATGCCCAATAGATCTTTAGACCAAAATAAGTATTTACCTTCTATGGAGGCATCCATACCTCATTATAAGGATAAAGTTAAGGGGAAAACAGGGAGGGAACATCAAGGGAAAATGAACATGGATTGGAAACCTAAACTTGCATTTTCTTGGAAGATTTCAAGTCTCCAATAGAAAAGTTTCGTACAACTGGAAGGGGAGGTAGGAGGATTGAGCTTGGATTTACATGCATTAATTGAATTTTCATCCAAACCACATGTCATCACATGGCCAAACATCCCATTCACCAATAAAAAAACTATTTAAGAACATGGAGGTGGTAAAGATATCCCCCACTATAAAAAACTACCCAATCCCTCCAAAAAATTCCCTAATTAAATTATTTTGATCAATTATATTTTTTGTAAATCCATATAATTATTTCAAACACAAAATTTAATTACAATCGCCAACAAAAACACTCACGATTAATAGCCAAGTGATGCTTCTTCACTTGAATTGATGACCAACTCGAGGTTCTCGGTAAACCTCAACATCATCTCAAATAGAGGGACTCATCCGATACTAAAATATCATTCCACAATTTTATTTATTTGATTAAACATCATCTATGACCCCAAATATGTTTACAAAAACATACATCCAATATAAAATGTTTAATCCTTGCACAAAGTTGAGATCAGTGAAGAGGATAAATGGATGGGAACTACACACTTTGTGGTAAACTCACAAGTTTCAACAAATTCGTAACACTCTATGGTGAATTCACATTTGAAGATTTTTATTTTTTCACCTTATAAAAATTTTGTGACACTCTGTGGTGAATTTTCATGTAAATATATGCATTTTCTGCGCCTTTCAGCAAAATCATGACACCTTTTGGTGAGCTTGCTCACCTTTTTTACAAACTCGCTATTCCTTTTGGAAAAATCACTCATCTTTTGGTGAACTCACTATTGCTCTTAGAAAAATCACATGTGATTTTTATGGTCTACCTTCCGGAGGCCATGAATTTTGATTTTGAACTCAAAACGAATCCATTTTTTTGATGGAAAAGTCTCAAGACAATGTATCCCATGTTCATGTCAATTTGTGTGTCCTTATGAAAAAAAATTCAGGTTTTCCATTCTCCTAATTTTTGTTATTTTCTTTGCACATTGGGTTATTTTTTATTGCTCCAAACTACTAAAACATTGTACGTAGGTTTCCTAATCACCAGTAAATGAAACTATTCCCAAACAAACAAAACACATACCAAAACTTGCACATTTTCATTTTGAATTACTTGATTTGAAACTTGGATTGATATTGTTTAGTTGAATTGGAAAATTGCATTTCAATTCAATATTTGAGTAATATATTGCATTTATCATTGGTTTAACCATATAAGTTCCTTTCATGCACTTGTTGTGAAATCATTATTTATCAGATTAACCTTCATCTTAAAACCTATTTACTAGGGTGTTTGTTTCCTGTCCAAATATTTTGTTTCATATTTTTTCCTCGTCTCAATTATGAATGCTCTTTCCTCATAGCACAAGGCTATCTAAGAAATCAGAAACAATTAGGCAATTTTTATTTTAGTAGGGTTTAGTAGATGGGATTTTATCATCTATTCATTTGGAAAAAACCCATGTACTGGTGGGATATTTAAATTTATGGGATGATCATCGTTTTTGGCTAAGTAGGAGTTCAATTTTATGTGGTTTCTATGAAGTAAGGGGTGAATTTTCCTACATTACCCAGACCCTATACTAGATCCCATAGGAAAATATTGTCATTTTTGATCAAGCTCCGCTGAAATAAGTGGAGTGAAGGCATGGGGTATTTGAGCCTCTGAAACACCACTATACAACATTTTCTAATTTCATGGACTTGTTACTCATGTACCAAAAGGTATATTGAGGATGCCCCTAATAGCCTTGTTTATTTTAGTTAGGTGGAAAAAATTAGTCTAGGTTGTGCTTTATTAACTATACCCCACATCTTGTTTGAAAATTATAAAACACGTTACTCTGTTTGAGACATTTTTCTTAAAACCCCATGAGTTGAAACTATATCCAAGTGATACCTTATTTTAGTGATATAACAAGGTGAAATTATGTCCAAATTAAACTGAGCATAACTTACATCAATACCTTAAACTCTACATATATTTAACCATATTTTCAAACATGATATGGTGAAAATATGTTGAAATTTGGTCCGCCATTTTGACATCCAAAGTTAAAATTTTCAAATTGGTCTATTAACACAACTAAGCTGTTAGGATGCAAAAATTTATCTAGAATCCTTATTAATATTTTCCCAACTTAAAATCCTAGGTAAAATATCTATTATACAACCATTACGTTGTCCAAATTTACCTACAATACTTAGTAAAATGAATCAAAATCTAAAACCTAGGTAAAACATCCATTTTATATCCATTATGTTGGAAACATTTATCTATAAATCCTTTAAAAATAACGATCTATCCAAAGCCTAGATAAAATTTCCAAATTACAACTGTTACACTAGCTAATTTTGTCTAGAATCCATATCAATGTCATACATCCTCAAAAGCTAGGCTCAATCTTACATTTTGTAGTCATTACTCTACCCAAATTTTCCTAAGGTTCCCTTCAATCCAAAATAAATCCAATCAAACAACCTAGGTTAGATTTTTTCTAAAATCAATGACACCTTCGCAACCTTCATTTCCTAATTTATCCCATCCAAAAACCAATCCTACTCACACCCTTGAGCCTCACCTAATAAAATTTCTCATAAAAAACCTTGGGTCACCCAAACTACATCTTCCCTCATTAAAACTCCATTTCAATCCAAAATCACCTAATAAAAAATTCAATTCGAACCCTGTGTCATTATCCAATCCACAATAACCTATTTTCATATCCTCAACAAATCATCTTTTAAGAAAGAAAACACCAAAATATCCAAAATACAAACCAAGTTCAATCCCGAGCCATCCCAATCCAATAGACCTACTATGGCCCCCGAGCCATCTCAATATACCAATAAAAATATAATCCCTCTTTGGTCCTTGATCCACCTCAACCAAACATTATCCTATCAACATCAATCCTCCATGGACCATTGTTTGCATCCTCTTCAAATAATTAACAAGCAAATATGTGCCAAGATATCTTTTGAAAGCACTATCAAGTTCCTCTGTGGATATAACAAGGTTAAAATCATTCGATCCTCTCACATCCATCATAAAAATTATTCTAAATCCTAACACTTATTAGAACCCTTTAAATTAACAATCTATCATTGACCAACATGGACCTCTTCTTATCCTCCCATCATCCCATTTCCCCTTACATATCAAACCTTATAGGTCTATCCTTAGTCCATCTCCCATCCTTTCATTGTCCAATCACCCCTCACATATCACACCCCCTAAATCACAATCTATCCCTAGGCCACTTATTACTAGTCCATCACAATCTATCCTTGGGACACCACCTAATTACCTATCAAAATATATCCTTGAGCCACCTCCTACTCATCCATCACATTATATCCTTGGGCCACCTCATACTTTCCCATTATCATCAATCCTTATGCCACCTCCTTATTTCCCATTACCATCCATCCTTGGACCACCTCCTATTCATTCATGATATTATCCCTCTTTTGGTAGCTATGACAATCCCACCATCTTCTAAAATGATCCTCTCATCAATCCTAAACATCCTTTTCTTTCCCACATTTCCTGGGACCAACAGAAACACACATTAGCTTATATGAAGTAAAAGGAGTTTATTCATAAAAAGAAAATAAAAAATCAAAGAAAATTAAAAAATTAAATAAATCCAACACCCAAAAATAAAAAAATGAAACATGATTCAAAATTCAAAATCAATGCAAACATCAATTATGGAGAATAGTATAAAAATCTATGGCTAAGGAGCTCAAGCTCCCCTCTCTAGAAAAATCGTAGGATAAATCTAAATCACTTATCAAGTAAGATCTCACCATGACCATTGAGCTTGGAGCCAATATCACTTATGAGAAGTGAAAATTATTTCTCACCCTCATAGAAGAGATTGTAAGCATCGTAGTTTATTCCTATGATAAGGAGTGACACTGTTAGTCCTACCCCTAGACCCATCCTATCCTACTCCATCTTGAATATTTTTCAGCCATCCTATCTTAATTTTTTTTATCCCCCTTTCATCCACTAACACTTCCTTCCCTAATTATAGAATTAGTCTTCTCCCTTTCACTCACCTTTTAAAATCAAAATATCTAGCATAAAAAACATAAAAAAAATCTAAAATAAAGAAATCAAAATATATAGAATAAAAAACATGAAAACATCCAAAATAATAAAACATTCAAAATATCTAGAATAAAAAACATGAAAAAATCTAAAATAAAAAATCCAAAGTATCCAAAATTAAAAAATTAAAACATAAAAAAAAATCCAAAATCCAAAAAATAATAACATCAACATCAATAATAAGACCTTTCATACACACAATGTTCTTTCCTTTCTTTCCATCATTCTACACATCATCCATCATCATCATACTTTCGGTGATTTTTTGATTAGTTTATTTGCACTCATTTTGGGAAAAATATCTATTGTAGATGTTTTACCTTAGTTTTTAATTACCTTGGTAAATAAATAATGTCTATCCTCTTAGAGATCCTATCACTATTTAACATTTTTAATAAACTTGTCGTGAAGACCTTCGGGCTTATCCATTGACACTAGTTAATGTTGGCAACACCATCACTTTCACATCCTTCCATCATGCCATTAGTAGTTTGTAAATCCTTATCAAAATAATTGAGAGAGCTATATATATTTTCAAAAATTAATTCAAACAATAAATAAAAGAGAAGAAAAAGTCAAAAGGCAAAAAATAAAAAAAATTTCACAACTCTCTCTAGGGGTGTTTACAATATCTCTACTATGACTATGGATGCTTGGGTGGTAGTAGAGTAATGCTGCAAATAGAATCAAACACATTTATTTTGGGGCTATAAACACCTAGTCGAAAAAAAAGCAATGTGTGGCTCATATCCCGTACATACTTTGTTCACCAATCAACTATATAAATCAACAATTTCTACACATTAACTAGTTTGCCTTCACTTATTTCCTGTTAAATCTTCACTTTAGTCTAAGAAATTTACTTCCACGCATACACCTTAGATCTTGATGAGAAGTAGGAATATGATGTTACCAAGTGTTGTCTAGAATTTTGTTCATACTCTTTTTTTAGTCCATCTTTTGTCACTTGATATTTGCCTTTGGACCATCACCAGTTTGTAGCCAATCTTCAAACTCATTTTTATATCCATCCATATAAATTCACACTTTCCTCCCACTTTTCTTAGAACATCCATGTGCATTTATTTCCTTTTTAACATGTCTAGGGGTAACTATGTCCCCATCTCAATAATCCATCTTGTACCTCCTTTTATCATTTGTTCATTTTCCATTTTTGTAACCCACATTATTATGGGGAATCATGCGGCCTAAAATCAACATGTCACCTACTACACATAGCCTAGAAAAGGGGCATGAAGGTATTAAAACTGGATGGACACATCTTTCTTAAGGTATTTTCATTGGCAAAATCTTGAAAATATAAGAATATTTATAAAATACCAAAAAATCCAATTTTTTCATAAAATGTCTGAAAAATCCAAAAATAGAGCCAATCTTCAAACTCATTTTTATATCCATCCATATAAATTCACACTTTCCTCCCACTTTTCTTAGAAGATATTTTTTCCCTTGTCTCAATTCTATATCACTTGGGTATTAAATAGGAAAAATACCAAATGCATTCATGAAATAATTTCTTGTTTGAGTGTGGTTTCTTATGCTTGTTTGTATGTTTATTTTCTTAATTGCATTGCATTGTACTTTACTTTTGAGTTAGTCCTATAACATCGTAGAAAAATTAGTGTTATAGTTTTTCATATTATAGTACTTATTGTTGTATGCTAATATTAAATTGATGTTATCCATAACACTATCAGTGTGCAATACAAGTAACACTTCCACCTTGTACCATTTACCTCATTCCTCTATCTTCAATCTACCCCTTTCCCCCATATTCTATATAAAATTACTTTATTACCTAAACAACATTATAATCTTCTATCTTATCCACCATTCATCATATAAGTATATCTTTTTAAATGGTCATACAACTTGTGAATTTGATCCATCAATCCCGTTCCCAAATTAGTCAAATTTGGCCCTGTTGATGTCGAATTGTAGCACCCCTGAGTGTCTGCAACTCGATGGGTTGAGACTCTCAGTGTGATTGCATAACATGGAGCTTTTCCCAAGTGTGGGACCTTGCGAAATCGAAAAAGCTCTCCGGATGAAGGCCAGTTCCTATTCCTCTATTCAGATGCACACATAAAAAATGCAGAGGGTTTACTAAAACCCTGATCTAACTTGCCAAGGAGACAGGGTAAGAAGATGCATAAAATAAAACCTAAACTACAAAGGTGATGCATCGAGGAATGAAGAACACCTATCTTGCCAATAAACATAGACCATTAAAATGCGATGCAAGATCAGACACAGATAACAAAATTTGCAGTGAAAGACCAGGAGGATGTAAATGAACACAAAGAGGGTTGCGAATCATCCACAGACATGCATTACTTGCTCTAAAGATTGATATAATACATTACAAAATGCTAAGAGGCAGAGTCGCATTACAGTTTCAAATGAGAGGTTCGAACTCCACAAATTCACCTGCCGAGAAGAAGGGAGAAGCAAAACAGGAATGTTCAACCTTTAGAAAGAAGCCCCTCCTTGCAATTTATAGGAAGAATGAGAGAGGGAAGAGAGAGGAAATCCAAATCTACCCCAACCACCCCAGCTTGTATTTAATTCATCTCATTATGATGGTAGGTGAGAACCCTAGCGAACCCAAAAAGTGGTGAACTATATTTTGCATTTTTAAGAATTTTTTCTCACCCAATTAAATATATCTAGTCGTAGTTGGACAGAGGACCTCGTAATATTTCCAAAAAGTCCAACCTTGCATGAATCCGAGCTCCCAGTCAAAAGTTATGGCCATCTGAATATCTGGGTCAGGGTCTGCTTCCTATCAGCGCTCAAAATGTTACGCCTCCTGAGGGTGCGCCATAAGCGCATCCATATCTGTGTCGACATCCTCTTATGTGCACTAAGGCACAACTTTTACCATGTCGACACTCTGTGTCATGTGCCATTTACGTGCGCCAAGGGCGCAACTTTTACCATGTCGACACTCTGTGTCATGCGCCATTTACGTGCGCCAAGGGCACAAATTTTACCATGTCGACACTCTGTGTCATGCACCATTTACATGCGCCAAGGGCACAAATTTTACCATGTCGACACTCTGTGTCATGAGCCATTTACGTGAGCCAAGGGCACAACTTTTACCATGTCGACACTCTGTGTCATGCGCCATTTACGTGCACCAAGGGCACAACTTTTACCATGTCGACACTCTGTGTCATGCACCATTTACGTGCACCAACGGCATCTATCTTCATGCCGACATCCATTTTCATGCGCTCTTTACCTGTGCCTTGGCGCATCTATCTTCATGTCGACATCCATTTTCATGTGCCCTTTACCTATGCCTTGGCGCATCATTTTACATGTCAACATTCCTTGTTGAGCGCCTCTTACCTACGCCTTGGCACATCCTTTTGCATGTCGACATTCATTTTCATGCGCCATTTACCTTTCCATATTCTTCCGTTGTCTATATCTACCCAGGGGGAATATATATACAACAATTTGGTGACTCAACGGGATCACCTGCCTACTAGGTAGAAGATCAGTGGCCTTTAGCAATCCATTGGGCATGGAGTCATAAGTAATAACCTGAAACCAACTTGATCTCTGATCCCGAGCCTGGTATCGCAACTCCTTCTCTGAGAGCATATTGAACTCCATTGAACTGGACCGTGCAAGAGCAAAACCAGCACCACAAAAACTATGTACAAAACTGAAAATCATACATGCTCCAAATGAAACATGCAGAGTGTGCATAAGCACTTCTTCTGCTGAAAGAAAACCTACCTACTCTACTCTAACTGGAGCAAAGGCAAGCTAAACAAACCCTGCAATTGGTTGTGAGAAATAGCTTCCCTTTCTCAAAAGTGGCAGCCATGCAATTGATTTGAAGCTGATCATGGCTGTTAGGATGAGTGGAAAATCAACAAGGAGCTGGTCTTCCACCCAAATCATCAAGGTATCAGATGAAGGCAAATTCAATACCTCTTTTAGTTGCTCTGCATTTGGATTGAAGAGGTATGACAACTGATCCTTGGTACTTTGTAGCTCATCCTCATGCTCAGAAGCAAGCATGATTGGTTGTGACTTCTCCTTTGGCTCCAATGAAACCGAAAACCTGATTGGGCAAGGTATGATCCGTTTGATATGCCCATAGCTCTGATTTTTAACTCCAAAAAGGGAGTCTTCTTGTAGACCCTCCTGAATGGATGGTGTGGAAGAAATGGTGAAATTCCTCTGTCCTTTCTCTTCCTCCAATGAAGAACATGAAAGATTAAAATCTTCTAATCTTGGTTCCAAAGAGCTGCTATAAGATGTAGGCTGCTGCAAATGAATGCTCTCCTTCATGACAATAGACTCAAGTGTTTGGAATGTGGATGATGAAAGAGAGAATGGTGGAAACTCAACCGGCTCTTCCACGTCAAAACAGTCCTCCAAATCTGACAGATAAACTGCCTCATGGTTGTCCTGCTGCAAATGTTCAATCTCTCCCATGGTGTTCTCTTGATCTGCAACTTGATCACCATGGTGTCTTTCACCCTCCAACATTGATTTTGAGAGGTCAAACTCTTCTTCAGTACTAGAACTTGAGAGAGATGAAGTAGAAAGAAGAACTGAAGGTTCTTCTATAGCCTACTTTGTGCTCAAATCCCTTGGATCTACAATTTTCTCCTCCACAGCTGGGATGTGCTCCTCTTCTTTTGGATTTGGAGCAGCTTCTCCTTTATCCAATGTTTGAAGACAATCTTGCTCTTGATTGAACTCTTCCTCCAACATGAAGTTTGTCAAGTCAAACTCTTCAATCTGCTGCTCTAGAGGACAAGTTGGGACTACAAGAACTTCTTCTTCTGCTGCAACAAAATTAGTCTTGACCACCATTTGTCCAAACTTAGCCTCTTCTATAGGTTTAACCATCAAGGGGATCTTTGTCATCCCAAATTTAAGAGCCCAACTCTTCAGACTTTGAATTTCTTTATCTTTGTTTGGCTCTTCTTTCTGCTGCTGTTTTCCTTGATGGCCATTTTTTGTAATTTCTTCTTCCCCACATGGAATTGGGAATGCAAGAGGAGGGATGGGTTGAAACTCAATTGATTTGGCAATTTTTCATAGTGGTGGAGGTAGAAACTCTTGTTTCTTTGGAGGAGGGGGTATTTTTTTTAGCTCTTGTGGAGGGGATGTCTGTTTGGAAGAAAAAAGGAAAGAAAAATTGAGATGTGGTGGAAGACTAAGAGATGGAGACATGGATTCAACACTTGGGATAGCAGATGGGGTTTGCAATTCCAAATGAGATGATGCTACTTGAGTAATGGGAAGAGAAAGACCAGATGATGGTGTAGAACTTACCCATTGACAAGGTTGTTCAACAACAAGTGTATAGGCCTCTATTTCTGTTGTCCATTGTACAAGTTGGGGTAGCATCTTTATCATGAAGTCCAGCTTCTCCTGAGGGCTGAAGTGTCTTGGAAAAGGGCCTCCCCATGGACAAGGAGTCTTGTAACCAATCCTGAAAGCTCTCATTTGGGCTGTTGCTCTGGACTGCACCATCTTTACCTCCATCTTTTGGATTTTCTCCAACAGACCAGCATCTTGCATCTGATTGTCTGCATACTCTTGCTCTTGGAAAGCTCCATAGCCAAACTGATTTTGGCATTGCTGCTCATATGGGTATGCATGCTGATTTTGAATCTACTCAAAATGCTGATTTGGAGGATTTGTAAAACATGTTGGAGGTGGAATATACTGCTGTTGTAAATGTGAGTTCCATGATGGAAATGAAGTCATGATTGCACAACTTCATGGAATGGAAAAGAATGAAAGGGATGGAAAGAAGGATGGATGGGAATGGATGAAAAATAGGTCTACAAATTAAAAAATGGGTTGCTGATCAGATGGAGTCGCCAGATGTGTTTGGTCCAAAGGCTGAAATCTTCACAGGAACACACCAACCTGTAAAAGATGAAGTGGAAGACCTCTAAGGTCCCACCGAGCATGCCAAAACTGTTGATGTCAAATCGCAGCACTCCTGAGTGTCTGTAACTTGATGGGTTGAGACTCTCAGTGTGATTGCATAACATGGAGCTTTTCCCAAGTGTGGGACCTTGTGAAATCAGAAAAGCTCTCCGGATGAAGGCCGGTTCCTATTCCTCTGTTCAGATGCACACATAAAAAATGTAGAGGGTTTACTAAAAATCTGATCTAACTTGCAAGGAGACAGGGTAAGAAGATGCATAAAATAAAACCTAAACTACAAAGGTGATGCACCGAGGAATGAAGAACACCTATCTTGCCAATAAACACAAACCATTAAAATGCGATGCAAGATCATACACAGATAACAAAATTTGCAGTGAAAGACCAGGAGGATGCAAATGAACACAAAGAGGGTTGTGAATCATCCACAGACATGCATTACTTACTCCAAAGATTGATACAATACATTACAAAATGCCAAGAGGCAGAGTTGCATTACAGTTTCAAATGGGAGGTTCGAACTCCACAAATTCACCTGCCAAAGAGAAGAAGGGAGGAGCAAAACAGGAATGTTCAACCTTTAGAAAGAAGCCCCTCCTTACAATTTATAGGAAGAATGAGAGAGGGAAGAGAGAGGAAATCCAAATCTACCCCAACCACCCAATTAAATATATCTAGTCATAGTTGGACAGAGGACCTCGTAAGATTTCCAAAAATTCCAACCTTGCATGAATCTGAGCTCCCAGTCAAAAGTTATGGCCATCTGAATATCTGGGTCAGGGTCTGCTTCTTGTCAGCGCTCAAAATGTTGCACCTCCTGAGGGTGCACCATAGGCGCATCCATATCTATATCGACATCCTATTACATGCGCCAAGGCACAAATTTTACCATGTCGACACTCTGTGTCATGCGCCACTTACGTGCGCCAAGGACACAACTTTTACCATGTCGACACTCTGTGTCATGCGCCATTTACGTGCGCCAAGGGCACAAATTTTACCATGTCGACACTCTGTGTCATGCGCCATTTACGTGAGCCAAGGGCACAACTTTTACCATGTCGAAACTCTGTGTCATGTGCCATTTATGTGCACCAAGGGCACAACTTTTACCATGTCGACACTCTGTGTCATGCGCCATTTACGTGCGCCAAGGGCACAACTTTTACCATGTCGACACTCTGTGTCATGCACCATTTACGTGCACCAAGGGCACAACTTTTACCATGTCGACACTCTGTGCCATGTGCCATTTACGTGTGCCAAGGGCATCTATCTTCATGCCGACATCCATTTTCATGCGCCCTTTACCTGCGCCTTGGCGCATCTATCTTCATGTCGACATCCATTTTCATGCGCCCTTTACCTATGCCTTGGCGCATCCTTTTGCATGTCGACATTCCTTGTTGAGCGCCTCTTACCTATGCCTTTGCACATCCTTTTGCATGTCGACATTGATTTACATGCGCCATTTACCTTTCCATATTCTTCCATTGTCTATATCTACCCGGGGGGAAGATATATACAACAGGCCCATCAATCAACATTTCTAAGTGTTATCTATCTTTTGAAATCATCCCATCGATCCCTTTACTGAAACCACTCAAGTGTCTTATTGGTCAACATTTCCAAGTCCCTGTCTATTCTTATTAGCAATTCCACTAGGAACACCTCCATTTTAAAATGACATTTTCTCTTTCTTTCAAGAGTCCATACCTTTCTTATATCACCACATGGTCCCTCAAGGGAGAATCCTCTTATCAATCTCCTTATTCCCCCTATCATCCCATTGTGTGTACTATTTTTTTGAAAGCGCATCACCCTCTCAAAGAGGGGCAAATGTAGACACCTAAAATTTTTCACATTAGACTTAGTCTAAAGATGCTCAATTCACACTAACATTACTCTTACTTTATTGATTAATTAGGGTCTATTAATAAATAATAATCCTTCTTTAGATAATAATTAACAAACTTACATTAATTAAAATAATCTTCATTTGTTAATTAATAATCCATTATTGATTAACTAGAAATCACATTTTCTTGTATTAATTAATGACCCTTCATTAATTAAAATCACTCATCAAATCATTTCTAAATCTCATTAAATTCACCTACAATCATATCAAATATATTCTACATACTAATCCAGGAATATTAATTAATCCCCAATTGATTAATTAAATCCCCTTTATCCCCATGCAATTCATGTGGATAATTAATCCCATTTAATTACTCTAAATCCTACTTAATCAAGCTTAATAATATTGAACCAAACTTCGGCATACATTTCCATCCTTCCACATTCATTGATAATGGAAATATTCCCAAGAATAGAAGGCTATACAAAATACCTCTACCCCCTCCCACAAATACACCTTGACATCTTGTCACATCCAATTTTTCATATGAGCATTCTATTACTAGAAATATTACAAAAATGAGAAAAAAACCCTCTTTGGTTGAAGTAGAAAGAAGATATTCAAACATGTTTTTTCCCATTTTGAATGGAACTCTCACTACACCAATCTCCCCTCCTTAAACAACCTAATGTTATTAGTGTTGTACACGGTTCAACAAGGACATCCACATCTCCAAAGCAAATCCACAAATCAAAGGAGGTATACATTTCCATGTTATGTTTATGCAATGTGTTTTCTTCCCTTTCTTTCTTTATCATGATGTATTTACATTAGTAGAAGATTAGGATTTACTTGATGTTAGATCCTAGATTTATTTTCTAATTTTAATGTATACATAAACAATGGTTTTATCTCTTTTGAGTTTCTTACATTTTCCTTTGTAAATAGCCTTAACACTTTCATCAATGAGATTTCTCTTTTGAATATAATCCTGCACCATGTTCACATTCTTGATGCAGTTATTTAGTGTAAACTTGTTAAACTCCAAAATTTTGTTAAATTTTCCTTTAAGGATAAGTTGCTCTTTCTTTGTTTGTTGTTGATTGTTCTTCATGGTATTTACATTTTCTTTTTATTAGTAGAATTAAACATACAATACCCACTTATCTTCTTTGGCATTCAAGTCATTTTTGGTAGACTCTTCCTTTTCCTTATGCATGATTTAAACATCTTGCTTTAGGATGGAAACTTCACCCACAAAATTATTGAGAATGTTGTTGTGAGATTTAAAGGCATTATCCAGGTCAATAACTAGTTTTAGATCTATTTCAGGGAATTTATATTTGGTAGTAGTGGGATTATCTTAATATTCAGGGAATTCAAATGAAATATCCTAAGTAGAGGGAGGGGATTTCTAGAGTCATCATCAGAGTCAGAGATAACCTACAAATTCTTTCTTGTAGTTCCTTTCTTTGTCATGGGAAATCATAGTTTTTATGAGGTTGTAAAGATTCTCATTTTTGGATGTTTTGGGCTCTCTCAATTTCTATAGGGGTTTTTGGTTTGGAGCTGGAATTTAACTTGGGGAATAAGGCTAAAATGGGGTTCCTTTTAGTGGTTGGTAGTGGAAGGATTCTCATGAGAGGTTGCATGGATATCATGAGTAGAAAGTTTACAAAGAATCTGAATCAAAACAAGGCAGTATAAGAAGTTTGAATTGTCCACTTTATAGTCCTCGATGGAGGACTCTAAGGATGCTAATAAGAAGGCACATATAATCAATATTATGTCCCTTATAAGGTGGTTGTTAAGGAAAAAATGATAGGAATAGAGTTTCCTACATCTTGTCTCCAAGGTAATATACTGCTTGATTATCTTGCAAATATATTTCTAGGGTTTAGGTAGGGAGGAGTAGATAATTCCATCCTCTAAACCCACAAGCTTCTCATTGGATTCACAGAAAATAATTATTTATTTATTCTTTCTACATTTATCTTTGAATATATTGAGGCCAATAGTAACATACCCATGAATTTGACAATGCAGTACTTGAAAACCTCAAGGGAGAATCTTCTCATAGTCACCTTTCTATTCTTCCAATCTCGTGAAATTTCAATCAAGAGAGTAAGGGCTGACCCTCTAGTTATGTCAATGAAATTTCTCAGACCACCCTTGTAAATGATATTCCAAAGTTTTTGGTTGCTTCTAAGTCCCCAACTAGAGACTAGTTTTGTTATAATTCTTTCTTGACCCATTGAACCTACTCCATTCCCAAGATGATGAAAAATACAAGCAATAACAAAATTATAGTCTTCCTCAAATACCCAACAGAGAAGTTAGATTTTTAGAACCATGATATAGTAAGTTTTGAACGTATGAGTTTGAATTAGAAATGCTAAGTAGAGGGGGGTGTTTCCTTAAATGTATGAAATTTTTTTCTATGCACAAAAACATATCATTTTTAGATTTTGATGGGTGGAAATATTTATGAATGCTAGGATAGTTGAGTAATTTGACCACCACTGTTAGAACCATGTTAAGGTAAAAAATTGATATGTTTTGATGTCCTTTCTTACTTGAAGTGTTGTAATGTTTATGCTTAGCATGGATCAACTTTAACTATGTCAAATGATAAATAATATGCCTATTTTACATGAACACCCACCTACATTTTTTTGGATGATGTAAGAATGCCTATGAATTTAGTGTTGGGAAGGTCTCAACTTTGCATAATATCGTGGTAGGAATTTTCTTAGTGGTTAGTCATGCATAGGATTGTACAACATTGTTGTATAATGAAAAATTACATAGGGACATGTGCACATGCATATGAGAACATGGGAATTGCATAGATCTTGCACAATTTGGATAAAAGCTATGTGCGTAAAACTATTTTTGTATAAGACAATTTGCAAGAATATGTGCAGAATGGGAGTTACATTATGGTATGAAGTATTATTTTACAACATTTGAGTGAAATCGGTGATGCATTTTAATACTTATTTGACTTTATCCATCAATTAGAGGTATAAAGACTGTGTTGATAATAAATTTTCCATATTTGGTGAAGAAATATTATGAATGATGACTTGGATCAACAGTTAGTGAGAATATCGAGATATTCTAGTTTTTAAAGTCACAAGTTTTTTCAAAAGAACACTACTTCAAATTATTTTGACTCTTATTAGAAAATCACATAATCAATTGTAATAATATGTATGATTATTATAATATATTGTTGCATAATTAATGCAGCCTAGAATTTACTAGATAGCACCCTAGACTGAGCGCTCACCCGAAGCACACAAAGGTACCAAGTCCCTCTTTAGGGTTACTTTAGTAGGGTGTTAGCGTGATGAAGGAAGAAACATATAGATCATGTTGGAGAGAAAATTTGTTGGGTGGACAAACTTGTGGATTTCTTTCCAACGCTTAGGGAATCTGAGTCCCTCTACTTAACCGGTGCAGCTGCCATATGTGCATGCACGAGAAAATGTGGATTTATTTGGTGACCTTTCTATCAGGGATCCAACAGGGGCACTCCATTGACCCTGCGGAAAATCTAGCAATCTCTTACTAGGGAAGAATTTGTATGAAAGTGGGAAAGGGAGTGAGAATTGAGGTAGGAGAACTAATGTTGTAGGTAGAAAATTAGATTCCTGCACACACATTAGTTAGAAACTTCATAACATGCACTAAATGTAGAGGAAACAACCCTGCAAATGGAAACAAGACCAAATAAAATTTGATGAACACAAAGTATCATGAAATCCCTCAGTCAAAGAAATCTAGAAACTCCTTCTTCTTATATTGATGCTTAAACAAAAGTTGTACATAGTGAAGAAATGGAGGAAATTGAGAAGGGGGGAAATGGAAGAAAATGGCTATCTCTTTTGTTCTCTCAAAGTACAATATACTCTTGAGTTTACAAGATCAATCACCAACCCTTTGACGTGGGAATGGATTTACAATTTATAGAGTATACTTGACTCCTCATCTTCCTCGTGACCTTTCGAATACCTTAATATGACTTAAGATTGTTCATATTCCACTTTAAATATTTCAGTCCCTTTTATAATAGCAAGGCGACTTAATTTACATTATATTTCTAAAGTCACTTAAGTCATATTAAAAAGTGCAACCCTCAACACAAAAATATAATATTGAAGAGAGAGAGTGTCGTATGAGGAGCGAAAAGAGAGAGAGAAAGAAGAAGAAGAATTATGCCGAAGGATGAGTTGTTGCAGTCAACTTGCTTCCATTCTCCGACTGTTCTCCACTTCATGATCTTGAGAAGGCTTCTAACCCATCCACTTTGGCTTCATATCTCCCTTAGGTAAAATCAACTTACTATTTTTAGTAAGTGTGAGAAATCAAGTCCCCAATCTTCAACTGGATGTTCCGGCTTAGTTTTCCTCTTTCTCCCTACGGTCCTCGGTCTTTCTGGATCAACTTTCTATTTTTAGCAGGTGCTCAAGGGCCCACTTACTATTTTTAGTAAGTTTAAAAAATGTCTGTTCTGGTGAGTTCTTAGCTGTAGTGCACCTCCAATGTCTTCGTCTCCTCCGCAAGTTGTTCTATTGATGACTTTCTCGAAATAGCAGTTCCTATGTAGTAGACCTGCTATTTTTAGAAAGTTTTCTTTTGGGAGTCGGATTGATGTGGAAGAATTTTTTTGATATGGGTTTTTTCCAAATATCACCCCTGTAAAATTTTAGGCCCACCCGCTTAATAGTCTAGGAGATTATAAAGTCTTAAATTTCAAACCTGACAGTGCTTCTGGATGCGGCAACCATTAATGGACCTCAAAATTGAAGGTCTGGTTTTCTACTCCATTTGCAAAGAAAATTATATATTTGATATGGGTTTTTTGTTTTGATTCTTCACGTGCAATTCTACTTTGTTTCGTCTAATGGTTTGACGGGAAATTGGATTTTTTCTTCGTTGAGCTAGAAGTGGGATTGTTTCACTGTGGATGCTCTGTTACACAAGAGGAGGGTTTGAAGGTGTCTTCTTGATGGAATTGGGTAGAGAGATGAACAAAAAATATATCTTGTTGTTTCACGTATCCGTTTGGGAGATTTCTTCAACTTCTCATTTCATGGTTATGACGTTTTCTCCTTTTTCTCCTTTTGTGTTCTTCATTTCTCCTTTTTATCTTGATGAGAACTCCTTTTGAGACCTACACATCACTATGGGAAAGGTGATTCAGTTTTTGGGGAGTTTATGTGGCCATGGTGGAGCTGATTTGGAGCAATAATGGTGGACTGGGTTTCTGGACAATCATGCACGGAGCCTTGGCAATGTATGAAGTTGTGAAGGAGAAATGAGGGGGAAGAAACAACTAAGTGCCGGATTTAAAAGTTTCATAACATACGCATGGAGGGGCTGGGTGCATTTTTTCCCCCTGATCTCCTTGACCTCAAGGACATGAGGGACATCAATTTCCACAGTGGTCAAGGTGATGCCATGTGTCCTCGATCCGATGGCAGGGGATGGATGCTCAAAAAATGCACCTAGGGGCTGAAAGTCGGTCATGTGGGTTTCCAAAAGACTCCTCATAGGGGATGGGTGAATTTTTCAAGCTCTGATGTCCCTCACCTTAGGGAAATAAGGGACATCAGTTTCCATGGTGGTCCTGGAGCTGACACGTGGCGCCTGATCCAACAGTAGGGAATGGATGCTCCAAAAATGCACCTGGGGGATGAAAGTCGGTCACGTGGGTGTCCAAAAGACTCCCCATAGGGGCTGGGGGAATTTTTCCATGTCTGATGTCCCCCACCTTAGGGACATAAGGGAAATCAGTTTCCATGGTGGTTCTGGAGCTGACACATGGTGCCCGATCCAACGACAGGGAATGGATGCTCCAAAAATGCACCTGGGGGCTGAACTATCGAGTCTGGAGGTCATATGAGGGTCCAAGAGGTCACATGGGGGATGGGTGAAATTTTAAAGGGTTGGTGTACCTGACCTTAGGGACTTCACAGACGTGAAATCCCACTAGGCTCCTGGTGCTGACATGTGTCCTCCTGAAAAAAATGACTAAATCCCGAAGAGGGAAACTTGAAACGATGATAAAGTGAGCTCCCGGTGGAATTTATTGGTGAAATTTTATATGATCCTGACTGTAAATATCATTTTTTATCCAATTTTGGGGGTATCATGTCTTTATTCAACCATATAATCCCTGAAAAATTGGATTTGGTATTTGAGGCTCCACTTATGCCTGATAAAACTTGCCTGCAAATCCTATACTCCAAGGTGTTGTGGAAAATATTATTTCACCATCATGTAGGTATTGGAATCCTATTTCTAGAGATGTTTTTTTTACTTCTAACTCCATCCAGAGCTCCCAGAATCTTGTTTTGAAGCCCAATAGTTGTTTTCATCCTGTGAACTGCCTAGGCTTGTGAACCCTATTTTCACTCAGACTGCTCCAAGTATTTCAAAACTTCTCAAAGCCTTCAAAAATAATTTCCATGATGTCATAAGGTATTCAATTCAACTCCATGTTTAATTTTACCCTTCCGTTCCACTCCAAGGTGGTTGGTCAGGTCTTAGGAAGGCTAGTGATAGCCCTTCCCAATACCGCCAAAAGATAGTATCTTTTCAGCACTCCCTAAAATCACCTAGGGAGAACGAATAGACTTTCCTAAATCATTATAAAATGCATTCCATATTAATATTTATGAAAGAACAAGATTAAACATATCCATGACTAATCCATCATTCTACAATGCATTCCATATTCAGATTTATGAAAGAACAAGCTTAAACAATAATCATGATCAAATCAAGAACATGCACTACTCAATTACACACAGGAATGACACTTAGGTTCAGCCAATATCTTCCATTTATTAATTAACATAGAAGCTCCTTACAGTAATGGAAATCTATACCGATGCTCGCATGGATCTGATACTGGTAATCAAATCATATGTGCATAGCTCTATACCTCCATACATCCATCTCTTAACCACACTCTACTGCTATGTGATTCACATCATATATATAGGGTGGGGACTTGCCCTTCACTACTTATCTATTCCAGAAATAGGCCATGTGATAATTAATAGCCACGTGTCGTTTATAGGCATAGCCACACATTCAAGTGTGTTATCTATAGACCTCTTACAGTTAATTAGAGTGACAATCCTATTCTTAGTTCATATCCATGAAAAACTGCTTAGATCTGATCCTCTAAAGATAGACAATGCATGGAACACACATGTCTTTGCATCATCGGTGGTGTGTTCTACACATCATCTTCTAAAAATAGGTCTTCGTGCTTAAAATCGGCTAAGTCCTGAAAGTTGAACATTGCCCTCCGCACGTGTGGGTTCTTCCTGTCCCTCCACGCCCTTAAACCTAGCATGTTTCTCCACGTGGATTTCTTGTGTGAGTTATGTCAAGTGTTCTTTGATCAACATTACCCCACACTAATCTCATTGTCACCCCGACAATGGGTATCTCCAAAAATTGAAGTAAACAATAGAAGAATGAAAGGAATAAGAATGAAATAATGTAGATGAATAAATAATTTTTATGAGGCAGCCTCTTCTGTATCAATTTGAAGTATCAACTCTAGATACTCCTCCTTTATTTCGGCCTCCAAGGCCTTCCATTTAGTGAGTGCCTGTTCTAATTTTTCTAGAACGTCCAAAACAATGGAATCCAATTCATCACTCACAATCTCCCCTTTTTCATTTTGCAGAACCAACACAACATTAGAAATTGAGGTCATTCTTCCTTCTAGAAGATCCATCTTTATACAATGAGCTTCCCAAGCTCTTCCAACTGAGTCTTGTGTGGATCTTGTGCTGCTGCCAGGGCCTCGTGCTTCTACTTAACCATTGAAAATCTTTCTGCATGGCCCAAAGTCTCATCCTTCATTTATTTCTGGACCTCATTGTTTTCTTCCAGGGTCTTTATGCTGATAAGCACCTCTGGAGCTATGCAGATGTTCAAATCCTGGTCTTATTTATTCAATACTTCCAGTAGCACTTGCAGCAGCCCCTCATAGGATGTACTCTTTCACATCACTAAAGCTTTCTCCTATTTTACCTCTTGTTCTAGATTCCTTGGCACTGGTATGCATAGAGGTTCATCTTTGAGTACCAGGTCCACCAACTTCCCTACATAATGTATCACTGAGGGAAACGTATATGGTACCTTGGTCTCTAAGTGTTGCTTAGCTCTTATGACATTATCCCCAAATATCCTCTACAAAGCTGATAAATAATTCATTCTTCTTCTGCGCCAATTCCCTCTGTTGTGTTATGCACACTATCCTCTGCATCCTTTGTCTTTAGCTCCTTGCGTAGTGCTCTGATTGTTTTATCTATTTCCATGTTTCTTCTAGAAACTTCAGTAAAAACCTTCACTAATGCATTGCTGTCTTACTCATTTGATATGATAGTAGGCTTTACTATCATATGTCTAGCTTGGGGTGCCTTCTTCAACCATATGAAAACACATGATTCTTTGCATACATCAAAGTTAGGCTCATCCACGTGGGTGTGCATTGACCAAGATAGTTTCTTTCAAGTGTGCATAATTGTCATATCCTCATCCATTAGCTCCCAGCTGAATAAATCCTTCTGCACTATCATGCTCTAGAAGCGTGCATAGAAAATTTTACTTACATCCTATGCATACCCCATGACTGGTGGAATGTGCTCTCCACTCATCCTCTTTGATCTAGGACCCTTAAGAATTGTAGCTTCAAGATTAAGAGCCTGTCCCGTTACATCCTGAGCATTCACATGCACGGATCCAGAGGTTTCCTTTTCTTTTTATTCTCCTTCCTTCATCTCTTCATATTTTTTACTCTTCCTCATTCTGTGGCTCATCTTCTTGTTCAAGCGGGGTCAGAGATGCATGCACACTCGCTCTCCCCTAGTTCATTTGCCTATTTATCCAAATTCAACTTTCTTCTCTTCTTTGGTTCAACGGTCTGCTTGTGTGGAGAGATATGAGGTGATTTCCTTACTACTTGTGGAGTTCCACTTTGAGTCCTTGTGCATCTTGAATACTTTCTTAAATCTGTGCTCCCCCTACTCAACCTCCAATCTTCCTTTTCATCTTGTCCCTAAGGTGGATTTGTCATGCGTTGTGACTCTTCCTTATCATAAGATTGCTTTCTTCTCTGCTCCAAGCCTCTACTATCTTCACGCTCCTCTTCTTCATCCTCTACTTCAACAGTTTCTGTGGGCCTTTATGCTGGTATGTTTTCCATTGTGTGATTACCATTCAGTGGCCCTGGGAGCGTGAATTCATTCTCCACATACTTATTGTTCTCCATCTTGTGCTTCAGATGAAGATACATTAATGTTGCCCCTACATTTTCTATAACCAGACTTATTGGCTTGACTATTCATAACCTTTGAAATGATCTTCTCGGTATAGGCACTTCTTTTAGGATACACATACTTCTTCCTCAACATGTGGTAGTCACAGTCTACCTTATTTGCATTGAATACCAGTCAACACGTGTCTATGAATTCTGTGAACAGATGCTTGGAAATACCTTGCAGTGAATGCATAAGGCAATTTACACCAAGGGCTCCAGACTCCATATCTCATTGGGAAGCGCACGATGCAGAAATGCTGATATACAAAAAACTAGACTTGTTTCCCTACTACTGATGGTAGGTCCTTTGGGATGCACCACTCTTCTCCAAATGCCACATGGAGTCTGCCATACCATTTCTCCACCCTTTTCTTTACATCATCTTTCATGGCCCCTTTACATAGGTACTTGCTGAACCTTTCAGTTGGTGACTTATTCTCCATGGGGTATTCCCATACCTTTTCCTTTGGCCTGTCTGGTACTCCAATTTCCATGAATACTAGTGATAGTAGAACAACCCCAAAGTTGATCTTCCCTCCTGTGTGTGCTTCCTTGATTATTTTCTCTACAATGTAGCCTGCAATATTGTAGACTACTCCTTCTAACATCTTGCGCACAACGTGTAACCACATAGTATTTACCTGTGACCACCTTTCCTGGTCGTTCAAATTTGTAACAAGGTGTGTTGCTGCTTACACAACCGAATAGTTCTTCAATTTGTCTATATCCCTACTGTGCGGACCCTTCAAGTACCCCAACTCCTGTCTAGTCTTTAGGATCATGAATTTATTTGTGAAATCATTCTTTATATCCTCTCCTGTGGCCTTCAAACTTATAACTGATGAGACAAAGCGTAGATGAGAATCTAAATCTGCATCCTGTAAAGTAGAAGAATTCCTCGTGCACTCTGCTCATGATACACTGATACAAAGGCTCATACTTAATAAAATATGGAAGCTCATATAATTAGTAGACCCAATTCTCTTCAGAATCTTCTCACCTGCATCATCATAAACTGGCATGTCATCTGCCATACATTTTTTCATCCTTCTAGTGAGCAAGGAATCGATCTCCTTCTTGTTCTTTGAGGTCCTGTGATTTTATTCGCTCACTTTTCTTTTTCTGATGGGTGAATCCCATTACTGACCAATGATGACTCCTTCTGGATGTTACATTTTTGAAAAATTACTTTTGGGTGCCATTTCTTCCTCCTCAATGACCACCTTCTTCTTTCCTTTTGCTCATACTATACCTTCCTTCTTGGGTGCAATTTTTACCTTGCAATCATCTCCTTTTTAATCTTTAATTTGCGAATCAAACCCTTAGTCGATTCAATCATGCCCTAGGTGGAAACTTCATGTGCCCTAACTCCTCTTTATCTCCTTGCTTTTCTCAAACCCTTCACTATCTGGGGACACAAGCTTCTTTTATCACATATCTATTTGTCACGCTTGGTTTCACACTCTTCGCACCTTAACCCAATCACTCGACTCTTCGCACTTAGCTCTTTCCTCAAATTCTCTTAGTCACAATGGTAAAAATGAATTTGCATCCCATCCTTATATAAATTTTCAAATTTTGATTCATTTATTGCTCCTTCACCTACCAAATACCCTCTCATTCATTGACCAAATTCATTCATTCTTTACATCCCAGCTATAACCTTCTAGGGCGCCTTCCTACCCTTTGGTCACAGACTTCTCTTCAGTGCGTGCCCTTGCACCTGAGTACCTTGTCACTGTATCTTCTCCTGGTAGTTATCATGGCCTCTGCTTACCTCATGTTATACTTTCCTTTCATTCATCTCCATACTTGGTCACTTTTAAGAAGTAATCTTCTTTTGACTTCAAGCACACCCGTAACAGCTTATTCCTTTCACCTTTCGATTCCCATGGTCTTTTACTTGGATAACTACAACCACCCCACACTAAAGGTATGTATATTCCTCTACACATAAACATTCTTCACATAGTAATTATCTTCATGCACGCAAGAACGCTTATTAGAAAAGAAAAAACAACTAAATTGACAAAGCATAACAATAATGAAGGAAATACATTAAGGAAAGACATAATGAAAAACCTAATCTAAATGGCAATACTGCCTTATTACAAACACCAAGAAGACTAATTTATAGTAGGGCTTCATCCTACTCCCATTTCAGTAACCAGGTAGCCGCATTACATCAAGTGATTTTAACTAAAAAGAACTTGATTCAAGTATGTAAGTGATGACATATGGCCCTAACCAATGTACTTTGAGCTTTCCTGGATGGCGCATGAACTTTGATTCATAAAGAAGTACCATTTTTCCAACCTCCAAATTCTTATCCCTTATGTTTCTATCATGTCATGCTTTCTACTTGGCCTTTTCCGACTTCTGACTCCATCGTGTTATGGCTCATCTCTCATCCATTTGAATCATCTTCTCAATATGCTCTTCTAAATCCTACTCATTAGCTAGACCTCTAACATGCCCAATGTGTACAGAAGGTAACATACATTCTATAGGGAGAATGGATTCTGTGCTAAACACCAATTGAAATGGTGTGTCTTTGTTTAATCTTGTGTAAGTTGTTCTATATGCCCAAATAACAACTAACACTTTTTCATCCCAATCCTTTATTCCAACATCACAATTTTTTGTCAAAGTATGGCTAAAAATCTTGTTGAAAGCCTCAGCAGTTCCATTTACCTAAGGGTAGTAAGGTGTAGTCTTATGGTGGGTAACCATAAACTCATGTAATAGGATCCTTATGGTTTCATTTAAAAAGTGTGTACCCCTATCAATTGTTAAGCTTAAAGGACATCCATATCTTGTAAGAACATTATCCTAGAGAAATCCAACTGCTGTAGCCACTATACAATCCTTTGTAGGTGCTACTTCTACCCACCGTGTGAGATAATATGTGCAAGTAATGATATAACATGACCCAGTCCTATGCATGGCTGGTGAAATAGGTCCTACAAATTCAATGGTCCCATTTCTCAAATGGTTCGGCACTAGTAATTTGTCTCAAAGGTATTTCATCTCTTTTTCTTGATTTTCCTACGTGCTGACAATGATCACACGCTTTACAGTATTCTTTATAGTCTTTATACAATGTCTCCCACCATAATCCAACAAGTAGGGTCTTGCAAGTAGTCACATCACCTGTATAATGGCATCCTGCAATACCACCATGGGCTTCTCCCATAATATCCTTGTGCTCATGCTCTAATACACAACAGTGTAATAGTTCATCTCTTCTTAACTTGTAGAGGTCAAAACTGGTTAACATATACGGTGTTACGCACGTATAGCAAGTTGTTTCTTTTATAATGCCTTTCACTCCTTCTAGTGCTATACTAGTCCATAGAAAGACACCAATGTCTTCTAATTCTGATGGCATGCGTTGTAACCTATATAACTATGCATCTGGCATGGTTTCTTCAATTGTCTATGCTTCCTCTCCTGAGTTGATTCTAGATAAATGGTCTGGTCCAGAGTTACTTTTCCCTAGCTTCACCACAACTGTGAAGTCAAACTCTTGAAATAGGAGTACCCATCTGCATATGCGCCCCTGTAAGATGGGATTGTTTACCAAGTACTTCAATTCCATGTGATCTGTATAAAACACAAATGGTGTTGCTAACAAGTACTGCCAAAACTTTTGCAATGCATAGATCATTGACAGAGCTTCACGCTCTGTAGTTGTATAATTTTGTTCAGTAGGAGCTCATCTTCCTAATATTAAAACAAATTGGATGATCTACAATACCTTCTCCTCGTTGAGCTATCACAACACCAATGGACATGCCAGAGGTGTCCACATGCATGTGGAATGGTTTGTCCCATGAAGGCAAACACATGATAGGCACTGTAGTAAGTTTCTCTTTAAATGTTTCAACATGCACACTACTGTTACGGTTCTCCCTAATAAAATGTACCTTTCCCTTTCAGTAACTCTTCCAAGGGTGCAACAACTTTTGCATACCCTTTGATGAATTTTAGATAATATCCTGTATGACCTAAAAAGATCACTTTGACTGGTAGGCACCTCACTTTGATTGGTATGCTCTTCCAGGCCTAGAATTACTGCAACCTTAGCTAAATCAACCAGACAAACCTTCCTTGTAGATTATATGTCGTAAAAATATTCCAAAAGGTGTAGCAAATATACACTTCTTGATGTTCAAAGAGATACTTAATTGTTTGCATTGTTCAAACATTAAGTGCATACTATCGCAGTGATCCTTAACAAGCCCATATACTGTCCAATCATCGAGGTAGACCTATAAGAAGTTATGAATAAAATCTTTGAATTCCTGAAAAAATATCCGGTGAGAATACAACAGGAACATTTTTCAATGTAAAGGGCATCATAGTATAGGAAAAACTACCTCATTCAGTAGTAAAATTTGTCTTTGCTTGATCCTCTTGAGCAATCCTAACCTGATGATACCCGAAAAACCCATATGTGAAGGAATTTATTTCACGCCCTGCAACTCCTTCTAATATTTCCTCAGTAAATGGTGTAGGAAATGGGTTTGTTACACATGTGGCATTTATCTCCCTGTAGTCCACACATATTCTAATCCCTCCATCCTTTTTGATAATGATCACCATTGGACTAACCCATTCTGACTCATCTAAAGGTTGAATGATTCTAGACTTCAAGATTTTATCAATTTTGTCTTTGAATTTTTCATGCAAATTGGGGTTCATTCTATAAGGCCGCTTTCTAACTGGGTGTGCATCGTCCTTAAGCTTTATCTTCATTTCCAAAAGTGATTTATGCACTCCTTTAAGTTCATGATACCCTCGAGGGAATAAGTCCTGATAATCCCTGAGTAACTCAATGATCTTTTTCACCTCCGAGTCTGACCAGTAGTCTCCAATGATGGCCTTCTTAGGCTTAGCCTCCGAACATATATTAACCTTATTTTTCTTCATGGGTTTGTGATAGGTGTGTATATCCTTGTCTTCATTTTCTAATACCTCGCACACCCCTTGTGAATGTTTAATATCTAGGTTCTTAACTTCCTCAACATCTACAATGTAAACCATCTTTCCTTTTTATTTCTCAAGGCAAGCATGTTCAAGTAATATGGAGTGCATTTCTTCTTCCCTTTCAAAACATTCTCCATACTCTATCTCACCCAATAATTTATGAATATGCTCTTCTGCCTTTGCACTATCTCCCATAGTTAAGTGCTTGAAATTTTTTAATGCTTCTTCCACTGGAGGTTTATTTGAGAAGTAGTCAAAGGTCTGGAGCATTCTTGCAATCAATTTTTTCAAGTTTCCAGTCTCTCTATGTAGTTATGTGTATACATACCAAGCACATGTGCATCCTTATAGAGTACAATATAATTTATGCCCCTAGAGTGAAGGTTGTAATGGTTCCTGTCCTTCTGTCCAGAGTCTCTCACACTGCTGAATGTGATGTTGAACAGGTTGATCACCATGATAAGTGCATATCTATGTAGGTGCATTGTTCCTTACAAACCTAATCGATAAGGTGACTCTAATCTCTTCCCATTCTATAATATTATCTTTGTGGACTACCCACCAGCGCGTTGCTTTCCCACATAAGGTATATACTAACATATCTCTTCTCTTAATTTGATCTATCCATTGTGTTTCCATGGCTTTCAAAAATACAAGAAGATATTCTGCCCCTACATACCAAGGTACTATGCTACCTATCTGTCGAACAGAACAAATTCCATTCTTGCACAAAATTGTGCTCTTTACCTCATGCCCTAATAGTTCATACGTACCATGATCCCAATTATCACAAGAAATACTCGTAGTATCACTAATAGAATGAGAATCCTCCCACTGTAGGATTCCTTTCTTTGATGGTTCATTGACCTCAGGGTCCTGACTATCACGTACATAAATTTTGTTTAAGTCCTCCTCACTTAGAGGCTCAAAAAATGGTGTAGACTTCCCATCTGTCAAAGGTATCACAACCCTTTGCTCTTTTTTCTCAAAGATGATATACCCCTTATTGAATCTCAAATCAGCATTATTCGTATAACACCAAGGGCGTCCAAGCAAGGCTATAAAATTGTCTGCTTCTGCAAGTGCTAATACCTCAAAATCCCTAGTGAACTTGACCCCTTGTATGGTTATAGATGCATCCTTCAAAACTCCTATAGGATTGGCCTAAGTCCTGTTTACCATAAAAAACACCTTAGATGATGGCTGCAATGGAGGCCTCCCCATTTGTACCCATGCATCTAATGTAAGCACATTTACTTCTGCACTTGTATCAATCAAAATATTTCTCAACAACCAGCCATCTACACCAACATTCAAAGTAATTTCTTTGTCATAGTCAATGCTATCAGGGGGAAGATTTGCATGCAGGATCTACCATTCGGTCTCAATACTTGTGCGTGGAGTGTTCCCTTTTAACCAACTTCCTAATAGTGGAATGATGTTCTCCTGGCACAAAATTTTACACACTTCTCTCAGATCATCAATATCAGTTTGGACTGTCTCTGATGCTTTCTTCTGATCTTTTTAGTACTGTATCTCATCATGAAGATTCCTTAGCACTTCCTTGGTGCCCTGGTAAACTTCCTTTTGATGAGAAGGATCTAGGTACCTTACATACAAAACTTCCTCCTTGGTGATCATAGGCTTCTGGTGCAATGCCTCTCTTGCACGTACCACTTCAGCTCGTGTAGTAATCTTCACAGTTAAAGCCTCAAGTTATGGTGCTATCTTGGGAATCCACTGATCTTCTACCACGTGTTAGATTCTAACCATCTTGGTGCCTTTTATTTCTTTCTTATGTTTCTTACTCAAATGATCATATAAGTCCAGACACTCTTCATATCTATGGTTCTTTCTGTAAAAAGAACATGCAATATTTTTAGGACATTCGTGCCTATAGTGGTCAGGAGATTCATACGTATAACATGTTTCACGAGGGAAATCACCCCTTCCTCCACCCAACCTCATCCCCCATATCCACCATGATATACACGTCCCCTTCCATGAACTCCTTCAAAACACCCCTCATTCCTGTCATAGCATGTTTTATTATGATCCTGATCCTGGTGCTCAATCTTACCCTTAGAATTATTTGTTACACTTGTTTGTCATACCCCAATGTCTATAACATCATGAATCTAACTAATCAATCGAAAATCCTCAGTATCATGGGTCGTTGACCTAATTTTTTTGTAAAAGCAGGATATATTCTTCCTTATCACGTGCTGTAACAAAGGATAGTGACTAACATCATGATTCAAATGAAAAATTTCACAATCCAACAATAATGAGTGTATAGATCTGCGAGAGAAACTATCCTTGGTGTGACCTTCCAATTCACAATTTGTACACCAATTTCGTGAGCGCGTTTCATGGGATAAATTTGCTGATAACTTCTCTAACTAATTTTCCATAGCTACAATATATGCCTCTAAGAATGGACTAACTCCAGTGTCAATGCTCCCAAATACCTCAGCACACAAAGCTACTTCCAGTCCTTCGCATGGATCAGTGTATGTCTTATGTGATAGTGCTCTTCTAAATGGTGTAATCAATCCTCCAAAAAACCATTGTGCATGCTGGCTAGCGTGAATATCATAAGACAACTTAGATAGAAGTGTCTTAAAATGGGCATCATACTCACGTACACTCTTAGTAGTGCCTTGCTTGATATCCTTGAGCGCACTAATACTCTTCTTCTCAAACTCAGGGATATGGAACTCTTTCAAAAAAACATCCTTTAGTGTTTCATAATCCACGCAAGTTTGATCAGGATCAAACTTCCTATAGTAGCTATGTGCACGTCCCTATAACGTAGTAGTAAATTGACTTGCCTTGCACTCAAAAGCCATGATCCCTTTTGGGTGCCACAATATTTCACGCATATGCACATGTTTAATAACATCCTCTATACCTCTATAGTCTGGGAGACGAAGAGACATCTCTATATAGATATTTTTTGGTTGTTGGGGGCCTTGACCACCTGATCCAGAACCTCCAGTGTTTCCTCTACCTCCAGAACCACCAGATCCACCAGAACTAGAACCATCCATACCTCTTGATCCTCCACCTGTAGCTGGAATATGACTAGTAGATGTACTCCCCTGTGCTCAAATAGTAGTACTATACTGAACCCCTACAGTCTGTGAGGTAGTTCCACTTTCAGAGGTGAATCCTACATTCTACGCACTCACGTTCTGTGTAGATGATGCACCTAAAAATGTTCCTCTAAATAACATTAAAGTTGTCTATCCTGCCATTAATGTACTTTCTCCTTGACTTACTCCTACTCTCCTACTTCCTAAGTTAGCTTACTGGTTACTTGTCATACTAGATATGTGAAACCAAGTGCAAGGGCTAGGTCACCAGGTCAATTAAGATGCGCACTCATGGCACAGGTAGTCTTTGTTGGCACACTTCTGTGTGAAGCCAAGGGGGGATCTCTGTCATGCTTTCCAATATGGGGGAGTTCCTGATGCTCTGTCTCCACATCTTCTACATGAGCTTCAAATCCTTCAAAATCCATCTCTCTCCTCAACGCCATACTTTCTGTAATGGTACGTTGCTTCTCTAACTCCCTCTCACATGCCTCATTATACTTAAGCTACCTTTCCTCCTTTCCTCTCTCTGCCTTTCTGCCACTAGGTCTTCCATCTTTCACCAAATATGTTCCTTCCCTCGCGTGAGGTGAGATTTAGTTAACCATTAGTTTACTCTCCAGGTTAAAATTTACCATCAAGATCTTGATTGCTAGTGGAATAGCTTGCAAATATGCTCCTCTAGGATACCGTAAAAACTAGAATTTAGCTACCTCTAGGAAAGAATACGTCAAAATTGAATATTCTAGAATATAACTATTTATAACACCACGAAACCACGTATCCACAACGTGAGTCTAGATTAGATCAGCATCATAAAGGGCCTAAAATTCTTCCTATGTCTAGAAAAGTGCGCTATACCTCTAATTCCGCTTAGATGCATAAGCAATCAGCCACTCGTATAATTCTACTGGAAAGATGGAAAAAAAATCTCATATAAGCTATCATACAGATTCTGATCTACCCAATTGCATGTGTTAAACTCAGATCCAATGTTGAACCATCGTGCATATTCTTCCTCCAGATCGTGTATCCACTCCTCAATACTTTCTAGAGTTAACCAGTACATCTTCATTGCGAACCATCCTAAAAACAACTGAAAAAGAGGTCTCGGAAATAGAACCAATGATGCAACCTAGAATTTATTAGATAACACCCTAGACGCGTTGGCACATCACTAAGCCTGGACTAAGTGCTCACCCGAAGCATGCAAAGGTACCAGGTCCCTCTTTAGGGTTGTTGTAGCATGATGTTAGCATGATGAAGGAATAAACATATAGATCCATAACTAATCCATCATTCTACAATGCATTCCATATTCAGATTTATGAAAGAACAACCTTAAACAATAATCATGATTGAATCAAGAACATGCACTACTCAATTACACACAAGAATGACACTTAGGTTTGTCCAATATCTTCCATCTATTAATAAACAAAGAAGCTCCTTACAGTAATGGAAATCTATACCGATGCATGCATGGATCTGATATAATAATCCAATCATATGCACATATCTCTATACCTCCATACATCCATCTCTCCACCACACTCTACTACTATGTGATTCACATCATATATATATAGGGTGGGGACTTTCCCTTCATAATAATACAATGTATGAACATGATATTGAATGAAATCTATATATTGTATTATAGTTTTAATTTGTAAGTTCATAAATTTTGAGTATTTTTTAATATTTCCTTGAAGGTCATGTTATTGATTTGTAAGCTAGGTTAAAATAAATGTAATAATACTAGATTATTGTTGTGGGTTTTTTTATTGAAAAGGGTATTCCTATGTGAATCATGTGTCTACACCATATGTTCCCTTTTATATATACTATGTACATTGTAGCTTAGAAAGTTATTCTTTTTCTTGATATGTTGTTTATATGACCAAAAATTCCTAGCATATGATATAAGAGCTAGGTTAGGAAGCTGATGAGATTTTGAGTTTGCATGTTATCAATGTTTTTTTGAGTGGGATCTATCTTTTTTATAAAATATGTTAGGAAGAAAAATAATAGAAATTGAAAAGTTTGAAGGAATTTTTTTTTAGTTATGGAAACTCAAGTTCGAAGATCTCTTGACAAATAGATACTAGTGGGTCATTGTGTTAGAAGCGGGACATGCATGATTAAAAAAATAACATCAGGATAATATTGATAGGAAAACTAGAATATCTATCAAATTTTGTCTATTAGATTTAGATTTATTAAATGTATATAATGAAAAGAAAACAAAGAGTTATATGGTGACTCAATTATAAAGCACCAAAATTCCTTTATCACTATGATTAGTTAATTATTGTCTGTGGATATAAATACAATTTATGTAGAAAGGTTTATTAGGCTTCTATGCTTTGTTGTAGACTCTTAGTAAAACCTAATAATAATGATCATTGAAACCTCATCTAAGTTAAATATAGATGATATTATTTTGCTATTTTTATCAAAGTAAATGAGGTTCTAATCTAATAAAGATCACTAAGGTGATACACTTCCAATGTATAAGAGATTGTAAGACAAAAACAACTAGTTATTGAGTGATAAACATGCAAGGTATAGAATTTTTTTAAAAACTCTATAGAGATTTATTTTGAAGAAATGTTGGATTTATGGAAAAATATGGAATTTGGAGGATGGTTGCAGAGTAAAGGTGGAAAAGATAAAACCACCTAATTATTTATTGTTAGGTGAAAAACAATCCTTTAATGAAAATGGAGATGTGTACCTAAATGGCTTAAGAGCACATACATGCAATGACACATGTTTCATTGAATCTAGAGTTTCCTCTCATATGATGTCCCATATGAAGTGATTCAAATAATATGCAAAATAGGATTTGGTGATAATATATTTCTAGGAAATGAATTAAATTACTAGATTTTGGGTTTAGGAAGAGTAAATATATGATTTAGTGATGAATGGATCAATAATATCCTTGGTGTACTTCACATTCCAGGTCTTGCAAGGAATTTTGTTTTCATTAGTAATATTCATGATGCTAGTGTGTAAGGGTAATTCATAAATATTTTTTGTAAAATGGTGTGTAGCGTCATGGTATCAACAAGATGAGTGGGCATGCAACCTTGTTCATATTGTTTTAGATGTGAGTATAGTTACTAGAGATTTTAAAAGTATTTTTTATCTCAAGGCTAATGGAAAACATGAGAAGAGAAACATTCTTCTCATAAATAAGATCACACTTTAGTATGAAAGGCTAGATCATATTGGAAAGAAGGGATTGCATGAGCACTAAAATCCAAAGTAATGAAAAAGGGATCAATAATGGTCATTTGTAATTTAAATTATGCAAGCATTGTGTGTATGCCAAGTAGAGGAAAATCAAGATCCTTACAAATTATGTGTACAAAAATAGTATCTTGCAAGTTACAAATAATGAGGGTTTAGGGATGGTGAAGGTCACATCACTTGGAAAATTCACATATTATGTGTTTTTCAGAGATGACGTTTCCAAGAAAATTTGGATATACGTTATTCAAAGTATGAAGTTCCTCATGAAATTTATGGAGTTCAAATACCTTGTGGAGAACCATAAAGATGAGAAGATTAAATTCATGTGCATGGCCAATGGGGGTGAATTCTAATAAAATGAATTTTATTTTTTGTAAGTAGTGTATATTTGAAAGATAAAGGAAAAACACATAAACACCTTAGAAAAATGGAGAAACAAAGTGGATGAACTTGACTTTTGTGGATGAAGCCTTGATTATGGTGAGTGATATGTACTTGGAGTAGAAATTCAGGGATGAAGTAGCGATATTTTCTTGTTACTTGGTGAATTTTTCACCATCATCAATGATGGAGGACATGAATCTGCAAAAATATTGGACTGGTAAGAAATGTTGGTATGTAAAATTTCTAGGCATTTTACTTGACAACGCCATAATTTTTTTTGTCACTTCTTAAAAAAAATGTCAGAATTGTTGAATTTGTCTCTTTTCAAGTATGAATTTGGGTGAATTATTTTTAAATATCCAAGTGGTTTCAAAATTCCATATTGTATTCATTGGAATGGTCTCTAAGTTTAGTTCATGTCATTATGGTTTAGGCAAAATATTTGAAGATTTTGAATAGTGTTGGGAGCACATTCACTTCAGGCACTTTCTGAGGAAAATGTGTTTTTGATCATTAGAGAATGGTCATCTTGTGTGAAAGGTTTTAGGATCCTCGAATGGTTTTAGAAGCCCATATCATAGCCATCAGAAAGGTTTCAGAGTCTACTACATGCCAATATATTCAAGATAAAGGTTTAGAAGCATACAAATAGAAGCCTTTCGGCTACTAAGGTACCTTAGTATTTATGAAGGATAGGACTTACACAAAAGGTCTTAGGATATCTAGGTAGAATCAGAAGCCTAAGAAATAGTCAAAAGGAATTACATTAAGTCTTGTTCAAGGTCTAAGTGTTGGTTTTGTTCTTACTTATTTCTAGCTCCCGTGACCAATCAACTCATTGTTGCTCCTTCATGCATCATAAAGGTGAGTTGGCCCAAAAATAAAAATAATGCATTTTCAAGTATTCTAAGTGGTTGCATTGAAACTTTTGGCCCATTTCTAGCCAATATTATATATTATACGACTTAAAAACTCTAAGTTTTGGTCTTAAAAGTGAAATTTATGTTCTAATGTTGGATAAATATTTTGTCAAGGAAAAAATAAGGATTTCATCAATGCTCATGGGACTATGTCCCTCTCCATCAAGATGGGGTGGCTCCCATTTATTGAAAGTTGGAAAAAAATTTACACTAGACTATCTCTTGGGGTGGTTAAAGATTAGGGAATGTGCACAAACACCCTTTTTGTGACTACAAAAATATTTGAGAAAGAGGGAAAATGATAAGAAAGTGAGGGGGGGGGGGGGGGGGCGAATGAGGGGTATTACATTGATTATCTAGAATTAGATTTCCATAACTTTAATATAGAGAGATTTCTAGTTTCAATCAAAAGACAATAATAGAGATTGAAACAAAGTTCAATTGTTGATTTTCATTCCATTTCAAATGGCACAAAGTCCTTATGTATTTACAAAATTTTCATAAATTTGGATGAGTGAAAATAGGGATAATGGAGGAAAATACTATATATGAAATAGAAGAATAACAGTATGCTATAGAGGGGGAAAAAATTGATCCTTTGGAATGGGGATGCCATTTGAATATATAATCTCTTTACATGACATTTCATATCCCTACGCGAATCTTCATATTATGATTTTAACATAAGTTACTTTTCCTTATTTTAAGAAAAAAACTTTTACAAGGAAGGAATAGAAAGTCAATTAAGTGAGATAATATAAAAAGGAGAAAAATTGCAACCTCAACAAACAAAGAAATCACTTAAGTGAAACAAGTCACTTTTACAAAAAAAGTGATTTCCTCATGAAAGAGAGAAGAGAATATCATATTAGAGGAGATATAGAAGATGTGGCTCCATGGGTACATTACACTGGGGGAATTTTACATTCTACACATTTAATTGGAAGTGCATGACAACATCCTAGACTTCGTCCTTGTATGGAAGAACAATGTTCTCTAAAATATATACCCATGAGCTTGTCACTTCAAGATATTTCATACCTTTCCCAAAAAAATTGGAAGATCCTTGGTTGCTTCTAAAAAAATGTTATAGATTCTATCCATCTTACTCATCGAGTCTAGATAAACATTCTGAGGGTGAAACAATTGATCACTGACACTCTTCAAATATTGTTATCATTAAGTGGTGAACAAACCATATCTCACAAATCCACAAAAATTTCTAATATCAACATGTTATTCTTTTCCAATATGGGAGAAAGATAATCCTTTTCTTCCTTGAGAGTATTGAGCCTAAATTCAATGGTTCTCAACATTTATTTGAATTCCCCCCATTGGATCGTAATAAGACTCCTTTGGTAAGAAGGATGTATTGAATTGAGATAACTATAGACCAAAAATCTGGAATCAAATCCTCCTAATGAGAAATTTCAATACTATTTTCCTCCATGACGCTCTTGATCTTGAGACTCACTGTTTCCATGTATTCATACACCTTGTTGATTTAATAAATATGAACTTGCAACCACTAGTTAGAATAATTTCAATCCATGCTTCAATGACTCTCCTTTTCTTACTAAATATTTGAATCACCTGTATAGTTATTTGATCTAGGGTAAAAAATGGGAGAAAGGGATCGATTTGGAGAATATGCAGAAGCATCAGGGTACAAAAATGTGGTGATGTAGGATGACGTGATTTCAAAGTTTCTCTTAAGTATTATTTCATTTCTCCACTCTTGCAATCATCCTTGAGACAAATTATTTCAAATTGTACACATCCCCTTGAGGAGTGGATTCTCTGACATGGATTATTCTTAGCTCATAGCCTGCTAGAGTCATTTCTTCCTCATTCCTTTCAACACATAGTTCTTCTACTTCCATAAATTGTTCTCTTGAAGTGTTGGTTACCAACCTTGAAATAATTTTGGATTTCTTGACCTTCTTTCTTGCTCTTAATATTTTTTCTACTTACATCAAACCTTAAATTAACAAATCTAGTAGTTTCCCTCTTATGTTATTCTATCAACGTCGAGATCCAAGAGAAATATGGATGGGGAGAGGCAGAGGAGGGTGATATGGTCTATACAAATATGGAATAAGAACAATGAGAGGAATGGACTGATGAAGAAAAAATAATAACATGAGAAGGTGAATGGGAATGAGGAAAATTCATTTGAGGAAGATTTATGGGAAGTGAGAAGGATTGAAGAATATATTCGTCAATAACTATGGGGTTTTCCTTCTTACAAGAAATAGAAATTTATCCTAGCTCAAGGGAAGTAGTGGAAATACTTTTTTTAGGAAACTTGGAGGAAAATAAAAGGTGATAATTATCAAATGTAATGAGATCTTATAGAGAAATCGAGGTTGTAACATGTTCCTTTGAACTTTTGATATAGATTTTGGTGAAATATTCTCCCTCACTAGATCTCAAATCAATGATTTTTCTTGAAGAAGTGAATTCAGACACTTTATTAAGAAACCAATTCTTAAATCTCTTCAGTACTACAACAATACAATCTATGATGTCACATGATTCCCTTTTAGACCAATCAGTGGATTTCAAATTTTGATTTTTAGCATGCTCCATAAAGTATGGGTCAATTAAGTCAATGTCATCATTTATCAATCCCTCCATGACCCATTCTAACATGAATGCTCACATTTTTTTGATGTCATCTTCATGTAATCTCACTGGTGAACATCAAGATCATCAAAACAATCATATGAAAAGTCTTTGATTTCAGGTTGGTGGGCATTAACATAAGTAACTCTCATGTTATTCTTGAAAAAACCCTTAATTTCAAAGTTGACACTTTTAAAATAGGAATGTACGTTAAATGGGAACATGGTAGATTCAATATTCTGGGCATCTAGAGCATTCTTACAATAATAAATGCCAAGTTTGATGGGGAAAGAAATACATTTGACTTTTATATCCTTCAACATAGCATGCATGACACCCAATTGTCTACATAATTTACTCAAAACTAGCTTATCATTTACATACCTCAGGAGCTTGTATGGGTATCCATCAAATCCACCAACCCGAATGTGTGTGAATGTCTAAAACTGGATGAAATAAATACCATACAAAGTGACAAGGTCTACAACATCCCTTGAGATTCTCAATGTATTATTACCTTCTAATGATATGACTGAAAATATAGTGAGAGCATCATTTACCCACATGAAATGCTCATATATCTACTTAGAGGAGTTTTCATGGAGGACAAACATGTAAAGTTTTAATGGATTTTGTTCATGGAAGCTCAAGGTATTATCAAAACTAGTTTGAGAAACACTAGGGAATCAATAATTTTTTATTTAGGAATGTGATGAAGAAATGAATTTCATGGAGAAAATGAAGATGAAATTTTTGTTATAAATTGAATTTGAGTTGGTTGGGAGGTGCATTAAGTGATATTTTATTAACTTTTAGAGGGAAATCACACTTTTGAAAGGCTTGAGGAATGCCAAAGTGTATTTTTGGTTTGTGAAATGAACTTGAGTTTATAAAAGTGAAATTCCAAGAGAGTGCTATCTTCACAAAAATGTCTAATATTGAAGGCTCATGTTATCACCAAATCACCTCACCCTCTGAATGGCCAAGTGATGGATAGGGAATTCGATGTGTAACATGGGATCACCTCACAAGTTGTGGGACTTGTGGCTTGAGGTGAACCTCTAGAGAAGTATGGATTCCTCTGGAGGTTCACCTCAAGCAATAAGTCCCATAACTTGAGAGGTGATCCCATGTTACTCAATCACACTGAATGCCCTATCCATCACTCGGCCATTTGAAGGGTTCAGTGATTTGGTGATAACAGTTTCTGGCGTGCCTAGTGGGACCACAAGATTCATATCTTTCATAGGTGGGTGTATTTGTATTTATTTCATTTCATTAAGTTTTTCACTAAAACCACAACAACTTAATGCAATTAAATGAACAAAAATACAAACACTTGTGAAAGATATGACTCTTGTAGTCCCACCAGGCATGCCAAAAAGTGTTATCACCAAATAATTGCACCCTTCGAATGACCAAGTGATGGATATGACATTTGGTGTGATTGGGTAACATGGGATCACCTCTCAAGTTGTGAGACTTGTGGCTTGAGGTGAGCCTCTAGAGGAAGTCGGCCTCTCTGGAGGTTCACCTCAAGCTGCAAGTCCTGCAGCTTGCAAGGTGATCCCATGTTACCCAATCACACCGAATGCCCTATCCATCACTTGGCCATTCAGAGGGTGCAATGATTTGGTGATAACAGCTCCCAAACACAAAGAATCAAACTTTCCATGGCTACATTTTGGTTCTCTTCTCTTATCCCAAAGTAGGACAATGTCTCCACTCTGAAATATTGTTTCACATGTTTTCTGATAATTTTTTTCTTCACCCTCATTTGATGTTCTCTAATATGGTCAGCTACCATGACCCTTTCTCCATTTAGATTTTTGAGGTACAAGATCCTTTTATCCAATAAGTATTGGAATTTTCCATCTTCTATCATCTTTACTAGATGCAAGGAAAGTAACTTGACTGATATGGGAGCCTTTACATCTATCTCATACAAAAATTGGACTGGTGAAATTTAAATTGATTTCTTGGGAGTGATTCAATCAACTCATAATGCATCTGATCCACTAGTTTAATGATGATTGTTACGATGTTCTTATTACTAGATTCTTCCAAACCATTACCTTATGGGTAATATTTGGATTAATGAGAGAGATAAATAATGTGTTTTTAGTAGATTTCAGTTAGCTCCACAAAATATAAATTAGTTGCAGTATCCATAATGATATTTTATGAAACACCAAAATATACTATGATATTCTCTTCGAAATAGTTGCATATCATTTCAATGTTCACGTGCTTGAGTGGAATGGCTTTGACCCATTTAGTGAAGTAATCTATAGAAATAATCATATATGTATGCCATACACTAGAGTGTGGGTTGAGTACACCTATAATGTCCACACTGCACTATTGGAATGGGTCTTCAATAACTACAAGTATGAGAGGAAGAGCAACCAATTGAGGTCTATTGACAAATTACTCACATGATTTACACTTAGTTACCCAATTTTGAGCATCCTAGAATAAAGTAGGCCAATAATATATCCCTCTTAGGATCTTATGAGCTATAAATGATTGTATAAAATTTTATTTTTATTACGAATCTAAGATTACATAAATGAAATATACTGAAATGTAGATGCTAAGGGATTTATTTGATTTTTTAAATGAGATAAAATAGAAGGGGACATGTACTTACTTGCATTTGAATCACCTTGTAGTAATTTGGCACTGAAAAAAGTGATAAAATGGTGGAGAAATGTTTCGCGATGAAATTCAAAAAGTAGAAACAAACACATATCTGGTCAAACTGGGGCACTTGGGGAAGGATAAGGGCACATAAGGTGCTGAGGTCTGCAATCTGGGTGCCATGTTTCATAGAATGGCTTGAAATATGAATCTAGTATGGTAGGTTAATCTTCACAATAATTCACCATTGTTTGGGTGGATATCGTACTTGATTCATTGGCGTCGCTGTCAACCTCCAATGAATAATCACTTACAAAACCCCATACAAAATAATCAAAACCCTAAAAAAGAAAGATGCAAATGAATGGGTTAAACTGTCCTCAGTGGCCAAATGGATGGAATTATGACTGAGTGTTGCACTATATCTCATACCATATTATTTCTATGTGATTGTGTGTGAATCAATGTTCCTAGGGCTCCCTAACACCAATGATGCAGAGATAAAATGCAACATAGTGGATGAAATAAAATGAATACACCCCTTCCTATGTAGTGTGTGATGCAAAATAGTGCCCAAATGTAGTCCCTTGCTCTATGTAGATAGATAGCCCTTAGTAGAAATAGTCATCCTTTAAGATAGTATGTATTTTGTGCTTCTATAGGGATCTCTTGTTCAAATTTTGACACTAATGACCTGACATGTTGACTAGTTCCTAATAAGATGGGAGGGAAAACCATAAATATCTACCTCAAATGCTTAAATTAAAACCAAGTGTGATGGGGACTAGGGAACCCCAGGCACCCTAATCCCTATCTAGGTTCCCTAGTCAAAGATGAGAGACAATAACTGAGTGAACCATGACATATATGAGCTCTTAATACCTAATCCAAACTATAAGAGTGAGTGACGAATGTGTAAGACAAATAAAAAAATACTGACAAGATTGGTGACTAGACTATGGGATGGGTCATTAGTGAATGCTTTTCTTACGCAAGATCCATATATAAAACAGCATACATGGTTGTATAATAATAGTAGTAAGTGCATGATTTTGTGACTAAATTTTCCCCCACTTTATGTGGGCAAGCAAAATCTCAGTAACATAAAGTAGTTAGAGATGTGTACGTGATAGAATTTTGGAGAATCCCATGTTGTAGAAGAACACACATATGTGGTAGAAGAGTGTGTCGAATATGAACATATAGTACAAAGAACCATGGATTAGCTTGTTGATCCATGCATCGTAGCTAGATATGAAAAACTGTGATGAAGTGCGCTAAATGAGAGTGATGATTTCAAATGTTGTATGATGATGATGTGATGGAGTTGTGAGTGATAAGTTCCCAACCCGATTGCGTGTGTATGAAAAACCATATAATTTGGGCATCATGCTGCTAGAGGAAGATTTTAGGGAGAAAGGTGTGTTATTCTTGAACCTTTAACTGCATCATCAAGATCTAGCCTCTGTAGATGGACTCAGATCAAATTTTTTGTGGTTTTGGATCCAATTATTTTTATCAAATGTGTTGAACCATATAGGAGTAGTATAGGAAGGGAAATGATGTATCATTGCCCCCATTCCAAGGGTGTCATCGCAATGTGTGATGGCTTCCAGGTTAGGTCACCTAGAAGTAAATGCAAAATGTAGAATAAATTCCTATATTTGGTCATCTAGGAAAATAACCACGTAACTCCCAGGTTGGATCATTTGGGAGGCCGAATATGTTGTATTGTGTCGATTGAATAATGTGATTTTTATTGTTTTATGTTTGAATGTATTTGATCAATCGATTGATTAATTTGTTTAAGCATAGAGAAATTTTAAGCTTGTTTCCCCCAAGTTAGATCATTAGGGGGAATCAATAGAAAATGATCCAATGTCGCATGGTGTATTAGTAAATGTTTGAAAATAAAAAATTATAGGTGTTGAATGATCACATAGTGGTGTAAGGGAAATTGTAGGATGATCCCAATTGTATACCCCCTTTCGATGAAATTGGAAGTGATAATAAGAACGAATGCTGAGCTAAAAGTAGGAACAATAATAGTTGATATCTAATAGATATTTGAAAAAAATATGTGTGTATTGAACAAAATACAATGTTATGGAGAAATAACACATATGTCATGTGTATGATATGATTATAGAAATAATTATGAATAGAATTCCACAAACAAGATAGAAATCAGAGAAAAAACACTCAAGATATTAGGAAAATAGTGTGACACATATTAGTTGAGTAGTGAATGTAAAGTATGACCATAGTAGGGTGAATAAATGAAAAGTGAGTATAAATAGTAAAGTGAAAAGGTGATTAGTTAATTCATCTATCTTTTACGAGAGTGTGAGAGTGAGATCTAAGTGATTAAGGATGTCACAAGTTATGGCAACATGACCTAGCTATTTCGAAATGGAAATGGTAGTGACTACCGCAACATCGCGTACGACATTGGAGTTGGCAAGTGTGATTTTTTTTCAAAAAATACTTGTGTAGTAGTCATTTTTAGTGAATTTTTGCAAAAAAAATATTTTTGTTTTTCTCTTTGTTTTAGACCTGGAAAAGAGCGGTGAAGGCACTAGTGGCCTTCGCAAAAAAAGTGCCCAGACGTGGGTGTTGGTGTCTTGCGCCTAAGCACCTCAGTCCTAATTTTGGGCGCCCTTGTCCAGAAAGTGTGCATTCATTCTAGAGTGGTGAAAATGTGAATTTTACTATGTATTAATGTCGTAAATGTTTATGTTTTCCTATGTATAGTGTTCTAACATGTTGTTTGTTGTTGTTTGGTGTTGTGCAGAGGGATATCCATTCGAGGGAGTTTCACGGTGGTCACCATATGAGTATGTTTCTTGGGTTAGGTTTATCATACAATGATTGGGAGGCTATGGACTATGTCATCCTGCACCACAAAGCTAGAATGGGGGATGTGCCCCATAATATGCCCATGTTGAAAGTTGTTTTGTGAGAGATGGTGTGAAGATTCTTGTATGTTTTTTCTACCTACTAGTGGGATGAAAGACACACTAGAGGATGAATATCGCATAATGTGATTACCAGTTTTTGGTGAGAGAGTACATGTCATGGATGTGGAGAACATGGAGAGATAGATTCAAGCCGTTAGGCGGTATTTTGTGGGGAATGGAGTGCCTTATGAGGCCCATATTATCTTGGATGTGAATTTTGAGGTTGGGTGTTCTGCACTTGCGGAATTTTATAGCTATGGTTATTGCATCATCAATTGTAGTGGAGGTAGGTAGTGTGGGTATTTTATATAAGATGCACAATATTTACCAATGGATAAAGGAGGAGGGTACTAGGTATGCCTAGGCACGATGTGTGTTTGCCCACCTATATAGAGATCTTTACAAATTTTTCATAGGAGGAGTATGGAGGTAGGATCAGAGTGACTAATTTTCTACATGTATGGGCCTACGAGAATATAGTAGTGTTGAGGCCAGTTGGTGGTCTGTTAGAAAATTGGGCTAGGCCAAACATATTTTCTACGAGATGGATTGGTGTGTGTGGGAGGAAGATGGACACTGACATGTATAGAGCATTGATAGATTAGATGGGGCATGAGGTAGTGATATGTAGGCCATACCAAGACTATGGAGGATGACCAAATAATGTGGTAGAGTTATGATATATATGAAGGACTGTGTGGTTGGAGGATCGATTCTCAAGTGTGACCGAGTTTTTTTAGGTAGATCGGATATCTCAATAGTTTGGTATGGCCTAGGATGTGCCCCCAAAGCCATATGTGTGGGTTAGGGCTATTATAACACTAAGGAGGGTCAAGGTTATAACCAGGGCCCATAGGAGAACAACTAGTACCTGCCAAGCCCAACAAGGTAGATGCAACCATAGAGTCTATTGATGTAAATAATGCAGGGTGTATGGAGGAATACCATGCATGGTGGATTGCACATCTTGGGTGTTTTTTCTTATTTTTTATGGATCCAGTAGGATTACCATAGGGAGGAGGAGTGGATGGGTAAGCACATGCCCCCAACAATGTAGTGGCGGTGAGGGGGGAGCGTGAGTATCTATATATCTATGTTTTATGATTGGTTACTCTCTTGTGTGATGGTTATGGTTGTCTAATGTGTTGTGCTATTATTTATAGGTGATGTGTATTGGAACTTAATTTTGGACACATCCATCCACACATTGACGTATAATGTGCCCACCAACATACTTGTTGGTGGAGGTATGTTAGAGCATGTGGAATACATTAGGGGAAAACATGCCCATTTGTTTGAATCGGTAGCCATAGCAGCAGTGACATGTACTATGCTACTGAGCAAGAGGGATGAGGCACACAAGGAAACAAGATGATCTAGAGAGGAGGTAGATGGCAATCCTTTAACATAGGATGTTTTTGAACCATTCCTTGCATTACAGAGTTGCTTTGCAGAATAGTATATGAAGAACACACTATTGCATAGGTAGGTTAAGAGATATCGAGGGCGCGATCAATGGTGTAGAGTTAGGCTTCGAGCTCTAAAGCACTTGCAATACCAGATAGTGACATTGATGATGCGGTATGATTTATATTGATGTATTTGATGTAGGGGAGTTTCCCCCCAGTTATGAGATGTTTAGTAACTTTTATTGTGATATATATATATAGATGGATTTATTGGCATATGATGATTATATTCATTGTGTATTAATGTGATGATGATGTATGATTTATATGATTTATGTTACTTATATATGACTCTTGATGTGTTTGGATACATTTTGTATTTGTTAAATTTATTTGTAATGCATAGTTATCGAGTAATGCATAAATAATGTGATTATGATAGAGTGTAGATAATAATAAATGATGTTTATAATATGAAATTGTGATGAATGATCAATTGATGTGTAAAAGTGGGATATAGTCGTTATAATATAAGGAATTTTATATTATTAAGATGAAAATAAGGGGGGAGGATAATATTAGTGATGCCCCCCAACTTATAGATGATGAGGTTCATTTAGAGAAGACCCCTCAATAGTCAAGAATGAACTGTGTAATGTAAGAGTGTGTCATCAGGAAATGATTCGATAGAATGCATTAGATGAATCGATAGAGCAAGTGAAGAGAGGTTATTATTGTAATATATCCCTTAATAGTCATATAAGAACCGTAAGAACATGAATGTGTCATGGGGGGTGAGGTGATAATAATCACCTACCAGATACCTAAGCAGCGTGAAGTGGTGGAAGTGTGTGGGATAGAAACAATGTGAGCGTATGAGCCAAACCGAATGTCATATGGAGAAGTGGTGGGAGGTGTGAATTCCAAGGGCTATGGAAGCCAATGTGAAATGGTAGCATGTCACAATGAATGAGATTGATGTGGTGGATGAGCGGAATGAGATAGGTGAAATGAATGAGATGGTGCAATGATGGATGGACGTAATGGAGAGTGCGCATGAGTGATAATCTATGGAGATGGAAAAAAAATGATCTTAACACTAGAAGAAGGAGATAACACAATGGAAGTAGTAGCTTATGGATGAGGTAGAAGAGATATAGACTACTCACATGAGTGAGAGACAAATGAGATGTTTCCCTTTTCCTGTAATTATTGCAAGCGATCATGAAGGGTGAAGCTATCACTATACCTATGGCCATTGATACGGTGATAATTACAATATGGTCAATCTTTTGGACATCCAGTGTGATTGCACAACATTGAATCCTCTCCCCAAGTGTGGGACTTGAAAAATGGGAGAGGAATCTCTAGATTAGAGGTTGGTTCCTCAACTCCCCTGATCAGATATATCACTTACAAGTTACAAAGGTTTAAATTCCTAATTCCCACTCTAAATTCCAAGGGGACAAAGATAGGGAATGCAAGAAAAATGAGGCTAATGCTAATGAGGTGATGCACCAAAGGAGTATTAGACACCTAATACTACAATACATACACAGTCCACAAGGAAACACAGCACAAAGCATGCAAAAATTACTCAAGATGTAATGAAAGATCAGGAAAAAATGGTAAATATATGAAAGGATTGAGGGATTTTAATCACAGATCATACATTATCATTTCAGATCCAATACAATGCATCACAGTGACCAAGAGGCAAAAAGGGTGTTGTATTGCATGGAAAGGTAAAATTTCCACAAATTCTACCAAAAAGGAAGAAAAGGGAAGTTGCAGAGCTAAAAAAGTGTCTCCCTTTTTTAAAAAAATGAGCCCATTCTGGCTTTTACAGTGCAAGAAGCGACCCCAGGAGAGAGAAACATGGGAAAACATGGGAGAGCTTCAACCACTGACCAAAAATGTAATAAAATAGCATGGGCATCCTTACAGGTCCATTCCCTGACATTTTTCACCATGCTGGGAGAGAATGCGAGCCATTCTTCATTAAAAATGGTGGTTGAAACATCATTTCTATCCATGACCACGTGCCAGAGGTGTTTTTCAATTTTCTCTCTCCAAAATCCATTAAAATACAAAAATGACCCTAACATCTTGTAGATAATTTCACCAGCTTTCCATTGATATAAAGAACATGAAAAACTGAGCTCTGGATCGAAAGATATGGCCATTTGAAATTTTAGGGCAAAACAGGGCCAAATCAGATTGGCGGGCGAAATTTTTTAAATTTTCTACTTTTTTGCATTTGGGAAAATTTCCCAAAAAATCCTAGTGCTCCACCTTCCTAGGTGCCACGTGGCACGATCCTATTGGGCGCGGGCTTTTCTTTTCCTTTTTCCCTGGCAAAATGTGATTAGGGGCACCTTTTCCTTGAATTTTCCATTTTTGACATATTTTTGACTCATGGACATGTGCATAACCCCAAGTTGTGCCATTCCCTTTGGGCCTTTCCTGTATTTTTTTGGGGACATATGGCGATTGGATTGCGTTTGGGGAGCGGAGTTTTTTCTTTTAAAATTTCCTTTGTTTTTCTTTGGGAAAATTTCCCAAATTTTCCCCACCTTCCACCAGTTCCGGGACACATGTGGCATCATCTCATTCACTGCAGGCCCTGGGGAAAACATTTTCCTCTGCGCAATCCCTTTGGGAAAAATTCTCAATCTTGCTCGAAGGTCCGCGTGCCCATGGACATGTGGTGGGCCCTGACTGGTTGGGGGCCATGGGCCAATAATTTCCCTCTCCTTTTTTCCAAACACTTCACCAAAATTTTAAGTTTTCCCCCACGGTCCGCGAGTCTTGAGACATGGTGGCATGAGGCCATTGGATGCGGGCCCTGGACAAAATTTGGCTTTGCGCCCTTACCAAAATTTTCACCAAAATTCTAACTTAACCTCCATGCATCCGACGGTCTGAGGCCATAGGACACGTGGCAAAATGTGATTGGGCGCGGGCCTTTCCTCCAAAATTTTCCATGCGCCAACACTTAGTCAATTTTTCAATTTTCTCCCCTTTGGACACGTGGCGCAATCCAATTGGACGGCGGGCCTGCGGGGTGAAATATCCCTTTTGAAATTTTGCCAAACACTTGGTAAAAAATCCAAGTTTTCCTCTGACCCCCGCCACTTCCTTCGACACGTGGCACCATCTTATTGGCTGCGGGCCTTCCAGGGGAAAATTTCCCACAAAAACTCCACCGAGCCATAACTTTAAAAATACATGGAGTTAGGAGGAAAACTTTACCTTTCTGGAAAGATGAGAAAGATCTCTATCCAATGGTGCCATTTCTAGAAAGTTTGGAGTTCCTGAAAAGCAAAAATTATGACTGAGGCACAAGAGAGGGAAGAATGAAGGGAGTTAGCCACAAAAAATGAGCAGGGGCTCATTTTGGATAACAATTTTGGTGACTCAGAGGGGTCATCTACCTGCTGGATGAAGTTACCAGTTTCCTGAAGCAATCCATTGGGCATGGAGTCATTAAATTCTCTACTTGGTACCCCAACTGATTAGAACATTGCAAGGAGGAAGTTGGAGGGTGGAACATCACCTGATGGAGCAAGGCCTGCAAACACATTTCTAGGAACAACAAGCTTGTGCCAAAGCACTTAGGGAAAGAAAACTAATCTACAGAAAAACAATGTGCACAAGCACTTGGAGGAATGAAAACCTAAGCTAATATGTACAAGGTGGAGAATTCCTTTCAGTAGCAATGCTTTAGATGGATTCCATTGACTGGAATCTACAGTTCTTCACCATCCAATGAAGACAATTGGAAAGCATTGATGTCCTTACACTTTGTGACCATGTATGGGCCACTCCAAATGGCATCAAATTTTGAATGCCTTCCTGGTTTTTCTCTGTCTGCATCCCATTTTAACACTAGATCTCCAACTTGGAAAGATATATTCTTGGCCTTCCTATCAAAGGTCTTCTTGATCAAAGCTTGATCCTTCTCCATTGCTTAGGATGCTTGATTTTTGATTTCTTGGAGCTCCATCAATTCTGCATATCTAACCTCCATGGGCTCAAACTCCAACAACTCCAACTATTTCATGAGTTCCAATGTTGGCAACTCAAGTGACATGGGCAAAATTGCCTCTCTTCCATAAACAAGCTTGAATGGAGAGTTACCTGTAGATCTCTTGGGAGTTATCCTATCAGCCCATAAGGCTGATTTCAATTTAGTATGCCAAGACCTCTGATTTTCATCAAGAGTCCTCCTAATAATCCTCAACAAGTTCTTGTTTGTAGATTTAGCTTGGCCATTACCCTGAGGGTAATAATTTGATGAAGTGCTTAGGTAGATCCCATTCTTGACAGCCCATTCAGTTACCTTGGACCCAATGAATGCCAATGCATTATCTGATATTATTGTAGCAGGTATGCCAAATCTGGTTGCTATTCCCTCATAGAAATCTAGGATGCTAGATTCATTTGCTTCCTTGAGTGCTACTACTTCAGTCCACTTGGTGAAGTAATCTGTTTCTGTTAGAATCCATTTGTGCCCTTGGCTTGAATTGGGATTAATGACTCCAATGAAGTCCAAACCCCATTGCATGAATGGCTGGTCAACTGAAATTGGATGCAATGGAAGGGCAGCTAGCCTCTCTTTACCTGTGAAGAATGCACAATTCTTGCACCTCTTGATCCATGCATAACAATCACTGAAAATCTTGGGCCAATAATAGCCATCCCTCATGATCTTTAGAGCTGTCACTCTTGGTGCAAAATGACCACCAGCTGGTCCACCATGGAACTCTTCCAACACCCTATGAATCTGATTTGTACCAATGCATCTCAGCAACACTCCATTCACATCCTTTTTGAACAAAACACCATCAACAAGGGCATATGGGACAACCTGCAATCTGAAGTGTCTTCTTTTGGTCTTTTTCATCTCTGGAGGGCATAGACCTGTGCTTAGGAAGTGCATTATGTCTTGGGTCCAGCAAGGAGTGAGGACACCATCATTTTCCTTTTGAGTGCTTCCTTGCTCATGGCTATCTTGCAACACCAAAACAACCTCCTTCTCATTGCATGCTTCCTTTTGTTTGCTCAAAACCAGCTGCTCACACAATCCTTTTCCTCTGACCAACTTGGTGACTTTGATCTCTATGTCATACTCCATGACACGAGTAATCCAACCTACCCTTTTTTCATTCAAGTCTTTGTTGAGGAGGAAATCTTTAACTCCCACATGAGAAACCAACAACTGAACCTTGTTGTTTGAAACTAGATGCTTGAATTTATTCAAGCTCCTGATTACTACAAGAACATGCTTCTCAATGAAAGAATATCTCACCTCATAGTCATCCAGGATTTGGCTGAAGAAAGCAATTGGCTGCTCATCATTGTCTTTGTTCTACTGTACCAAAATTGCAGAAATAGTATCATCACCCCCAAATGCATAGAGGATGAAATCCTTGGAGAAATCTAGGTTAATGAGAGTTGGGGCTTGAGAGATGGCTTCTTTGATTGCTTCAAAAATTTCTTTTCCTTCTACTGTCCATTTGAAAGCTATGCTTTTCTTTAACATCTTGGTGATAGGCTTGACTAGGGCTGCAAAATTTGGGACAAACCTCGAACAAAATTTATTCTCCCCAAGAAACTTTGAAGGGCCTTCTTGTGGCTTGGAAATGGTAGTGCTCTTATGGCTTCAACTCTTTCTAGATCAATTGCTAATCCTTATTTGGAGACAATGTGGCCAAGGAGCTTTCCTTCATGGGCTAGAAAAATACACTTTTTAGGATTCAAGGATACTCCAAATCTTCTGCACCTTTGGAACACTTGTCTCAAATGAAAGAGATGGTCTGCTGCATTTTTTGAAAAAATAGTGATATCATCAAGATATATCAGCACCATGTTGTTAATCAAATCCTTGAACGCCATGTCCATTACTCTTTGGAAAGTAGCTCCAGCGTTGGACAGCCCAAATGGCATTTTCCTGTATGCATAAGTTCCCCATTTGGTTGTAAAGGCTGTCTTGAACTGATCCTCTTCTTTCACCATAATCTGATTGTACCCTGAATAGCCATCAAGTAATGAAAACCTCTCAGAGCCTGGCAACAACTTGTAAAATCTGCTCCATGGAAGGAAGTGGATAATGATCCTTGAGAGATGCTCTATTCAAATCTCTGAAGTCAACACACAATCTGATTTCCCCACTCTTCTTTCTAACTGGAACCAAGTTGGCCACCCAACTAGAATGCTTGATAGGGAATATGATTCTTGAATCTATCAACTTATTCAATTATTTTCTCATGAGAGGCTCCATGTGTGGATTGACTGGCCTTTGTTTTTACCTGATGGGCTTAGTACTTGGATCCAATTCAATGGTATGTTGAGCTAACTTGGGATTGAAACCTTTCAAATCTTCATAGCTCCAAGAAAACACATCAGGGAATTCTTGACAAAGTTGTATGAACTCATACCTTTCTTGCTCAGTTGTCACTTTACCAACTTGGAGTGATTTTCCTTCTTCCACCAAGATGGACACTGAATCTTCTCCCTTGACTTGGATGTTTGCTTTCTCCTTCCTAAACTGATCATTAGGATTGAAAATGGACTCCAAAGTAATAAGTCCCTTTGGTAGTTTGTTGGTTCTCAGCTGTACCACTTGGTCACCATACTGCTGCTCTAACTTTTCCTGATTTTTAGCTGAGAACTCAGCCTCTTCTTGCAAGAAATGGATGATTTGTTGATCATTTTCAAACACTTGCCAACTTACATTGTTGTCTGGCACTGAAGGCCTTACAATCACATGGATGTTTGGTTGTACCTTGTCTTTTTGAATGCTTTCAACAACGTCAAAGGCTGCCCCAACTGTTGCAAGCCTGTCAGCAGCTTGGTTCTCTTTTCTAGGAATGGATTTTATGCCAAAGCCCTCAAAATCTTCAATGAGGTCCCACACCCTATTTTTGTAGCACTTGAGTAGATCATTCTTGACAGCATGCTGCCCCTTAACTTGGTTGACAATCAACTCACTGTCACCAAAGACTTGCAAGTTCTTTATTCCTCTCTTGATTGACCAATGCAATCCTTGTATCAAGGCTTCATATTTAGCAGTGTTATTAGAGCATGCAAACTGAAATCTAAAAGCTGAATAATACTTAACTCCTTGAGGTGAAACAAGCATAGCTCCCCCTCCGGCCCCTTGTCTACTCCTTGATCCATCAAAAAACAACTGCCATACCTCATTGTCATCCTTGTGGTTTGGCTTGGTGATGCTAGGAATAGGCTGATTTTCTTCATGCATGCAATAGACTCCTAGCTCAGATTCTTCTATTTCTTGATAAGGATCAAAAGCATGCACCTTGTTTTCCCATTCATCAAGAGTCAGATCTGGGATGCTTCCAACCTTGGTGTCAGCTTCATCAGTGCTTGGATAATCTTCTTGATCAAACACTGAACAATTGGTATTGATTTGGCTTGGAGTGTAAGGCTCAATGTGAAAGTTTGCAATAGGCTCAGATCTGATTGTGGCTTTAGTTCCATATCTTGTTCTAAACAACATGTGTGACCAATCAGTAGATAAGTAACCTCCAATCTTGGCTGTGAAATCCCTTGACAGACATAGGGAAAAGAGTGGTGGAAGATCTATTACTGAGACATCTTACAAAACAACAATGTTGGGGCATGCATGCAAAGTAAGACTCAAGTTTTTTATCACTCCAACTATTGTTACTACTGTCCCATCCAATTACACTACCCCTTTGGATATGAATTCATATTGAAGCCCTAACTGATCAGCTATTTTCTTGGGCATTACTGAACTACTTGCCCCGAATCTATCATGCAATTGTGTACTAATTGGTTTCCAATGATCAATGAAACATAGAATGGAGGGGGCTTCAAAATTTTACCTTGCTGTCCTCCATGATTCCCCTCAGGCTGGGTAGCATTTGTGAGCACCTTCTCTTGCATTTGGACTTGCTGATTTGAAGTTGACCAGTCCTTCATGGCAGCTTGTAGCAAATCTCTTTGGCCTGGGATAGATAGTGATTCCCACATTGATATGTTTACATTTGTCTTCTTCATCTGATCAATGATGTTGAATGGAGATGAAGCATCTCTCTGCTGTCCCTTGGCTTGCATATTCATTCCTTGCATATGGGCAGCAACAACTGGCATTTGAGTTGGCCTAGGAGCTGTTTTAGGCAGCCCTTGTGTGTTTGGAACTGAATTTTGTTTGCCAATAATTTGTGGAGTGATAGAAGGTTGTGGATTTCTTGGAGCTAATGGTTGTTCTTCACCCAAATTTCTCCTTTTTGACCTTGTGTTGGCTACAACACTTTGGGAAACTATTTGATTCATGCCACAAAAATCTTTTGCCTGCCAGTTTACAAGTGTGGTATCATTTGGAGCTGATTGCTGCTGGAATGTGTCTTGTTGTTGGTTATTTCCTTGACTACCTTCACCCTCCACACCAGTTGTAGTCACCATTAACACTTGATTTAAGGCACCGTTGAAGCACATAGACTGGTTGTGAGGTTCATTACATGGGAAACACCAATCATACTCTTGAGCTATGTTGTTTTGCACTGGCACTAATGCCTTAGAGGTAGATATAGCATTGGGATTATAGGGCTGAAATGGCCTATTGGCAGGAGGTCTTGCTTGATTTAAATTTGCAACTAGATTGGGTGGTCTTTGAGGTTGGTATGGCTTCCTGTTAGGCTGAGCTTGAGGCTAGAAAGGAGGTCTAAAACCTTGGGCTTGCTGCCTCTTGAGTGTAACCAGCTCATTACCTAAATTTTGCAATTGCTTCATGACTTCTTGAAGTTCATTTGAGGCACTAGAAGATGAAGTAGAAGCTTCACTTGAATTATGATTTCTAGGAGTGGGAATAGGAGCTAAAATAGGCACTTGACTAGTACTTGGGCTCTCTAAACTTGGAAACAATGGCATTGGAGGCCTAGGAGCTAGCTTTCCAGCTTGAATCAAACAATTTTCAGCTCTAATGGCAATGCTATAAGCAACAGGGATAGTTGTGCCTCCCATGGATTGAATCAACATAGAAATATCAGAATTTAAAGCTTTAAGGTAATATAGAAAAGCACCTTCTACTGCTGGCCTTACTGCCACTGGAATTCTCTCCCAAGTCATTTGAAATCTGAAGTTGAAGTCAGTCAGCTACTCATTGGGGGCTCTCTTGATGGTTGGTCAGTTGTTCCAAAAGGGACAAGTTGTCTCCCTTTTCTCCAAACTGCTCATGGAGGGCTATACATAGCTGGTTCCAATTTTGAATAGAACCTGAGGCAAGACTCCTGAACCATTGCAAATCTTTCCCTTTGAATGAAGATGCCAACAGTTTGACAACAACTTGCATCTCATTGATCTCATGGATTGCACAAATATTAGCAATATCCTTAACATGATCACCAGGAGTGGTCTGATTCTCTCCAGTAAAGTATGGAATGTTCTTCAATGCTGCAACTGGGATTGGATTTTGTGCATTGAGAGCAAGTGGGCTGCTGCTAGTGAAATTGACATAGGGGTTGTTTTGTGCCATTCTGATTGGCCTTAGAACCCTTGTTGATTGAATGAAAGGCCTACCAGGTGGAGGAGTTGATAGAGTTCTATTTGGTGGAGATGGAGACCTTTGAATTCTCCTCCCTCTTTGCCTTCTTCTTGGAGATAACTGCAGATACTCAAACAACACCTCTTCTTCTCCAACTCTTGACCTTGTGGTGATTCTTCTCATGAGTTTTCAGGTCTGCACTGCTAAAACCAGCTGATTCTTCTTCCTTGGAGTCACCAGATGTGCAATTTAGGGCTCTTTTAAGCAAGAAACTTGCAACAAATGCACATCAATTTTGTTGCAATGAAGATGAAGACCTCTAAGGTCCCACCGAGCATGCCAAAACTATTGTTGCAAATCAGCAGCACCCCTGGATGTTGATCAGACCTCTAGTTTGATCTTTTGGACATCTAGTGTGATTGCACAACATTGAATCCTCTCCCCAAGTGTGGGACTTGAAAAATGGGAGAGGAATCTCTAGATTAGAGGCTAGTTCCTCAACTCCCCTGATCAGATATATCACTTACAAGTTGCAGAGGTTTAAATTCCTAATTCCCACTCTAAATTCCAAGGGGACAAAGATAGGGAATGCAAGAAAAATGAGACTAATGCTAATGAGGTGATGCACCAAAGGAGTAGCAGACACCTAATACTGCAATACATACACAATCCACAAGGAAACACAACACAAATCATGCACAAATTACTCAAGATGTAATGAAAGATCAGGAAAAAATGGTAAATATATGAAAGGATTGAGGGATTTTAATCACAGATCATACATTATCATTTCAGATCCAATACAATGCATCACAGTGACCAAGAGGCAAAAAAGGGTGTTGTATTGCATGGAAAGGTAAAATTTCCACAAATTCTGCCAAAAAGGAAGAAAAGGGAAGTTGCAGAGCTGAAAAAGTGTCTCTCTTTTCAAAAATGAGCCCATTCTGGCTTTTACAGTGCAAGAAATGACCCCAGGAGAGAGAAACATGGGAAAATGTGGGAGAGCTTCAACCACCAACCAAAAATGCAATAAAACAACATGGGCATCCTTACAGTTCCATCCCCTGACATTTTTTCACCATGCTGGGAGAGAATGCGAGCCATTCTTCATTAAAAATGGTGGTTGAAACGTCATTTCTGTCCATGACCACGTGCCAGAGGTGTTTTTTAATTTTCTCTCTCCAAACTCCATCAAAATACAAAAATAACCCTAGAATCTTGTAGATAATTTCACCATCTTTCCATTGATATAAAGAACGCAAAAAACTGAGCTCTGGATCGAAAGATATGGCCGTTTGAAATTTTAGGGCAAAACAGGGCCAAATCGGATTGGCGGGCAAAAATTTTAAAAATTTTCCACTTTTTGCATTTGGGAAAATTTCCCAAAAAATCCCTGCGCTCCACCGTTCCAGGTGCCATGTGGCATGTTTTGGTTTGCAGGCCTTGGTGCTTTGTTTCCCACGTTTTGGTCATTGGCAAAAATTTCCGCTGGGCCGATGATCTGAGGACATTGGGAAATGTTATTGGGCGTCGGCCTTTGCACTTGAATTTTTTTCCTGTTTTTTTCCCTTAGACACATGGTATAACCCCCTGTGGTATTTTCCTGTTCCTTTTTCCCTGCGGGCCGTTTTTATTTTTGATGCCACTGGACATGTGGCAAGATGCCATTAGGTTGCGTTTGGGGAGTGGACTTTTTTCTTTTTGAAATTTCCTTGATTTTTCTTTGGGAAAATTTCCCAAATTTTCCCCACCTTCCACCTTTTGGTCCAGCTCTTATTTATGGGCCCTGGGGTGAACATTTCCCTCTGGCAATCCCTTTGGGAAAAATTCTCAATCTCCCCCCGCTCCACTGGTCCGGGTGCCCATGGACACGTGGCGGGCTCTGAAACGGGCCAATAATTTTCCTTTTCCTTTTTTCCAAACACTTTGGGCCAAAATTTTAATTTCCCCCCGTGCTCCGTGGGTCTTGAGACACGTGGCATGAGGCCATTGGATGCGGGGCCTGTGGGCCAAAATTTGGCTTTGCACCCTAACAAAACATTTCACCAAAATTTTAACTTAACCTCTGCCTCTGCCGGTCTGAGGCCATAGGACACGTGGCAAAATGTGATTGGGCGTGGGCCTTTCCTCCTGAATTTTCCATGGCGCCAACACTTAGTCAAAATTTTCAATTTTCTCCCCTTTGGACACGTGGCACAATCCAATTAGACGGTGGGCCTGCGGGGGAAATATTCCTTTTGAAATTTTGTCCAAACACTTGGTAAAAAAACCCAAGTTTTCCTCTGACCCCCGCCACTTCCTTGGACACATGGTACCATTTTATTGGCTATGGGCCTTCCAGGGGAAAATTTCCCACAAAAACTCCGCTGAGCCATAACTTCAAAAATACATGGAGTTAGGAGGAAAACTTTACCTTTCTGGAAAGCTGAGAAAGATCTCTATCCAATGGTGCCATTTCCAGAAAGTTTTAGAGTGCCTGAAAAGCAAAAATTATGACTGAGGCACAAGAGAGGGAAGAATGAAGGGAGTTAGCCACAAAAAATGAGGTGTCATATTGAAACAATTATTTTAGTGTGTGGAGTCAAAACCATGAAAAAAGATAGTATCTTCTTCTCTAGATCGATAGAGTTGAAAGACTAATTTGTGCATACAATCATTGAATCATAAGATATAATCGATGATAGGTTATGTTTTTTCCCTGATGTAAAGTAGGTAGATGATCATAAGTAACCCTAGGAGCCATTTTTGATGATAACGGTGATAGAGAAAAGCTTCTTCCATCTCATGATAAGTGCTAATATACCTCAAATGGTAGGTGAGTATACCATTACAAAAGCATCACCAGTAAGGCTATGGTGAAATTCTTTAAAACAATAATCAATCATTAGAATATGAAGCCATAGGCCATATGATAATGTTTTAGATGTAAAGTGGGAGGTTTCGAGTACCATCAAAACATGAAAATTAAGGCATGATAAAATCCTCAAGAAATGTTGAGTTATGAGTCTTTTTAGGAATAGGGTTTCCATGAAATGAATTTTTATCAATTGAATCATAGTAGGCCTTTGATTTATAATGCGAGTGATTGAACCTAAGATTGTAAATGACCCACAACATGCATGAGAGAAAAGATGTTCTGGGAAAGAATAGTAGAAGATGGAAATAATTTGTTAAGTGGTTGTAAGTTGCCATTGTGAGTAGTCATAGGTAGATCTAAAGGAGAAAAAGGATATTCTGATGCTTAATTCACACTAGGTATAAGTGCCAAATAATCTATAGGTGATGAAGGACATGTAATATCCATAAAAGTGGTAGGACTAGCATCATAAACATCCCTAGGAGATAAAGCAATAGATGGAGATGGATTGATAGGAGGAGGAGACGTGGTAGGAGTAGATGAAGTAATGGATAGAGATGAATTATGCACAATATTAGATACAACCTTAGGAGATGATGCCAATGGAGTAGGAGATTCAAACTCAACAGTATGTAAAGTAGTAGAATCATGACTATCAATTGTTTCGTCAAAATCAAAAAGAGAATCAGATATGAAAATGTCATTAATTGAATCATGAACATAGTTTGAATGAACATGTGGATAAGTAGGTGATGGACTATGAGAAAATTAATAAAAAATAGAAGAAGCTTGAGATGCAGATATAGTAGTGGTCTGACTAGGAGGAGAGTCAATATGTATAGATGTACCATCGTCAAGACCAAACATGAAATTAGTAAGAGAATCATCTAGAATTTCCTTAGAAGTGTTAGAAGTAGGGTCATGGCTAACTGTATAACATGGTGTAACAATGAGTTAAAACTCATTGGATAAAAAAACAATTCCAATAGTATAATTTTCAAAGGGAGTAGGCACATGGAATTCGTTGGCTAAGAGTTGTTGAATATGATCCCAAATAGTAACATCACGATATAGGGCAGCGAGTTCAATGATGGTGGCCTCATAGTAGATAGGATTAACACTAACATGAGGCATGATGAATCAAGAAGGAGAGGAGCTATCCTTATCCATGTAGAGTTTTTGTGGATTCAAATTTTATAGAATCACTTTGGTGAACTCGTAGATTCTAAGTGATTTATATGATGTCTTAAATGAAATGAAATAGAAGGGGATATTTACTTGAATTTGACTTACCTCGCAGTGATCTAGGAATGAGAAGAGTGATAAAAGGGTAGAGCAGAGTGTTAGAATGAACCTCAGAAAGTAGAAGCAAAGGCATATCTCAATTAGACCGGGTATCTGGGGAAGGATAAGGGGACCTGGGGAATTATGGTCTGCAATATGAGTACCTCGGTCCATATAATGGCTTGAAATTTGAATCTGGTATGGTCGGTGAATCTTCACAATACTTTGCCTTTGATCAAGTGGATGTCATACTTGATTCATTAGTGTCACTGTCAAACTATAATGAATAATCACCTACAAAACCCCATACAAAAGCATCAAAACCCTAAAAAATAAAGATGCAAATGAATGGGTTAGATTGTCCTCAGCTTCCAAATGGATGGAATTATAAATGAGCACTGTACTACATCTCAGATCCGATGTAGTTCTATTTGATTGTGTGTGTAATAATGTGCCTAGGGTGCTCTAGCACTAATGATGCAAATATAATAGGAAATAGCTAGATAAAATGCAACATTCTAGATGGAATAAAATGAATACACCCCTTCCTATGTAGTGTGTGACACAAAATAGTGCCCAAATGCAACCCCTTGATCTATGTAGATAGCTATCCCTTAGTAGTAATAGTATGCCCTTAAGATAGTATGTATGTTGTGATTATATGGGGATATCTTGTTCAAATTTTGACACTAATGACCTGACATGCCGAATAGTACCTAGGAAGATGGGAGGGAAAACCAAAAATATTGACCTCGAATGCCTAAATTAAAATTAGGTGTGACAGGAACAAGGGAACCTAGAAATTAGTACCAAGATGCCCTAAGTTCCCTAATCCTTATCTAGGTGCCTTGTTCAAATACTAGAGATGACAACTGATTGCACCATGACAGAGATGAGCTCCTAAAACCTGATTTGAATTGTACAAGTGGGTGATGAATGTGTAATATAAATAACAACAAATACCAACAAGACTAATGACCAAACTATGCGATGGGTCATTAGTGAATACTTTTCTCACGCAAGATCCATATACAAAAAAACATACTTAGCGGTATAATAATAGTAGTAAGTGCATGATTTTGTGACTACAATAACCAAGGCTGAAAAGTGACCACCACAAGCTTGATCATGATACACTTTCAACAACTTTTCTTGTTGGTCTTTGTCAACACATCATAAAAATAAACCATCCAATCCTCTTTTATATAACACATGATTCCAACCTACAACCTCACTACTCGTAGTTTGAGATTCCTACATTGTTTCCCAATCAGATGAGGTGGAAAGTCACCATATGTCAAGAAATACGAATATTAGAATACCATTAAGAGGTGGTACTTACAAAAATTATTGTAGGTAATTTGTTTTCTTATATATGAATTTGTGATTCCGGCTCCACTTATTCACTTAGATCAAAATTGTCTTCATAAACAAGTTGATATAATCCTTTCCCTCTTACAAGCCTGGTTGAGCAGATTTTGAGATCATATTCTTGAAACATGGCAATCTAATCACCTATTTTGTATTTGAATTCCTACGGAATAAGAAATGACTTCATCACAATTAGAGGAAATAGTACTATTGTATGGGATTTCAAGATATAGAAATTGAAATATTTAATAGCTTTGACACCATCAAATGCATGTTTTTTCATGGATGAGTATTTTAGCTTATGGTATTTCAATAGGGAGCTCATGAAAGCTATGGGAGATTCAAATCCATTTTTTTTACCAGAATAGTTGATAAGGTGTGCTCATATGCATAACAGTATATGATGAAATCTTTATTAAAATTTTGGCATTATAGTGTGGGGGCAGGAGCAATGGTCTTCTTAATGTTTTCAAAAGCAAGCTTCCATTCTTTGTTCCAACCAAATTTCCCTCAATTTTTCAACATATCAGGGATATTCTTAGCTGGTTTTGCATAGTCTAAAATTAAATGATGAAGAAAATTGACTTTATCAAAGAAATAATGCACCCATGGCTTGCTTGTAGGTAGAGAGAGATTTTGAATGGATTCTACTCATTCTAGATTGATATTTGTTCCTTGTTTACAATGTTTCCAAGGAGTTTCCCTTTCATCACTTCAACTAACAACTTATTGAGATTCAAGGAAATTCCATGTGCTCTGCACCTGATGAGAATCTATTCAAGATGATTGAAATGATCTCCTTGTTTTTTTTAATATACTGTGAGGTCATCAAGATATATCACTACGCATTTATTTTTTAGATATTTGAAATTCAAATGCATGACCCTTTGAAAATTATCCCTTGCATTGATGTGACCAAAAGGAATACACTTATATGAAAATGATCCCCATGGAGTGGTGAAAGTAGTCTTATGTTGATCCTATGGTGTTATCTCAATTTGATTTTATCCAGAAAATCCATTAAACATAGAAAGTATTTCTGAACTAGTAACTTCTTGTAGATTTTAATCCCTGATTGATAGAATATAGTTATCTTTAGAGAACCCTGATTCAAATGATTGAAATTGACAAAGATCCCTATTTCAATTTTTTAAAAACCAGAACTATGTTTTCCACCCAAGAAGAGAGATGAATAGGAAAAATGATACGATGATTCAACATTTTGAGCACTTCTTCCTTGATGGTTCCAACTATTTTTTGATTATATTGTCTTTATTTTTACCTGAATGATTGCACTCTTGTCTTGAGAGGAATGGAATGTCAAATTTCCTTAGGACTTAAGGAATTCAGTTCTTCATATGAGTAGGATATTACATATAAGTATTTCTTCAAGTGTGAAACACATCCTTTACGTTCTTCTTGAGAACAACACTTGCCAACATTAACCAACCTTGGCTTCTCCATTGTGCTAATATTTATATTTTCACATTCAACAGAGCTAAGGAGAGAGTTCTCAACCTTATATTTCACAAACCTATCATTATTTTCAAAAATAGATTCTAAATATACTATGCCTTTATGAATCTTGTCACCTTTTAGTTTGATGACACCATATTCCTGTCTCTTCACTTTCACCCTTTCCATTACTTGAAGAAAAATCCCTTTGTGGAGCATCACTTCCCTTATAATAAAGGCTGCTGAAATTGTATTTAATGAGTGATTTAATATTGGTACTCATAGCCTTCTAAAAGATATCATTGTTATGACCATTTATTGATGAAGGATGTATATGAGATGTCCTAAGAGGGTCGTTTGAATTATTATTCCTGAAAATTTGATTCACACATGATATACCCTTAAGAAATAATGTAATACCAACTTGCAACATGGAAGATAAATCCAAAATTTGTATTCTTGAAAATTTATAAGAGAAATTTAAAAATTTAAAAAGATAAAGGCCCAAAATTGATAATTAGAAAAACGTGATATTTTTCAAATTAATAAAATCACTATTGCTAAAAATAGAAGATGAATTTTATGAAACCAAAAGAGGTAGCTCAATGTGATGGACAAAAAATTCCAAGGTATTTTCACAAACTTGTGTCTTTATCCTATTGTGGCCTTGATTAAGAAAAATAAATATTTGTGAATTCAAAAAATTCTTCTAAAAAATATGAAAAATGAAATTATTTTTTATTTAATTTATCAATATAAACAAAAACCTCAAAAATAATTGAAAATATATTTGTTAATTTTTAGATATACCACGAAAGGAGTTATTGTCAACAGAAAAACCTAAAAGGAGGCCCTGATAGGAGAATCAATTATGATACCCTAGGTGTAGACAAAAAATCAAGCACTTGGGTACATTTATAGGTCCTAAAAGCATGCTAGCATTTACGTTAGTCCTAAGCAAGAAAACTAGTGGTTGGCATCTACTTTGGTATCTTTTCTTTGTCTCTTGTTTTGTATTTGGTCTTGCACACCCTATAGCCCAGTCAAAACTTTACTCATTTATATTTCATGGCTTCGAACACCAGTTCCCAACTAGGAAAACAACACATAAGAGTTCTTGTTCCCTCCAGGTGCCTCCGTCCATTTTCTATCTCACTCTCTCCTTTTGGGTCTCTTTTATCTTTTGGGAATCTTTTTCACTTATAGGTTAGGAATCTAGTTGTTAATTATGAAATTCAAACAAGGGAATCATATAAATACATAGTTATGTTTTCAAAATGAGGGATCAAGCACTGAAAATTACTATCATCACCTAAGCTTTCATTTCAAAAGGAAAATAAAGCACTCCAATGCATCCATCTAACATCCATTTAAAGGACAAGGGAATGCATATTCTACATACACAACATAGGAAGGGGAAGTTCATTCTATTCCATCCACACATTCTACTACATTGCTAAATTCTATCTATAGCCCGCTATCAAGCACAACTTGCATAAGGGCATCTTAGGGAAAAAATTCTACAAATACTCACAAAAACTACATGGAGTCTGATATGTAGTGCAATGCTCAGTCGTAAGTTCACTCTCGGGGTGACTACCAATGTCAGTTTGACTCCCCATTCTACATTTTCCTTTTTATGTTTGATGTGGTTTGTGGGCTTGTGCATGTGAACTTATTTTTTGTAGGTTACAAGTACCTTCAGAGATCATAGTGTGAAAAAAAACAAATCAACAATTAATAATTGTGACACCCTAGCGACACAAAAGAAAGTAGATCCAGAGGTTCTATGTAGTCATGGGTGGAAAGATCTTATCATTAGCACCCATACGCCCATGTCATGCTACAAGCATCCCTGTCCAACCTTTTTTGTGAGATCTAGAATTTATAGAGATCAATAAAATATGTTTCTCGCATCATGTTTATCACTTCTCCCTTCCCATATCACTTCCAGGTTACGCGTAAATCAACTAAGTTTTCTTACCTCATCTTCTTTCTTAGGGTTTCATATTTTAAACCTTTCTTTGTTTGTGTAATTTTGGTATTTTATCATTTATACATCAGTTACTCTGCAATACTTAGATTTATTTAATTAAAATTAAATTAAATCATTCAGTGAACCCCACTCATGATCAAACACTGGGATCCTCATTTTTTCCTATTTTATCCAATCTTCTTTCATGGCTCCTAAAATTCCTTAAGTTTCCTTGCATCAATTGCTTCAAATGCACCCACCTTGTAGAGATGTTCTCCAAAAAATCCTAGAAACTATGTATCTCGCTAGTAATATGCCACCTATACAAGTAAGTTCCATTTTCAACCGTCTATCAGATGACTCTATCGGTCCTAATCCTATAGTTGATCAACCCATCTTAGATTCCACTCAAACTTTATATTTTTTATTTCAAGACAAAATACAAGCTATGGATTCAATGATTACATCTCTTAAAGCTGAAATCCAACATCTCAAGGATGCTTCTCAATCCCATGATAGTTCTTCTTCTACATCTCATCCTACTTTTATTCCTTTTACACATTTTCATATAAGTGAACCTAAGGTATTACCATTACTAGCACCTCTCAAGTTTGATCTCAATACTAAGCAACATGATATTATTCCTCATCTCCTTACTCAAAAGTTGATCAAATTTTCCAAATACTCATTTCTATCATCCTTATCGACTTATAAAATATGAAGGTCTACCATTTTGAAATTATCACAAACTTAATGGACATCGTGACAATTATTTCTATGCTTTAAAATGAAGAATCAAGCACTTTAAGCATCAAGGTTTTACTACATTTGCTACATCTCTAATTTCTAAATCTAAATGAGCTCCCAAATCCAATCCATCCATGTCTAATGAGCATCATTCCATATTTATTAATGTTCTTCCTCTAGTCATTCAAGAGTATCCAACCCATTCCAACTAAGAAACCTCCTCTAAAACTAAATACATGCCCTCCTCCTCTCATGTCTTCTATGGAGTTACCAATCCCAACTAAGATACCATCATTCAAGATCCCTCTCCACCCTACTCCACTTCTACGTCTAATTCTCTTTGTAAAACAAGCTAGTCCTTACATTGGTTGTTAGGACACATTTCAAACTCCACCACCATGGCACGGTTATTCTCACATCACCACATATATCTCCATCAATCATACACTTGGGAGGCATTGAACCCCACCCCTAATTGCCACATGTTCTAATCTACAGTTGCCTATCTATACTATTCATACACATGCATATGCATCCTTTTTTGCTTTATAATTCATGTCAATATTTCTAGCACCATTTTTTGTTATCTACACTATCTCAGCTCATGTTCACCTAGGTACTTTATTTACCTCTATTGTATTTATCCTCACCCACTTATGTGTGTGGATATTTCTTTTATCTTATTTAGATATTAGGATATATTATCTAGTTAGTTAACACCTATATTTATTCTCATCTCCTACTGATCTGTGGTATTGACTAGTTCTTTCCTTGATCTATGGTATTGACTAGATCCTTGATGTCTAGTTCTATCCTAAATCTATGGTCTTGACTAATTCTTTGATGACTAGTTGTTTCCTTGATTTCTGGCTTGATCTACGACCTTAACTGGTTCTTAGATTGTTATTCCTTGCCTATTTAAGCAAGGCCCATTCTCAATGTATTGCATTGAGTTCCATAATAATATATGATATTGCTGCTCATTTGTTTGCAAATGTTTTATGTAAAGTTATTCTGGTGAATTGCTTTCATCTTATTGATCATGGTGTTTGATTAACATCTATGTTCTTGGCTTGGTACAATCTAGTTATTGTTCCTTTCATGGTATCAAAGCAAGAGATTGTTGTTGGCATCCGTCTGTAAGTTTTATTTTGCAAATAAAATCTGTGTATTCATATATTTGGGTTTTGTTCGTATTTTGTTGTAGCGTGTATTTTTATGCAAAACAAAAGCTTCCATTAGATTCAGAAGGTGCCAAAACCATAAGATTGATTATAAACTTGGCCATTTCTGGGGGCAGTTAGTTTTTGTGGTTACAGTGAAATATGCAGGTACACCTTGGGATTCATGCCACACGGTTAAGAAACCGAAGAAACTTTTTTATAGTTTTTTTGGATTTTTTGAGATCTACATTAGGTTGTTTTCTGGTATGGTAGATCATTTTCAGGTTACATGTAGAAGAATTTTTATTCTTTCCTCTTTGGGCAGGGGTCCACGGATGTTGTGCATGATTTACTATTTCAGGAAAATCTGCAGGTTGCTATTTTCGGCAATAAAGGTCACTGTTTACATAGTCCAGAAATAGTAATTTTTACCAAAACACGCGACACACCCCAAAATAGTAAGTTGTGCAAACAACCATTAAAATCCTTAGCCCTTGGTCATATGGTATGGTCATATGAGGGCTTAAAACTTGTGATTCGTGCTTAGCTTCAGCCCCCTTTAATTTTATGTGTGGTAAAGGCAACAAAAATTTATTTTGTTTTAGTGGCAACTAAAATAAATAACAAAGCAAAACATAAAAAAGTTGTAACTTTTGATCGGTAACTCGGTTTTGAGTGCCATTTTTTGCAAAAGTGCTTGTTTTTTCGTGCTCTTTTAATTGAAAATATTTATTTTGAGACTTTCACTATAATTATAAAGTGCCAAATATGGAGGAGTGTTGTAATCAATTATGGATCTAATTTCGGATGAGCCTGACGTCCTAAATTTTTGGGAGTTGTAGTTTGTACCTATCATGGATTCTGAGAATGATATACTTTTCTCTGAAGTATGTGGACTTCAAGAGAATATTATAAAATTTTTGGAAAAAAAATAAATCACTCAAGAAATGAAATTCTCTTCTACAATCACTCATTCATGATAAGGATACAATAATACACTCCCTGCAGAACAAACTTGCTAGCCTACAGCATCACCATCATATTGTGGAAAACCATATCCATGCTCCTAGTCCACTTGTAGTTGTTGCTCTTGTACCCACTAACATTGATCTGCCAGTCTTACCCGCCTTTGATGCTTCTAAACCTATGAGGCTTGTTACTGTATGTTCTTCCACATATGTGCCTATTACAATACCACATGTTGTGTATCCTACTTCTGCTCAATTACATGGCTTTTTTTGGAAGCATACCACTGCATTCAGTTCTTGCATGCTCCGTTATATGGCTCTCACAGCAGAGTCATTGGTAGACATTCACAGGGTATTATTTCCTCTATTCCACATGTGAAGTGGAATTCTCATCATGACATTGGTTTTTTAGCAGATACTTCATTGGGAGCACACATTGACAGAGCTCTTTTTTTTGTTCACTCGACTCTTTCTAAGGATCCTGAGCAACACATGAGTTCTACATCTTTACTTAGGCTTGAGAAACCTGATATTTCAGTTATCAGACATGATTAACCTGACACACATTCTGATGTTCTTTTGCATGCACCCATTGTGAATTTTACACCAAGTCATATGCAGACATCTTCTTCATCCACCCATGTTGATTTAGGGTGGATATCTGATAACTTGTGGAGGTGACATAGGCATTCATTTAGAGGACTCTACAGGCATGGCTCCTCCACCATTCGGCCTCTTGCTCCACTTTCTATACCTTCTACATTGTGATGCTTCTTGTTTTGAGCATTTTTCTTTAGTAGGTGTAGTGTATCTCTCTTGTTTGTTGAGAGATTTTATATCTGTATTTTCGACACTTTTGGCATGTTGACAGTATCTCTTGTGGGGGATCTATTATGGTGCATTCCAATGTTAGTTTTTCAGTGTTCAAGTAGTTGTTTTGGGTAACTCATACATATTTATAGCGTCACTCCACCCATTCAGCAGTATGGGAGGGTGTGGTGTTAATCCTGCTTCTTCAAGTTTTGTGTCCTTGCCTTATTACCTTGGCTTTTCTTGTGGGTGTGAACCGAGATAAATACGCCACAACACCTATTTGTAGCAGTTGGTCGAATTATGTTTGGTGTTTTTTTGCCCTTTTAACATCACTCCGTTGACAGTCTCCTTGTATGGAGCTATTCTGGTGAAGCCCAGTGTTAGTTGTTTTTGAGTTATATGATCGAGAAGTGGATTCAGACCAAACTTCTTCACAATTGTATGAGTTTTTTTTATCCGAGCTTCTTGGGATGCCTTGGAGTGGGTTTTTAATCTCTTTTACTTTGTTGTTACTGGTTTTGCATACCTTGCGGTGTCCCTTTTTTTCCAGTTACTATACATGAGTACCTCATCAGGCCTAGTTGTCGGGACTCATACTGTGGACATGCCACTTCTATTTTAGCCCCTAGCTTCACTTGAGGGGGGGTGCTAGAGTAGGTATTTACCTTAGCTCATGTTCACCTACGTACTTTATTTACCTTTATTGTATTTATCCTCACCCACTTATGTGTGTAGATATTTCTTTTATCTTATTTAGATATTAGGAGATATTATCTAGTTGTTAGCTATAGTTCTTTCCTTGATCCGTGGTATTGACTAGTTCTTTCCTTGATCTATGGTATTGACTAGATATTTGATGTCTAGTTCTCTCCTAAATCTATGGTCTTGAATAATTCTTTGATGACTAGTTATTTCCTTGATTTATGGTTTGATCTACGACCTTTACTGGCTCTTAGATTGTTCTTCTTTGCCTATTTAAGAAAGGCCCATTGTCAATGTATTACATTGAGTTCCATAATAATATATGATATTGTTGCTCATTTGTTTGCAAAGGTTTTATATAAATCTATTATGGTGAATTGATTTCATCTTATTGATCGTGGTGTTTTATTATCATCTATGTTCTTGGTTTGGTATGATCTGGTTATCGTTCCTTTCACCTTTCTACACCTGTCTAACAAATGTCTGTACTATCTCATGCATTTCATGCTTTGCATTTCATGCCTAATATTATTCAAGAACTCTAACACCCTTAGTACACACATTATACCATCATTACCCTATGAAACACTCTAGTTCCATGGTTCATACTTGACTGATGAGGGTCTAAACTAGAAATGAACCTCACCACATTCACTTTTCACACTCTATGATTCATGATCTATCTTTCTAGCACACATTCTTAAACCATTTCCTGATGACACACTCTTTTTCTATGGTTCATTCTTTATTGTTGAGGGGTATTTTATAAATGAACCTCATCTCATACACATTCACACATTACATACCATTCCATCACACCCATACACTGCATTTACATATATTGGTTGCACTTACTATTTCTTACTTATACTACTCACATGATGCACTTCACTTACTATGATAGTCAGATACTCGGTATGTCATTATATTTCTATATATACACATGCACGTTCACTTGGTATTTTGTAGTTAATGAAAATATCTTACATGTTCTTACATGCTGTAGTGATGCTTGACATTGTACCTTTTACCAGTACTACCGAGGCTCCTGTGAGAATCTACTTTCACTACTATCACATACTACACATGTTCTATTATTACATCTCATTACAGTTACTTTAACATTCACTGATTCATACACGCTCATGACATGTTATTTATCTTTCTAACATACTAATAGGTGCCTCATGTGTAGCACTTTATTTGTAGGACTATTTGCCACCATGGCTATTTGATGCACTTTGCTTGCCATTTTTTTCTATTGTATGCAGGATATACCCTTTGTATTGTATGTGTATTATATGCTTTTGGCCACTTTGACCTTGATTTTCTTGTGACATTGTGAGTGATGTCCCATGTTTGAAAACCGTATTTCACAATCTATCTTGTCTACACACTTGATTGATTAAATCATCTTTTATTTAATGCTTGTTACTTTTTCTACTAACACATATTACTAGCCACTTTGTTTGCATGTGCCTTGGTTTCTACTATTCACATCCCCTACCCCCTACATGAATATAATAAAGATTAACATCAAGTCCTCTCTTTTGGGCTGCACACTCCTACAGTCATCACATGCACCCAAAACGATGGGGGCATATATTGGGTGAATAAATCACCCATACAATATCTCATAGCTACTTCACATATTTACACAATATAGAAACAAAATATAAATACATTCATAGAATGGATCAGAATTTGAATTGGGTCCTCAAAAAAACACAGACACCAACACCCAACATCAGATAGTAGCACCTGAGCACCTATGTCCTCCCCTAGGTGCTAATGTCTTAGGGCACAAACATTTAACTTATCAGATCAATATAATGCACAGAATCCTTCAGAGCAGTTCTATAGTTACAGGCACATTCCTCTAATTAAATAATGTATTCTATTTCCTTTAATTAGTACAACTCAAAACTAATTCGAAACAAATCGAGACAACCGGATGTACCATCTATAGTGGTTCTTATTGGGCAGAGTTATGGATGGATAATAGCACTATACCTCTCTCCCCAACACTTTCTCTTTGGCGTGAGATCACCCAAAAAACTCACACTTGGCATGAGATCACCAAAAAACTCACTATCGGTGTGATATCACCTAAAAAATTCTCTCTACACATCGTTTCATGACACTTTTCTATCCTTTACACTCTTTTACATCAAGTGCACACTTTCCTTTACTACTAATTTTACACACCTTTACATAATTTTGTACACATTGCTCAAATTTTTCATATACAGGAATTTGACTACTCTTTCACTCTTATTTTGTAGGTCCATCCTTAATATGCAACAAGAAGCAACCTATAATAGTAAGTAAAAGCAAAAAAATAGGTATAACACAATGCATACGCTTCATCCCTAGGGCCACTTTCCTTTCCTAGTCTCCACACCTCACCATACTTCACTTGTCCACTCGGCATCCTATTTTATGCACACTTTACATGATCAAAAGGTACACATATCTTATCTACTTTATTTCGTTGACTATTCACTCAACAACATAAAGTGGGGGAAAATGTAGACAAAAAATCACACACTTTGGTACATTTTTAAGTCCTAAAATCATGTCAGCATTTACATGATTCATAAGAAAGAAAACTAGTGGTTGAAAACTATCTTTGGCCTCTTTTCGTTGTCTCTTGTTTTCTATTTGGTCTTGCACACCCTACAACCCATTCACAACTTTACTTTTTTTATCTTTCATGGCTTTAGACACCAACGCGTAGGTGCTTCTGTCCCATCTAGGTGCCCATGTCCATTTTCTATCTTGCTCACTCCTTTTGGGTCTCTTTTATCTTGTGGGAATATTTTTCACTTATTAGTCTGCCTTCCTATTGTCAATTACTAAACTAAAATAAGGGAATCATATAAATACATAGTTATGTTTTCAAAATAAGGGACCAAGCACTAAGCATTACTATCGTCACCTAAGCTTGATTTCAAAAGGCACCTAAAGAACTCTAAGGCATCCATATAGAATCCATTCAAGGGATAAGGGACTACATATTCACATATATAACATAGGACGATGAATTTTCTTCTATTCCATCCACACATTCAACTACATTTCTACATTCTAGCTATAGCCTGCTATCAAGTGTAACTTGCACAAGGTCATCCTACGGCACAATTTCTACATACACCTACAAGAACTACATGGAGTGTAATATGTAGTGCAACGCTTGGTCGTAAATTCACTCTTGAGGTGACCACTGGTGTCAATCTGAATCCCCATTACGAATATTCCTTTTCAGGTTTGATGTGGTTTATGGGCTTGTGTAGGTGAAATTATTTTTGTAGGTTACATGTACCTTCAATGATCATAATGCGAACAATATGGGATCAATAGAGAATAATTGTGAAACCCTAACGACATAACTGATAGCAGATCCACATGTTCTGCTCAGTCATGGGTGCCTAAATCTGGTCATCAATGCCCAAACATCCCTATCCTGCTACAAATGCCCCTGTCCAACATTTTTCATGAGATCCATAATTTATAGAGATCAATAATGACATTGCTTACATCTTGTTCATCACTTCTCCCTTCCTAGATCACTTCTAGGTTATGCATAAATTGGCTAAGTTATCTTACCTCATCTTCTTGAGTAGGGTTTCATATTTTAAACCTTAGTTTTCTTGTGTAATTTCTATATTTTATCATTTATACATCAGTTAATCTACAATACTTAGATTTAATTAAATCAAATTAAATTGAATCACTAGGAAAAGTGTGGGAAATTAGATTTAAGTCATGTTATGAGTAAATATCAATTTTTCTCTAGATATAAATCATATAATATTGAGAAAGATGAAACCCTAGGGTGCATAATCTATATATGAAGCTGATGTTTTCATTTTCCAATGATAAATTTCAAAAAATTTCTCTCTACACTCCAAAAAATGATAAAAAAAAACTCTAATGATTTTTTTGATATGTGTATAATTCTTGTGATTATTATCTATAATGCCAACAATAACTTATGTAATCTCTAGCTAATGTTTATTTCCTTCCATTTAATATGAATTATAATACGTGTATATTCCTTAACAAATTGAATTCAAAATGGAACCCTATTAGCACCAAAAATGACATTCAATAGTCAAAAGTGAAAAGGATGGATACTATGGAAAGACAAAGATTAATCAAAAGGAGCCACACAAAGGAACCAAGAGTGTGCGACACACTCATGACAAACATATGAACATGATTCATTATTCTGGTACACAATTTAAAGTAGTAAGGAATGAAGGGAAGAAAAAGGGAGTAAAAGGGAGAAATTAAGACCATTAAAAATCACAAAGATGTAATAAACAAATTTATTTTTCTTATTCCCTAGAATCATAACAATATTAAAATTAAGGAAAACAATGAATTATTAGGAGCATGTGTTGCAGTTTTTTATGGTTTTAAAAACATTTTACTTATTAGGTTATTAAGAAGTAAATAACATTGAAAAAAAATATTTTTTATAATTGAAAACAAATATTATTTTGTGCAAACCTTTGGTCATGCATCAATAGTTCTCCATAGGAAATCTTAGCTAAAAAAAAGTGATAAATTCTCTAATGATTTCTTGGTATTTGTAGAATTCTTATGAGTGTTCAATAAAATGACAATAGTAGCGTATGTAATCTCTAGATAATGTACAATTTCCTCATTTTTATGTGAACTAGAATACTTAGTATATTCATTAAAAAATGAATTCAAATGAAACCTATTGGCATCTAGACATACATATAATGGCTAAAAGTTAAAATGATGGATAAGAGGGATACACATATATTAACCAAAAAGGGCCACACTACGAGACAAGAAGTGTGAGCCACACTCCTTACAAACCTAGAAATGCGAGTCATACACTTGACATAAGTTGGAAATATTGTTTTTAGTAGGAAAAATATGACACCTTGAAAAGGGTGTGTCAGACAAATTACCTCCTCTACTAAAAGGGGTGACACCCTTTGTTGAAAGCCAAAAATAAATAATAAAGAATTTGTACAATATCTACACTAACTTATAGGGTGTGATTTTACTCCTAGAGAAAGGAATATATAATATGAGGAAAAACAAACAGAGAGAGAGAGAATTTAAAATAAGTAAATGTAGAATCTATCTAGTTTTTAATGAGAACATATAAATCACTGTCGATTAAATGCTAACATTTTACATCATATGAAAGGAGACAAATAAAAGACATAAATTCAAATGTAAGAGAGAATACCATAACTAAATAAGATTCAACACATATTCTATAAATTTTCTTTGTATTTCTTGATATTGAAATGATTACAAAGCCTCATACACTATCCTTCCTTGGGAAATTTTGGATCAATATTTAAAAGCCACAGTTACATAGAAATAACTCATATTTATATTGAAAAAAAGTAACCAATGTTTTATGAATTTTCTTCACTTCTTAGTAATACATTACAAAATAAAGAAAAATATGGGTAACATTTCATCTTCCCTTTAGTAAGAAGGGAAAGTCAGTTAAGTTACATGAACTATTTCTAAAAAAGTAATTTTAAAACATAACAACTTCTTAAAAATCATTGTGTAAAGAAATAATTCTTCTCTATAAACCTTGAGCTAGTGCTTTGCTTAAAATTTACCTACTAATTTCTATAGACACTCAAATTTGGTAATTTACTATTTGACACTTCTCATTTTCACAATGCACTCTTTCTAAGATACACACAAACTATTTATTCCCACTCAGTGTATCCCAGTGTCTTTTTTCTAGCTTGTTTATCCTTGCACATTGAAATACCAACACATTTTGAGAGCACAATGCACAAAATCCATATACTAAGGAAACCTTATAGGATGGAAACTTAATTTAACATGATTTTCATCCCTAGTAAATGTCATAAAATTTGGTCAATAATTTATATCCATTTGTGACCTATCTATACAGTTTTACACTAACATATCCTTCATCTCTACTTTTAATTGTAAATTCTTTTGTTGGTCCTTTACTCATTCTAGGTCCTCCTTTATTTGATAATTCATATTCAAAATCCTATATAAAAAATATAACACTACCTTATTTTCTAACCTGAAAATATTATTGTACTATATTGAGAGACTTGATTGCAACACTTGAAAAAGGCACCCAATGCTCTCTAAATATTGCAGGCACATCTATAGTCATTAGGGAATAAATGTCTATAGTTTTAAAGCTTCTTACCAGGTTAAGGAATCAATATATCTCATCCACAAGAACTCAAAAATTCATTCTCCAAGTATTTTTGTAAAATCCAAAATCAATTCAAGCATTGTCAAAGAATTTAAAAAATCTAGTTGAATTCATTCATATATCACAAGGTAGGTGGAGAACAAAGTGCAGTTTTAGGCCTATTCATATTTTTGCCCATATCAATAGTGCAGGGGGTGCCCATAACCCAATCAATGTTTTTTTATGGTTTTCCATCCTTGGCTAGGGTTTGAGATCGGGTTAAAAATATTCAAAGAGCTTCGCAACATGACCGACAACTAGGGTTTGACAACAAAACATTTATAGGAAGGAGAAAATCTTAATAAGTTAAAGAAGTAGAAAGTAAACATGTCTAATGCAATATAATAGGGTTAAGACCATATAGACAATCCTAGAAGCATGGTATGGTCCTTCCCCAAGTCATTTTCCAACCACAGTTCCCAGAACGAAGCATCACTAGGTTCAAATATTTATGTTTTAGCATTCTGCACTCCTAGAACTTCTTAGATCCACTTGTAATCATGTAAGTGCACTCATCATCTTTTGTTTTCAAAAAAATATGTTTATTTGTACATTTTTAAAAAGTATTGATGTGTTGTTCCAATATTACATAATTAATCTTGATAGTTAATTAATTAGAATAACCCCCTATAGATCCCCTTGAATCTTTTAATGTTCCTAATTCATTAATTTTTTAGATTTCACATAATATAAGGGTGTAAACATTTTGGGTAACCTGACGTATCTTTTGACCATTTATGATATACATTCAAGTAGTGTGAAGATAATTTTTTATGTATGAACAAACTCATGTGCATTGTTAGTGATCCTTCTATTACATATAATGTCAATTTTCTAAGTGAATCTACATTTAAAGGAAAGACTAATGATACCAAGGATGCTTCTAAAAAAATTGTCAATGTTATCACTCAACCAACTAAGCTCAAACTTCAGCTCACACGATAAATTTTACTCACTTATTATGTGCCCTACATTGTATTAAAACAATTTCTTGATTGTAATCTCATGTATCTCCCTCCACCATTTGAGGTTGATATGAGAAAGCCTCAAAGTAATATTTTTTATTCCAATGATTACTATGATCATCATAAATGTATTGTTCACCTCATTGATTGATGTATTGAACTTCATCATGTCAATCAATATCTTATTGATTCAAATGTTATTGAATGGGATGAGTCCACTGAATCTTAAAAGTTAATCAATGATAATGCCAAATTGAAAATATTCGGTGTTCCACTTCCTAAACATGAAAATGAAAATTCTACTTCATAATTACACAACACTTATTGTATGATACAACCAACACATTCTTATGATCACCCTTTAGATGAAATGATTGGCATTTTCACTCACACATCATCTCCTACACCACTTATCAATTTCGATGAATCTGATATAGATGACATATTTGTTTAAGATACTCTATCCATCACTATATCTATTAATAAAATACTTATACATGGTGTTTTGGTTGATCCACATAACAAATATAATATATACTCTCTCATGTTACATCAATATCTTGTCATTTATACAAAAAATATAGCATTCAATACTAATCTTCACTACGGGCATATCACCCTACCTATCACTATTGGTTTTCTCACTACATCAGTTTCATTCTTGGTTGTTGCTTCTCTTATCTCTAGTGCATTATGATTAGGTCTCCCTTGGTTATGTACTCTTGGGTATATTCCATCATTCATCACCAATGTGTCAACTTTATTCATGATAATAGGTTAGCATAATTAGAGTTGTTTCCTTTTAGGTTCCTTTTCCTAGTTTTCCTATTCCTTCATATATAATTCCAATTCCTACTTCTAGTGCGTCTACAAATATGCCTTTGGTTTCACAAATTGTTTCTAAGATCCTTGACACTTCTTGGAAATTTCTTAGGATCATGATTCTACACAAAGTCACTAGCCATTTTATTTCTCCTAGGTCTGCTGATAGGCATTTTTTTACGCACACTACCTCTCATAGATATAGTTCTTTTAGGTATCCCGATAGGCCTTTGGTTATACATAATGCCTCTCACATCTCTAACTCTCCTGGGTATCCTCCCCGGCCTTCGGTTTCACACACTATTTCTTATGTTTCTCAGTCCCATATTATCACCCTTATTCTAGTGTACACACTTCCTCCACATCCTTGCATTATCCTTCTAGTTCCCATGGTATGTATCGATGTATTCATTCCTTTAGTCCTCTGTAGAAGAATTCTACTTCCCATACTACCATTGCATCTACCTCATTTCCTAGACCTTCTTTGGAAAATATTACTACCAAGTTATACCACTTTCATTTTCCTCACAATAAAGGCATGATCCTCCATATTTCCCAATAGGTTCTCCACCTCTTTAGGAGGTTCTCATTTGTGAGATGTAATTCTACCCAAACTTCTTATACATAGCTAAGCAATTAAAAAATACAAAAACATTAACATAGGTTAAATATATATATATATATATATATATATATATATATATATTTACAAAAATACAAAATTAGGACCTATATAATTAGCTTGAGTTGTTAGGACTTTACACATGTTGTTTGTCATTATGGATTTCATAGATAACATATATCTTTCCTATTTACAAACATGTATTCACGTGGTATACTAAGCTTGATCCACAAAACACACAAAGTGGTACATAATGACAGGTGTTGGGTGATCATTTACCCATAATTCCTATACATTTAGTGGCATCTATTATACACCACACACAAGTGTTATTTTTCTATTATAGTTCATTTCTACTTCTTCATTACGCTTGATTACATATATTGTGTACACATCATATTTTGAGATAATATGAATAACACATGTTCAGTTTAACTTTGAAACATCTTGCTTAATATGCCTCTTTCTATATCAATTGTTGTATCATTTCATCATATTTTAACACTATTAGTTTTTTCATACATGTTTATTGTGTGTGTTGTTTGTTTCACTAATTGTGGCTTGAGTGCCTTAATTATCTTATGACATCGTGGATGTCTCATGTTTGTGGATATGCATATATTATGTGCTTTTATTTTCTATCCTACAGTCCTTGTTTATCTTGTGACACCGTGGGTGTTATTTATTTTTAAGCTCTGTCTTTTATGTGACATTGTTAGCATACTATTGACACTAACTTCATTGTCGTTGCATTTTTATTTATGTATGTTTTATTAAAATTATTACTATTGTTTATATTGGTTATTATTATTGCGATCCATGGCTTCCACCATGCACAAAGCCTTCATTTTTGTATGAATAAGATCTTCAAGGTGGTCACTCCTCAACATTCTACACTCTTTTGTAGTTTCTCATACATCTAGTGCATAGGAACAAATTTATTATTTATAGCTAAGTGCTCAATATGGTTTTCACACATGCCTTAAAAGAAGGGGCATTCATTTGGGTATATTCTACATCTGCAATAGACACATGCTAATTATGTGGGAGCATATAGGTACAAACATAATACAAGTACTCAGAAATACAGTCAAACATAGAAATATAGAAAAAATGGCACTGGTCCCAAATCATACACTTTGTTTAAGACCATATGTACAGTCCTACTCCTTTTACACGGTTCTGCTCAAGGTGTAATTACATTAACCTTCTCAAATTTTTCATATTTTAACTACATGTATAGGTTTTTGGCACCATTTCATATCCAATTCACTTACTTTAGATCAGTTACAAAGGCCATGAAATAATTCACTACAAAACTCAATTTCTATTACAATATCATGAATCTTGGGGGAAAGGGTCTCCTTCTTCATCTACATTTTAATATAGTATAGTTTCTATTCATTTTCTATCTAGTTGCGCAACACCTAGGAAAGATATATAGTCACTCGTTCTCTTTTCTAATGTGCATCCTAGTTTACAAAATTGGGCCATCTACAATAATGTGATCGGTGGGGTTATGGAAGGTATCAAAGTGGATAAGTTCTTTGTAGGAAATCCTTCCTTTCCTATTACATTTAAAGGGGAGGATATTATAGTTGAATGAATTTGATACTTGATCTGTTAGGAATTTGGTTTTCACATGGTTAATGGATATTTACAAGAGAGTAAATATTACTTATGATTAATTCGTCATATATAATTATTTAGAATTTTATTTTTATGTAAAAATAATATAATTTATATAGATTTAATATTTTTTATGTGAGATTTGGTTGTTAGAACAAAATCATGTACTTAAGGTGAGTGGTTTTAGGAAGTTTCCTATTTTATAGGAAACATCATCCCTATATATTTGTATGCCTCGTGTATGATAAATAATATACAACCATATTATTATGAGTAGAATTACTAAATTTTATTATGTGAAGAGTTTATTGTGCACATATAACTAAATTTTAACCATCTCTTTCATTTTGTATCAGAGCATGCTTCGGAAATTTACTCTTCTTCTATCTCTCCTCTTTTTTGTGTTGGGTTTCATGCACCTAACACTCTAGTTCTCATCATCACAGTTGGGGACTGATCACCTCAATCCTTATACAAGTTCAACAATGTAAATCTTCAAGTATGAGAAAATCATGAGATATTTTCCCTTCACAAAAGAAACATGTGTATTCCTTCCTTGTTTACATCTCTTCATTTCATTTTATGAAAATGTAAATATTTCATGTTGCACTTTACATTTAAGTTAAAATTCAATTATTTACTATAGACATTGAATAATCTCTATGTTGTAGGTTTCATTATGAAGCATGCCAACACCAAGCACATTGGGACTCTTCAAAAAAAACTTTAAGCGAAGAAAAAGTATTTCTACACACTCATGTATCTTTTCCTTTAAGCATGAAATTTTCATTTCATACTTAAAGGGGGGGATGTAGACACTAAAAATTGAGAAATTACCCTTTGATACTCTTGATTTTGAGAATGAACTCTTGTTAAGATAAACATAACCTTCTGATTCTCACTCATATGCTTACACTTAGCATTTCCTACAATTCAATCAATTAACGACACTTCGTTAATTCCCCCTACTTCACTCCATTCTCGGATGCCCATTTACGACACCTCTTATTGGTCGTATTCCTCCTATAATCAGCTTATTAGGCTAATATCTCTCTTATTAGCTAAACATTCCTCCTTTTGACCATTCAAAACCTCCTTAGTTCTCTCTAGACCACTTCTATTGGCTTTGTAGGCTATCTATCAGTCACAATTGGTTATACATACCCCTCCCAAATCTCAATGAGTCTCTAATCACTTGCTAATCAAGTTTAACTAGCCTAAAGCCTCCTAGTTAACTAGCCTAAACCAAGCTTATCTAAGCCTAAAGCATGTTTATCCTAATCTAATCTAAAAGTTATTTTTGAGCTTTAGTCCCACATGCACCCAAATTCCAAACTCTCCCAAGTGAAAAACTATAAATAGAAGGGTCACCCCTCCCTCTCAAACACACACCTTGTTTACATAACAAAATCTCTCTCACATTTGGAGATATTGGCATTAGACATCATTTGCATTAGCCAAGCTAATAGAACATTTGATCTTGGCCATACTCCATTGTTGAAGCTCCTCCATCTTGCATCCATCCATTCCAAATATAGTTAGTAAGGGAAGATCTAAAGCTTGGCCATGTAGCCAACTTGGAGAGATCTCTTCACTATTTTTGGGAGTAAACAACACACAATTTGATTGCTTAGAATCTAACTAGGTTCACTTTCATTAAGCTTTCATAGAGTAGAGAGTAGTATACATGTTATTTTTTGATGTTTTTGTCAAATTTATAATGCTTGCATGTTAGTTTCTCTTGTTTAGCTCTAATCTCATGGTGCATGGATGAGTTAGCAAAGCTTTGAGGTTCTTTAGCCTCATTCCATAGCTTTTGCAACTTTCCATTGCATACATTTGGCACCCAGTGGGACTCTTAGTCCATCCTCCATTAATGGAGTCATTTTGAAGCTTTTATTTTTTAGTTTCTAAATTTTTTAGTTTCAATGTTTCTAGATTAGTTTCAAGCTTTCTAGATTAGTTTTTCAAAGTTTTTTAGATTAGTTTCAAGTTTTTAATTTCACTAACCTTTCTTGTATTAATGGATAAATATCAAGTTTCTTAGCTAGTTTAGCTAGGATTGTCTTGTTTTTGTGCTCTTTGTAGGATCAAAGGAGGTGAAGTGTTGCCAAAATTGAACCAAATCGATAAAATTTTGATATTTTTGAGATTATTTTTGAAAAATCCCGTGTTTTTTAGCCACCTACAGGAAAGGGAGCACACATACCATTCTGTGCGTGTAGGTACAACTCTGACTGTCATTTTTTGACAGAGGCATGTGCGCAGGCACCCAATCTGTGGTGCACACACCCAAACCGTGGTGCACACACCCAAACTGTGGCGCACATGCCCAAACCTTAGCGCATGCATCATTAGCAATCTTCTGGAGGCCATAACTTTTGCTCCCGAGCTCGAAACGACTCCATTTTTGTTGCGTTGGAAAGGTATTGAAGAGAACTACACAATGGAATCATAAAATTAGGATTTTGACTTACAAAAAATTTATGGTTTACATTATTAGGTAAATAATCATTTTCTAATGTATCTTAAAGTCTAAAAAATTGTTTTCTTGACTATTCTAACACTTTGAAAGGTTTTGTGACACTAATCAGTTGGTTGCAGGGTTTTGTTTTGTTATTTCAACTTGCATAGCTTAAGTTTTTTCATTTCTTAGCTTGAATAAAGCTTGTAAAGTGTGTATGCTCTCTCCTCACACCTTTTTGGCGATCTTGGAGATCAAAAACACTTGTTCAAACTTTATGTCATACTTTAAAAACACTTTTTCTATGATGCTAAAAAAGTAAAATAGATTTCCATATGATTTTTCTTAGTGGAATTTTCACATTGCGTATGCTCTTCCTTCGCGCCTTTTTGGCGATCTTAGGAATCAAAAGCAAAGTGTAAATTCTCTTTCTTAAGTTTGCAAATGGAAAACTACTAAACTCGTTATCTGCAGGACCTAACGCTTGCTAAAGAAAGGCATCGAAGAAAACACAAAAACTTCTAATACACGTGTTTTATGCAGGTTTCTGAATGGTGTGCTACTTGAAACCACATTTAAGTTAAAAAGATAAAAAACACACCACTCTTCATCACACTGTATTGCAGGTTTCAGAAAAGGGTACGTCCCTATCCGCTCAACTGGAACATAACCCCTTTGGCATAACACCTTAAGCTACAACAATGGGGGTGGTACCAGGAACCCTAAAGTAGTCCACCGATGTGTAACCTCGTGGATGAAACAGGAAGCACCTCACTTACCCACTTGACTAGTTTTCCTTGTGAGTTAGCATTACAAAGTTGTCTGTATCACGACCCTGGCAAGAGTACACGATGGATGTAATTAGTGCCCACTGTACTTGAAGGTGGAAAAGTCGAGATACTCCCAAATTAGTCAGTGCAACTTTTTGGGTAAATCGTGCCCACTCTTAGATGGCTTTGTAACACCTAGTTGAGAGATCTTATTAAGGAGGCCATTTTGTCTTGAGGCCCACTTTACTAGTCCTTTGTCGTGTCTTGGCCATCACGAAGTGATAACTTGTTTGGATTTAGAACCTTATTTTTTGAACAAGGCAAAGAATCCACTTAAGTTGGATCTAAGTTTCCTTTCATCATGGAAATTAGACGACGTTTTCACTTAGCTTAGTTTCTTTCTCGCCTTCAGACGAGGCGAAGCTCTGCCCAAGTGGCGCTTAGTTTATTTTTCATCTTTTGATCTATACCTTTGCATTCTTGTTGCCCATTTGGGGCAACAGAAGGCATCTTTCGGGAGTGTTGTCATAGATAGTGTTCACCACTTTTTTGTTTGTTTACGCTCATCCATGTTTGTGGATGAGTTGTTAAATGTCTAAAGTGTGTGGATGTGTCCTTATATATTTGATGGCCACTTGATCTTGATTTCAAGATCATCATCATAGTTAGGATTGATTCATCATTTGATCTCCCTTTGACATGTTGCCTCATTTGCATTGTCTCGACACAATTAAGATACTTATGTCACATTTTTCGTAAATGTGATCTAAGTGTCTGTATTGTGGTGTTACGCTGTGCACATTTTAACACATCCTCAGTATACCTTGACTTAGTTTTTCTTCAAACATTGTCCAAAATATTGAAGAGTGTCGCTTACTTTGTTTGTGTCATTTCGATACCACGTTGGCACTAATATCTCACTTCTTTGTGAAGCTTGATTAACATGTCCAATTGGTGTGGTTACGTGGCTTACATTTGTAATCCTCACCCTTTAACATTTAGGCCTTGTTGGTTGTTGAACTTGTCGTGGTATCCTTTGATTGGGAGTCACATCTACCCTTTGTTAAAATTTACGCCTTGTTCATTTCGAGCTTGACGTAAATATTGACATTGTGTTGATCATCTTTGCATCGAAATCACTTTGCACATGCATTTTCATATGGTGTATTTCCTTGTTGATTGGCTTTGTGTTTCACACTTGCATGATTGTTCCTTGTGATTATTCATTCAAAAAACTTATTTTCTAGGACAATCCCTTTTTATCTCATCGATATTACATCATCACGATGTCTATTTTCCTTAGACCTTCTTTGGAAAATCATGCACGCATATCAATACTTACAAAATGTCTAGTTGGTTGTCCTTATGCTACCCAAATCGACATGTCACTTCCTTCCCTTTGAAGGAGTTCCATCACACTATCTAGATCTAGACATTTGTGCTTAAAAAACGCCAAAAATGACTGACTATCACAAGGTTCCCCATACTTAAAAAATACGAAGCCTAGGTTTAGCAATTCAAATCAAAAGATTCCCATTACAACTAAACCTCATTTGGTTCTTCGTGCTAGAGAGCCCATACGGGTAACTCGTTCCCCACCTTCATCTCATAGTCAGTGGTATGGTTTGGACACTTCTGATCCAAATTATTATTCGAGTTCCCCCCACTCTTCTTCTATTTCTTATCCAAACATTTCCTCTTCTTCTAAGGATTCCAATCCAAATATTTCCTCTTCTTGATTCCAATCCAAACTATTTCTTCTGATCCAAACTATATTAGATCCAAACTACTATTCGGATTCATCTAATTCGACTCCTAAGTCATCTAATGCGACTCCTATGTCATGGTCCTCCCTATCTTTGTAAGAACCTCTTCATCATACATTTAATATGACTCCTACGTTGCGGTCCTCCCTTTCTTCGCAGGACCCCTTTTATCAGTCACCTCAATGATGTCTTCTTCCTTTGAAGATATGTGCGACTCCAAATCCCTCCAATCAAACATCTAATACAATTCTTGAATCGTGGTCCTCTCTTTCTTTGCAGGACCCTTGTTATTATTCATCTGATGTGATTCTTGAATCACGGTCCTCCCCTTCTTCACAGGACCTTCTTCATCAATCACCCCCAATAAGTCTTCCTTCTTTGAAGATTCATGTGACTCAAAGTCCTTCGAGTCAAACATCTGAATCGACCCATGCTTCGTCGCAATCTACAGACTTTGGACTTAATCCTACTAGTTTACAGATGATATACCATCATATAGGTAGGTCCACACCACCTTCTTCTACTCCTGAGACATCTAGCTACACATCTTCTTCGTCCCCCACATCATCTTCTTCTATCAATCATCATCAAACATCTTCTAAGTCTTCCACACCAAGTGAACCTCTTTCTTCCAATCAACCCCTGGTGGTCGATCAACAACTCATACCGATTGATCTCTTTCAGAATGAAGAAACAATCAGGGCATTTATAGGGGCATATGAAGATATTCCTTTAGCAGATTACGAGAAAGGATTCTCTTTAGACTTTGATGCGTCTACGTATTGTGAGGAAAAGGTTGATTCCTTTTATCAAGAAATGGAGGAAGAGCCTCAAATCATGCAACTTGATCCTCCTCTTATTCTTCCATCTTCACATTCTTCATTATGTGATGAAACTCCTTGGTCTTGCATTGATCCATGGCCTATCTTCTCATCACCCAATAACTCTTTGTCTATCATAATTCCTCAATCACAATCTCTTATGGGGTCAACGCCAAGTAGCCCTTCATCTTCATCTAGGTGTGGGTCACCTTCTAGTAGCCCTCCCTCTGCTATTTGTGGGACATTTTCGAGTAGTCCACTATCTTCTATTCTTGGGGCATGCCCAACTAGCCCCTTGTCTTCTAGGTATGGATCACCCCCGGGTAGTCCATCATCTTCTATTCTTGGGCCACATCCTAGTAGCCCATCATCTTACATCTATGGGTCACGTCCTAGTAGCCCTTCTTCTTCTATTCTTGGGCCACATCCTAGTAGCCCTTCATCTTCTATCTATGGGTCACATCCTAGTAGCCCTTCTTCTTCTATTCTTGGGCCACATCCTAGCAGCCCTTCATCTTCTATCTATGGCTCACCTCCCAGTAGCCCATCTTCTTCAATCCTTGGACCGTATCCTTTTCATCCATCACATATATTCTTCTACCAATGATTGTGGCAAGCCCACCATCATTTCTCTCATCAGTTCTAAATCATCCACGTTCACTTTCTTCTCACTTCTCGGGATCAGACAAGTCACGCGGCAGCTTATAAGAAACCCAAACAGTTTCTTAATCAAGCTCAAGATCAAAACTACAAAGAGCTCTATAGCTCCCAACAAGTCAAACAATCTTAAAGTTAAAAATCAAACACAATTCAAGAATGCACATCAATGTAACCATCAAGTATGGCGCAAAGTGCATAAACCTATGGATAGGGAACTCAAGCTCCCACATATGAAACCCATGTTTCAAAACAAATCACAGTCATTTATTGAGTGTGAACTCACCACGATCATCGAGATCGGGGAAAACATGACTCTTGATAAACAAACATGCTTAGTCTCCCTTATCAAGGAAATCACAAACATCGTTGTTGGATCTTACCATACAAAGTGACTTTATTGTCCCACCTTTCCAAAAACTATCAAAAATCTAAAAATAAAAAAACAATTCAAAAATACAAAAAACATGAGAAAACACAAAAAAATCAAAGGTACAAAGATCAAACATTGCAATCAGGTATTGCGTACACATGGATGTTTCTTTCTTCCCTTCCTTGCTATTCTTCTGCAAGTCTTCCTACCATTTTCATCCCTTCGGTGATATTTTGGTTAGCCTATTCGCACGCATTTTGTGACATTTATCTCTATGGTATCTGTTTGACCCTGGTCTTTTATCACCTTGGTAAATTAAAGAACGACTGACCTCTTAGAGATCCTATCACATTCAACATCTAATAAACTTGTTGCGAAGAACTTTTGGACATATTTGTTGACACTAGCCAATGTCATCATCACAATCACTTCCACATCCTTCCATCAAGCCATATGTGGTTCTTAACCCCTTGTCAAACAAGAGAGCTGAAATAAGTTTTTAGAAAGAAAAAAGAATCAAAATCAATCAAAATCAAAAGCTAAAAGCTAAAAGAAAAAAGCAAATTGATATATTACTCTCTCTTGGGGTATTTCCAATAATCTCTATCGAGGCTATGGATGCCTGACTAGCAGTAGAGAAATGTTGTGATTAGAATCAAATACATCTCTCCGTCGGGGCTATGGACACCTAGCTGGCAGCGGAGCAATGTACGGCTATCCTTTCCACCATCCATTCACAAAATCACCTTTCAAAATCAATCATTCCTACACATTGGCTAGGGTGTCTTCACTTGTTGTCTATTAAATCTTCCCTTCAAGAGGTAATTAAATTCCACGTGCACACACTGGATCTCTATGAGTAAATAGGATTAGTATGTTACCAAGTGTCTTTTTTTGGACCTTGTTCAGACTCTTACTCTAGTCCTTATCTCGTCTCACGATTTGTGCCTTTGGCTAATCACTTCTTCATCGCGAGGCTTCTAGGCTACATTCATATCATTCACATCATTCTTCTACTTCATTCAGAACATCCATGTGTATAAGATTTCTTTTTTGCCATGTTTTCAGACACCTTTGTCCCCTTTCACAAAAACAATCTTCTCCTTCCTTTCTATCATGTGCTTTTAGGCCAACTTACGCTGGGGGCATCCTTGCTTCTTCCCAGCACTTCATTGGTTTATGTTCATCATCATGTTGAACCTATCCATAATGGCCTTGGGTCCCACTTCTACCTGTGAAGAGTTTGCCTTTGAATACTCCCACCTAATCGCTGGGGCATTTTTGCATCTTCACCTTTCTCACACGCACGTGGCCTTATGCCCTTGTACATCCCATCTATCGCTAGGGGCATCCACGCTTCCTCGTCTTCTTGTACATAGTTTCAGAAAACTTTCAAAATCATCAAAAACATTCAAATATGTTAGAAAAATCATCCAAAAAATTCAAATATGTTAGAAAAATAAAAAAACATTCAAATATGTTTCAGAAAACTTCTAAACAATATAAATCATCCTACAAAACGTCACTCTTTGGTTCTTTCTTATTCTCGTGTAAACGACCCACGGATCATATTAATCTACCTCCATCAACAAAATCTAGGTTGCTTACTCCATCTGTACTCTAGGGCACAACGAGTTGCCTGGTACTATTTCGTAGTGCACATTGCTTTTTCATAGGACCCAAGTGTCCTCCATTATTCCCTTTGCATGTATCCTTGCTTGGGGCACCATCATTAACCCTTGTCGTTAATTCGAATAGGTTGGAACTGAAGCTTGATAACAAAAACATTACATTATGTTTCTCTGTTAGGTTAGCTTGTTTACTTTCTCGTATTGCATTGCATTTTGTATGTTGCATGGAGTTAGGCATTTTTTACTTTCTCGTATTGCATTGCATTTTGTATGTTGTATGGAGTTGGTGTTTTTAGCAATGGACATTTGTTCGTATATGGCTTTTCATGTCATACTACAATTTTGTTCATTCTTTTTAATAAGGACCGATGATGAAGATCTTTAGCAATATGATGACAAATAAAGTTGTTTAAAAGGCACTGGATGGATGTTAGCTCATTCCCTCTTCCTCATATTCCTTTTTTCTTCTATATCCCCTTTCTTCTTCACACTATTCTTTCTTCTGTTCTCTTCTTGTCATCTTTTCAATCATCAATCGAGTTCTTCTATCACCCCATCGACAATCGAGGGGGCATCCTCCATTCTACTCATTTTTCTTCTATCCCTTCAAAATTTTCTACTTGTTTATGCTTGTCTACTTTCTTTGAAGTGACGTCACTTACGTCACCCCAAAGAGGGGAAAATGTAGACACCTAAAATATGCTTACACTTAGCATTTCCTCCAATTCAACCGATTGATGACACTGCATTGATCAACCCCTTCTTTGCTCCACTCTCGGATGCCCATTTACGACACCTTATCGGTTGTATTCCTCCTATAATCATCTTATTTGGCTAATATCTCTCTTATTAGCTAAACATTCCTCCTTTCAACCATTTCAGAACCTCCCTAGTTCTCTCTAGACCACTTCTATTGGCTTCCTAGGCTATCTATCAGTCACAATTGGTTATCCAGACCCCTCCCAACTCTTAATGAGTCTCTAATCACTTGCTAATCAAGTTTAAATAGCCTAATCCTAGTTAACTAGCCTAAACCAAGATTAACTAAGCCTAAAGCATGTTTATCCTAATCTAATCTAAAATATTTAGTCCCACATGCACCCAAATTCCAAACTCTCCCAAGTGAAAAACTATAAATAGAAGGGTCACCCCTCCCTCTAAAACACACACCTTGTTTACATAACAAAATCTCTCTCACATTTGGAGATATTGGCATTAGAAATCATTTGCATTAGCCAAGCTATATAAACATTTGATCTTGGAAATCCTCCATTGTTGAAGCTCCTCCATCTTCCATCCATTCCAAATATAGTTAGTAAGGGAAGATCTAAAGCTTGGCCATGTAGCCAACTTGGAGAGATCTCTTCACTATGTTTGGGAGTAAACAACACACAATTTGATTGCTTAGAATCTAACTAGGTTCACTTTCATTAAGCTTTCATAGAGTAGAGAGTAGTATACATGTTAGTTTTTGATGTTTTTGTCAAATTTATAATGCTTGCATGTTAGTTTCTCTTGTTTAGCTCTAATCTCATGGTGCATGGATGAGTTAGCAAAGCTTTGAGGTTCTTTAGCCTCATTCCATAGCTTTTGCAACTTTCCATTGCATACAATTATCATTTCTTCGATAATTCATCTTTGGAACATTTTTTAAGAAAGACAACACTACCTCATTTGTTAACCTTAAAATCCTATGGTACTACATTGAGAGACTCATTTTCAATAGGTGCAAAAGACACCCAAGGCTCCCTAAATCTCACAAATTCAAATATACAGGCATTAGGGAAACAACCTCTATAGGTCTGAATCTTCTTAATGAGTCAAGGCATCAATCTATCTCATCCCTAAGAACTCAAACATCCTTTCTCCAATTATTTTAGTAAGATCCAAACTGAACTCAAGCATTGTCAACAAATTTTCCAAATCTAGTTGCATTCATTCAAATATCACATGCTAGGTGGAGAATGAATCACGATTTGAGGCCTCTTTAGAGTAGTTTCAATGTATTTGGTGCATAGGGGTGCCCACAACTAAACTATTGTTTTTTTATGAGATTTTCCATCCATGGATAGGATTTTTGATCATGTTATGAATATTTAAAGATCTTCACAACATGATCAATAACTAGGATTTGACAACAACAAACGTTTCCAAGAAGGCGATAGTATTGGGATGTTAAAGAACCAAAAAAAAGGTAGGTACAAAACCATACAATAGGGTCAAGAAAAATATAGATGGTCCTAACAAAAGTGTACAACCATGCCCCAAGTCAATTTCTAGTAACAATTCATAGAATGAAGCGTCACTAGGTAGAAATATCCTCATTTCAACATTGTGCACTCCCAAAACTTCCTAGATATATATTAATTGTTGTTTTGAAGATTATAATTTTTTTATACATTAGTTTCATGTATTAATGTGTTGTTTTAATATTACATAATTAATGTCAGAAGTTAATTAATAAAAATAACCTCATGTAGCTTCCCTTACATCCTTTAGTATACCTAATTCACTAATTATTAGATTTCACATAATCTAATATGGATGTAAATACTTTCACCTTCTTGGATTCTCAATACCTGGAAGATGGTAAGAAAATTCTTGTTGATTCTTTGCAGTGAAAATGTTGCATTATTGTCGTTAGTGATGCAAAGTTCACTACCTTCATGATGCACATTTTTCCCTTTCATATTTTTTTGTTCTTTGAATTTCAAAAGTGGGGTTTTGGTGGCAATAACCACCAAATCTAGGCATTATTTGATATTCTCATAGAAAAAATCCAATCGGTAGCCACTCTCTTCCCATAAAACCATACATAATACTTTTACATTGTATGGATCCGTCCCAAGATGCATGTTATCGGCCATCCCACTATCCATGCATGTATTTACCATATTCACTCTGTCTCTTGCTCCATCCTTCATGGAACATTAATATTTTTTTTGCATTTTCACCCCAAAAATTTACATTACAAAGGTAGGTTGCACAGTAGAATGGGCATGTGATGGTGAGATAATAGCTCGTGATGCATGGATAGGTGGAAGAAATTTGTGGAGGAAAGAGTGTGTGTGGAGGTGGTAAGAAAGTAGAAGGTTAGAGGAATCTCAAAACATGAGAACGATACACAAGGTTGCAGGTGAAGGTAGGAAGGTGCTAGATGAGAAGGAGCAACTACATGAGATTCACAATCCATAACATTAACTATCATGTTAGTTCATATTGGAGTTTTAAATATTATCCAATATGGACCCAATATATTTCTTCATATTAAGGGGTATAAGGGGTTAAAGTATAAATGTTTTTAAAAATATATTGGGCATAGGGTATGTGGAGTGGTAGGGAGAAGGGAAGAGTATTTGTGGGGAAGATGAAGAAGCCCTTAAATCATATAAGTTTCATTTTTTTTCAAAGTAACAACATGTTTTGTTAGATAAGCATCATGTATTTTTAATGGCACTAAATAATTCTCACTAGATTGGATTTGCTTCATAATATCATTGCTAAGATATATATTTTGTCAAGAGAACAAATGTCATAACGATTAAGAAATTTAACTAACATTAATGCAACCACATATGACCCTTCCCATTATTATACAAATTTGTATTGCAGTGATATTTGTAAATAGAAAAGACATGAAGAGAGACATCAAATCAAAAATATTAGGGATTCATACATTTTCATTCCAATATGAATTTCATCAAGGTTTCAAGTTAAAATATAATTAAATTGTGTGAAAATGTAAGGCATTTAATCCAACACTAAAGAGGTGGAAATTAAAATGGGTAGTTTGGATATATGGTTAAATAAGGGGTATTTTATAATTAAAATTTATATTGGGAGGGGTTGTTAATAATGGAAAAGTGAGGTGTAAATTTGGGATTATATGTATTATTTAATATCCTATGAACATACTATGATAGGCCATAAGTTTACATAGTGAATCCACTATGGGAATGGAAAGAATTGCATGTGTGTGGGGGTGTAGGTAGGAAAGAGAAGTGTTGACAAGAATGGGAGGAGGAGATGCACAGGAATGCATAAAAAAACTTGTGGTCGTGACATGTGAGGTGATGAGTGGACATGTGAATAGAAAGGGGTCATGTATGTTAGAGTGTGGAGAAAGGAGAAACATGTAGAGGGATTCATTGGGTTCGAGATCATGGTGAAGAAAAATTGCATGGGTGCATGGAAGAAAGGAAGGTCATAATAGGGAATGGAGATAACTTGCACGTAGATCGCATTGGGAGAGGGTGGAGAAATGATGCAATGTGATAAATATGAAGCATGATGGAAATTGTTAAAGAATAACCTACATGGGGATGGATGTTGGGAGGAGATGATAAGTGTGGAAAAAAGAGTTAAAGAAACAATCCATGTCATATATGTGAGGTAAGAAGGGGACGAAGAAGGATATTGGGTCAAAGTGACATGTACATGGGAGGAAAAGGTATGTGAAGGTAGTAAAAGGAATTTTACAATCTAATGAAGGGAAATATGGTAGCAGAAATGAGAGTAGTGGAAGGATGACATGAGAGGTGATAAGTACAAACATACTAGGTGAAGAGGTGAGAAGCAGAGATATCACTAATATAAGGGTGTGTGTGGAGAGTGGCACACATCGTTGACTCACGATAACAACTTATCTTGGGCGCGTGTGTGTGTGAACAAGGGCACATAAGAAAGGGAAGAGGAGTGAGAGTAGGGGAAGAACATATGCAGTTGTGAAATTAATTGTTTTGTTCTTCATTTTCTTCAAATTGACGATTATCTAGACCTATTAAATTTTAAGTTATCTTTAACAGGAAGGTGGTTTCAACGTTGTTCAAATTTTTTGCCATCCTGCAAAAATTTCTTTCCTAAGTTATTTTTTTGAGAAATTTTGGGTTTTTCATTATTTGTAAGAAGGAAATTCACTTAAACTTTCAAATTCCTAAAGGCCAAAGTTCCAAAATTTTAGAACTTTAGACTTTTGGGTTTTAGAATTTTCCTTGGCATTTCTCGTTTGTTTTCAAGTTTTGTTTCCAAACTCTGAAAGTCTAAAGTTCTGAAATTTCAGAACTTTGGCATTTCAAGTTTTAGGGTTTCATTTTGTACATAGGGATACTTTCTTCTCAATACTTCTGAAGTCCGAAATTTTGAAGTTCCAAAATTTTGGAACTTTGGTCTTTTGAGTTTTGGGTTTCAGGTTTGGTATTGAAGTTGTTGCGCTTAAATTTTGGATTTTGGGCTCTCTAAGGAACATTTAATTTCCAACTACCACACATGTGTCTTATTGTGGGAATTAATTTTGGGTTTACCTATATAAACCTATATTTTCACCCATCATTTTTACCTAGCTTTCACTCTGACATTTTGATTTTTACTCCGCCATATCGTACTTTAAGGCATCATTATCAAGATAATTTTTTGAGTTTATTTAATCTTTTTGGTTTAGCTTTATCATGGTTTTTTTTTTTATCGTCATTTTATTTCCATTTCTTTCTCTTCTTTCTTAAACATGGAAGCCATTGTTGTTTTTTGTTTATTTTTAGTCTTTTCAAACATGTTGTCTAGACCTTTATTTGATTTTGCAAACAGGCATCAAACCTCATCTAATTCAAGGGTTTTGCAAAATTTTCCTTTAAGATATTTGGAATTATTAACTTTTGGGAGTTACCTTTTCAGGATTTCAAAGGTCTACCATTTTGAGAATTTCAGAAGTCACTATTTTTGAACTTCCAGAAGTCACTATTCAGGGAATTTGAGAGTTAAATTTTTAGGATTTCGGAGGCTTTCAGACTTCTGGAACTATTTATATTTTGAGTTTCGAGACTAAGAAGAGTTCACAATTTCAGAATTTTTGGGCATCGAAGTTGGATTTATTTTTGAGGTTTGGGATTCGCAGTTGTATTGCTTTCAGAAGTTTTGGGCCTTGGAGTTGGATTGCTTTCGGACTTTCGGGATTCATTTTTTCAGAGTTTTTAAGAGGTTGTTAATAAAATTTTCAAGGTTCAATCATATCCCGAACCCTAAATTCATGTCAACATCTTCATCAAAAGGAAAGGGAAATATGAAGTATACATTCTTAGGAGTCTCTCCTCATACATGTTTATCGTCAGATGTAGGAAACATCAGAGACACCAATTTAAGATAGGTGGACATGTAAGATTTCTTGGAGATACTAAAGGCTCTCTAAGAAAACAACCTGGATGCAATATATTTTTGAGAGTGGTATTTCTCTCACAGCCACCTTTCTTGTATCCATGCATTTCCCAAATTTTGTTTTAACTACGACACTCATTTTGATAAAGATACTAAGTTTTTCAAGGATGATGATGGCAATATTGTAATCATAGTGGATGTTGATTTCTTTGAATATTTATTCAAACTTCTGGATGTTGAGGAATATGAAAAACTTTATCCTAAGATGGTAATGAAAATTGGGATAAAGAGTATGAACTATGTACAAAAGTCATGATGAAAAGCTACTTAGCTAAGGGTACTACTAATCTCACTAAGACATTTTTCCACTTGGAGTTTATCCAGGAGGTCAATGACCTTATTATTCTCTTGAGTAGAGTTCTAGGTCTTGCTTTGGTGAAAGAATTTCATGAATGGTTGTTCCTATATATCACCACCATAAAAAATAATGAGTTCATACGATGGGGGGAGCATATCAATACTTCAATATGTCATCAATTAGAAACAAATTTGGTTTCAAAAGACTTTTTCTTTAATTATTTCCTTGTCTATGTAGTAGTTGTTATGGGAGACTATATTGGATTGAACCCCAAAGGTGTTAGAATCACATCTTAAATCTATGATTTTTATCCTTGGCTCACTATAGAGGAGGGAAAAAAGCATTTCAGGAGAGTAAATTATGCATTCTTTATTATTCTTTTATATCATTTTGATAAATATTTTTACAATCGCATAATATCTAATGAGTCCTTTCAACAAGTAAGGGTATGTGGAGCCATATATCTTTAGTTTCTAAATTTTACATATATCAGGGTTCCATGGTTTACAAGTGCTCTAAATAAGTTACCGAGATATCCAACTAATAAATGGGTCATATTAGAATTGGTTCGCCAATTACTTGATTATCGTAAGATTCAGAATAAGTGACACAAATAAAGATTCCATTTTCCTATTTTAATCGGAAGATATACTTGTGTCAATATATATAAAGCCAAGAACATAGATGGAGAAATGTTTGAGGTCACCTTGCATAGTTTTCATCTTAGGACCAACTTTGATTATTGGGGAAAATTTAGTGAACCAAGTTTGGCAAGCTCCCATGTGCCACATTTAGAAGACATTTGAATCCACTTTCGAGATGAATTCATCATTAGACAATGAGAATTCGAAAGATTAAATTTGAATGAGGTTAAACAATATGGCATTGTAGATGTTCTAGATGATATTGTGGATGATGATGAGGTACTTGACCCGGTTTATAGGAGTGATAATATTGTTAATAAATGGTTACCTTGGATTGATTGGTATCAAGAAGAATGTTCCAACAAAAAGGAAATGGTAGGGGCAATTTTGTAAAGGACATATGATTAATTGGCTACTCTAGGTAATTCACCTAAGGATCAACCTATAAAGGTAGTTCAAGTTCAAACAACATTAATCCTTCCCACATCTTCGAGGAGTAAAATATCCACTCAAAAAAGTACCATAACTCCAAGAAATATTTCCTTTGTAGTGGGAGGTTCTTTTTCAAAGGTTTCTATTGCTAAGGTTTCTCCCCCAAAAATACAATTGTATGAGGTTATTGATGTTAGTGTTTTTATGGTTGAGTATCAATATTTTCTACAACTCTTTCATTTCCATTGTCACTACCCGTGGTTCCTCCTCTTCCATTACCATCTATTATTCTATCTTTCATTTCCACTTTTCCATCTTCTTCAATGGCCCAAGTTATCTCATCCCTACCTGTTCTCTTAGTTGGAGAGATGATTGTTTCCCCACATTCTACTCTACCTTCTCATTAGCTTCCTCTTGCTTTTCTTCACATTTCATCCACTCCTTAGGCTATTCCAACACCTATGTCTTCTATCGTTACCACCTCCATTCCATCTTCTACTACTGCCACTAGTGTCATGATTTTATCCAGTATCCTAGTTTCAAATTCAATAATGACATCTTCATCTACATCTGCCATATCTGATTGGCTATATCGCCAACCCGTAAAGAAAAAGAAAAAGTTTCCCCTGGTAGACATAATTGATCTATGTGTGATAGAACCAACTCTGATAAGATAGGCCAAGCAACCAAGAATTGTATCTAAATTATCAAGAAATCATAGGCCAAGCTACCCCCATGGAAGAGAAAACCAAAGAAACTATTACTACATTAAATTATCAAATTTCTAGGTTTTCATTGGGAAATGTAACACATGAAGGGGTGAAACAAGATTTGCAAGTGGCTTTGGGGAAAATTTTGGAAAAATATGACAAGGATAAGGCTTCAAAGGATGAGTTAAAGACAAAGGTTGAGTAGCTTACAGCTCTTCCGAAGAAAGTAACACAACCCATTTCATCTACTGATCCTTCAAGTACAACTGCTCTGACAGTTTCTTCCATCTTAGATGATATTTCATATCATGAAATCAAGAAGGTAGGTAAGAAGGGATGATCATTGGATGGATGGATTGAATGCATACTTCAAGAAGAAAATCCATTTATTAAAACAATTGTAGAGTTATACAATGAATTAAATACTGAGAAAGATTCCATAAGGAAACTAGATGCATCCTTGTCTGAAGAAAGCAACAATTTGGGTCTTAGTTTGGTTACCTAGGAAGAAATCAAAAGTATTGATATAGATCTACTCTTCCAAGAAGGTGTGGTGAATAGTTCCTACAAGCTATTTGAATTTCAAAAGGACATGGAATTCAGGTCATAGGTGTTACAAGATTTGATCAAAAAATTGGATGAAAAATGGGTTGAAATAATAGATGCGTTGAGTGATATTTTAGAAGAATTTGAGGAGATCCACTGTAAGTTCTTCAATGAGAACATTGATGCCCTTCCAATTGATCAAGTGAAGACCAATTTCAAGAAGTTTGGTAAAGCAAGATGATGAAGTTACAAAAACCTTCAACATTAATTCAATCTACAGACTTGTTTCATGCCAGAATTTCATAAGTCAGATCAAGAAAGTTATAAGCAAGTTGAAAAGGTTGCAAGGGAAGTGGATACAATAGAAGTAGTAAGTTAGTATGCATGTGTACCTAAAGATGAATAAATACAAGAAATTGTGAAGTACTTTATGGAATTTAAGTAACGTATGTTTGCGAATAAAGAGAGTTGGGATAAAGATGAATAGGAAGTAGATACTGCATGGCCAAGATGAGCTTGGTGGCCATTGATGAACAAGATCTGAGTTCTTGGTTAGTCAAAGGTTACATGGTTGACTTAGTCAAACCTTTGAAACTACTTTACTATTTTTATGGGAGCCTATTCCCTTGAACTTAAATACATTCTATTTTTAGAAATTAGTTAGCTAAAGGTGGGGTTGTAATGGCCAGCCTCTTGAACTTATAAATAGATTAGATGTGTTAAGAATTGGATGACTTTTAGATTTGGTGAGAATACTCTTCAATCTTGGAAGATTTTTTAAGATACTTTAAGCATTTTGATAATATTCAAAATGATACTTTTCCATGGAATATATGGTGTATTGTGCTCTAATTGATTAATCTCTAATTTGAGAATGTTTAATTATTTGATATGGATTGATTGATCTGCCTTTATATCAGTTGTATTTCTTTAATCTTGAGGAACGTGACATAGAACCTTTGTGTTTCAGCTATGGAGAATTTATTCCCTTTCTATTATCAAAGTGAATCATACTTACCAGTCAAATATTAGAGAGTATCACATGAAATGTGCATATAATTAATTGTTGTGATATGTTAATTGTGTTATTGAATGAATCTATTTGTTCATTTTGCAACTTGGTGCATCACCTTATTTAAATTTTTATTTTTATTTATCTCTAACCATAATCCTAAAGACTAGGTAGATTAGGGTATTTCTAAGTGTTTTATCTTTACACTTTGATCATAGATCAAGTGATCCAAGTTCCAAAGGAATCCAACCTTCTCTGAAGGTTCATCCCAAGGCAAAAAGGTCCCACACCTTGGTGATGTTCCAAAGTTGCACGAGATCACTCAAAGATTCAACGGGTGCGCGATCCACATGACAACAATTTTTGGCATGCCCAGTGGGACAAAGTTGGTACTTCTCTTCATACTTGCATGAATCAAAGTACCTGACGACTCCATTTCTCTAGATTTTGAATCTCAGTGTGTTAACTTATGCAAAGAATTCAGACAAGATCTTCTACGAGATGAGAAGGAAATTATCAGCATATTGAGTTATCCTTGTCTCCTCCAAGAAGAAGAAGAGGAATTTCAACATCACCAGTTACAACGTCACCACATAGAGGTCATTCAAATCCTCCTTACGGAAGGTTCCCTCCACCTAGGAACAATCAACCTCTTGTTAGAATGGTGAGGAACCAAGTGTTTCCTCCATTCAATGTAGGAAACCCTCTTCAATTATCTCAACGTGATCCTATACCTACTGCTGCACTCAAAACTTTACCCTTTTACACAGGGGAAACTCATATTACTCCTGTGGAACATATTCTTGATGTGGCCAGCATTTGCACAGTACATAATGTTACAGAAGACAATGTTGCAGTCAGACTCCTTGCTACTTCCTTCAAGGGAAAATAACTTCAGTGGTTTCATGGGTTAGAATATGGTACTATAACCACTTGGGATGAGTTGGGGGAGAATCTCTGTAAACAGTTTGAAGAAAAGAGTGACCACTTGTCACTCATGGAACAACTCACTACCATAAAGAGAGATCCTCAAGAGTACATGAGTGATTTCAAATTTTGATTCCAAAAGACTTGGAATAGGATTCCGGCACTCATAAAGCCTTCTCCTAATAATGTATTTTTTTTTATTATATACGAGCCTTGAACAGTGATATAATAGTTATGATCCAATCTATGGGAGGGACCACACCACCTGATGCCTATGAAGTTACAATAAGAGCCGAGAATTCTTTGATCCAAGTAGGGAAGATTGCACCCAGACCTCCCATGCCTTTGTTTGTTGAACTTTAAAGTATTTAGCCAACCATTGCCTCTGTTCCATCAACTTCTAACCAACCCATTGTGTCTTCACCAACTGTTACTGCACCAATTCCTTCAAATGATCTAGTTGAGGTCAAGTCACTACTGCAAACTTTTGGGAATGAACTCATAGAACTCAAGAGGAAACAGTCTCAATATGCTCATCCCTACCAACCACAAAATCAGAAATATCAATCTAACCATCCACCATTTCAAGGGAATAATCAGGTGCAAAATCAAGCTACAAATCAAGCTGCAAACATCAAGCCCCTAAATTTTAGGAATCCTCTTACTGCTAGCTCTTCCAGAGCCCTTGTACCTATCCAGAATAATCTAGTTCAAGACTATGAATGGTGTTATCCTTGTTCTCAACCCCACAATCAAAATCTTTTCCCCAATGGAGTTCTCAGCCAGGCCCTTATGGTTCAAAGTGTATCTTCCCTGCTAGAGGTAATAGGAAGTTCATCTACATAGGAGGCATTAGATCAACTGTATGCCCCTGAAGAAACCACTATGTTAAATTGGCAAGAAGAAGGTTTTTGTGGGTTGAATATAGAGTCTTCATCAGTGGCTAAAAACACTCATTCCACAAAGAGAGCAATGGAATCACAACCTTCCAAAGCTGATCAAGCATCTACTTCACAACCTTGGCCACAAACAGCGGTTGATAAATATGTGGGAAAGAAAGAACCAGAAATGCATGCTAGCCAAGTTGTAAGGAAATAAGGTTCTTCAGGCATCACAGTGTACCCAACAAGCACTTTCCAAAAGAAGATTCTAACGATCAAAGAAATATCAAAAAGTAGGAGCAATCCCTTTTAGTATTGTAGAACAGATGAAGAAGACCAACCTGAGTGTTACCATGTGGGATGCACTCTCAATTCCATCTCAAAGAAACCTATTGCAAGAGGCCTTGAAAATTTTTGGTACAACTAACAGATCATCGGGTCATGGGGTAGAAACTGCTACAAGTTTATGTCAGCCAGAAGGGAAAAGTGTTCCTAAGGTGAAAAAACCACCACCATTCTATATTTCCCTGATCATTGGAGATCATTTGGTGCATAATTACATGATTGATTTTGGTGTCAGCAGTTTGGTCATGCCCAAGCAAATTATAGATGTACTAGGAATCCAATATACACCAGTCTCCAGAGGATTTTTTCAGTTGGATGGAACAATGGTTAGGACCATTGGAATCATCAAAGGACTTCAACTTACTATTCATGCATGCCCCAACTTGTTATTCACACAGGACATATTGGTCATTGATCTTCCTCCTCTTTTCACCATTTTCATATCAAAAGATTTCACTGCCAAGATGGGTGGTTATCTATTGGTTGATTGGTCTCATATGATTCTCAGGACTTGATACAGAACTAAGGTGACTATAAGGGCTGAACCAATTTTTCATAATCATGTGGAGCCATATACCGCTAGTCCTATAAATGGGAATTATACCATCCATGATCCAGAAGAAGAAGATGTTGACCATGAACCAACCACTCTTGTTGAAGAGGTTCCTGATACCGTGCTGGATGAGGTAAGTATAGATCACCAGTATGACCCATATGCTAAAGCATTGGTAGAAGAAGAATTTGGTTTTCTGTTTTTAGAAGAGATGGGATTGGGTACATATTGTATTCATGAAGAAGATGTGATCATACCACAACTTATCAAGTCCCAAAATAGCTCTGAAGGACTTTGGAAACTATTTTTCAATGGCTCAAGGAGTAAGAATGGAGTAGGTGTTGGTGTTATGTTGATTTCTCCCAAAGGAAGTAAGTATTTTTCATCCTTTTGACTATAGTTCAGTTGTACTAATAATGTTGCTGAGTATGAGGCCTTGATACAAGGAATTCAACTAGCCTTAAAAAGGGGTATCAAATCCCTAATTGTTTTTGGAGATAGTGAGTTGATAGTGCATCAGGTAAGAGCTCGCAGTGCATCAAAAAATGATCTATTGAGATCTTATAAAAATAGAGTATGGAGTTTGATTGAAGATTTTGAAGCTTTTGGGATTCACATGGTTCCTAGGAATCAGAACCAAGATGTAGATAGACTTACAAATATCGGACCACAACATGACATTCCTACTGATGTAATGAAAGAAGGATTACCATCCATTAAGATGGTTGTTCATCTAGCAGTTCCTAATAATGAAGGAAGTTGGCAGGTTTTTGACAGTGATGAGAAAATCATTCTTTTCTTACAGGAAGAAGCAGAGTTTGCTACAAAAAATCAAGCTAGGTTAAAAGAAGCATACGGTGAACAAATCATCCAACTAAAAAGTAACAGATTACCAAAAGTTTTGGTTACTCTTGAATCCATTTTTAATTCAGATGATCAGGCTAGAAGGCAAAATTCTAACATGACAATCAAAGATGATGACTTTGAAGAAGTTGAAATAGCTAGTGAAAATTTCCTAAAGATTGGAAAAGTATGTACCCCATAAGAGAAAAAGGATTTTGTCAAACTTTGTCAAGATTATAATGATGTTTTTGCATGGAGTTATAAGGATCTAAGTGGTTTTGACCTAGGTTTGGCACAACACACCATCAAACTTCATCCTAATGACAAACCAGTTCAATAGAAGAAAAGGCCAATAAATCCTAAAATTGAACCACTAATGAGGAATGAACTCTCTAAGATCATTGAGGCTTGCATAATTTTTCCAATCAAGAATTCCTCATGGGTATCTAATCTAGTTCCCATTAGGAAAAAGAATGGAGAAATCTGGTTATGCATAGACTTTAGAGATTTGAACCAGGATTCATTGAAGGATCATTATCCTCTTCCATCAATGGAGAAAATTCTCCAAATAGTAGCAGGAGCACAAAGGTTTTCATTACTTGATGGGTACTCTGGATACAATCAGATCTTGGTTAAAGAATCTGATCAATTCAAGACAACATTCACTACTAAGTGGGGTACTTATGCCTATAATAAAATTCCATTTGGGTTATCTAATGCTGGCACTACCTTCCAAAGGGCCATGGACATGGATTTCTAGGGACTAATCAATGATATTATCCTAGTGTACTTGGATGATATAACAGTGTATTCCAAACATGCGGAGGATCACATGGCTCATTTGAGGAAAGTATTCAAGAGGTGCAGGGAGTTTGGGGTTTCTTTAAATCCCAAGAAATGTATTTTCATTGTACAAGAGGGCAATCTACTAGGGCATGTGGTATCCATCGAAGGATTGTCCATTAATCTAGCTAGAATACGCTCGATATTGTCCCTATCTCTTCCAAGTCACAAGAAAGGACTTCAAAGTTTTCTTGGAACAATAAATTTTGTGTGGAGATTCATCCCTCAGTTTGCAGCCCTAGCCAAACCATTAACAACCATGTTGAAGAAAAATATTCCTTTCTCATGGAAAAAGGAAGGGAAGGAGAGTTTTGAATCCATTAAGACAACCATTTCTCAAGCACCTATGTTGGTGAATCCAAGGTTTGACAAGGGATTTCATTCTCTATGCCTTTATTGGTCAAGAAAGTATTTATGGGATTCTCACTCAGCAAAATAATGAATCAATGGAACAACCGATTTCCTTCTTTAGCCAATCCCTAAAGGATTACGAGGTCAATTATTCATTTGTTGAGAAACAATTTTTTGTTGTTATTCAGGCTTTGAAGAAATTCAGACACATGTTGTCCAATAACAAGATTCATTTGATTGTGTCTCATCTGGAGTTAAATATTTTTTGCTAAATAAAGATATGAATGAGAAACGTATCAGATGGGTCACTAAAGTGATGGAATACGACGTACACATTAAGGTCACTAATCTTGTCAGGGGTAAAGGCCTGTGTCAACAGTTAGTTGTAGATTTGGAGTCAAAGGTAGAAGAGGACACGTTGCTCCTTAATGAACCTCAAGATGATAACCATATTGATTGGTTGTCAAAGATGAAATTTTTTCTCCTTTTAGGAGAATACCCTACAAGCATGGACAAAGTTCAAAGATGAAGCTTCCATCTTCAGTCTATTCCTTACGTTATGGTGGATAATGTTCTCTTTCGAAGGGATTTGAATGGTGTTCTTCTTTGGTGCATAGGACTAGAACAAGTAAATAAGGTACTAGAAGAATTTCATAATGGTCTATCAAGAGGGCATTACTCTACATGGAAAACTACTACAAAGATCATGAGAGTCAGTTACTATTGGCCGGTTTTACTCAAAGATACCCATTTTTGGGTAAGAAATTGAAAGGAATGTGCTTTCTTCACAGGAAAGTAGAGATTGACAGCCCTTACTCTTCACCCAATTCAGGTCAACCAACCCTTTGTCTAGTGGGAGTTGGATTTCATTGGGATGATTAATCCTCCATCAAGTGATGGAAACAAATGGGTCCTCACCGCGACGGATTACTTCACTCGTTGGACAGAAGCCATGTGGCACTTAAGGAGGGAAACGAAAAGGTTGTTCTTGATTTTCTAGAGGGAATAATGACACATTTTGGTGTCCCATTTACGGTAATTTCAGACAATGCAATGAATTTCTTGGATTGAAGTTAACCAAATGGGTGTCAAAATGGAGTTTATCTCAAAACTTCATTGAATTACTACCCACAGGGGAATGGATTATCTGAGTCCAGTAACAAGAATCTCATACATATCATCAAGCATACAATGGAAACCAATAGGATAACTTGGCACACTCAGGTCAAAACCGCCCTATGGGCAGATCGGATTACGCCCAAAAGGGCTATTGGGAATTCACCTTTTATGTTGGTATATGGAAGGGAAGCAAAGCTCATGTTATCTCTAGAGCTTCCTTCTTTGGAATTGGCACATCAACTAGAGCTTATGGAAAATGATGCAATGATAGTCAGGTATGCTGAACTAATGGAGTTAGAAGAAATGAGGAACAAGGAAGTGAAGACTCTGGAACAACACCAATCTCAAGTTAAAATATATTTTTACAAAAGAACTTCTAACAGGGAGTTCCATGAAGGAGATTTGGTTCTCAAATGGGATGCTGACAGGGCCAAGCCTGGTAAGCATGCTAAGTTTGACGCCCTTTGGAGTGGACCATACATTATCACAAGTTGTAAGAAAAAAAATTTGTTTTTCTTATCTAGGCTCAATGGAGAAGAATTTCCCATTCATGTGAATGGGATACATCTCAAAGCTTGTTTTTGAGAAACTTATCACTATGTACAATTTTGTTTTCTTTTATTTCCTCCAAGTGCTTTGCACATTGTTTTGTTTTCTTGCTCGGTTGTTTTGTTTGCTTTGGTGTGTGCTCGAAGTATTTTCAGTTTATGACTCTCTTGCCCAATAGATTTCACAAGGCTACTAGCATAATGCTTAGCAGGTAAGCATTCCCTGGATGTTGCCAAAAATGTTAACTTTTAAGTTATCTTTGACAGGAAGGTGGTTTCAAAAAAATTCAAATTTTTTGCCATCCAACGAAAATTTCTTCTTGTTTTGCTAAGGTAAATTGGGAGTTTTCCAAACTCCGAAGTCCAAAATTTGGGTTTCAGATTTGGAGTTCTCTTATTTGGTTTTTCATTATTTGTAAGAAGGAAATTTTCTCAAACTTTTGAATTCCGAAACTCTAAAGTTCTGAAAATTCAGAACTTTGGGATTTTGGGTTTCAGAGTTTTTCTTGGCATTTCTCATTTGTTTTCATGTTTCGTTTCCAAACTCCGAAATTCAAAAGTTCAAAATTTCAGAAATTCAGCCTTTCAGGTTTTAGGGTTTCATTTTGCACCCAGGGATACTTTCGTCTGAATACTTCCGAAGTCTAAAACTCTGAAGTTCCAAAATTTCAAAACTTTGAGCTTTCAAGTTTCAGATTTTGGGTTTCATATTGAAACTATCGTGCTTACATTTTGGATTTCGGGCTCTCTGAGGAACATTTAATTTCCAACTACCCCACACGTGTCGGCCTGCGGGAATTAATTTCAGGTTTACCTATATAAACCTAGATTTTCACCTGTCATTTTTACCTGGCTTTCGCTCTGACACCCTGATTTTTTACTATGCCATATCGTACTTTAAGGCATCATTTTCAAGGTAATTTTTTGAGTTTATTTAATCTTTTTGGTTTATATTGATCATGGTTTTTGTTTTCTATTGTCCTTTTCTTTCCATTCTTTCTCTTCTTTCTCAAACATGGAAGCCACTACTGTTTTCTATTTATTTTTTAATCTTTTCAAACATGTCATCTGGACTTTTATTCAATTTTGCAAAATAGGCATCAAACCTCATCAAATTAAAGGGTTTTGCAAAATTTTCCTTTCAAATATTTGGAAATTATTCGTCTTTCAGAAGTCACAGGATTTCAGAAGTCACCATTTCAGGATTTCGGGAGTTACCTTTTCAGGCTTTCAGAGGTCTGCGTTTGGGGGTTTCTATTTCTATTTTCAAGGACTTTTGGAACCAAGGTTTTTGGACTTCCAGAACTATTCAGATTTTGGGTTTTGGGACTGAGCAGAGTTCACGATTTTGGAGGTTTCAAACTTCGAAGTTGGATTACTTTCAGGCTTCAGTTTTTTGGAGTTTTAAGAGGTTATTAATAAAATTTTCAAGGTTCAATCAGATCCTGAAACTTGAAATCATGTCAACCTCTTCATCCAAATGCAAGGGAAAGATGAAGTATACATTCTTATGAGTCTCTCCTCATAATTGTTTATCGTCAGATGTAGGAAACATCAGAGACACCAATTTGGGATAATGGACATGGCATATTTTTGGGAGAGACTAAAGGCTCCCAAGAAAAAAACCTAGATGCAATCTATTTTTGAGAGTGGGCTTGCTCTCGCAGCCGCCTTTCCTACATCCATGCATTTCCCAAGTTCATTTTAACTATGGAAACTCATTTCGATAAAGATACTAAGTCTGTCAAGGATGATGATGGAAATATTGTAATCAGATTGGATGCTGATTTCTTTGAAGATTTATTCAAACTTCTGGATGTTGAGGAATATGCAACAATTTCTCTTGAGATGGTAGTCAAACACTGGGATAAAGAGTATGAATTATGTACAAAAGTCATGATGAAAAGTTACTTAGCTAAGGGTACTACTAAGCTCCCTAAGACATTGTTCCACTCAGAATTTATCTAGGAGGTCAATGACCTTATTATTCTCTTGAGTAGAGTTTTGGGTCTTACTTCGGTGAAAATAATTTCATGAGTGGATGTTCCTATATATTGCCACCATAAAAAATAATAAGGAGTTCATACGATGGGGGGAGCATATCAGTACTTCAATATGTCATCAATTGGAAATTGTTTTGGTTTCAAAAGACTTTTTCATGACTTCTTTCCTTATCTATGCAACAGCTGCTATGGGAGACTATACTAGATTGAACCCCAAAGGTGTTAGAAGCACATCTCAAATCTATGAGTTTTATCCTCAGCTCACTATGGAGGAGGGAAGCAAACATTTTAGGAGAGTAAATGATGCATTCTTTGTTGTTCTTTTATATCATTTTGATAAATATTTGTACAATCGCAAAATATCTGATGAGGCCTTTCAGGAAGTAAGGGAATGAGGAGCCATATATCTTCAATTTCCAACTTTTACATATATCAGGGTTCCAGGGTTTTCGGGTGCTCCGAATAAGTTACTAAGATGTCCAACTGATAAATGGGTCATGTTAGAATTGGTTCACCAATTACTTGATTATCATAAGATTTAGAATAATCGACACAAATTAGGAGTCTATTTTCCTATTTCTATTTGGGAAACTTTAGTGAAGATATACTTGTGCCAGTATCTATAAAGTCCAAGAACGTATATTAACTTTGGATAATATGGCATCTGAGGTCACCTTGCAGACTTTTCATCCTAGGAATAACTTTGATTATTGGGGAAAATTTAGTGAAACAGGGTTGGAAAGATCCCATGTGCCACAGTTAGAAGTCATTTGGATCCACTATCACGATGAAGTCATCATTAGATAGTTAGAATTCTAAATATTATCTTTGAAGGAGGTTAAACAATATGGCATTGCAGATGTTCCAGATGATATCATATTAGATGATGATGAGGTACTTGACCCATAGGTTTATAGGAGTGATAATATTGCTAATCAACCATTACCTTGGATCGATTGGTATCAAGAAGAATGTTCTAACACAAAGGAAAGGGTGGGGCCCATTTTGCAAAGGACATATGATTGGTTGGCTACTCTGGGTATTTCACCTAAGGATCAACCTATAAAGGTAGTTCAAGTTTAGACAACATTAAGCCTTCCCACATCTTTGAGGAGTAAAAGATCCACTCAAAAGACTACCATAACTCCAAGAAATATTTCCTTTGTAGTGGGAGGTTCTTCTTCTAAGGTTTCTACTGCTAAGGTTGTGCCCCCAAAAATACAAGTGTCTAAGGTTATTGATGTTAGTGCTTCTCTGGTTGAGTCTCAAGATTTGCTACAAACTCCTTCATTTCCATTGTCACTAACGGTGGTTCCTCCTCTTCCATTATCATCTATCATTCTATCTTCCATTTCCACTTTTCCATCTCCTTCAATGGCCCAGGTTTTCTCATCCCTACCCATTCTCTTAGTTGGAGAGATGATTGTTTCCCCACATTCTACTCCACCTTCTCATCAGCTTCCTCTTTCTTCCGTTCCCATTTCATCCACTCCTTAGGCTATTCTAACACCTACGTCTTCTATTGTTACCACCTCCATTCCATCTTCTACTACTGCCACTAGTGCCATGATTTTATCTAGTACCCCAGTTTCAACTTCAATAATGACATCTTCATCCGCATCTGTCGTACCTGATTGGCTCTATCACCAAACCCCAAAGAAAAAGTAAAAGGTGCCCCTAGTAGACATAATTGACCTAAGTGTGATAGAACCAACTCTGACAAGACATGCCAAACAACAAAGAATTGTCTCTAACTTATCAACAAATTAGTCAGGTGAAAGGTTCATGGAGATAGCTACCCCCACAGAAGGGAAAACCAAAGAAACTATTACTGCAGAAGATTATCATATTTCTAGGTTTTCACTAGGAAAAATAACACACAAAGGGGTGAAACAAGATGTGCAAGTGGATCTGGGAAATTTGTTGGAAAAATATGACAAGGATAAGGCTTCAAAGGATGAGTTAAAGACAAAGGTTGAGCAGCTCACTACTCTTATGAAGAAAGTAACACAACCCACTCCATCTACGTATCCTTCAACTACAACTGCTCTGACAGTTTCTTCCAGCTTGGATGATATTTCATATCATGAAATCAAGAAGATAGGTCAGAAGGGAAGATCAGTGGACATATGGATTGAATGCATACGTTAAGAAGCAAATCCATTGATTGAAATAGTTGTAGAGTTATACAATGAATTAAATACTGAGAAAGATTCCATAAGGAAACTAGATGCATCCCTGTCTGAAGAAAGCAACAATTTGGGTCTTAGTTTGGTTACCTGGGAAGAAATCAAAAGTATTGATACATATCTACTCTTCCAAGAAGGTGTGGTGAATAGTGCCTACAAGCTGTTTGAATTTCAAAAGGCCATGGAATTTAGGTCACAGGTGTTACAAGATTTGATCAAAAAATTGGATGAAAAATGGGTTGAAATAATAGATGCGTTGAGTGATATTTCAGAATAATTTGAGGAGATCCACTGTAATTTATTCAATGAGAACATTGACGTCCTTCCAATTGATCAAGTGAATACAAATTTCATAATTTTGGTAAAGAAATATGATGAAGTTACAAAAACCTTCAACATTAATTCAATCTACAGACTTGTTTCATGCTAGAATTTCATAAGTCGGATCAAGAAAGTTATAAGCAAGTTGAAAAGGTTGCCAGCTAAGGTTGTAAGGGAAGTGGATATAAAGATGTAGTAAGTCAATATGCATGCGGACCTGAAGAGGAAGAAATACATAGAAATTTTGAAGTGCTTCATGGAATTTAAGCAACATACGGCTGCGAGCAAGGAGAGTCAGGATAAAGATGAACATGAAGCATATACTACATGGCCAAGCTGTTTGGCGGCCATTGTTGAACAGGCTCTAAATTCTTGGTTGGTCAAAGGTTACAGGGTTGACTTAGTCAAACATTTGAAATTGCTTTTCTATTTTTATGGGAGCATGTTCCCTTAAACTTAAATACATTCTATTTTTCATAATTAGTTAGCTAAAGGTGGGGCTGTAATGGTCAGCCTCTTGAAATTATAAATACATTAGATGTGTTAAGCATTAGCATGATTTTTAGATTTGGTGAGAATACTCTTTAATCTTGGAAGATTTTTTAAGTTACTTTGATCCTTTTGATAATATTCATAATGATATTTTTCTACGGAATGTATGGTGTATGGTGTATTGTGCTCCAATTGATTAATCTCTAATTTTTGAATGTTTAATTCCTTGATATGGATTAATTGATCTGTCTTTATATCAATTATATTTCTTTAATCTTGAGGAACGTGACATAGAACCTTTTTGTTTTAGTTGTGGAGAATTTATTTCCTTTCTTTTATCAAAGTGAATCATACTTACCAATCAAAGATTAGAGAGTATCACATGAAATGTGCATATAATTAATTGTTGTGATATGTTAATTGTGCTGTTGAATGAATCTATTTGTTTAGTTTGTAACTTGGTGCATCACCTTATTTAAAGTTTTATTGTTATTTACCTCTAACCTTAATCCCAAATACCAAGTAGATTAGGATATTTCTAATTGTTTTAGCTTTGCACTTCGATCATAAATAAGTGCTCCAAGTTCCAAAGCAAGTCAGCCTTCTCCGAAGGTTCATCCCAAGGCAACAAGGTCTCATACCTTGGGGATGTTCCAATGTTGCATGGGATCACTCAAGGATAAAATGGGTGTGTGATCCACATGACAATAAGGCCCATAAATATTGACGAAAAAAAATAGAGGCCAAAAAACAAAATTCAATATTTAAGGAATGCATGAGAGAAAAGAGAACATGAAAAAAATCAATGATCATCAAAAATCAATAGAGACAAAAAGAAAAAAAACCTAATTTACATAATGATTAAGAAATATAAAAACACATTAAAATCATGCACTTTGAAAATTGAAGACCCATTTTATATAGCTATGCAAAAACCAGTTAAGTAGAAGACTACATTATCCCATTTCCTAGTTTTGAATATTTATATTATGATTTCATTTGTGAGTCCTTCACCTTAATTTCAATATCATTGCACGTAATTCATAAACCATGATAATTTTCATTATTATTTAAATTTTATGGTAATTTATGGACATCAAACAAATTTTTATCAAGAGCCCTTCACCATTAAAAAAATTCCCTTTAAATTGTACATGTCAATATCACTATTTTTTATTGAAAAGTGAACTTTTATTGATTAAAAACAAGTAATTACAACTCTGATTGTACAAAAGATGGGTGGACACAATCACACCCCATAATACCAATCATATTGAGCCAGCATGCCTTCAGAAGGAGGCCAATCAAAACATTATAAAAGTGTGATCCTCAATTAAAAAAAGAGGGCGAACAAAAAAAGAAACAAAAAAATAAGGCCGAGCTAGAAACCTAGGCCATAACAGTGAACATAGCAATAGAAGGTAGAGGAGGAGGGTTGTATGGCTTATCTCCCCATATAGAGCCAGGGTGATACGTATCGTGGATGGGTTCCTATCCAGTTTATTCTGGCTATTGGTGTTGTTGTTGTTGATCAGAATTATCAAAATTTCTAGGAGAAATGGAAATAAAGAGTCGTGGGAATTTTTCCTACTGTGGGGCAGACCACCCAGATCCACCAAGGCAGCCAAAAATCCCACCCTAAGTAGGGGAGGAGGGCCGAGACTGAGGGAACCACCTCCATCAAGGATAAGAGCTCATCTAACTTCGGGAGTGACGCATGTGAAACCCTCGTCCAAAGGGAGTTGGGGGAGAGCGGTACAATGAAGAAGACAAGTGGAAGTGAGTGGGAGAATTAGGCAGAACACAAATAACTACATAGATGGAAATGATCCAGTGGTTGAGAAAGCACTAGTGGTGTTCAACCTATAGATATCCCTTCTCGATCTGGTTTTGAATCTGAAGCAACACAACAGAGAGAATAACCACTTTATTAGTAACATCAAAAATTCTATCCATAGGAAAATTGTTAAATATGGCATTATTTCTATCTTTCCATAGATGAAATAAAGTATCAGCTCTGAATATGGGAAAAAATTTACTGTAAATTACAGGTAACAAAGCTGAGTCCCCCAACAAAACCATCTTCCAGGTAAAGAAATCCTGAGAGAAGGGTTGAAAAAGGGAATGAATCCATTTTCAAGCCAATTGTGCATGCGGACATAAGCAAAAGATGTGCTTGATAGTCTCAAGTTGGTGGAAAATTAGGTATATGGAATTCACTACCATATGCCTAAGCAGATCCCATGTAGGAAGTCCCTAGTGTGAAATGTACCACAGAAAGTGGGATTTTTTGGGTTCAACAAGAATTGACCAAACTATTTTGAACTGACATTTCTACACCTGCATCTGGGAGGAAATGTTCCAGCCTTGGTTTATTGAATCAACATTCACCATCTACAGAGCGAGAAGGGAGTAACCCAAGCAGGGTAGCGGAAGGCCAAGTCCAATCACGCCACCATGGGACACCTGAAGTGACACCAATTTTTTTCAATAACTCCTCATGTATGTAAGAAATGATATTCATGATTGGTTCAAAATATTGGTGTTGTAGGTTAAACTTAATTTCTAGTGCTCCCTAAGAAATCCAAGATCTAGAATGATTACAAAATAAATCCCCCACCACTTTGATGCCTTTTCTGAAGATCTGAATAGCTTTAGCCCAAGGGGCTAGAGTAGGAGGGGCCTCGTGGAAAGTGAAAATGGATGACCATAAGAGAGAACACGATTTCGTAGAAATGTCAGATATGAAGCCATCCCCTTTCTAAATAAGGTGTGGTTTAAGCAACTCATAATATTTCTAAATACTCTTAGCTATAAAAGTACCTCTAATTTGAACATAGACTGGGAAGAGAAGGAACTAGAATTTGAGGCCTTTCCAAGATTGTATTACAAGAAGAAATCCTTGACAGATGTAATTACGAAGCAGAATCTTCTAGGTTGTATTCCCTTCTAGGATATGAATCTGACATTTGACATAGAGAGATCTCCCTTGAAGATTTATGTCAAGCAGGTGTAGACACTATAATTAGGTCACACTCCCCTTTGGTCCCTCTATGGATAAACACCCTTCATCACATTCACCTAGCCATGGCCCCCTTCACCCCACTAATATTAACTTAATTAATTAAATTAATTTAATTTAAATAATTCATTATCCTCACTATATCTATTATTTAAATATCTTATTTTAAATAATATCCACACATACAGTTCACTTAGACACCTCACCCAAGCTAACTCAACCTAAGACCCATTCTTAGTAAGTTGCCATAACTAACTAAGACTTACCCAAATCCTAAAAATAAATGCCTACATTCCCTCTAACCACATTCTCGCATGCTCACAAGAAGCTCCCAGTTTAATCCATGGGTTAATGACATGAAATCTGAGGAAATAAAGAAGATCTCCCTAGTTTAGTAAACCTAGGAAATCTCGCCTTGATTGACGACGGTTACCCCTAACCATCACCAGTTAAGCCAGAACCACCGTCGTTTACCCTTTTAAACCCAAAACAACCTTATTTTAAAGGTTAGAAGTAGAAGGTTGGCGATAAAAAACACATCTCAGAGAGATAACACATCTTCAGAGAGTGAATTCCAGTGAGAAACCACATGCAAGGAAGGAGATCAAACATCTTTTCCTACACAGCCATCATAGCCATGATCTGATCTAACCAAGCAAAGAGGAATGTACATGCAGCCCATGCAAAATATTTCCTTCAGTCAGTGATCACTTGCAGCCTTCAAACCCCTCATCAGCACCTCCATCCCTCACTCACAGGCATTCAGGACCAGAATCCAAGTAAGTATAACATCATACTTCTCTGGTTTATTTCATTTCATCATCATTTTATCATCTATTGTTTACCTAGCCACCTATTGACCTTCTCCAACATTTCCACCTCCATATACCCATTAAAACCTCGCCAAATCCTACCCCAGTCACCCAATACCTCATCCCAACCAACCAAAGTCCTTTGTGCAATCACAAAGGAGACCCAAAGCTTGTTCTGTGGCATTTCCAGATTTCCACAGTAACCGACACCAATTACACCTGACCACCTTTGGTTACCCTTAACCGACATCGGTATTTGTATTTTCCCATACAACCCAGAACAGATACCTACCCACCAAATTTCATCTCACCCTCATCCACCTGTGATCTACCTAAGACCTCTGTCAAACCTGCAGAACCCAGAACCAATCATTTGACCTTTGGATTCTATTCTAGCTTAGCCTATTAGATTAGATCTATTTCTTATTATGTTTTAAGTGAGATACCTAAATCATTTCAAATTACAATAGGATTTACTTTGTTTACAACATTAAATTTTTTAAAACAGTGGACTGACAGCCATCTAGAAAGTATCACACTTCCCAGATCTAGCATACGCTAGGCAGTTCACTGCCCATATTGTTTAATTCCTTCTGGTGGTCTTGCTTTGCATTACAGGTAGTTCCTCCTAGCCAAAAGGAAGCTCTCATGATCAGCTGTGGATTTAGAAGTCATACGTGCACAACAACCCATCAACCAGCATTTGAACAAGTATTCCTCCTATGCCTGTTACCCTATCCGTTTTGTCAACACTTCAAAGAAATGATCTAAGAATCAGGTGAAACATTTTGGCACGCCCAGTGGGACCCATATGGGGTTCCTTGCATTTCATTCATTCCTAGGAAAATTTGTGTGTTTGTTTCCCTTCTGAAAAGCATACACACTAATTTTCTTCCTTGGTAACCCACCTCTTCTTTCTATTTTCTCTAAAGGAAACTTTTCTTTTGGTGTAATTAAAAAGAACCATTTCTTCATGTTTTCTACATTGTAGTGAAAGATCATCCCTCTTCCTCTTCATCTTATTGTGTCATCCAATTTCACATCTCAATTTGGGATTAAAAATAAGTGCATTGCATTTTGATTTATCACATTAGCTCACATTAATTGAGGGCAACCTATACACTGGAAGTCATGCCCAGCTGATGGTTGACAAATGAATCATAGAAAAATCACTTCTTTCCTTTTCTCTTTCTCTGAGTCTTACCAAACCTCACAAAAATTCAAAATACATACATTCTTAAACAACATCCTACCTGGAAGAAGTTGTAGGTGATCACATGATCATGGTACAGTGGGCACCCAGCTCACTGCTCTGTCGAGTCATACTTCAGAGTGAAGCCTGCCCCCACCATAACATACCTGAAACCTCACCTTTTAGATCTCCTTCTTTGTAGGAAGCCATCCTCACCAAAAAAACTCTATTTCACAATTCATGTGTCAGTCCCTAAATAGCATAAGCTAAACAAACATAATAGAAAGGGCACTCCTAGGATCACATTTTTCTTAGTGTTTCTGCTTGGCTTGCATTTTGAGGTGAGAGATCACGTTATTCACTTTTTTGTTCATCCTTGTACGCTCCTCATCACAGCTGGTGTATTCTGGCTTCACCTGAGTGTGCCTGGGCCATATCACCATCATTCTCAGAATTCTGGGTTTGATTCCACACCATATTTTAATTCACAACCACTTTTCTTTCATCACTGTTTCAATTTCATAGTAACCGTCGTCGGTTACCTCTGACCGCCATCGGTTATACCCAACCGACATCGGTTCCAGGTCCTTTTGCTAACCTACTCAAAAGGACATTTTATTCATTTTCTTCCACTTTTCACAGTCCCTGTCACTACCATCATACCCATTGACATTGTAAACATCATCAGATTTGGCATACCTGTCAGATTTCACCTTCTGCCTTGTTTTTCACTCACTGTCCATTTTCTACAGTGACTGGCAAGTGGTTACCCTAGACCGGTGTCAGTTTTCCCTAACCGGCATCGGTTAGCCTGTTTCACATTCCAACCACCATTTGGTACCTAATCCACTTTTTGTCACCAGATTCACCTGTTCCTACTGTTCTCTGTGTCATTTACAGAGAAGCAACCCTACCTGATCAGTACTGGTTCACATGGTGCTGACCCGAAGACAAGCAAGCGCACTCGTATTTCATGCCAGTTGTCAACCACTCCCACCTAGTCCTTCACCACCTTCCATTTTATCACTAGCCATGGATCCCATCCAGCCTATTACTATCACTACTAGAGATGAGGAGTTCACACGACTCCTTGACCAAAACCCTGCCGCCTTGCAGTTTTACCTTTCCCACTCATCCACTTGAGATGCCTCGGGTCAGTTGATATACGGCATGCCCATATCTATCCCCCTGACTCTCACTCCCACTCCCGCATCGGCCCCATCTGGCTCCGTGCTGCCCGCATCTACCTTACCCCCAGTCGTTTCGCAGCTAGGTCCTATACCCGCTATAACTGTCACGTCTGCTACCTCTGTGGCACCTGCTACATCCACCATACCCGCGACAACTACCCCAAACACAACCTCATCTGCCCCTAATGTCTCACACATACCCATAGCTACATTACCACCTCCAGTGTCGGTGACCCCTACCCCATTTCAGAATGTGGTCCTTTCCATTCCACAATCATTAGCCCCTATTGCCACTAGGGTTACCATAACCCTTCCACCCCCATATACATACTACCAACAACCTCCCGTTTCATCCATTATACATTCCAGGTACGTACCCCCTGTTTCACTGCCTTCTTCTCAATCAACCTACATGGCAGCCCCATACACTGGAGTGCCACCCCTATTATATGCCCAAAACCAACCCTCTCATGCTACAGGAGGCACCCAATCATCGTAACCCACCAACGACCTAATTAAATTGATGTTGGACAAGATGCAGACATTGGAGGCATCAGTTTCTGGCTCCCGCAACACTCTCACCTATGATGAGATTTGTAACGAGCCCATTCACCCATCCATTCCTATCCACTCATACCCCATGCATTGGGAAATGCCTAAATTCAATCGTTTCAATAGCAAAGAAGACCCACAACAACATTTGCGGTCATTCAAACACGGGTGTTATCTGATCGCTCATGATGATGCCTTGCTCTTGAGAACCTTTCCCATGTCCCTCACTGGACCTGCATTAGATTGGTATAGTGGGTTACCTAGACACTCTATATTCTCATTCAATCAGGTAGCCCAAGCCTTCTTGGATCATTTCTCTATCAATATCATCAAGAAGGTTACCATGACCGATCTATACTCCACACGTCAGTATGAGGATGAATCTATCACAGATTTTGTCACTTGCTGGCGTAGCCTGATCAACCAACTTACCTTCCAACTGCCACAAACAGAACTCATCAAGCTCTTCACACGGGCTTGTGCTAGACATATCTCACCGACCTTGTAGGTCCAAACCTTCCGAACATTCGATGAAGCATTCACTATGGCATGAAAGTTAGAGATTTGGGCCATCGAAGAGAAGAAAATCCAATTACGCAATAAGAATTTGGCATTCAAGTCGAATGATACCTCTTCTTCTTCCAAACCAAAAACCAATTATTCAAAAGCTAAGGGCACCGCTAACGCAGTGGTACTCAAGGCCAGCCTAGCACATCCATCAAATCAGGCTACCCCCTCATCTAATCTCTCACCTGTCCAGACTTTTCAATTCAGACAAGAGCAGTGGAAATATACCCCAATTGGGGAACCTTACTCTTCTATCTTAGAAAATCTTATCAAAGTCAGAGCCATCACCCTTCCACCTATAAAACCACACACTAGTTTTGACCCTGCTCGCCCCATGCCCACATGGTATAAAGAACATGACTTCTGTAACTATCATCGAGTAAAGGGTCATAGTGACGGCAACTGCATCACTTTCAAAAATATTGTCCAAGAAATGCTCGAGAAAGGTGCAAGTTAACCATGGATAATCCTAATGCACCTACCAACCAAAACCTACACATCTTCAAGAAACCATTTCCCAACCATGCCCCTTCGTCTGATCAAACCGGTGAGACCTCAACTCACGATACCCATACCTGCGAGGTTCACGCTATCTTTAATGATGTACTTGTCACCTCCCAATTACCCCATATTCCTTCCATAGAGGAGATCCTAGCCCAAAATCCTCCTTCCACGTCGGAACCAACCTCCCATGTTCCTTCACCAATAGAGGAACACCTTTCATCTCCTTCATCACCTATGGAGGAGTCTTCCGCTAACATTGAGACCATCTCACCCCTGGCTTCACCACTTAGAGAACCTTTACCCACAGTACCTCCTCCACCCATAGAGGAGTCCCATTACCTCCTCCACCCACAGAGGAGCACCCATTACCTCCTCCACCCACAGAGGAGCACCTATCCATTCCTCCACTTATAGAGGAGCTCCCATCATCTCCTCCACCCATCATAGACCCAGTTGAGATACCTTTTCCTCTTGGCGAGCATTCTCCATCAGCTACCCAAAATCCTACAGACCTACTTTCGGCTCTCTTACCCACGGAAGCTGAAGCTAGCCAATTCCCCATCTCTAAGACACATTTTATGGGAATTACCATTATGTCCTCACCAACTCCACCTACAGACGTGTCATTCTCATGTTTGGCACTTAGATTATGTGGATAGGGCTCTACTATGGGGGTGCCTTTTACTTCCCATCTCAACATAGATGCAGAGATCCCTTGCTGATACCTCCACTATCTACCCAAAAATATTTCGACCAATCGAACCAAACACAACCACCTCTATCACAACCCCTTCCATGACACCTATTATAGCTCAAACCACACCCTTACCCATAACCCAACCTACATCTAAACCCAAATCCACACATACAACATCTTCCTCAACTAAACCTATTACCACTTTAGGGGTCACCCCGACCACCAGCCTTACTCATCCACCTATTAAACTGGATTTAGCTACATCCTCCAAAGTCAACACCACACCTACTTTGACACCCAAACAGAAGCACCAAACCCATAGAACTCATACCCTGGCCACACCAATCACACCTACACTTGTCCCATCTGTCTTAGGACCTCAGCTGCCCAACATGGTCAAGCAACCTCCACCCACCAATAAACCAAAAACACAACAGCCCATTCCTTCCTCACAAACCTCTGACCTACCCAGATGCCCAACCTGACTTACACCTACACCTGTAGCCTCTTTACCACCCATACCTCCAATACCCTCAGCTATTGCTTCACTACCCACTACACTTCAGTCACTGTCTCTCACACCTCAAGCACGACCCGCGTCATCTACCTTCACAGCACCCCCGTTATCCCCATGGGTAACTTGCCCTCTTCCTCCATCTACTTTTCCTTCTAGACCTCGTACACCCACATCACCTTTACCCAAGAAGGTGCAACCCAAAAACAAAACTCCACTACCCCACAATAAGGTAGTCAAAACAACCACACACCCTCCTACCCATCCATCTACTATACCCCTACCTAAACAAACACGACTGACACCTAAAACCACACTAGCACCCAAACCCATAGCTCGACCCACTCCTCCTCTTTCAAAAACCATTCCTCGACAATCAACCACACCTACACCCAAACCCACGTTCACTTCCCATTGTGATCCACTAGCAGGGTCTTATGCCAAAATTTTAACCAACCTCCTTGAGACTTCTGTCATCACATTACCGCCACTCAGACCTTATGACCCCCTCAAACCCAAGCCAAAAGGGTTTGACGATACTAAAATTTTCACATACCATCGTGTGCCAGGGCACGATGTGGAGAACTGTAAGGCCTTGAAAACTGTCCTTATCTAATTGTGTCCACCAGAAACCAACTTTGATGATGACGACCTTCTCGACAAGGATCCTACTTCACCAACACCCATTCCCACACTACCCACTCAACAACCACAACCTCCACCCTCACAGCTCCTAGAGCCACCCCCAAAATTTGAAATTAACATGGTTCACATCAGAGAACTTTCCATGCCACCACCCCAATGTCGTTGTGCCCAGCTCACCTCACAAGGTTTTTCTCCTCCGGTAGGTTTTTTCCCTTCATGTCGTTATACCACTCATCCTACACCTTCTCCATTTGCCAACTCCCCTCAAATCAACATGATACACGTCACTACACGTGCACAGAAGGGTAAAGAAAAGGCAACTGACCCACCAACCAATCCTATACCCAACATACCATCTGCACCCATACCTAAAATAACTATCTGCGGCCCCACGTACCCCATTTCTAATGGCATCACACATCACACCATGCTCAAACAATTACACCAATCTCCCCTCAAAATGTCCCTATATGACCTCATTCAAACCTCAGAATCCCATCGTCAAGCTCTCATGGAGGTTCTTCAATCTATTGAGGTTTTACCCAATGACCCTACACCCGTAGCCTCCATTATCACACCCCATCATGTAGCCTCTCTCACCAAATTACCATCTTCATCTTCACCCCACCTTGTTCACCAAGTGGCCTCCCTTAGCTTCTCAGAGGAAGAGATCGCACCACACCAAAATGATGACCCAGACCTAGCCCTCTTCATCTCTATCCACATCGATGACATATGGGTACGCCGTGTGATGATTGATGGGGGCACTAGCATTAACATCATTTCATCCCATGCATTTTCTCAAATGTGCATACCTGACAATTACATGCATAAACATCTGGTCATGTTACGTTCATTCAATGACGCTATCACCTCTACACTAGGCACTGTCATCCTCCACATTCATGTGGGCCCCCACACTATTCCAGAATTATTTTACGTTTTGGAGGGGGAATTCCAATATAACTTGTTGCTTGGCAGACCCTGGATCCGTGTCATGGGTTGTGTTCCTTCCACTTTGCATCGTTGTGTAAAGTTTGAACACATGAAGGACACACTTATACCATTCCAGCTGACCCATCACCTTTCAAAACATGCAACATGCTTTACCGACCCAATGATGTGCTCATACCTATCAAGCCGTCTACCTCCGCGACCACTACCGCTTCACCTACACCTCCACCTACCAGTACAGCCACTGCTTCTACCGCACATACCTCCTCCATTCCTACCACTGCCATAACCTCCATGGTTGACCCATCAGCTTCCCAATCCATTAACTCCACCTCTGCATCAACCTCTGACACATTATCCATACCAGCTACCTACATACCAACCGCTGATCCCTTGGAAGGTGTTTTTCAATGCCTCACTCTGGGGGAGTACCGCCTATATAGTGTCAACACATTCCTTACTCCACAGGAGTATGGAAGTCTTCACCAACACCCTCGCTATGATCACCGTATAGGAGAATGCCTCCTTTATGGTCCTCCTCATCTTTGTACTAGTCTCACCTATGGGGGACTTGATACTACCACTTACACACCTGAACCACCATCACAAACCCACCCATTTTCCGTTGACTTCCAATCACTTACCAATCACCATTTTCCCACACCTTCCTGCACCGATGTGTGTGGAAGGGTTTTGGTTTTGGATTTTACGAGCAAGGCCGCCATACCATTATTCCATGTACCACCCACAAACATAATGACCGTAGTGGTATCGGCTTCCCTGAACCACCTACCAAACAGGCCCGCATTGAACTCATTAAGGACACTAGCTCTTCTCCACCTTCTTCACCCGCTCCACCTTCATCACCATCCTCACCGACATGGAATTCGATGGATCCTGAATCTATCCCTCCTAACTTTTTTTTTCATAAACACCATTTCCTTGGGGCCTCTGACTTATCAATGTGAGGGTGAGGCCCCTTCCACTCTTCCCTTCCTGTATCCTGAAATGATCGATGATGACACACCTACAATTAACGTCATTCAATGTCAGGATGATGAATCCATACTCACCTACCTTGGTGCAGAAGACTCATATATTCATCGGTCATTACCCTCTGAGACACAAACCATGTTGAATGAATCGACTATCGAGATCAACATTCATACTCAGGACGACCCGCACATCCTAAAGATCAGACAATCTTTAGATGCTGCTGAACAGGAAGCCATCACTTCTTTTCTCAGAGATCATAACCATGCTTTCACTTGGTCTTACACAGACATGCCCGGTATTGACCCCACCATAGTGGTCCACAATATTGTAACTGTTCCCGATGCCAAACCCATCAAACAAAAGCTGAGGAAAATGCACCCTCGCATTGCTCTTCTCGTCAAAGAAGAACTTCAGTGCCTTATTTCCATTTCCTTCATCTTACCCATTGATTATCCTCGTTGGATTTCTAACATTGTCCCTATCACTAAAGCAACAGGGGGACTCCACATTTGCATGGACTTCCATGACCTCAACCTAGCCTGCCTGAAAGATGACTTTCCCTTACCCGGTATTGATCAACTGGTTGACCTCACCACTGGTCATGAGATGCTATCACTCATGGATGGCTTCTTGGGTTATAACCAAATTTTTCTTACCCTAGAAGATCAACACAAGACCTCATTCATCACCCCTTGGGGGACCTTCTGCTATCGAGTCATGCCTTTTGGCCTTAAAAACACTGGTGCCACATATCAGCAGGCTATGACTTACATCTTCCATGATATAATGCATTGCATATTGGAAGATTACGTGGATGATCTATTGGCCAAATCTAAATGTCGCTCCGAGCACCTTGCCATCCTTAAAACCGTCCTTAAAACCATCTTTGACCCCCTCATTAAATATTGTGAATTTCTGCCTTTAGCCTAAGAAGTGCATCTTCACGGTTCTTTCAGGAAAGCTCCTGGGATTTATCGTTTCCCTCCATGGTATAGAAGTTGACCCTACTAAAGTCAAGGCCATTCTCAAAATGCCTCCACCTACTAACCTTTGACAACTCCATAGTCTGCAAGGTAAATTGCAATCCATTCATCGTTTCATTTCACAATTATCTGATCGATGTCAACCATTTCATCATCTGCTCAAGAAGGATGTCTCCTTTAAATGGGATGATGACTGTCACAAAGCTTTTGAGGCCTTAAAACAATACCTTCTCCAACCACCCATACTCATTCCACCTAAAGATGATCAACCTTTTTACCTATACATATCTGCTACTGATCATTCCTTGGGAGCCATGCTCGCTCATAGTGATGAGCAGCACAGGGAGCAGGTGGTTTATTACATAAGCCATACTCTTTTGGACTATGAAACCTGATACAACCATCCCGAAAAACTTTTCTTAGCCTTAGTTTTCATTGCCACCAAACTCTGTCATTACCTACTCAACCACAAAACCTATGTTGTGACCAACACTGACCCCTTACACTTCATGTACGCCAAACCTTATCAAAATCAGCATGCTGCACGATGGCTTATGCTTTTAGCTGATCTTGACCTCAAATTCATTCATCAAAAGTCCATCAAGGGCCAAGCTATCACTGACCAACTGGCCGACGCACCTATTTCTAGGGATCAACCCTCTAATTTTGACTTTCCAGATGAGTCAATTGCTACCCTTTCCCTGGAAGAACCCCCTTACCAAATGACACTCTTCTTTGATGGTTCCAAGTGTCAACGTGGGGGTGGAGCTGGTATTATCCTCATTCCTCTTGATGGAGAACCCATGCCTTTGTCTTTCAAACTTGATTTTGAATGCACCAACAATATTGCCGAATACGAAGCGCTCGTACTAGGTCTCCAAGCCGCCTATGCCCTAGATGTCAAATCAATCAACATCTTTGGTGATTCTCAATTGGTCATGAACCAAGTCAATGGTATGTACCAATGTCGTAATGAGATACTTCAAAAGTATAAACATCATGTAGACATACTTTTGACCACCTTTGATCGTTACACCCTTCAAACCATCCCACGTTCAACCAAAAAATTTACAGATACCATGGCCTACTTAGCTTCTTAAATACCCTCTTCACCCGCCGATTCTAAAATCTTTGTCACCGTACAACAACTCCAATCACCTTCTTATTTACCTCATGATGTTTACTCGATTGGAACCGCTACCCCTGACCTGAGTGACCTTTGGTATAAAAAATACTCCGACTACCTTTCTCTCTCCATCTTACCTCCTGATCTCACCCGTAACGGACAACGCACCTTCCTTAAAAAGGTTTCTCGTTACATCATCCTGGGGGGACTCCTCTATAAATGTGGCTTTGATGGTATTCTCTTACGATGCCTCACAAGTTCTAAAATTCCTTATACCATTAAGGAGGTTCATGATGGCATATGTGGAGGTCACTTCAGTGGCCTTGTTGTTGCTAAACGTATTCTTCGCCTAGGCTATTACTGGCCGACCCTTAACCATGATTGTTGTGACTACATCAAACTTTGTGTAAAATACCAACAACATTCCAATCTTCATCATACACCCAGTCATGCCTTACAGGTCACTCGTGACCTTTGGCCCTTCTCTCAATGGGGTTTGGATCTTGTCAGAGAAATCAATCCTCATTCTTCCCAATGCCATCAATGGATCATCACTACTACCGAATACTACACAAAATGGGTGGAAGCCATACCACTCATCTCCACGAAAGCTGAGAAAATATGTGAGTTCATTAACCACCACATCATTTGTCACTTTGGTGTTCCTCATTGCCTCATCATTGATAATGGAAAATAATTCAAAAACAAAACATTGCAAAAACTTTGCGACACCTTCGGCATTCAGCTTAGTTTCTCATCACCTTATTACCCACAAACCAATGGCCAAGCCGAATCCACTAACAAAACCCTAAACAAAATTCTCATGAAAGTGGTTGATGATACTAGGAAGGATTGACATACACACATTCCTTTTGCCCTATGGGCATACCGCACTAGTATTCGCACTTCCACTGTGGCCACACCATTTTCTCTGGTCTATGGTACAGAGGCTGTTTTGCCTCTCGAAGTCCAAATCCCTCACTCTGCATTTCTCTCCATGACATGCTCAATGATGATGAATTTTGTCAGGACCATTTAGCACAGCTAGATTTATTAGATGAACTGTCATCTTAACGCTCTAGATCACCTTCAAGTTTACCAAAAACGTATCAAACGTGCCTATGAAAAACATGTTCATGAACGAACCTTCCAAGTCAGTGACCTTGTCCTAAAATAAAATCAACACGTAACCAAAGCAGAAAAAAGTAAACGGGGAAATTTTTCTCCTAATTGGCTTGGACCATACATCGTAACTCATACCTATGGATCAGGTGCTTATCGTTTATCTTCACTTGATGGTAAACCTGAACCTGAGCCCCTTAACACCTTGCATCTTCGACCATTCTATTGTTGACTTATCATCCTACCTCACCTTTTGTCTCTTTCCATGCTCATCCCTTGAGTGTTATTCACTCCATACACCTCCCTAACGATTAAACAAGAATCATGTGAGTACCTATCACTAGTTATCTTCTCTTGAATATGTGTACCATGGTGCTGCACATAGCATGATTCTCATGGATACTTTTTGTCTACCTTTAGATGAGATCCCATGGTTGTTTCACCTTTCCTTTTGAACAAGAGTCCTATCCTTCACCTTGGTCTTGTCCATGACTGCAAAGACCTCACATGGGACCAAACTCCTTGAGTCAAACTTCTAATAAAAATATGACTCCCTCAAAAGGACATCTTCCTCTTGACCAATTGTTGTTATAAATAGACTAATCCCTTGAAGGAAAGCTATGTAAAGCTTTAAAAAAAAACATAAAAACAAGAGCATCCAAAGCTTCCCGCATCGATCAACTTCACGAAGACCTCAAGGAGTTCAATTTTATTTATCCCATATAGACTTCCCACATCGATCAGTCTATCTCAACTATAAGTAAAAAAATAACAACCTTTTTGTCATGGACTTTCCCATTGTGACCTCGGATCTCTTTCCTGCGAAGCGCATGCTACCTCATACCATATAAAATTACCTACCTTTCACCCTTCTGAACCATTCCCACTCTCGTTTCTTAACTACCTCAAGGGACTTCTTAGAACTTAGACATTTGGTGATCATGTGACTACTTTTCACCGTAGAATGATCAATCATGCAATGTCTTTAGTGTCTTACGTTCATCATGTCCTCCATGGTATGATCTACTCGATATGATCCTACCCAATCAGGTGGATTTATTTGCCCCCTCTTATCTTTTAACCATCTTTGTTTACGTTTTGATTATCTTATACAAGACTTGGTCCTTGACATGCTTACTTTTGGGGTAATCTTCTTCTTTCACCACAATCACCCCCACCTACATCATTTTACCTATAATCTACCCACACCTAGCAGATCTAAACCCACAACATGCCCAAAAACCTACCAACTCATTTTCATACCTCCTCATTTTCTTCCCTAGCTTATGGGAGAACTACATCGGCCTGAGGTCCCTTTTCGTCGGGACTATGTAGGCAGCACTCCGAGGGCATGGGGCCCTTGGAGGTTAGCTCGGCCATTCTCTACCCTAAAAAATTCATCTTCCATGTTCCCCACCATTTACACCACATCTCACTTAGTTTCCCTTTTATATACAAAATTAGAAATTAAGCCACATACATAACAAGTTGCTTCATATTTTATACATTTATTACACCTACCATTTCTCTATCATCACTATGCATAGATTATACCACATCTCACATATGACCCATAGTATCATTCATTGCAAAAAATAATGAATCACAACTTCACCAAATTTCAACTCAACCATGCCTACCAACCTGACTCGATCCATGCCTAACCAACCTAAACCATGACTCAATCCATGCCTAACCAAACCTAACTCGATCCATGCCTAACCAACCTAACTCATCCATGCTTATAACCTAACTCATCCATGCCTATAACTTGACTCAATCCATGCCTAGCCAAACCTAACTCAACCATGCCTAACCAATCTGACTCGATCCATGCCTAACCAACCTGACTCGATCCATGCCTAAACTGACCTGACTCCATCATGCCTAACTCACCTAATTTCCATCCATATCAAACAACAAATCCATATCTCATCTACCACAAGCCATAAACCAATATCTCATAAACACATCAACAAATCACAAAATACCATGTATCTCATCATATAAATCAATAAATGTGTATCTCAATATACATGCCTATCTCATCATGTCCATCATCTCAAAATGTTGGCACGTAGGCTGATATACAATACAAAATGTCATCAGCACGTAGGCTGGTCTCATATATACAAAAAAGAATGAATCAATACAAAATCTCTTCGGCACATAGGCCGGTATATGCTCAAAATATATAAATCAATTATACATCGGTATGTGATCTCACTGTCTTCGGCATGCATGCTGGTATATGTATCAAAATAATAACTAGTATACATCAAAAATCAGGTGACTGCATATTAGGCATCTCTCCAGATGTCCTCCATCTCTGTGTCACTTGTACCCTCAACCTCTTATGTCCCTGTTGGCACCTCACCTAGAGCTAGTCACCATGCGCTGGTGGCCTCTCCTTGATTGGGCCTCAGAACTCGCTGACCTCTTGTGCTCTCCACACTATGAGTGTAGGATCTCGTCCTCTCACTAGATGCCTGCTGTGCCCTGTACTCGGCATAGGATATGAAATCTATCCTGGCCACCATAAGCTAGTCCTGATAGTATCTCGCCTCACCTAGGGCATCCCGTAACCTAGATACAGGCACAGTCTATGGTGGTCCCATAGGTCTCGGCCCCTGTACCTACCCTACACCTTAACCTACCCTATACCTGCTTGTGAACTGGGACCTACTCCCGGTGCCTGTGGTGGTGCCCCCTACCCCTATGCCTGTATCTAGGCCTGTAAGGCCCCAATCTATGCCTGGGTTGTGGCCAACTGGCCCTGTAAACCTGCCACCTGAGCCTGTAAGGCTGCCACTTGACCATCCCCCTTGACCATCTCCATCTCCTCCATCATCCATCTAGGCCTGCAGACTGGCCACATGTACGTGTAGCTCTACTACCTCTGCCTTTGAACCCTCCAGCTATGTCTGCAGTATACCCAACTAGGTAATCAGTGTAGCTACCTGCCCCTGTAGGGCATCTCTCTACACTGTAATGGTAGCTAGGTCTGGCTGCCCCAGTCTGGGTGGTATGGCTCGTAACTGAGCCACCCACCACTACATGTACCTGTTTGTACATCTAGCGTCATCTATCCCTGATCCACTGGCTACTCCTCCTCCCCTGTGGGCACTGTAGGCTATGGTAGAGGTAAGGGCCTCTCCACATCATCTCTCTGATACTGTGGGAAGGGCGGAGGAATGTCCTGTAAGAGCCCAAACTGCCGTCGGACTCTGTCTATCAAGATCATCTCATCCTCCCTGGCATGGTGACCCTGTATCCACCTCTCTAGCTAGAGCTCAGCTAGCTCCTCATGCATATGCCTATATGAGGGGAATCCCACATATGGCCTCCATATAATGTCCACTCCGGACAATCCCTCCAGTAACTACCAAAAATGGGCCACATCATGTGTCGGCCTATCCGATCTCTGCTCTCCTATCACCGGCACCCATCTCCTGTATCCCACCCACAAAAATCTAGGTGGGAATGCATCTGCTCGGGGCATCCCTATAGGTCACATGCACACTATGTGCTCATATGCCCAGTAGTGTAGTATAAATGTACAGCACAGGCTAAACCTGTGCAACTGCCCATATGCCCATAACTCTCTGTATAGCTGCACCAAGAATGTTGGTGCCCAGGCAAAGCGTGTCTCATGCACCATCATATCATGGAGTACCCCCATCAATGATTGGGGAAAGCATCCACCCTCTGCATCTGGAAGTGCATAGCAGCACACTGCCTCCATCAACAGAACCACTAGCCTTGTCTCATCTAGACGGGCTAGGTACATCTCTCCATAGCTCAAACTGGCGCTATGGAATCTCAGATCAACCGCTCCCTCACCAAAAACTATCCCAATCAGCTCCTTTAAGGCCTCGGAGGAGATAGAGTAAACCTGGGCACCCAATATGGGTAACCACAAAATTTGGAACACGTCCTCCAGGGTGATAGTCATCTCACCCGTCGGCAGGTGGAACGTGTTGGTCGCGGGATCCCATCTATCGATGAGCACGACCATCAAGATGGGCTACTAAACAACATGTCTGTAATGGAAAACCCCACTCAAACCCACTGCCTCCACATGTTACAACTCCAACGGGGTCGTTGCGTTGTGCACTGTCACCAGTAGAGGCAGAACCCTGTCCCGCATATGTAACTGCACTCTCCCCTACATCCAATCCAAGCACAACATTAATCCACATTTACCATGACCATATTCACCAATTATCATTACCCTCCACCCTATTTTCACCCTACCCATCTCAACTACCTAGCCCACATCACTTTTGCACCCTTGTGCCTAAAAGCCTGACCAGTACCGGTTCATCCTAACCGACTCCGGTCACCCTTAAACTGGCATTGGTCACCTGTTTGGTGACTGATACCGATTCACCCTTACTGACCACGGTTACCACTTAACTGGCCTTGGTCACCTGTTTGGTGACCGATACCGGTTCCACCCAACTGACGCTAGCCAAGTTTGACAGATGCCGGTCACTGTTGCGGAAAAACCCACATCTTCCCAAAACATCATTTTTCCTAAAACCCTCCCCTACACCTTTTACCCCACCTATAATGACCTAAACTACCCCTAGACCTCTACCCACTCCACCTATACAATTTACTACCCTCCCCCTTCCTCTTTTTTCTTGTTATTCCCCCCATACCCAAATTTAATTTTTACCCACCCAAAAAAAACAAAAACCCAACAAACCAACATTTGTATATACCAACCTCTAATCTATCAACACAGCAATGTTGCGTAGGGTGCTTACCTCACCGCGCTGCCACTGTCTTGGTGGCACGTCTAGCCACTGTACCGGTGGCCCACTCGATCCCTCTACTGGCCTCTGCCATCACCGAATAGCTGCTTGGAACCTCCAACCAATCAAATCTCTCACCCTGATCCCATGGACCTGCTGCTCACCAACCAAACCCTCTTCAAATCACACTATCAGCTCATTGTCCCATTTCCTCTGGACACTTTTCTCTCTTTTCTCCCTTTTTTTTCATTTTATCACTTTACAAATAAAAAATGAATAACAAAAAATGTGGATTTTTTATTTTTATAACCAACCCAGCCTAACAGACGTCAGTTACCCTTGACCGGCATCAGTTCATGCCCTACCTAACCATCGTCAGCCCTATACCTAATCCATGTCATCGGTCACCCTCACTTAAACATTGCCTTCCCTTTTTCCCTTTTACCCCACCCTTCACCCTGATCCTTTACCCAACCCTACCTTTATCCAACCCATTTACCTTACCTTTCCTGACCTCATCATTTACTACCTCCCTTTGTCCTCCTTTGGGGACTCATTATTTTACCCCTACCTTGGCCTTACCCATGGCATGACCTAGCTATTTGGACCTGGACCATCGCTAGTGACCTTTGACCTCATGTGTTTGATATACCTTGTGGCACTGTTACCTGTGTTGATTGACCTGATGACCTTACCTAGCCTATTGTCATGACCTGTTTATCCTGACCCTACCTTTGGTGTACCAGAACATACCTAAACGTTCCTGCACCTAACCTACATTGTGTTTCCTGACCATATCCTATACCTTGGATACCAGAATCACTTCAACCTTGTTTGGATAAACCTATCAACCTTAGACGATGTAGAGTTTTCCTTCTCTTCAACCTGGTAGCGTGTTGCAGTTTATTCGTGTGTGTGCATTTGATTGTTGCTACCTTTGACCATGACCCATTACCTAGATTTCCCGAGTAGACCTTTAACCCTTTCTTCCCCGTGCCCACCTACCTTTTCCTCCCATTTACCTTTTATCAAACCACGCACTAATTCTCCTTTTGCCTCGTCAGTTCTTGGTTTGAGGGGGATCGCCTTCACCCACACATGGGGCAACCACATCTTATTTTTTGTTAGCGTTGCTTACTAATACAAACTACGCAACAAAAAGGGGCAAAATGTAGACACTAAAATTAGGTCACACTCCCCTTTGGTCCCTCGATGAATAAACACCCTTCATCACATTCACCTAGCCATGGCCCCCTTCACCCCACTAATATTAATTTAATTAATTTAATTAAATTAATTCATTATCCTCACTATATCTATTATTTAAATATCTTATTTTAAATAATATCCACATATACAGTTCACTTAGACACCTCACCAAGCTAACTCAACCTAAGACCTATTCTTAGTAAGTTGCCATAACTAACTAAGACTTACCCAAACCCTAAAAATCAATGCCTACATTCCCTCTAACCACATTCCCACATGCTCAAAAGAAGCTCCCAGTCTAATCTGTGGGTTAATGACATGAAATCCAAGGAAATCAAGAGGATCTCCCTAGTTTAGTAAACCTAGGAAATCCCACCTTGACCGATGCCGGTTACCCCTAACCGTCACCGGTTAAGTTGGAACCACCGTCGGTTACCCTTTTAACCCCAAAAAAACCTTATTCTAAAGGTTGGAAGCAAAAGGTTGCAAGCGAGAAAAAACACATCTTAGAGAGATAACACATCTTCAAAGAGCAAATTCCAGTGAGAAACCACATGCAAGGAAGGAGATCAAACATCTTTTCCTACACAGCCATCCTAGCCATGATCTGATCTAACCAAGCAAAGAGGAATGTACATGCAGCCCATGTAGAAGCTTTCCTTCAGTTGGTGATCACTTGCAACCTTCAAACCCCTCATCAGCACCTCCATCCCTCACTCACAGGCATTCAGGACCAGAATCCAAGTAAGTATAATGTCATACTTTTCTGGTTTATTTCATTTCATCATCATTTTATCATTTATTGTTTACCTAGCCACCTATTGACCTTCTCCAACATTTCCACCTCCATATACCCATTAAAACCTCGCCAAATCCTACCCCAGTCACCCAATACCTCATCCCGACCAACCAAAGTCCTTTGTGCAATCACAAAGGAGACCCAAAGCTTGTTCTGTGGCATTTCTAGATTTCCATAGTAACTGGCACCAGTTACACCTGATCACCGTTAGTTACCCTTAACTGACATTGGTCTCTGTATTTTCCCATACATCCTAGAACAGAGACCTACCCACCAAATTTCATCTCACCCTCATCCACCTGTGATCTACCTGAGATCTCTGTCAAACCTGCAGAACCCAGAACCAATCATTTGACCTTTGGATTCTATTCTAGCTTAGCCTGTTAGATTAGATCTATTTCTTATTGTGTTTTAAGTGAGATACCTAAATCATTTCAAATTACAATAGGATTTACTTTGTTTACAGCATTAAATTGTTTAAAATAGTGGACTGATAGCCATATAGGAAGTATCACACTTCCCAGATCTAGCATACGCTAGGTAGTTCACTGCCCATATTGTTTAATTCCTTATGGTGGTCTTTCTTTGCATTATAGGTAGTTCCTCCTAGCCAAAAGGAAGCTCTCACGATCAGCTGTGGATTTGGAAGTCATACGCGCGTAACAACCCATCAACCAACATTTGAACAGGTATTCCTCCTACACCTGTTACCTTATTTGTTTTGTCAACACTTCAAAGAAACGATCTAAGAATAAGGTGAAACAGCAGGCCAAGGCCACCTATTTCTTTGGGTCTGTAATAAGTGTCCCATGCCACGTGATAAAATCCCTTTTGGATTTCAAAATTATCCCAAAGAAAGTCTCTTAGAAGATTTTCAAGTTTTGAATAGGCAACATTAGAAGGATTCCAACAAGAGTAGTACAAGTGGGTGGCGACAAGAACCTTGGAGCATATTTATAATTTACCCACTAGAGAGAGCGATTTGGTAATCCAATAGTATATTTTGTGCTCTACTCATTGGACCATATAGCTCCAAAGTTGTGTTGAGGTGGCCTAGAAAGTGAAAGGAATGCCAGGAAATTTGAATTGAACACTTGTTTGGATCCAACTCCATTGCAAATCTACAAGCCATGGAGGGATAGGGGATTGTAATTTCCTATAACATTACGTTTTGTCCCATAGGATGGACAATGTAGAGGCCAAAAAAAAAATCCAGATTATCCAAAGTGGCGTGAACAATTTTTTCTTCTCCAAAGAGAGTGAGGAAAGAATCATCAAAAAAATGGTCATTGATGATCTGTTGATATGTGTTCGGTAGAGAAATCCCCTTAATAAGGCCTTGGGAAGTACTTTGGGCCACCAGGTAGCTAAATCCTTCATTCGCTAGCATATAAAGTGAAGGTGCTAAAGGATACCGTTGACAGATGGACTTGAAAAAATGAACTAATAGTAATGCAGGCTTCATCATTATTGAAGAACATCTACACAATGTGGAAAAACCTCATACCAAACCCCAAAGCCTGAAGTATTGCCAAAATAAAGGACCACTCAATGTGGCTATAAGATCTGGCATAGTCAATTTTGATAAATAAGGCTTTATGGCTGGAATATCGAGTCCATTCCATACCTTCCCAAACGGTAATGATATTTTCAAGAATGTATTTGTGTTTGATAAATCCCGTTTGTTTGATGTGGACAACAAGAGGAAGGAGGTTAACAATTATGTTTGAAAGATCCTTAACAATGATTTTATAGGAAACATTGAGTAGAGTGATAGGCCCCCAATTATAAATTTGTTCAAGGTCCCCCAATTTAGGGATAAACTTGATGTTTCCTTTATTGATCAACTCATCCAAAGAGTTGGAAGCGAGAGCCTCAAGGTAGGCATTGTAGAGGTCGGTTCATAGAGTACCCCACATGGTTTGATAAAATTTAGAGGGGAAGCCATCAATGCTTGGAGCTTTGTCAGAACCCATTTGAAAATCATCTTCCTTAAGCTCTGCAAGAGACAAGGGGTGATCACATGCAACACACTAGGAGTGAGAGACTTTGCAGGGTACAACTTGTAAACATTTAAGAAACATCTCTTCTCTATTTTGGGTGGAAGGATGAGAGGAAAATACACCATGATAATGGTGAAAACATTCTTGAAGAATGTCAGGTAGAGAAATGATCTGAACATTTTCTTAAAAGATGGCTTTAATTTGCGTGGCAGAGTGTTTGGCACAGAGCATGCTAAAGAATTCTTTGGAATCTGTCTCTGATTTTGAGCTAATGAAGCCAAGCACCTTTGGCTTTGTAAGCTTCTTCAATTTTAATTTTGTGTCACTAGTGGGTGACTTGAAGCTGCAAGTTTTGATTCAAATGAGAGGAATTAATCTCTTGTGAGATTAGTTGGAATTCACAATATGAAGCATTATGGGCAGCCTGCTAGAAAAGAGTAGATTGTTTACCATATACGCAAAGAAAAGTGTTGGTCCTGGTGATGACATCATTCCACCAAGATATCCAACCTTCTCGACTACTAGGTCGAGGAACTAGGTTCCAAAAATGTTGAATGTGTGTCACAGTCCTTGCATATTTTAGGTGAGCAGTATTGAGGTAAAATTGAGAATTTCCCTTTGATGTTTTTTGGTGGGAGAAATACCAAGTGATAGTCAAAGATAGATGGTGGGAGTGATTCAATGAAACACAATGTCCTAGCAACACTGATAATATGGACAAAACCTTGTGGAAAATAGTAATAATACTTGGCATAGAAATCATGACATGATTGATGACGTTGAACAATACAGTCTTGCAATTTATCTACCAAGTTGAACCTTGAAGAGAAGAACTATCCATTCAATGTTAGTATCAAGATTATCAGATTTTGTCTCAGATAGAACATCCCATTCTCTTGTACACTACCACATAGGTAGATGGTCCTCCTTGTCTTTGCGTTCCACCATATTAAAGTCTCCAAAAAAATCCCATATCTAGGAAGGATTCAATGATCCATAACAATAAAATAGCTCCCTCAACTACATCCATCAATGGATGCTCAAATGTTAGGTAGCTCGAAAAAAATTGACCATGGTCCTCAAATAGGATGGTAGCTCGAAATAAATTTCATTTTAGTATTATGCATTTTGTTGCCAGAGGGTCCAGTGGTCACACCTTAGAGACTGTTGATGAGGTTCCTGTAGCAGATTGTAACCCCACCACTGATGAATCCACCAGATGGTAAGGCCCTTGATGGCCAATCCCTTATTAAGGTGTTTGTGGCACAAGTGCCCCTCCTTTTAATTAAAAGGAATGATAACCAGAACATACCAAGCCAAGAACATAGATGTTAATCAAACACCATGATCAATAAGATGAAAGCAATTCACTAGAATAACTTTACATAAAATATTTGCAAACAAATGAGAAACAATATCATATATTATAATGAAACTCAATGCAATACATTGAGAATGGAACTTGCTTAAATCAAGGAATAACAATATAAGAACTAGTCAAGGTTGTAGATCAAGCCATAAATCAAGGAAATAACTAGTCATCAAAGAACTAGTAAAGACCATAGATTTAGGAGATAACTAGACATCAAGGATCTAGTCAATACCATAGATCAAGGAAATAACTATACCTAACAACTAGATAATATCTCCTAATATCTAAATAAGATAAAAGAAATACCCACACACATAAGTGAGTGAGGATAAATACAATAAAGGTAAATAAAATACCTAGGTGAACATGAGATAAGGTAAATACCTAATCTAACACCCACCCTCAAGTGAAGCTAGGGGCCAAAATAGAAGTGGCATGTCCACAATATGAGTCTTGGCAACTAGGCCTGATGAGGTACTCATGTAAAATAACTGGGAAAAAAAGAAAACTGCAAGGTACCCAAAACCAGTAACAACAAAGTAAAGAGAGTAAATACCTACTCCAAGGCATCCTAAGAATCTCGTCTCAAAAAACTCATATAATGTTGAAGAAGTTTGGTGTGCATTGTGGTTTTAATCCATTGCTTGATCACAAACCTGAAAATCAACTTACACTGGGTTTCATCAGAATAGCTCCATACAAGGAGACTATCAACAAAGTGATGTCGAAAGTGTAAAAAAAACACCAAACATAATTCGATCAACTACTACAAATAGGTGTACCACGATCCAAGAACCAAAACCAAAGCAACAAGGTAAGGACACAAAATCGAAAGTGTCGCGATCTGAGAAAATCCAAGGTAACAAGGTAAGGACACGAAACCCGAAGAAGCAGGATCAACACCACACCCTCCCATACTACTGATTGGGTGGAGTGCAGCTACAAATCTATATGAGTTATCAAAAAAACTACTCTAATATGCAAAAATAACACTAGGCTCCACCAGAATAGCTCCCCCATAAGAGAGATTATCAACATCCCAAAAGTGTCAAAAATATATATGTAAAATCTCTTAACAAACAAGATGATACACTACACCTACTAAAGAAAAATGCTCAATGCATAAGGTATAGAAAGTGGAGCTAGGCTGAATGGTGGAGGATCCATGCCTATAGATTCCTCTCAATGAATGCCTATGTTGCCGCCATGAGTGATCAGATATCCAACCCAAATCAACACGGATGGATAAAGAAGATGCATGCATATGACTTGGTGTAAAATGCACGATGGGTGCATGCAAAAGAACATCAAAATGTGTGTCAGATCATGTCTGAAAACTAAAATCTTAGGTTTCTCAAGCCTGAGTAAAAGTGTAGAACTCATGTGTTGCTCATGATCCTCAGAAAGATACGAGTGAAAAAAGGAATATCAATGTGTGATCCCAATGAAGTATCTACTCGAATACCAATGTCATGATGAGAATTCCACTTAACATGTGAAATATAAGAAACAATACCTTGTGAATTATTGTCAATGACTCTGCTAGTGAGACCCATAGAATGGAGCATGCGAGAACTAAATGTAGTGGTATGCTTCTCAAAAAATCCATGCAACTGAGCAGAAGTACGATACACAACACGTGGTACTGTAATAGGCACATATGTGGAAGAGCATGCAGTAAGAAGCTTCATAGGTGTATGAGCATCAAGAGTAGGAACAGACTCAAAGAATGACAGATCAACAGTGGGTTCAGGAGCAATAACTGCAAGTGGACTAGGAGCATGGATATGGCTGTCCACAATATGATGGTGATGTTGTAAGCTAGTAAGTTTGTTCTGCAGGGAATGTATTATTGTATCCTTATCATGAATGAGTTATTGTAGAAGATAATTTCACTTCTTGAGTGATCTATTTTCTTCCACAAATTTTACAATATCCTCTTGAGGTCCACATACTTTAGAGAAAAGCATATCATTCTCAGAATCCATGATAGGTACAACTGCAACTCCCAAAGGTTTAGGAATTTGGGCTCAGCCGAAATTGTATCCAAAATTGATTACAACACTCCTCCATATTTGGCACTTTATAATTATAGTGCAAGTCTCAAAATAAATATTTCTAATGGAAAGAGCACAAAAAAAACAAGCACTTTTGTAAAAAACAACACTCAAAACTGAGTTACTGATCAAAAGTTACAAGCTTTTTAATATTTTACTCTATTATTTATTTTAGTTGCCACTAAAACAAAATAAATTGTTGTTTCCTTACCCACAAAAATAAAATTAAAAGGGGTTCAAGTTAAGCACCTAATAGTGGGAATCACAAGCTTTAAGCCCTCATATGACCATACCATATGACCAAGGGCTAAGGGGGGTCAGACTACGAGAATGGATAAGGATCGCTTTTTGAGCCACAAACAAGTGGTTTTCTTCCATGAAAGGTGAGTTGGGAAGATGAAGAGAAATGGAGGTCGAGAGAACATAATATTTCACGGGGATCATAGATGAGGTAGCTAGCATATGTTGAAAGTGAAGACAATTGTCCCTAACCAAATATCTTTGGCTGGGATCAGTAAGGCCACATATGTTTCAAGAGTACATGTAATAATTGGACATAATCGAGGTACATAGATCCCTCGTCATCAATATTGGAGGATAGAAAATTGATTATGAGACAAATTGATCAAGGCAACATCTGCCACTGACCACAGTCTACGTTTTTACTGGACAAATTCTCCATCTTTGGCGGGGTCAGACTACGAGAATGGATAAGGATCGCTTTTCGGGCCACAAGAAAGTGGTTTTCTTACATGAAAGGTGACGTAGGAAGCTGAAGAGAAACATAGGTCGAGATAGCAGAATATTTTGCGGGGATCATAGATGAGGTAGCTAGCAGAGAGTGAGAGAGCAGCTGAAGGTGCTTGAGATACATCTTGTTTGACATGAGTGGTGGAGGAGCTTGCACCATTACTATTAACTGGCCAATAAGAGGAGGTCGACGGTTTCGTCGAGCCACGGGAAAAACCTATTTTTTTAGTCACTGTGGTCCAACCATCTCTATAGGAGGGGGCTTTGGGTTTCGGTTACAGCTTTTCTTGTGTCCTAGAGCGAGATTCGACCATAAGCGGACATTCCCGAAACATATGGTCAGATGCTTGGCAACAGAAATAGGTATTGGGTAATTTAATGTATAAAACACATTAAGAAAAATGGGTTTCCCCAACTTGTATTTCAATAGTATCTTTCGGGTCTTTGAATAGGTCAACTTCAACACAAACTCACTTTTGAGGGCAAGCATTGAAAAATTTGGGTTGTTCCAAACAAACAAGTCTCCCCAATGGTTTGATGAAATGCTCAACAAATCCCCACAGGGGAGAGGAAGCCCGAGAAACTCAACCCAAACTAGAACTTTACGTTTGGCTTGCTCTGTGACTTGGAAACCCCTGGTCCAGTGTGAAAACACCACCAGTGTGTTACGAATAAAACAAGGACCATGGCTTTGCAGTGCTCAAGATTGTTAAACCAAAAAGGAAAGAAACCGTTGGTGAGGTTTTGCAATCCCTCAAGTTTGACACCATGGTGTTACCAGTTGTTGTGAACCCATTATTTCAGCAAGCTTTTCGGGGGGACTCAACCAACAAAGTAACCCACCAGGGTGAAAGATTCGATCTAGTTACAAGCTTTATCCAAATCTGTTAAATTAATAAGAACATCAGATAAAGGATTCTCATCTAGTCAAGGTGATTACCTTGTCGAAGACCTTCGAGATGAATTTCCTTGCTTTCTTGGAATCCATGGGAGCCGAGCTTACCACCAGCCGAACCTGCATCAACAGATGGAGGCGACGAGATGGAAGCCATAAATAAAGGCTTAATGTTGCCCAAAGGGCAAAGTAAATGGTTGACTCAATGAATTAATTGTGTGAGAATATCAAAAATTCTGCTAACACGGTGGTATGACAATAGGATTGTACGAGTAACAAATATGGACTGAAATCCTAACAAAGATGTCACATCAAACCCGAGCAGAGTCATCTATTCTTTGAACGATCATCATATTTTTTCTTCAAAATTGGGGCGTCAATATCACCATTGATAAAAGTAAGAAAGTTTACTTTAGTTATTTTAAACAGTGTTTAATACACACATACATATTAATATTATTTGTATTTAGAATTATATTAAAAAATATAATCTTTTTCACAGTGCAAACTAGAAGAGACTACAATATTTAAATTTTATAAAGTTTGTTTGGTCTAATTTTTTTGGCATTTGATTGGTTATTGTTTGTTTTTCTATTTTTATTTTTTTTAATCATATTTTTTTTGCCATGTTTTTATTGTAACCATCTTATATTCATAGTTAATATATTAATATTTTCTAATAAATTTTTACAATTAGTTTACAAATTAAGACATGAAAAATGTGTAAATGACTATCAAATATAAACCTTGTAACCAAACCAAAAAGGAATTCAATAAAAATATGTTAGAGAAGCAATTCATTGCCTCCCACACCATATTCGAAGGTGTTATCCAAAAGTGAAAGAAATTATTATATTTATTCTATTACTTAGTAACCAAACCAAAAAGGAAAAATGAATGTCTCATAATAACATACAAGAGATGGAATGAACAACCCTAAAAAACGACAATGTTTCCTTGAAGCAAAGATTTAAATCGATGTAATCATTGCCCTTTCAACCACTAAAACTCAGGTGATATGGGGGGGAGCGGCATCACTTGTGTCACGTGAACTCCACATATGAAACGCATATCCCGTGACTTTATTGCAGTTGAAAAAAGGAAAACAAATGAAATCTCAACGCTGAATAAGTAAGCGAGGCTAACCGAGGCGAAATAAATGTGTTGATGTTATTGAGAATGTGATGGTGATAAACGGCTTAAGAACCGTGACTCTACTCCGAAATAGTAGCAATGCATGCCATTTTTCGCACGTGAACCCTTTTGCTCGATTTGACTATTTGCCCGTGGTCACCAACATATCTGGGCCCACTGCCCACCTTATACCGTGGTCATGAATAAAGAATGGAGAGAAAAATGGAAAAAAAGAGTTCTCTCGAGTATCTTTTTTATTCTCAAAAATTTCTAATCCCTTATAATGAGACATGTCTCTCCTTAAATAAGGGTGAGAGCCTTAACTATTTTGTAACCACCTTTCAATAATCTTTGCTAACTTTATTACTTGTCCACTTCATAAATCACTTAAGTGACTTTTACAAATTTTGAAATAAGTGGAAAATAAAATAGAAAAAGTGCAATTAATAAATAGAAGGATTACACAAAATAAAAGATCAAGAAGTTTGAGAAGAGGAATGAGCCACCTTGAGCTTTAACACTTATATCCTAAAATGTGTGATTTTTCATACAATTTCCCTCTCTTTTGGAATAACGATGTTTGAGAGGTTAGTCAACTAGGTTCCCATAACATTGGTCATTTCAGTAGTATAGTTATTAAAGTTGGTTAAGATTTTTTATGCTTCAATTATCACATTATGGATTTCAGAAAGTTCATAAATCTTGTATTTTCTAAATCCATAAGTGCAAAAGAGATCCTCTTTGATCAATCTTCTAATTTTCTCATTGATATATGTTGTTTAATGATTGTTGAATTTCTTTTTGACAAGGTCGTAGTGGAGGGATTTCATGTCCATAGAATTTTTTTTCCTTTAGAGATTCCCACTTTTGAATGTGAGATTGAAGATATTTTTTTTCTTTACTCCAATACTTAGATCCTTCATCAACACTTTTTGTTCAGGCTTGGGAGAGATTGTCATGAAAACCATAAAAGATTTTCTAAGAGAGAAGGATCTTCTCGCCATTTTCCATTACTCTAAGATCTTGAATAGACTCCCCACATATTAGTCTCCTTTTTTGTTATCTAAATATTTCTCAACAAGTTATTTTGAGCATCTACCAATTGTCCATATGCCTTCTGTCTTGTGTTAATGGAGTTTCGACCACTAATTAACCTTTGTTCAACTCAAGCCTCAAAGACCTTACACCAATTATTGTGCTTGTGAATTTTCTAAGATGGATTTGGGGTCATTCTCCTTTACCAAAGTTGAATTAGGGAGATATGATAGTGGTGTAGGGTCCTGAGAAAGGAAATATTTAACATAAGACGATAGAACATGACCCTCTTCTTTAATTTGTTCCTTTGTTTTCTTTCCTTTTTCTACGCTCTCAATGATTATGAAGGTTGTCTCTTTGAAGTGCACATCTCCTTCATGGTTATCCTCACCCAATGAAACTCTATTAAGCTATTAGTCATCCATGGTCATTTCAACTTCACTTTTGTCTAAATTGGGCTTAGTAATATCCACAAATTGGAGACTAGAGGGATTTGTGACTAGCCAAGAGGTGGTCTTATCTTTCTTTTGTGTATGTGTAGGAGCATTTTGGAGTCAGGTAACCAAGAAAACATAGTTGTGAAAAATGAACTTTGGATATGTCTTTTTATTTTTATCCATAAGAGGTTGGACCTAGCCAAAGGAACAATCACTAAATTTTAAGTTAGATTGGGTTTATGTGAGAAAATTCACAGTGAGCAGAGATGAGGGATTCAAAGTTTACACAAGTGAAGCATTAATAGAAGTGAAGTTTTCACCTGTCTCAAGTGGGGAAGTAGAAGTATTTTTTATTTCCAACTTTTTTATCGTGTCATTTTCCCCACCAACAATACTCGAAGAAATATCCTTTGGAACATATTCTTATGCCAATGCATCAATTATAGGATTCCTTGTATAGAATTGTGTGCTTGAAGGTTAGACACTCAAGGAAGAAGGAACTTCTTGTTAAACATGGGATGTACTCTTCTACATGGATTTGAATTTATCCAACTTCTTTTAAAGCCATCTTTTGTTCCTTGTGATCACATGCGCATCCAAACCATCAATATTATCTTTCTCCTTTTGAGACCAATCGATAATAGAGAAGGGAGCATGTTGAATGCCCTTTTCAAATTTTAGGCCATACAATTCATTTTTGTTGTCAATCATACCTTAATGAATTTGGTCAAGTTTTAAGGCTTGGATTTGATTGAGAGGAATTCTCATGAATTCTCTTCTCCTTTCTTTGAACTCATTGTCACAATCCTCATAGAAATTTTCAATGTTGGGCACATGAAAATAGTTGGAAGGGAGTATGAGATTATTGTTAATAAAAGAATTGCTATCAAAATAAGTCCTTTTTTGATATGGATGCATATTAAATGAAACTATGGTTCTTTATACATTATGTGCATTCATTCTAGATCTACACAAGTAATGGCCCAAAGAGATATGAAAATTTATTACATGTATCTTTATGTATGGTATGAATCACATCTAGTTTCCTATATAGCTCTATACGAATGATATTTTCATTACTAAAGATGGGAAGTATGTAAAGAATTCCTTCAAATCCTGTTATCTTAATATCTTTAAAATTGAATGAAAAAACTTCCATGTATTATGATCAAATGTTTAGCTTCTTTGGAGATTCTTTTTGTTGTGTCTCCCTCCAATACCTTCACAATCAGCAAGGTGAAGGCACCGTTGACCCTCCAAAAATGGATTTTCTTGTTTTCATACATAATTTGGATATAACAATCAAATATAGGATTAGAAAAATATTGCCTCTCAAAAAGATTGATCAATATCCTATAAGTAGCAATGGAGTACACCAGATATAAATTCATATGAAATGAATTAGTAGTGTTTATTTAAATTATCTATTAAGACAGGTTCTCATTCATGATTTCTCCTCTATTAATTTCTTGTTTGATATCACAAATAATGTTGATGAAATGCCTCATCGAATTATGGAATTCTTTAATAGTAGGTAGTCTTGTAACCTTAGCTAGTAGGGTGATCATATATTAGAGTTCTTCCTACAAATATGACCTGTATAAACCCTTAGGAAGATTTGAATGACCCTTCATTTTCTTGTTTATCCAAGACTTGTATCATTATTTGATGCTTCTCAAGTGTAAGGTAAAATCTACTTTGAGTCATATCTAAAGTTATTATTTTGGGATTTTCTAAAGAACCAATTCCAAGAGAAATGTTGATGTGGTAAAAACATAATTGAAAAATTACCTATCCATAGGTTTCCTTTAGTTTTTTTGTATCTCGATCAAATCATTGAGCGCAAGCCAAAATAGTGTCAGAATATTGAACTAAGTTTGGGAACCCTGCTGCATGAGCCAAGCGACTAATGAAGATACATTCAACCAATGAAGTTTTTTATCTTCTTACATCTTGTTATCATGAAAAAAAATTATTCTCATTTTTTGAAAATGTTCTCAACATGCTTTCCCTCATCGTGATTCGTGAAATGGAAAAAACATTCATTTTGTTGGCAAGAAATTTTTTTGATAAGACAAATTGGTGGATTTTTGCCAACGCTCTAGGACTAGGTCCCTCTGCTTGAATGGGGTATCTCCATTATTGTATGTGAACTTAAAAAATAAATCTCTTGTTGGGTTAAAGATCGGGGATCCAACATGCACACTCCACTACACCTGCAGAAAATGCTTGCAATTTTGTGCAAGGGAGGAATTTGCTAGGAAGGTGGGAAAGCAAGAGTGAGAAATTAGGAGAGGGATTAATATTACAAGTAGGAAAATCAAATTTTTGCAAATATTAATCATAACATGTTAACACACACAATTTGAGAAGAATAAAAACTTATTTAATAATATTAAGACAAGATAAAACCATGAACATAAAGTTTACTTATTCACTCATCGAGAAAAGTAGATTATCCTTTCTTTATTGACATTCTCACAAATTTATACAATGCAAGGGAAAGATGAAAAAATATAGAGATAAATAGAAGAACTTGTTATCTTTTTCTTATTCTTGGTAGTTATCTACTCATACCTGACCAAATTAACAACCCTTTGGAATGGGGAAATCATTACAATATATATACTTCAAGAAGACTCTTCACTTACCCCCCACATGAATTTTCATTTTCCCCTTACAACATGTGACTCTTTGTATTCCTAGGAATGAACTTAATTCCCATTTTTATTAATTTAGGGTGAATTATTACAATACCAACTATAGTCACATTTAAATGAACATGAAAAAAATGAATAAGACAGAATGAAAAGTGCAACCCCAAACGAAGAAATAGAACATGAAGGATGAGGGGGAGGGGGAGGGAAGAGAGAGAAAATAAGATAGATAACTACTCAGATGAATACACCACCCTTGGTGACTCTGCTTCACTCTTTGATGGATCCTTACCAAGCTCAACAAGAAAAATCTCCACTCCTTTGAATTCTTTGTTATACTAGACGTCACAGGTGCAACTTTCTCGCCCTGAGGGATACAGACACAACTCAAGGAATCGAGCCAAACATCATATATGACATTGATGCTTTTACTTTTAGTGAACCAAGACTAATGTTTCTTTGTAATGCTTGAATATTGTATCTCTTATCTTAGTGAGAGACTCCAGTGTTTTCTCATTGAAGGAAAAGGGGTCCCCAACTTATTTCCTGATATAATCCTCAAATGGCTTCAAAAAATCGTCCACTGAGTTGTTCTCATCCATGGTGGACAATCTAATATTTTGTATCTTAGTGTTGACATCATCCTATATTTTGGAATCACATGAGCCTCATCTGAATCTAGCTCATCTAGAGCACGGTTCAACATCTCATACTGGGAGACAAGAGTTTTTTCCCATACCTGTGACAAGTTTCAAATGGAGAATTAAATACTTTCCCGTCCACCAACATGTGAGAATGAGCTCTGCCCATCTCTGTTACCAATGGGTAAACTTGATCCTAATGTTTCTTTTCTTTCTTGATTTCATCCCTTGTCATTCAGACCTTGGTGGATGTTGTGCATATGTACTTGAACAATGAAATCATTTCTGAAAGGAATACTTTCCCTTTTTCCACAATCTTTCTCACCCATTTATCATTTTCTCTCCCCTGCATGGTGAAGCCTTGGGTCTTTTGAATGGAATCCGGGTCAAAGCTACTAATAGGAGTAACTTCTTTGATTGGAAGAGATGAAGTTCCATTCGGGTCCATGAAATTTTGAACGTATGAGGTGAATGTCTGCACATGATCTTCCAGTTGATAAATTCTCTTTTTACTCCTGATTCCTTGTGAGAAGGCGAGTGGAAGATTGTAATATATGATTACTATGTGCAAGAAATAGGTGCATAATAGAGTTGACATTATGGTGCACAATGCTTTTGTAAAACTTTAGATTGTAATATATGATGTGTTATCAACACTTATGTAACTAGACCATATGATTAGAGGTATATAATACTGCATTGATAACACTCTAATATTTTTAGTGGAGGATAATTATATTATAATGAATCTACTAAAAGCTAAAGAGTACTATGTAGATCATCTAATGTATGGAGTTTAAAATTTTACAAGCAAGTTGAAATGCCTACTAACTCTAAGGAGCAAAGGGAAAAAATGGTAATGTACCAATCAAATTTTTGGTGTTATGGTTAGATGGTCAACATCTAAACATGATATAGATTATAGACATATTCTAGGTATTGAGAACGTAGTTAAGTATATTTATGCATCATCTAGTGTATGGATTATCGTATTATTGTTACAGTTCCTTCAAGGTTATTTATTTTATTTGTAAGCTATTTTAAGTTCATGTAATAAAATAAGGTTACCATGTTGGATTTTTAATCCAAAAGGGTTTTCCCATGTGAAATAGCATGTTTATATTTTTTTGTCATTTCTATATATCATTTAGATTATAATTCAACAAATCTCACCTCTACATTTACGTATTGTGGAAAGGCCCTAGAATTTGAAGATCCCCATCAGTAGTATGTTGATGTTGAGTTTTAGATTGTACTTATTATAGCACATTGAGGACGTCAATTATTTCATTAAGATTTTGTAAGAAATGTTACTTCACTTTGATTAAGATTTGGATTTAATTTTGGTAACTTGAAGTAACTTGTTTTTCTTTACTACTTTGACATTCAATATGAATGTTAGAAAAAGATTTCTTACATTAAAGAATCTTAATAAAAGGGGTTCATACGGGTTTAAAATGAACACGAGTCTCATTGAGAGTAACTAATTGATATTTTGTATAAAATCTAGGATCCACCAAAGGAATTTCAACAAGAAAAATCGGATTATAATTCAACCTATCACTTCATCAATTCAATATCTTAGATCAAATCATTTTGAATGGCATAGAGATATGACATGTAAATAACACTATCCAACTAATATCACACACAATAGCTAGGGCTAAAAGATCAGAATACATGAAAAAACCACATGAGAAATAATTTTCACCAATATGCAAAAAATAATCCATCGAAGGCTACAAAAAGGTTAGTACACCACAAATGAAACACAATGGTTAGGTGTTCAACAATGTGCAGGTTCACTAAATCATAAGTGTGGAAAGTGGGTTTTCTCTAACAATGCACTAAATTTAACAAATATCATAACAATAAGGGAATAATTATATATACATCAAGATAAATCAAACATGATTTATAATTTGTGCACTTGTATACAAGTAGAAATAGGGCTAGTAGCGTAAAAGGTGGCTGCACAAATGGGATGATATAGTGGTAAATTCCAAATGTAAGGGGTAGTATTTGTAATCTAATGCCACACATGTTTTAAACATTTATTACCAAGTGAACCCACCCCCCACCATCCGTCACCCATAAAATTAGAACTAAGTGTAAAACAATGATAATCTAGAAGCATATGCTAATATTGAAATAAAATAATTGAAATACTTGAAAATATTATAAAATTATGGTTTATAGAATGATAATCAATTTATTTCACATCTAGAGTCATGTTAGTAATAGGTAATGAAAAAAATACATTGAAAGTGAGGAAAATAAGACCTAGAAAACTCATCAAAATATAAGCACCTTGACTACAACCGTACAATCATTAAAATGACACGATTAGAACCTTAGCAATACAATTTTCTTAACTATAAGAAAATAAAAAATAAACTAAATGATCCCAATCCTCTACTCTTGGATCCGAAAAACTTTCTTATTTTTCCATTTTTTTTGTAATTCATTTGGAAATTGTTTTCCTTCCTCTAATCCATATCCTGCATGAACGCCTTACAAAATAGTAAAAATGAGGTGTGTATTTAAGGGTATATCTCAATTGGACCCCCTTTGGGCAACAAGTCTTAAAATCAACACTCAATGCAACATTTTCAATAGACAATTTAATGTATGAAAGTGTCTCAACCCTTATTATTTCAATAGGTGCAACAAGTAGTAAATGGTATATGCTCTCTAAATGCTTAAATTATGTTTTGGCACAAAGATGGTCTTGAAACAATTAAATTCTTTGTTCTTACAAATTTAATATAACTTTTGTGTAAATGTGATTTCTATGGCCGCGCCTTCTAACATACTAATGCACTCATGTATTTATGTTCTCTCTAAATTCAAAGTAGGACCCTACACACACCACAAGAGGACACACAATGAATGATAAAGATCATTAAAAGAGAAATAAAAACACTAGTACCCAAAACAAGGGTAAAATTACCCATTAATGAAGAGCCAAAACAATAATAACACAATTATGATACATAGAAAATATTGACACATGAGAAGAGAGAGAAAATCAAGGAAAAGAGATAAAAACATGAGGAAAGAGAAGAAGATGACAAAATACAAGGAAGAATAGAGAGAAAACAATGTTGATAAGAAGATTACAAAATTAAAAGGAATGTTAAAGGTCCAAAAGGTCAAAAATACATAAAACATAATAGAAAACAAGAGGAAAGTTTAAGAAAAAACACAAGACAAGAAGGGCCCAAATTAATAACAATTTACAAGTGCATTCCAAAATTAAGTGTGCAAACACTAACCCATATTTTAAATTTCTCAAGAATCACCCATTTCAATACTATCATAATGTTTCCTCACTATTAACAAGGCCATGATATGGTGTATCGTCATGAAGTTAATACATTGTGATTATGTTTATGTAAATAATTAAATATATGTATTTTAAAATAACAATTCACAACCATGTGCATCACATCTTGAGCCAAGAAAGGAAATGAAGGGGAATATGTTGAACAAGACCCAAAATTCTTGGTGAATTCAAGGTCCATATAGGGATGTGGTTATGCCTTTTATCCATTTGTTGTTGGTACATTCATGTAATGTCTTGAAACATGTTGTTTTCATGCCTTTTTGGCATATCTGCTCTTAGGTTAACTTTTCTCACAAGTTTGATAGTGTTTTTTTTGCAAAGCCTTAGAAGCAAGCCTGGAATTTCAAATTCCTCATGCCTGGCAAGTCAATTTTTTTTACGGTTATAGTTTATTAGTGCATGTCATATTACGTTTAAAAAAAAACTAAAAGCCAAATTAAAAACACATTCAACATTGTAAAATTCAAACAAATATTGAACAAAGCATCCCCAAAAGGATTTACACGTAAATGCATACTTTAAACCGCAATATACTAAAGGAATTGTAAACATTTACTTCCTTGCAAAAGAACCAATTTTCATGTCATGAAACATCAAAATCGTATCATCCCAATTTTGGTATAATCTTTGACTCAGCCAACTAGCTGGCCATGTGATTTGTAATTTTCATATTTCTTATATTTCTTAATAAAAAACATTTTTACTTATTAAAAACACATCAAAATGGATTTAAATGACTTACCTGTATGATAACATTTATAAAGCAGTTGTACTTGCCAACTTCATTCTACAAACCCTTCCCAAAAGTATCCACTTCAGTCACAACTTTTATAGGCAAACCACTTGCAGTTTGTACAGTGCATTAGTGATGGCATGTCCACCATCAATTTTTGTAGCTTCATGAAAATCCACATAAATGTGTTTGGCATTATAAGTATTTGTAAAGAAAACACAAATTTTGAAGCTTACTATCAATCAACTGATTTCCAGTAGCACACCTCCGATAAAAAAGTATGAAGAGTAATCTAATTGCAGACTTGCATTCTATTTTATAGTCAACATACGAAGTTTTAGAAGTTTAGACAAGATAACCTACTAATTCACAAGATGTAGATAAGTTGAGCTCTAGCATTTATCATTATATATAATGTTACAGGATACAACATAAATACAAATAGGAACGACCTTAAATCTATTTGTAATAGAAAATATAACCTAATTGAGACTGATATTTACAAATGCAAAGTAGCTGAATCCATTTTAGGGAAAACAATGGGATAGAAAACACCAAGGGACCTAGGTAAAGAGATTCTTAGCAATGATGGGGGAATATTACTTGTAAAAACAATGTTGCAAAGGCTCTAGCAGTAATTAAGGGATTGAAACTACAAATTAAAGGCATAAATAAAAATTGAATGTATCTAAGACTCCATTTTCATCACTGGAGTTAAAATGGTAGTGGGATTCCAAGAATGCACTCTTGTTGGCCCAACTAATAAAGGTTCACTTTCTAAATGTGAAAAAAGAGCATAACCCATTAGTTGAGGCAATTTTAAGGCAACATGTCTCCTCTATCAGCCCTAAAAGTACAATCAATGTATCATAAGAAGCTTCTAACAATAATCTACACAAAAATGTAACATAATAGAAAATTAAATAATACTCACCTAGGACTCTGAGATGGTTATGCCAATGTTGAAAGGTGAGAGAATCGATGCAAGCTCTGGTTTCCAATGGGGTCAATAAATCCAACTACTCATTTCATTTTTTCATTCCCATTCCTGTCTCAACATGAATAATTGTAAAAATACTATTACTAATTGAAATTTTATCTCAGCACATGCCACAGACTAATTTCTCTTGAACATAACCCTTAACCCTCTTTTTACCACTAATAAAAAAAAAATCTCTTGAACATAAAAATAGGTAAGTTCCTGCCTATGCAAGAATGTGCGATTTTTTATGAACAACAACAACATTTCTGGTAAGTAGCACACTTCTTGTACAAATTTTAATTAACATTTTTATTATTGATTGACATTTACCAGGGATTTAATATCAATTTTTATTAATTGTAGATACTTATCCTCAATTTTAAAGTTTCCTTGGCAAACATATGGATTAGGGATTCAAAGATTTGATTGGTTAATACTTTAATATTTAAGAGTTTTACTTGGTACTCCAAATCATAAATATATGACAATTGGGATGGCAGTTGTCAATATAGTTTTAAAATCCATTCATTGCAATTTGATGTACAATGTATAAAATATATTTTATGAAAAGTTAAAAAGTTATCTCTACCATAATAATACCATTATCGATTTATATTTTAATATTAATATATATGGGCCATGACTATTATAAATATTTACGGTTTATAAGAATTTGTACCTGTCAAAATTATGGTTTATATAATCTAATAGTTGCACATGTTATAATTTTTTTAACATGTAATATACGGTTAAAATCACTAAATACGGGCCACATCCGGTCAATTTCCAGGCCTGCTTAGAAGGAAATATTTATACAACTTACTTAACTTATGTTAAATGTTTTGATGGCCAAATCACTATATATGTAAATGTGATGGCTTGCAAATTTGTAAAAATGTAATAAATTTTATTTGTGAAGTTAATAAATTGGGTCAAGTACCTTATCTAAACCTCTTTTGATCGATTAAAAACACTTTTTATTTCATAAGGATAAAAGTCTCTGCATTTTCAGTTCTATAACAAAACAAGACCTTAGTTAACATAAAATGAATGCAGCTAGTAAAGAAAATTCACGTCAAATTGCAAAAATCCATGAGACACAAAATATATGCAGCTGGAGTTTTTGGAAAAAAATCCACAAAAGCACAAAATACCTCTATTTTTAGGCCTTAAAAAATAATTTTGGTCCCTTTGATTGGATTTAAGTATGTGTTCATAACTCTTTCGTGGGATATGTATTCCATATAAAAAACACATTGAATGCATTCCTTTCCCCACAAAAAGGACTCTAGAGGTTCTTGACATTAGCATCTTTACAAAAAATTTAAGTGTTTTAAAAAAATCTAATTCATTAAGGAAAATTCACAATACATATATTTTTAGCTCTATAACAAAAAAAAACTCCACACCCATAGCCTTGTCCAACCACTTTCATATGTTGCTCTTTGTTATGTTGAGTAGTTCATTTTCTTTCTTTTTGTGTTTCCTTTACCTGAACAACAGAGTGTAAAGGGTTTTTGGTTGTCTGAAATATGGTTGTGGTTGGGTCTAGTGGCATACATCTAGGCACATTGCAATTGTATGCCACCTCATTAAATGACTAGTCACTAGACATGCTTCACCTTGCACACCATATCCCTCCCTATGCTATCCCACTCTTTCTTTTCTAAATAATTTTCACTCCATATGGTTTAAGTCTCAACCCAAACTTCATTCTTATTGCAATTGTTTTTGATAATTCAAAGGAATCGAAGTATAGTCGAGCGACCTAGAACTATGAAGCTCTAACATAGAGTGTACCCCCTTATAACCTCTAATTGGAGTACAATGAGTCACTCACAATACCCACATAAAAATTGGGAGACTAACCTACGACATAAATCACCGAGATCAAATGAGCCAACCCCAGTAATTTGTTTTTATTACAATTTGATTGGCCAACTCAAATTTATTGTTTTTAAGTATTCATAAAAGAAAACATGCGTGGCAAGGAAATTAAGACATCATTCAATAAAATTGTAGGAGGTTAAAGTTATCCTTGGCAAAATATCATTAGACTATGGCAAAGAAAGATAATAAAACAATGCAGCGTCTCCACAAAAGACTAGTTTTGAAAGGGACTGACGGGTATCTTAATAATAATGTGGCATCTTCTTTGGTTGTCATAATCGTCTTTGGCTTATTCACCTAAGAAATGATAAGGTAGAGGTCACACTCAATATACATTTGAGCCCGTTAAGGCAACTAAGGCGACTGTCCAATTGTCAAAGTTTTGGACAAAAGAAAGTTGCATGGATGAATTTTATTATGGTCCTTACAAATCTCACTAGTAAAAAGGATGAGACTAAACTAAATCGAAGGAATCCAAATATCTAAACAAAGAAATCCATTTAAAAAAAATATAGGCGAGCTAAATATTTTTCCATAAAAAAATATGAACATGTGTGTGAGGGATCTTAAGAGGGGGCTTTACAAAAAGTGATTATATCCTATCTAGCCTTAAACTATTAGAATATTGATATAAGAAGAATGGTAAACTATTATTATAATGGAAGGATTTTTGTTTATTTATTTATTTATAAATTCTTTTTAAAATATTCAACTTTTTATATATTATATATTTTTATAAGAGTACATTAATATTTAATTAAAAGATCAAATTAAGATGGTTATGATAAAAAGAGTGGTATTTAAGAATGCATGATACAATTTTTACGTAAAAAAAAGTGGTTTGAAAGTTTAAAACAATGTTACATGCGTGGAAATATATCAGCAATATCCAATGAATACATTAAAAGATAAGTAGTATGAAAGTCATGCACAAGCAACAACAATATTAAGGGGAGGCAGGGGATCATTCTCGAGAGGGACGACACCCAAACCAGAGGGTTCTTTTATTTGGGGAATCAAGGATGTATGACATACTTCCCATCTTGAGCTTGAGTTTTGTCTTACATAGTCAAAAGCACCATGATATTCCACACACGTGGCAGAGATCAAACCATCGTGATGCCTCCCTCCATCAATGAAAACCATTGAGAGGGACCAATATCAATGATTTGAAAACTGTTAAACAAAACGGACTCAGTTTTCCATTTTTGTGGATACTTAAAACTATTTTGTTCTCAAATCCATGTTATACGTTAGATTTTGGCATATAAAATAAACTATGAAACTAATGTAAAAATGCAATACAACATTATTCCACCAATTCCGCATCCATATTCATCCTTCTCAATTTTTCCGTAATTACATGCAAAAATGTAAATTTTCTTCAAATTGAAAATCAACATGACATCTGAATTATGAGGTTTAAATTGACCATGGAAAACATCCCAGATACCTCACTTAACCATTTTATTGCTTTTGGGTACTTTATGAAATAAATTCTCTTTCTTGTAAATGATTAAAATGGTTTAAAAACTTTAAAATCATATCAAGAACTGTTTAAAAACAACAAATAGGAATAAATCAGAGACATATAAGCCCCAAATTGATTATGTAGTTCTTCCGTAAGGGACTATATTTTCGAGTTCACTAATAAGATGAACCGATCCTATTAAGATGACGTAAATACATAAAAATATCCAAAATGGGCATCATGACGTACATGTACTTCAGTCTCAGTCTTTAGGAAGTCTCCAAGGGCTTCTTCTTGCAAATATAAAACATGTACCTACTTTTCTCTCTCTGAAATAGGATTTTCTCTCTCAAAATTGGGCATGCAATTACAAAGTTACCTTATTCAAATGCATGTTCCCCCTTTTATAATGTTTATTGAGCTTGTGGCTCACTGGTAGAAGGCTAATATTTTTTCCCAAATGGGCAGGGGTCGAATCCCCTCTCCATCGGCTTAGCTTGGGCTTATTATTTAAATTCCCATAGCCTGAAGATAATCTTCAAATCCAAATTTTCTGACCTATTACTCTAACCTTAGGCTTATAGCCCAATGGTGTGACCTATTTTTAGGTCACGAAAAGTGCAATGTTCAAATCTCACGACTCTCATTTTGAGCACATGCATTTTTTCTTGGTGGGGATAATCCCATACCGGCATGGAACGAGATCCACCGAGTCTTAAAATAGATGCGTATTGGGCACTGTTATGTTGAAGTGTCTAACCTGTCATTGCACTCACCCTGACTCTGCATTGGTTATAACTTAGCGGTTGTGGATGTTTGGATCATCCTTCAAACTAAATAGTTGGTTGGTTGTTGAGTTGTGATTGTTGGCTCCACAGTGGGCTTGCCACCTGACTCAGTTGTACATTGATCTTGAACTTGGTCTTTGTTAATATTCATGCTATGAAATTGGTTCGGTTGGAATACCAGTTGGACTTGAATATGAAATTAGGTGGCTAGGCCATCGAGCTAGCAGTGAGTTGGATCTATTGATCTCTAAATCGCATTTCAACTTGCCCTCATCTTGTCGTTTATTTGACAATATTTGGGGATTTAGTCTAAAATTGATGACAAACTAGTCTTCTATGAGCTTGATAAACAATTATGATTGCAATGTAATATGAAATATGTGGTAGGGTTCCCCTCCTGAAAAATATTGGGCCCCACCAGTTGTTAGGCCCCTAGTTGTCATACCATGTGGGACCCACCTTGACCATCGAAGACCATAGGATAAAAAACAACTTTGTACTCATGTAGAGTCTGCCACTTGTCACCACCACACTTATCCACTTATGCTCACAACATGCCACATCAACGACGTGTAACACGGGCTTTAATTTTTCCAACTAGAGAGAAAATTCAACAGAATGTATGTTCCACATACAATATCATTTTATCTTGTTCAAAAGACATTAGAAAGCTCTTGACGAGTTATTTAGTATGAAACTAGTTTAAGGAAGTTTAGGGAATAACTAAATCGTGAATATCCTTTGGATCACACCTCCACGCTAATTTTTTTTGCAGTACCAAAAGTTTCCATTCTTATAAAATATCGAAATGAATAATTCCTTCATTTTCTAGCTTTCCTTTTTCTCTTCTATGAAGTATAATTTATTCCTGTAGCTTGTTAAATAATTTAGGAGAAAAACATTGTTAGAAGGAATTTTAAATTTCTCACCTTGATTAACTATCATCGGGGGTTATTTCTATCTGTGTAAGGTTATTTCTCCCAATCAGGGTTGCCTCCTATATTACGGAGTTGTCTCTCCCAATAGGGGTCATCTCTTCCATTACAAATCTATATCTCATATTGTACCAACATGTACTTTGTTTATTAGTTTTGGGACTCAAACTATCCCAAACTGGAACCTACAATCCCATGTGATGAAGAAGTTTCACAACTCCCTCCTATCTCTTCCAATTGACCTTCTGCACTTATATTTTCTTACTCTCTTCTAGAAAAAATTCTTAGCCACTGCACTGCTACAGGCTAGGATGAAAGATGATTTTGATAAATTCTCGTTGCTTATTAACAAATGAAAAATAATACATTACAATACAAAGCAATTACTTTTAACAAATGCAAAATAATACATTACAATAAAAAGTATTTGCTTCATGAATGTACGTTAGCATCCTTGTCTTTCATTGAAATCCACTTATACAATTTTCCCATTAGTGGGGTCTTACTGTAGACATAAAATTATGCACTTTAGACATTATTTAGCCCGGTCTTATACTACTATTTATAAGGTTCTCAAGTGAATAAAGTACTAATTAATCCCACCTTTTGGCCATCTTTATTTTATATTTTATTTCATAGTTATCATATATTTTCCAACACTTATCCTTCCATTTTGCAATTACCCCGTCATTCTAGCCCAAAATCAGGGCACCCCAGCATATACTAGGGTGAATTGGGGCACCCCGGTCCCACCTTGGGTGCTCTGATCTATGCACATCCTTTCCCACTTATTTTTGGGGCTGTTATAGCCATTTTCCATCCTTATCCTTTTCCCAGTTGGCTTTGTCAGGATTAATTACGAAATTAAGCTTGAGAGCCCTATAAATGTAAAATTATAAGACCATAATGAGGGTCCTAGCCTCACATACAACTATCACTCCATCTAGAGTTGCATCCATTACATCACTTGTATCCACATATTACCATGCATCAATGTTAGGAGAACTGCATCACACCCACTAAATAGGGGGTGGGTTATTATACAAGTCATCTGACAAATCCAGTGCGACAAACAGGAAGCATTTAAAGATACCTTACGATCATACCGAAAGTAGTTTTTGAGCATTTATAGAGATCAAAGTGCCTAGATTATAGACTAGGGCACCCCAATACCATCCCATGCACCTTAGTCACTTCAGATCTTCTAGAGCTGGTCTTCGCAAGGTCCCTGAGTGATCATATGCACTTCCATATTTTATTTCTAGATCTACGACAACCTATGACAGTCACTTCGAATTAGCTAAGCCACTTCTCTCCCTTCTCTTGCACATTTAGGGTTTCATTTCACTTAGAGTAATTAATTATATTTGTTCTTTACTATTTTAGTATTTTATTACGACGTTTTAGTCCTCCTAATTATATTAACATTAATACCCTATACCCCATTTAGGCCTCTATTTTAGTTAATCATTTTGGTGAACTTGACTTCCATCTTTCATTTATGCCCATTATTCATAGCAATCACTTTGGACCTCTCCATTACTGTGAGCTTCATTCTCCTCTTCACCATATCTCTAGATCTATGACTAACATACCTACCTTTATCGCTAAAAACCCCTTAGAAACCTCTACCCAAGTTCCCCTTCACGAAATCAAAACCAGGGTTAGTGAAAAATCCTATAACGAGGATACTAATGTTGACCAGGAACAACTTGATGCTATCACGTATTTTCATCAAGCTTTATGTGAGAATCCCACTCATCTCTTGCATGTTTTGCATGCCCTACTTGCTGCTAAGTGAGCTTGTGAAGCATCCCTAATAATTTCTTCCGCCCCTATGGTATCTACACCACTCGTTTATGTTTCCACCCCCCTATAGCAACTACCATCCCTCCAACCCACTAGGGTGCTTCTAATGGTCCACTTGGTTCCTCCTCTAATACTACTAATCTTGCATCATTATACCACAATATCCAAAAACAAATCCACTAGTTACAAGTCCCTACTTCTAAAGGATCTCTATCACTTGACTCCGCCTCCTTGTTACATTATCCCTTTGTGCCATCCATCTATGCTTACATATTCCCACCTAACTTCATCTCTACAAAATTTCCCATTTTTTAAATTCCATCGTGATCGACCAAGAACATCTTTGTTATTTCCATGTCACATGTCTTGACTACGATAATGATCATACTATCCTCACCAAATTGTTCTCGCATAGACTATAGGACTATGCGATGTGTTAGTTCTATGACTTACTACTACATTTGGTGCTTTCATTTACGTATATGGCCAACTCTTTTCTCACAAACTTGTCTTTCATTATCAGTTCCACACTCTCTTATTCCCAACTCAGTTGGTTCAAACAAGGCTCCACTGAACTCTCCACTGATTATGTCTTAAGATATAAGAATAGTGTATCCAAGATGACTAATGTCCTCACAGACTCAAAACTGCAAGAATTATTTTTCCATAATCTCTTGCCACCTCTCCAAAAAAGTGTGCTCTTTTAAAATGTTTCCATCGTTTGACAAAATTTGTCATGATCTCAAACTACGCATGAGACTAAAATTGTCTCTGTAGGAAATCTCAAATATTAAGATGCACCTTATTCCTTAGCCCAACATGGCAAGCAAAACACTATTAAAGGTGCACCTGCACATAAATCTAGTGATTCACAAACTGTCTGTTAATGTAGTCTCACACTCCATAGGGAATTGTGTCCTCAGCCATGCCAACATACTTTTGCTAAACTTAATACCCACTCAAAGCGTCTTATTGCCACAATGTAATTGATAGTAATCTGATTACTTTGCCACCACCTTTACAGCTCAAACCCATCCCAACCCAAAGGGCGTAACTTTGAGGACCGCTCTTATTGTGATTATCATAAATGAATTGAGCATTCTACTTACCATGTTTCTTTAAGCTCTGACCATCTCGTCCAAGACATGCTTGATAACGACCATCTTGAGATCTCGGAATCCCCAAACATCAATCCCTACCTAAATGATAACCACAAATTCCAAATATTTAACAAATCACTACCCAAACATGATACTAACCAAGTCCATTCATCTTCTAACTATGTTTGTCATAACATTATTTTTCTCCCCCTAGACCTCTCAACTTTCTTATTGCTCACACTTACTCCTTTAACACCAATTATCTCCTTCTCCAATGTTGACTACCATCGCTACGTTTGTGTCTAACCACTTTACATGTATATGCATCTATTGGCTCAACATTTGTCAACAATACCAAGGTTGATCCCTCTTCCCCCATTAGTCCATGTTCCCTGTTCATCTTGCGATCTATCAATTACCCTCCATCATGAATCGACTACCCATTGTAATAGACCTTATGGCGTTGTTAAGTTACATATCACCAGTTAGGTCCTTTTACTCTTCTCATCCCTTGCCTTATAAATAAAACACTCAACAGGATGCCACTTAATTCTTGGCCTCAAATGGATTCGTCAATCCCAAGCTATTATTTCCATGCACCATTTATGCCTTCAAATTTGTCTACGACAACCAAGTTATTTCCATTAATGGTGTTCCTCCCTTCACCTCCATTATCGCCGACTTTGTCATTCCTTGATACTCATGTGTCTACCCCCTCTTACTCACACAAATCCTCTGTTGTCACCATCCTATGCATTATATTCTTACTTCACCACCTCAATTGGTCCTCTACGACAACCATTCCATTCCATTAGTCCCTATGCAAATAAGACATATGCCTATTACTAAGACTGCTACCGTATCTCACCGCCACTGATCACCACATTATTTTATTCCACATGGCTCATCCTCTCCCTTACGCACACCATCACCTCCTCGATCTCCATCACCCACACACTTTACTATGACCACTGACATTCATATTATGTATACCACCATTGCATGCATGCAGGCTTCATTCCCCTGCATAGTGTTTTGTCTACCATACCACCATTACTCGAGCATCACCCTCTCCTCTCATCTTCCTAGGAACCAGTCGATGGAACCCTTCATTCTTTGATCTCATCAGGTGATTTCTCTCTCAAGACCGCTAGGGGGGCTTCACCACTACCCAATCCCACATCCTTAATATTAGCAGTATCTTCACCTCTACGCTTTAGATAATCTCCTTGGCATATGTATATAATTATTACGCGTTCTAGCTCCCTCATAACCTTACGACACACTCTTGTGATTTGGTTCACAATGGACTGTTAAAGGATTACCATTACATTAAACCCCCTCACACTGCACATTATAGGTTCTATATAATTACATATTCTATCTAAAATAAATCATGCATCCTAAACCATCCATTATATACTTAGTTTAAATCCTACATTATCTTATGCATACCCTCATCGTATTATTCATTTGTACATCATCCATCTCATACGTGCTACACTAGTCGTCATATCATCTACGTCTAGTTTTGTACATCCCTCTCATAACATCTCTACATTTTACGCTAGATTCACATTATATATGGGGATATCTTTACATTGTCATCACTACATACCCATATCTACACTTTCTTCCGCCTTTTACATCATCTATTCACCCTACATCTTCCTATCATTCTATGACATACATAGCACATCTATTCATCATGTACATTATACATACCACACTCGATTCCATTATATATGGGGTATACTTCTCATATTATCATTCTTACATATTTCATTATCTATATACCATCACTATTTGTTCATTTCATACATTACACATGATATACATCACATGCTATCTTACATTGCATTGCTTACACCATGCACATTTACATCACATATTCATGACTTGGTCATTTATATTATGTTGTCTTCTACACCCTGCAGTCACCACCCTATGATGCACTCTAGTTCCTTGGTCCATACTCAATTGACTAAGGGTTTACCAATCAAATGGACCTTACTTTCACTGATGTGACATCTTTCTCATTCAACATTTTATAGTACCAATGACATACATCTTAGGTCAAATTGTCACCCCCTATATTCTCATCCTATAGTGGTATATGCTTTAGGCTAAATCACCACCCCCGTTATCATTTTTTAGTGGAATACACCCTAGGGTACATCACCACTCCCTTTTTATCCATCCCATAGTGACATACGCATTAGGATAAATTGTTACCCATATTCATCCTTTTCATCTTATAGTTATATATGCTTAGGGCTAAATCATCACTCCTCAGTTTAACAAGTCGTGGTATACACTTAGGCTATAGGGTCCACACGCATATTTCCATACGCCTCATCCAAATCCACTCATTCTCTAGTGATATACGCTTAGGGCTAAATCATCACTCTTCCATTTAATAATTCATGGTTTATTCTTATGCTATAGGGTCCACACACGTCTTTCCAAATGCCTGCATCCTCATCCTTTCATTCTATAGTGATATATGCTTAGGGATAAATAATCACTCTTCAACATTCAACAATTCGTGATATACACTTCGGCTATAGGGTTCATGTGCATCTCTTCACATATCACATCTCATCACCATTACATATAGACACTCATCAAAACACGCTAGATACAACCAACACTACTCGAGCCATTGTCCTGACGATGCATTCTCGTTTACGGTTCATTCTTTACTGCTGAGGTGGAAAACAAAATGAACCTAATTGCATAGACATTCCATATCCACTTGGGAGGGAGTGTTCCTCTCCTATCATTCCATCTTACATTCCATTCCATTCATCCACAGCATATTGTATTGTCTTGGGGGAATTTACTCTTATTTACTAATGTTTTACATGATCAATTTAATACACACATGTTAGATTGCTTTCTTATATGTCATTTATCATACGCACATGTGCAAGTTCACACCTTCGTCTAGTGTGATCATAGATACAGGACTCTACACGTAGCATGGAGGATTGCCTTCTACCCTTCCTATATTAGTCACTGGGGGCATCCACACTCATCTTATATAGGTGCTATTATTTCATTTTGTACTTAACATCTTATACTACTTGTTTATACACGCTTTGAAATATTGGTTATCACACTAAAATGCAAATGGGTATTCCATGTGCAACACTTATTTTGTAGGATTACATGTTTCCATGACTACTTGTTTGTTTCTACTTGTCTTCTTTGTTTGCCATTGTATGCAGGATTTTCCCTTCACTTGTGTGCATACTTGTCTGCTTTTTGCATCCATGATGGCCTTGTGATGTCGTGAGTGATGTCCCATGTTTGAACCCACTTTTTGTGGTATGCTTATTTTCTTACGTGTTTACACTACTTTGTTTCGTAGTTCCTACATTATTTGCAATTTTCCACTTATTGCATGCATGTGTTTTGGATTAACACTTGTTTTGGCTAGGCATCCCCTTTTGTGCGTGCCTTGGCATCTACCAAATGTTTCCCTTTCCCCCTATAAGATAGATTTCTATAGGTTAGAGCATGGTTGGTCCTCTTTTGGGGTTACATTCATCTTTCGTCGACGTCATATGCGCCCCCAAAGAGGGGGGGCATCATTGACATTTTTATACTAACACAACATATTTACACCGGTTCACACACAACGAGTGAGCTCAAACTAGTCTACGAACTCCATACTCAACGGCCTCAACAGGACATGGTGTCCTTCAGAAATTCTGTGGAGCAATTACAAGCTTGGGGGTTATAGTGGGTGTGCCTCTCTACACTTCTCCATCCAATGGCAATGGATCACCCAAAAAAACTAGGACAATACATAGATCTCTTCACAAATTTCAGTAGAAGTGGTTAAAGTTGGAGGATACAACACATTTTCTCCCTATAATTCTTCAACCAATGTGGCGTGAGATCACCCAAAAAACTTGTGACAGTACAGGATATCCTTCTACACCCTTCTTTCGACATGGATTAGGTACACATGTTCCATTTACATTTTTTTAGCGTATTTTACATTTGTGTACTTTACACATTTCTATATACATGTGCATTTTAAAAAATGTTTTTACATACATACATATTTGACTAATTGATCATTTTCTCCTTGCAGGTCCGCCATATGAGAAACAAGCAGTCAAATTGGGGGCAACAACAATGACAACAACAAAAATGAAAATGACAACAACAACACACTGCTATAGGCATTTACATTTACTAACCATGTAGGTACACTACACACAACAACAACTACACACTCGTTTAACCCTAGGTTCACTTTCTCATTCTAGTCCATCGACACGTCTTCTTCTACACTCTACATGGATATTAGGTACACATTTCTATCTACTTTATGTTATCGAGCTTTCTGCTCACTAACATAAAGTGGGGGAAAAATGTAGACAAAAAATTATGCACTTTAGACATTATTTAGCCCGGTCTTATACTACTATTTAGAAGGTTCTCAAGTGAATAAAGTACTAATTAATCCTACCTTTTGGCCATCTTTATTTTATAATTTATTTCATAGTTCCTGTATATTTTCCAACACTTATCCTTCCATTTTGCAATTGTCCCTTCATTCTATCCCAAAATTAGGTCACCCCAGCTTGTACTAAGGTGCTCTAGTCCCACCCTAGGAACCCCAATCTATGCACATCCTTTCCTGCTTCTTTTTGGGGCCTTTCTAGCCATTTTTCATCCTTATCCTTTTCCCAGTTGGCCTTGTCAAGATTAATTACAAAATTAAGCTTGAAAATCCTATAAATATAAAGTTATAAGACCATAATGAGGGTCCTAGCATCACATAATACTATCACTCCATCTAGAGTTGCATCCATTGCATCACTTGCATCCACATAGTGCCATGCATCAAGTCTATGAGATATGCATCACACACACTACATGGGGGGGGTCATTATACATCTCATTTAGAAAATCCATTGCGATAGATAAGAAGCATTTGAATATACCTTGCGATCATACTGAAAGTAGTTTCTGAGCATTTACAGATACTAGAGCACCTAGATTGTAGGTTAGGGCACCCCAGTACCATTCCAGGTGCCTTAGTCACTTCAGATCTTCTAGATATGGTCTTTGCAGGGTCGCTAAGTGATCATCTGCACTTCCAGATTTTATTTCCAGATCTACGACAACCTACAACATTCACTTTGAATTATCTAAGCCACTTCTCACCCTTCTCTTGCACATTTAAGGTTTCATTTCAATTAGAGTAATTAATGATATTTATTCTTTACTGTTTTAGTCTTATATTATAACGTTTTAGTCCTCTTAATTAGATTAACATTATTACCCTATGCCCCCATTTAGGAATTTATTTTAGTTAATAACTTACAATTACTTATGATTCATGTATTTTAATTTGTAAACATTTCTTGAAAAGTTGGGTCTTACAAAGTACATATAATAAACTACAAATGTATTACAAGCACAGTTTCAAATGAAAATAAATGAATGCCGATGCAAATTCATGAAACAACAATACTTTCTACCTTTTGTAATGACATCATGCCACCTCATCTTCCTTTTTGGAAAATCAATTAGGCTCACGGCTATATCTTTCATGTTACATGCATTAGAATTGTTGTTTGATTAAAAAATAGTTTTTGAGAACCTTGATTTTATGTTCCCTCTTAATATAGAATCCCTCTTTACCCATCTTGTTCACTAATATAAGAAAGGTAAGCAATCATGCTAATTTTAACATACACTTGAGAAAGTAAATAAAGTGATATAAATTTTCACTAGTTGATCAAATGGGCATTTCTCCACTAGATATATGCTCCATATTCTACCTCCACATTTTACTCAAACAATGAATTAGTTTTCTTCATACTTAAGAAACTCAAAATATAAATTTGAGGTACAAAAAATATACATTCTACATAAACTTCAGCTATGTAAATAAACTATCCATAAAGGCAAGAATTATCTCACCAACCCATTCTGATGGATAATCCTCTATGGGTCACTCCTATTTACTAAGTTTTTCATTGGATAGATTAGTTTCACAAGATTTTACTATTGGTTTTTGTGCCACTTTATTTCGATTAATCTTAAGGTGGAGGTTCCAATGTTTTTTAATCTAGTGTCCGCTCATTCTACAATGAGTGCAATAATTTTTGCTATTCCCCATGTATCATTTTGGAGAGTATTCTTTTTTAATTTCCCTTTCCAAGGATTTCCTCTTCTAACACATGCTCACATAGTGTTTATTTAATGCAAAAATAGTACATGGAAATGAATATTGAAAATTTGGTGTTGCATGACCATTATTCGCATAATCAAAGTGAACATTGGATTATTTACCTCATTCATACCTTTTAGGAATTTCAATTATGCAAGATTGTCGAGGGGAAAGTGTTTTATCTCCTCCTTTGGAATTTTCACCTCACTTTGGAGATTTCTTGCATCCTCTTTGAATGGTTTTTCCTTTCTTAGAAGGTTGTTCCTTCTTTAACTTGCACTCACTCACATGATCACTTTGTGATCCTGCCTAATTTTTAAAGAAATAATATCCTCATTAGTATGATTGACAAAGAATATTATCTTTACCTTGAATAAGATTTTTTTTTGAGATCTAGTGGTATAGGATTATCTCTTGAAGCATGTCTTACTTAAAATATTTTGTAACATTCTCCAATCTCTTTCTTACCACTGTCATATCCCAATCCTCCATAACAAGGATTTTTCTCTACTTGAATGAGATTCGTAATTATTTTTCCATTGACACTAAGACCCTTTCCATAAAAACCCATCCTAATTAGTAACTTGGATCCAATACCTTTATCATATTTCTCAAATTTACTAAAATCAACATATGATTCTTGATGGGAGGAAAGTGTACATGATGATTTATTTACAGTGCATACCTCTAAGGTTTGTGCATCTGTGGTATAGGGTTGTCCCTTGATGAATTTTTCTATCTCCTTCACTTCTTCACCAATTTGGTATTCTGCCAAGATCTCCTCCTTTGATTGTTATTCAAATTGCAATGCTTCTATGACACCTAGAAGGATTCTTAACTGGATTGTCCATATCTCTTGGAACTCCTAATTTTTATCCTCCTAGGATTGTTATCTTCTTCTTAGCTCATTATTTTCCTCTTAAATCTTGTTATTTATGGATTTAAGCTCATCAAGTCTTTCCTTTTTTAGAGCTTTTCCCATGGTTATCCTTTTGCAACATGTATATCCAATTGAAAACTGAACCAATGTAAAAATATAAAGTGAAAAACTGTTAGAAAAGCTTCATAAAAATTTCTTTGATACCGAAACTTGATCCAAAAATGCTTAAACAAAATTGACTCAATTTTCCATTTTTGTGGATAATTATTTTGTTCTCAAATCCACGTTATAAATTAGATTTTGGAATATTAAAAAATCTAAAAGTGATGTAAAAAATGTTATATGAATTTGGGTTGCTTTGATGATTAGAAAAGGATAGAAATGGTTTGACAGAGTCTCACTATTGAAACTGTGACCTAGAATAACTACCTAGCCCAAAGCGTATGGTACATCCTAAATTGTACCCCTATTATGGGCCATTTTGTATGCTTTGGTCCCTCTTTACTTTCATCACCTCTACAAATTTTTATGAATGTTCGTTGTTTCCTATTTATCTCCTTTTAAGAATTTGGGCCGACAATATTGTGTGATGCTCATTGTATAACTGATTCAACCTTCAAAACCCTAGATGGTGTGAGAGTCCTGAAAAAAACATTATGTGGGTTATGGGAACCCTTGTGTACTTCTGACATCACCACTACTCTAAAGAGGTATCAAAATGCATGTCATTCTCACCTGGCATGTGATATATAGAATGCATGTAGCCAAATTTAACCATGATCTTACAATAATGGGATTGTATTTGATACTTTCCCTAGCTTGACTTGACTTTGGAAATGTTCCTTTTGTACTTACATACCGAAGTGGATGACTACCCTAGAATGTGTATGCAGAGTATATGGAGCTCAAGTGAGTCTTGGAGTATATTTTATTTTTATTTCTCTTAGTGTTTTCTCATTAGGATGCTGGGTTCCAAATAGAATGAATGCCTTCCCCTCAATGGGAGATAAATAACTTACTTATATATGCATTCTAGATATTGCAAACTCGAATAAGGATGAATAGAAGTTTATCAAATGAATTTGAATTGAAATAAGAACCATTGGAGGGAAATGGAGTAAAGTGGCTAGGTAAGCCCATAATGTATGGGTGTTATAGCCCTTCATCTCTGCTATGGTCCCATATACATGTGTGGATGATCTAGAAGTTAGAATTTTGATATGGGAGCGTATAGCCTAATTTGATGGATTAATATGACCATTATGTAAATAATTAGGTTTTATGTGCAAGCAAGATCGAGGGAGATATAGCTAGGGATATCATAATTGGTCAAATAGAGAAAGTGTGGGCATGTAAGAGGTTTATACAATTTATGTTGTTACAAGGTATGAATTACCAAAAGGAGTGTCTACACATTCCAACTCAGTCATATGACACACTTGGTCTAGTATCTGCTAAGGATATGGAATAATATTTAAATGACTAGATCATACCATGCTTTCAATACAACCTTTCTTTTCTCTTACTTAAAATTTTCAATTACCAATGGAATTCTTTCCAGATATGGTCCTCTCTCTCATAATTTCCCAATCCACTTTTTGATTGAATGGATTTTTCAGTAGAAAAAAATTCATACCATGTAGTTTTATCTCAATACTTTTCTTTTTGCAACATGGTCACACCCTTCACCATATTAGGTGGGTTCAGGGCTTAATAGCATGACCAAATAACACACAAGGTTGGATAGAATGGTGGAAAAATACCATTTAGAAACTAACATGTTTTATTTAAACCTTTATGTGGTCGTTGGCTTGAATTTGAAACAAATCATACTCCACCACCACCTTGGAGTTGAGTTGTTTGTTATCCACTTTGGAATATACACCCTTCCATGAGCCATTGTACTGATAGGTGCCAAATCTCATGCCAAACACATGCACCGATAATTCTTAGGGTTTCTTAGATCAAATCTAGATTGTATTGACTTAAGTTGGGAGATAGAGTTTCTAAATAATTCTTACACCCTCTAAAATCCAAGAACATGCACAAATAAATAAAATCCATATGGGAAGGTTATCAACTACTATTTGAAGTTTTGGAGATGGTTTAGGAAATTTTCTACCATTATAAATAGTTTTTCAAAGCACGTGATCCCTCTCCTGAGTGATAAGAAGTGCTTGAGAAATGAATTTTTGTTATCCCTTACAAGATTTATCCAACTCAAAGGGCATATTGCAATAGAATGTTTTCTTTCAAGGATATGTATAAATTTTTTTCTCATATGGCTAATGATAAATCCTTGGGTCAAAATGCGTTTCCTTATTAATTTTATAAAATACTTTGGGATGTGGTTGGAAAATACATCTTCCAAGAGTACTTAGAAGCCTTTTATTCCAATTCACTTGGATAGTTTATTAACAAGTTCCACATAAAACATATCCCCAATATGGGGGACTTGAAACTTATTTGTAATTAGAGATTGATTACATTGCTCAATGTCTCCTACAAAATCATTGCTAAAGCCCCTACTCTAGCATCTACCACCTTTTACCTAAGAATTTTAGTATAGAAAAACATGGTTGATTCATAGTAGATACATATTAAATAATATTATTTTGGTTTGGGAAGGTATGGAATGGGCTCTTTGGTCTTAGCAGAAACCCTTATTTGTGAAAATAAACTTTGAGAAATCCTATAATAGGAGGAAATAGAAATTCATTCTCACCATGCTCAAAGTTATTATATTTAGATCTACCTTTGTCCACTCCATGTCTATAATTTTATTTGATTCCTTGAATTATCTTTCTGTTAATGATGTAAACTCAAAACTATTTTTTATTTTTTACTTTATTTTCCAAGGCTCCCCTCTTACTCCTACTATGTATGTTTAAGCATCCAAAGGTTTTTCCTATCTCTTATTCAATGTCACTCAACATGGATTGGTAAAAGGTATCTTAATTTTTGTATTTCCCCATGTATTTGTTCAATGTATACTTTGTAGATGACTTGTGTTAGGCCAAGAAAATGTCTAAGCATGAAACATGCCCGAAGGTTGAAGGGTACGTGCAAGGGTGCACACAGAGCCATATGGAATTATTTACAATGGTTGACACAAGTACACAAAGGTGTGCGTGGGAGTGTGATGAAGAACGTGTGAAGGTTTGCACATAGGAACAATAGAATCGACATTTAGTCATATTTTCAAGGCAAGATAAAATAGGAAAAACAGAAGTTGACATGATCAAGGAAATATGGAAATAGAAAAAAGCATGGATAAAACACATGCATGGCTAATAATAGACATGAAGAATGCATGAAGGAGGAATATATATTTATAGCACATGTAATAGGATTAAAGTAGAATCTATTTATTGAAGACATACATGGAAATAAATAGAGCTTCCATAAATAAACTAAACTGTATTTCGAGACATCCGCAACTTAGAGTATATTTATAGGAAAGCTTTAATTAGGAAAACCATGCAACTTATGTTGTATATTTATAGAGTCAAGCTGGTGAAGTTATAAAATCCCATACTATATTTACTTTATAGGTATGACCATATAATGATTTAGACTGAAGTGTGAGTCAAGACGTGAATGATCAAGTCTTCCCACCCTATATACATAAGTCTATAGATGGAGATTGGATGAGATTAGACGTAAAGCATTTGGTAATTATCATTAGTAATGTACCATTATCATCGTGACCTATAAAGATCATTTTTGTTGATTATGCAATTATGATATCTGCATAGTGAAAGATTGTTTTATATACATCATGATGTATAATCACATGTTATTATCTCCATGATTTGGTTGGAAATTACATTTTATTTGAAGTCATGTTATAAGTAGGGACTTGGTAATATTTGCATCCACTATCGGGTGAGAACTTAGGCTTTTCCTGCGTTATGTTAGCCAGTGAATGCAAAGAAATACTTCTTGGTATTCAAACAAAAGGAATTACCTGGTAGACATTTTGTGCACTTCATTGTCGAGCACTTAGTATTTTATTGGGTTACTGTCGTTAGTGCACTCAAGACGCGTTGTACACACATGGCATTTTGGATATGCTTGGAGAACATTGAACATTGGCTACACAAAGGTGAAGAATATTTTTCACAAAGATACATCACTGGTGTTAATTTCAATCTATGTAAATAGGTCGACGAAAACCTATATGATCTACATTGTACAATACATTATTCAAAGCTTATTTCCAAAGGATTTCACACGAATGGCTTACATAGTGTACATAAAGAATAACATTATTCAATTAGGGAATACACAAGTTTGGAACATATAATAAGTATCAAGATACTTTCTAATTTGTAGTAAGTCATGGACATACACATAGTAGATCATTGGTGGAAAGTACATATTGAACAAATTAAACTTTGGAATACACAATCTCTACATATTTTTTCTTGGGGGAAGTAGACTTCAAATTTTATTCATGATCCTAGAGGATCATACTTACGCAAACTTCCACTTGTTATCAAAATCTTGATGATTTGAATTGGGATTTGAGAGCCTACCTAATGGGTGGCTAAGAAAATGTATACGCGCACAAGGAAAAAGGAATGGGGATGGAAAAGTATAGCATGTTAGGCTAGATGGAAATAGTGCATAAAGAAGAAATATTTCTACAAATATAGTGATGCATGTGAGAAATGGCGATTGAAGAGGCACTGAGACATAGAGGAATAGGGTTCAAAAGGTAGTGTTAGAGAACTGTGCATGAAGCGAGGAGCCATAGAACTATGTTCCTTTTATATTTGGAAAGTCACAGTAGTATGGACTCTCTCAGCATCTTGTGAAAGCATATTTTAGTGAAGAGGTAGAAAACATGGAGCATGCATTTGGACCACCTCAGACCTTTAGCCCTTACGCTTGGTACTCAAGATTTGAAAGTTCATATAAAGGATCATCATAGTGATGGAGAATGAGAAGGCAACTAGGGATCACTATGTTTGGATGGAGATACAGGAAGATATGTACTAGTATCAACTTAGGAGGCACAACAAATAAAATCAACACACATGGTAGCAACTAGTTTCACACAACATGCTTCGATAGCCTATTAATAGAATTTTTTTAGAATTAATCTTTTCATGCTCATTAAATTTAACACACAAATACAACAATAAAATACCGAAATAATTCTTTTTGAATTTCATTACTTGTTACATGACACCACATGGGATCACTTAGAATAACTAAACATCACATGAGATTTTTACGCAATATGATCTCACATATGTAACATGATGAGAAAAGGGTAAGAACCAAAAATAGAGATGACACACATTACCAAGCCTACCTAAGAGGATTACAATATGGAGAATTCATAATTGTAACTACCCACTATCACTCCAAGAAGGAATCATGGCTAGCCTTTGGTTCTTCCAAAGTAAACACACCACATTTACTTCAACAAGCCCCTTGTCCCTCCATTATAACATACACTTAACCCTCTACTAAGACTAGCCATGAATTCATTTGGTTCATCCAAAACAAAACAAACACTTCCCCATATACCTCCCTTCACTAGCTACTCCTTATTCCTCCAATATTCAATAATGAAACCTCACCCCAACAAGAAGAAACATATCCACATGATAACTCAAGATGAACATAAAATCCAAATTTCCCCAAATGAAAATTATAAAACAATGATCTAACCACAATTCTAAACTCACAAATAACAGAAAACTTTCATGGATACATATATATTTCAATCTTATTTCATTATTTGACCTTAAATATTTGAAGAGAACTTAACATGTAAACCTACATTCTCCTTGATTAAGAATGTGAAAAATGTGAAGCATGAGGATCATGTGGGATAACACAAACATCAATCGAGTTACACTCCTGTAGCATGACGAGGTTACATGGAGGAGTGAGTGTCAACCATGAAGTGCATGAAAATATTTGAAAGGGGGAAAATATCATATACCCATATCATAGAGCTGAAAAAGGTAAGGGGTACAAATAGGGGGTGTTGTGTAACCCCCAGTGCCTACAATCATGAATCCTCAAGTGGAGAAGGGGATTTACATTCCTGGAATGGGAAGTAACTCCAATATGATACATTGATGCACTCACGTGTAAGGAATCTGATCATGACCCTATCATAACCCTTGTGATACCTAGAGCTATGACCTCACATAAGTGAGATGACTCACCATGTGCTGTGGAAAATGACTCACACTAACACCCCCCCTTCATTGTAACTTAGGATGAGGAGAAAATTAATAAATGAGAAATGGGTCTTGGAAACAAATCCTCATGAGGCACCTATGAACAAAAAGGATCTCAAGCAATGGAGGAAAACCCAATGGGAAAAAAATCTGCCAAAAGAGATGAAAAACACTCTCTAATCTAAGAAATATGTCATAAATGGGTCCTAGAAACTGAGGATCTTGATAATTTACCCATTTACAAAACGTAAATCTTTCGGAAGAAGAAGAAGATAGGAGAAGAAGGATACAAGAGGAACGCATAGGATTCCATGGATGGATTCAAAGTCTGCAACTCTAGGTAGTCTCCAAGAAGAGTATTGATGACATGGTTCTCTACCTCTAGACTGAAGAAGAGCCACCCAAATAGAATTGTGTGCTTTCCCTTAGGAAGGAAAAATGGATTACTAAAAATCCACACACTTCGCAAAGGAATCCTAAGGCAACAGTACTAAGAACTCTAGATCTTGTCTAAGAAAATGTGACATAGGTCTAGCAAATGAGTGTCAAGTAACTGAAGGTAATGCCACACGCATAGAGCTGTCAGAGTGTGAAAGAGGAGCATCCACTGAAAGTAATTCCAAGTGATGTGAAGGTAATGCAACAACCCCCACAACATAAATAAGATCTACAAGCAAGAGTGGATGAATGAAGATCTCTTGAAAAGTGGAAGTAATAAGAGTCCCAGAAGGGGAACTCCCAAAAAGGAGATGGAATCCTACAAAACATATGTAGAAGGATGAGGAATTTGTACTGCATCACAAGTAGATAATGTGAAAAGGAAATAGAGGTTTGATAGATACTTGTCCCAATGAGGGGGCTCAAAAAACCTAAGGGCGATGTCTAACAGGTATGAATCATCAACTAAAGGAAGAGGAGTGGAAAAGGCCTTACACAATGGAAGTAGAAAGGAGGTAGATGCAATGATTGTCTGAGGGTGAGAATGGGACCGCTTGATATATGATGGAAAGAGAGGAGTGTCAACATACTCTGGAAAGGTGAGAGAAGAAAGAGAGGAGTCCTCAGTAGAACTCTCATCATCAGAACTAGAAGAAAAATCCTTATGATTAGAGATGGAAGCAAGCAAGTATTTGTTAGAATAAATGTCATCACATGAAGCAGAAGAGGAGACAACTGGATCAATAACAACAACAACAATATGTGAAGGGTATCTACAAAAATACTGAAAGATGATCCAAATGGTGTGGGAAAGATCTGAGTCTACCACCTGAAAGTGGAGAGGTTTGGTGACGTGTAACATCAAGTAATCAAAAACATGGTTGTATGTGTCGAGATAGTCCTTAAGATGATTTGAATTAGTGGGTGTAGGAACTGGCCCAAGTATAAAGCGTGAAATACTCTCATAAGAAAAGTAGTGTTCCATGGAAGCATGCCATGATGTGTAGTTCTCTCTCCCAAGAAGAAGTGGTAGAGGATGTAAGGTGATCCTACAATTCTCAAGTCTAGAAAGAACATCCTCCATGATGCGGAAGCAAGAACTACAAGGTGCATGAGAAGAGGGTGTGTCTAGATATAAACAAGATGGCAAGAAATCAGACTCAACCAAGAATGCGTCTATGCGTAATACAACACCAAATAAATAAAGATAACCCCTGTGTTTATGATACTTTATAAGTAGTGTGTGATTACAATAGGGTGCATTCATACGAGGTTGGAGAGTTGAGTACTCACCTTGCAGTAGGCGATGAATCATGCAACAGTGGAGACCATAAGAAGTCCTAGTCAAAAGTAGATGAATGACACGTAATCAAGAAAAAAAGGGAGAAAGAAACACAAATGTATAAACATTGATCAATGTGAGAGAAGGCATCTTACATCACAAAAAAGAGGCTCTTTTATCACAAGGTTGTGGTAGACATGCTCACTAGCCACAGATGAAGAGGAGCACTACAATGCAACGAGACAAAAAAGTGTCCCAGAAAGCCCAATATCCCTATATAGAGGTTTGAAAAAATTATGCCCCCCTTAAAACAATGAATTTTAATTATTCTCCCCTTAATTGAGCTGGTCAATTTGAAAAAGAGGAAAAAAACTTGGAAAATCCAAAATGGAGGGTGAAGGGGTGTCCTGGGCCCGAAAGAGGGTGAGCTGGTAGCATCTCGTACAATATGCTTGGTAAGCTGGGAAAGAGCTCGGTGGGCGAGCTATAGAGGTGGAGTTAGAGTTGAATCGGTGAATTGGAAGGGCTTTACACATTGGAGGAGGTCATGTGGATGTTGGGAGCCAAAAGTGATGCTGAGTGATACATGAAAAGTGGATAGAGGGGCCACATGTCTAGAGCAAGGGTCTGCTAGGGTTGCTGGTGACGAGGCATCATGTGTTAGTTGGAAGAGTGGATTATTGAATGGGTTACAGAGATGTTGGGTTATGGATGGTCACATGTATCTGGTGATCCATAGTTAGATGTGTGTCAGGGAAAGACCGAGTAATGTGCTACACAGAGGCACTTATGATGAGATGCTTGGGATAGGGGCTAGAGTAATACCGAGGTTGAACCAATGAGATGCTTAGTGAATATATATGGGCATAACAAATGCAAGGAAAAACTCAGGAGGTGGCACGAGCATGAATATGAAATAGTAGGGGATGATGTGCCAAGGATCTATGATCTGAACCAATGAGGGCCAAACACAAGTAGAGGATGTGAAATCAGGGTCGTGGTAAACATGAATGGGGAACATAGTATCCATGAGAAAAGGAGATTCTGAGGAGACGACAAAGGAGCTGAAGCAGGGGTAGACTGAATTGTAGGGATGGTCAGGAGTCCAATGCTGGAACCAAATGAGAAGAGGGGAAATGCATGAACCAACATGGGTAAGTAAGTGCGGATCCTTAATGTTGAGGAGTTGAAGATGGACAAAAACAAACCCGATGTAATACATAAATGGCTAAGGTAGAAATTGAAGCAGACCAAGTAATAAAGATGTGCATGGAAAGTGGAGGAAGTGATGACATGGGGGTAGCTTGGTTCCTAACTCAACGATGTTGGGGTTAAACCATATAACAATGTTGTATAGATCTAATATCAAATAAATCATACAAACAATGAATGTAGAAATAATCCAGAAGATAAAATAAACAAGAGAAATATAACACCAGAGTTAATGTGGTTCACCTAGTGTGGGCTACGTCCACCAAAAAATAAACAATATTATTATTTAGCGCTTTACAAAGGAAATATAATGAAGATTTTCTGTCTTCCAACACCTCACAAGATGTTCAATTTTTTTCCCTCACTCAGCTACTGTTTTTTTCTCACCAAGAAAAATAACATGCAAAAAAATTTTCTATTTTCTTATCTCATAGCCTTATAAAATGCATACATGTATGTATATATCTATTATGAGAAACTAACTTTGATTTTATAATTAATAAATCATCTTTAAAACAAGATATTTATTATATTTCTCGTTAAAGAACAAAAAACACCGTCGCATATGTGACCCATGCCAGTCCTTACCTGACCGATATGGGTTATGTCCTGACCAATGCCGGTTATACCCTGACCGATCCCGGTCATCCCCTGATTGATCTCGATCATCCCCTGACTGATGCTAGTCACTGTCAAAACCAATAACATGTAAAAGAAATTTTCTTTTGAATCAATTAAGCTCCATACTCAACAATCTCCCACTTGGAGATCAATTGCTGCATTGTACTATGCATCACCATCCTTGGTTCCTTTTCCTTGGCCCCGTTTCTTCCTGTTCAAGTCTCAAACTTGAAGACCAACAAAAGTGGAGTGAAGCTCCAACTTATCCCTTAACAATGAATTCATTTGCATATCCATAGGGTTCTCATCCATATGGATTTTCTATAACTTCAGCTTCCCATCCTCCAACACCTGACGTATGAAGTGATACCTCAACTAAATATGTTTCGTTCTTGAATGAAATGCTGAGTTATTTGCTAGATCGATTACGCTCTGACTATCAATGTATAATATGCAATCCTCTTGCTCCTTACCCAAATATTTTATGAACCTACTCATCCATATCATCTCCTTGCTAGCTTCTGTAATTGCAACATACTCTACCTCTGTAGTAGATAAAGCCACAACCTTCTGCAATCTTGAAATCTAGGTAACTACTGTTGAAGGTGAATCATAGCACCCCTAAATGTCTGCAACACGATGGGTTGAGACTCTCAGTGCGATTGCGTAACATGGAGCTTTTCCCAAGTGTGGGACCTTGTGAAAATGGAAAAGCTCTCTAGATGAAGGCTGGTTCCTATTCCTTTGTTCAGATGCACACGTAAAAATGCAGAGGGTTTACTCAAAACCTAAACTAACTTGCCAAAGAGACAGGGGATTCTCACGGCAATGGACTATTTCACCAAGTGGACCGAAGCGGTAGTGCTCAAAGAAGCAAATGAGTCTAACATACTTGACTTTTATGAAGGAATAGTGACCAGGTTCGGTGTGCCGGCCACTATCATATCAGACAATGCATTATCATTCATAGGTTCCAAGATTACAGAATGGGCTGTCAAGAATGGAATCTATTTGAGCACCTCTTCAAATTATTACCTGCAGGGTAATGGACAGGTAGAGTCCACGAACAAGAATATGCTAAGGATCATCAGAAGGACTCTGGATGAAAACGAAAGGACATGGCATACCAAGCTAAGATCAGCATTGTGGGCTGAAAGAATAACGCCAAAGAGGTCTACTGGTAATTCTCCCTACAAGTTGGTTTATGGGAAAGAGGCAGTATTGCCTATATCATTAGAATTGCCAGCATTGGAGCTCATGAAGCAGTTGGAGTTGTCTGAGTTCAAACCAATGAAGGTCAGGTATGCAGAGTTGATGGAATTGGAGGAAATCAAAGAGCATGTAGTTCAGATGATTGAGAAGGATAAGGCCTTAGTAAAAAGATGGTTTGATAAGAAGGCAAGAGCAAGGACCTTCCAGGAAGGGGACCTAGTCCTGAAATGAAACGCAGATCGGGAAAAACTAGGAAAGCATTCCAAGTTTGATGCCATTTGGAGTGGCCCCTATATGGTCACGGAATGCAAAAGTAGTAATGCCTTCCAATTGTCTACATTGGATGGAGAAGAACTCCTGATTCCGGTTAACGGAATCTATCTTAAACATTGCTACTAAAAGGAAAATTTTTACCCTTGTAAATATTAGCCTAGGTTTAAAATTCCTCTAAGTGCGTATGCACATCGTCTTGTTGTAGTTAGGTTTCAATTTCCCTAAGTGCTTCGGCACAATTTCTGTTGCTCTCAGGTTGAATTTCTATAGTTCAGCATGCTCTCGAAGAAGGAGTTGCGATACCAGGCTCGGGATTAGAGATCAAGTTGGTTTCAGGTTATTACTTATGACTCCATGCCCAATGGATTGCTAAAAGGCCACTGATCTTCTACCTAGCAGGCAGGTGATCCTGTTGAGTCACCAAATTGTTGTAAATATCTTCCCCCCAGGTAGATATAGACAAATAGAAGAATATGGAAATTAAAGAAACTCAGAGCCCGATTTTTTATTGCATCACCAACAGCCCTAGGCACAGGTAAGAGGCGCACGACAGAAGGTGTTGACATGAAAATGGATGCGCCCTTGGCATAGGTAAGAGGCACACAATAGAAGGTGTCGACACGAAAATGGATGCACCCTTGGCACAGGTAAGAGGTGCACGACAGAAGGAGTTGACATGAAAATGGATGCACCCTTGGCATAGGTAAGAGGCACATGACAGAAGGTGTCGACATGAAAATGGATGTGCCCTTGGCGCAGGTAAGAGGCGCACGACAGAAGGTGTCGACACGAAAATGGATGCGCCCTTGGCACAGGTAAGAGGCGCACGATAGAAGGTGTCGACATGAAAATGGATGCGCCCTTGGCATATGTAAGAGGCATATGATAGAAGGTGTCAACATGAAAATGGAAAGGTAAGAGGCACACAACAGAAGGTGTCGACACGAAAATGGATGCGCCCTTGGCGCAGGTAAGAGGTGCATGACAGAAGGTGTCAACACAAAAATGGATGTGCCCTTGGCTCAGGTAAGAGGCACACGACAAAAGGTGTAGACATGAAAATTGATGTGCCCTTGGTGCAGGTGAGAGGCACACGACAGAAGGTGTCGACACGAAAATGGATGCGCCCTTGGCGCAGGTAGGAGAGTGTTGACATGGCAGAAGTTGCGCCTTGGCGCACGTAAAGGGCGCATGACACAAAATGTCGACATGAAAGAATTCACGCCTTGGCAAATGTAAGGGTATGTCGACATGAATATGGATGCGCCTATGGCACACCTTCAGGAGGCGCAACATTCTGAGCGCTGACAGGAAACAGACCCTGACCCAGATATTCAGACAGCCATAACTTTTCACAGGGAGCTCGGATTCATGCAAGGTTGGACTTTTTGGAAAGCTTACGAGGTCCTCTATCCAACTAAAACTAGATATATTTAATTAGGTGGGAAAAATTTCTTAAAAATGCAAAATACAGTTTACCACTTTTTAAGTTTGCTAGGGTTCTCACCTACAACCATAATGAGATAAATTAAATGCAACCTGGAGGTGGTTGGGGTAGATTTGGATTTCCTCTCTCTTCCCTCTCTCATTCTTCCTATAAATTGTAAGGAGGGGATTCTTTCTAAAGGTTGGACATTCTTGTTTTTCCCCTCCCTTCTTCTCTTCGCCAGGTGAATTTGTTGAGTTCAAACCTCCCATTAAAAACTGTAATGCAACTTTGCCTCTTGGCATTTTGTAGTGTGTTGTATCAATATTTGGAGAAAATAATGCATGTCTGTGGATGATTCTCAACCCTCTCTGTGTTCATTTTCATCCTCTTGATCTTTCACTGTAAATCTGGTTATCTGTGCATGATCTTGCATTGCATTTTTATGGTTTGTGTTTATTGGCAAGACAGGTGTTCTTCATTCCTCGGTGCATCACCTTTGTAGTTTAGGTTTTATTTTATGCATCTTCTTACCCTATCTCCTTGGCAAGTTAGTTTAGGTTTTGAGTAAACCCTCTGCATTTTTACGTGTGCATCTGAACAGAGGAATAGGAACCGGCCTTCATCCGGAGAGCTTTTCTGTTTTCGCAAGGTCCCACACTTGGGAAAAGCTCCATGTTACGCAATCACACTAAGAGTATCAACCCATTGTGTTGCAGACATTTAGGGGTGCTGTGATTCACCTTCAATAGATTTGGCATGCCCGGTGGGACCAAGAGGTCATTCCACAAGATTTGAAGGAATTTTCAAGAAATTTGGACTAAAAATTACAGGTTTTACAATTTCAGATTTTTTTTACCTTCCAGGCTGAACTTGGAAATCGATTTTCAAGGGCTTCACTTGCTCAAAACAAGTAAAAATTTCACCAGTTGATAGATCGGGGGATAATCTTGAAAAGGGTATTCTTAGATTTTTGAGATTTTGACTTTCAAAATTTCATGGTTTTTGGTATTTCGGGTTTTCCCAGTTGCCTTGCATGACCTGAGTTTTCACCTGTACCTTTCGGAAATTAGTAGCTGCAAAACAATACCCCCATAACCAAATTGAAGAGCTGTATCTTCTGGATCCTTCAAGTTTTAAATTCTATTTTTAATATTTTCAGGTTTGGTGTGTAACTTGGCATAAGCTAGCCTTTTGAGGCTCATTATCTAACACATCTAGTGACTCTGAAGGGGTAGAATTCAGTAGTATAGCATCAAAATTTGCCCATGCATATGAGAAGAATTCGAACCAGGTCTGATACTCGAGAAGAGGGGCTATTTTTCCACTTGCAACTATCACCAGGAGGAGGAAGGAGAGGAAGAATACCACGAAGATCACCATCTCCACCTAACTGGACTTTGTCTACACCTCCACCTGGTAGACCTTTTCTCGCATTAACAAGGGTTCTCAGGCCAATCATAATGGCGCAACCACTGAATCCCTTTGTCAATTTCACTAGCAGCAGTCCACTTGCCCTCAATGCACAAAATCCAGTTCCAATTACAGCATTGAAGAACATTCCATTTTTCACTGGAGAAAATCATACCACTCCTGGTGATCATGTCAAAGACATTGCTAACATTTTTACAATCCATGAGATAAATGAAATGGATGTTGTTGTCAAATTACTGGCATCTTCATTCAAAGGGAGGGCATTGCAATGGTTTAGGAGCCTTGGAGCTGGTGCTATCCAAAATTGGAATCAGTTATGCATAGTTCTCCATGAGCAGTTTGGAGAAAAGGGAGACAATTTGTCTCTGCTAGAACAATTGAAAACTATCAAGAGATCTCCCAATGAGCAGCTGAATGACTTCAACTTCAGATTTCAAAGGTCTTGGGATAGGATTCCAGTGGCCGTTAGGCCAACAAATGAAGGTGCTTTTCTATACTATCTTAAGGCTTTGAATTTTGATATTTCTATGTTAATTCAATCTATGGGAGGCACAACCTTACCTGCTGCTTATAGCATTGCCATTAGGGCTGAAAACTATTTCATTCAAGCTGGTAAGCTAGCTCCTAGGCCTCCCATGCCCTTGTATCCAAACTTAGAAAATCCAAGCACTAGTCAAGCACCCACTTTGGCTCCTATTCCCACTCCTAGAAATCAAAGTTCAAATGAAACTTCTACTTCATCCTCTAGTGCTTCAAATGAACTCCAGGAGGTTATGAAACAATTGCAGAACATTGGAAATGAGCTGGTGACTATCAAAAGATAGCAAGCTCAAAGTGCTAGACCATATCAGCCTCAAGTGCAGTACCAGGCTAGGCCCCTATACCAACAAAATAGGTCACCAGCTCAGGCTGCAAATCAAAATCAAAGCCAAGTAAGGCCTCCCGCTAATAGACCATTTCAGCCCTATAACCCCAATGTTGCATCTGCTTCTAAAGCATTAGTGCCAGTCCAAAACAACATAGTTCAAGAGTATGATTGGTGTTTCCCATGCAATGAACCTCACAACCAATCTATGTGCTTTAATAGTGCTTTGAACCAAGCCTTGATGGTGAAAAATACTGGTGTTGAGGGTGAAGTGAGTCAAGAAACAAATCAGCAACAAGGGACATCTCAACAAAACATAGCTACAAATGATACCACACTTGTGAATTGGTAAGCTGAGGATTTTTTTGGCATGAATCAAACAATTTCTCAGAATGTAGCAGCTAACATAAGATCAAAAAAGAGGAATATTGGTGAAGGGCAGTCATTGGCTCCAAGTGATCTACAACCTTCCATCACTCCACAAGTTGTCAGTAAGCAAAATGTAGCTCCAAACATGCAAGGACAACCCAAACCACCTTCTAAACCAACTCAAATGCCAGCTGTTACTGCTCATGCACAAGAAAGGAATGTTGCTATGCCTGTTGCACATTCATTTCTATATTTTTCAGTGATCAACGCCATTCACCTGTAACTGACCATGGTTTTGTAATTGACCATGGTTCCTCTTTCTATCGATCAACTATGGTTGTCTTATCGACATTGGTTCTAGGAGTACCAACGCCAGTTCCTGTAGCTATCTTCTCTGAACCTGATCCTTTCTACGGATGCCGATTAGCCTGACCGATGTCGGTGTCTGTGGATGTCTACTTTAGGTCTGAAAACTGATTTTCCTTCAAAATATCCTCAACTTGTTCATGTTTAGGCGCGAAAACCTGATCCCTGTACATTATTTTTTAATTCCAATCAATTTCATGACTCCTAACAATATTAGAATCTTCTAAATCCCAAAATCGATATCCAAAATCACCAGAACCATAACCAATGAAAGTACATCTCTTAGATTTAGCATCCAACTTCCTCCTATTTTCTCTATCAACATGCACAAAATATTCTGAGCCAAAAACTCTAAGATAATAAAAATCTACCTCTTTTCTAGACCAAGATTCTTCTGGTATTTCACCATCCAATTTTTAGTGTTGTTGAAGGTCCATGGCTGATCAAGTACACTGCTATATGCACCGCTTCTTCCCAAAATTTCAAAGGAAAGATGACATGTATCCTCATACTTTTAGCACATTCCATGATTTTTCTGTTCATTCTTTCTGTAACTCCATTCTCCTGTGGAGTTTTAGGAACTATTATTTATCTTCATATTCCATTAACTGAACAATAATCATTTTAATTTTAAGTTTGTTTCATTTTCTATAAGTGATTTCCACCTTTTAAAAGTTTCAAAAACATCAGATTTACGCTTAATACAATAAATCCATACCTTTTTGCATTAATGAAAAAGTACATGGTTTTATTTGATGGTATGATCCTGCATCAATTTATTTGGGATCCATATTTATTGGAATCATCCACAAAATTCATCATTTGAGCTCCTCACATTGTCTTTTCTCTTCATTATCCCTGTTTTGTCTTCAATATGCATCAAATCCACTATTGCTCTCACTGAGAAGATGCATTCATATCACATACACATGAGAACAACTAGATACCTAGGTGAAAAAATATCCTAGCACCTAAATATGTCTATCTTGGCTCATAAAATGTAATTCTAAGCATGATTCATCCATATGTTTTTTTTAGGAAAATCTAGAACTTAGGTCACTAAAGTAAATTTTTAGTGCATTTTTGGACAAATTTAACCTTTTGTATAAGCTAATTTTTCTCTTGATAATATCCTTTATACCTCCCCCTAAGCTGATACCATCTATATCTCCCTCATTTTGCAAAATTTTGGCCTTAAATCTTGGTCTCAGGTCATATGGGTGTGTAAAAATATCCATAATTGCCCTGAAACATAATTCCAATGTTCATTATGCTTGTTTTCTTGGAAGAGAGATTCAATAGGTTCTCCACTTGCTTCCCCTATCAAAATGATTGAAAACCGCATTCATTTCACCTATCTCACCTTATTTTCATCTAAACCACTTGGTATTGATCATATTCAATTCTCTTTACTTCACATGGACCAATTTGAGTTGCATGTCATTGTTTTTGTCTTGCAAAGTCCTTCTTTGTGCGGGATCAGTTGGTTACTCAAACATGTACCCATGTCTTGGATCTTGGAGGAGCTGAGGTGTTTACAACCATAATTTAACCATCCCCAAGTTGTGGGACCTTGTGCACTTGGGATGGATCTCTGGAGAAGGCCAGTTCCTCTATATATTTCTACCACCACTACTACTCCTAGTGCTGGAAGGGGAAAATAAGCTAAAATTGCCAAGGGACCAATGATAGAAGGATAGCATGAAATAAAACCTATACTATAAGGTGATAACATTAGAAAAGAGGGATGAACACTATTTTTTCTGAGCGGAAATGACAGGAAATGCATGAAAGGAGGCTAGGCATGAGTAGCACAACTAAACACATATTTACCATATCATTCTCATGGAACACAACCAAATAAGGAACTGCAAGGGATGTAAAATGGCACAACTAGAACACAACTCAAAAGAAAAGGAAAGAATATGGAATGTAAACATGTTAGGAAAGAGAATAGTCACAAAACAATGTTTCTATTACTTTCAAAAATGCACAGTGTTCTTACAATGATGAAGGAGGCTGATATCCACATGCAAGAGCCAGATCTAAAAGTCTACAACTCAAAATAAAGAAATTATGGAGTCCTTAACAAAATATGTAAGGATCCATAGTATCCAACATAACAAATGAGCATAGCTCTTACATTTATAGATGAATCTGTAGAAAGAGAAGAGAAGAAGGGAAAACTAGATTTTGAAATGCAACCACCAACAAGAAGTATTTAATGCCTACAAATCTTCCTGAAGATCTTTAAAATATGCTTCCCAATGTATTTTTGGCATGTTGAAGAAGGAAGGAGGGTAGATCAGATTAATTCGGGTGGTTGGAGCAATCAGATTTCCCCATCAGTGCTCAAAGAGAAGTTTTCTAATTTTTCACCTACCAGATCCATCAAGAATTAGAATTTGAATGTTTAGCACTGTATCTGATGTCAGTAGCTTTCTGAAAATTCTAGGCATGTTCCAATCTAAGATCTATAGTTAAAGATGATTTCAAAATATGTCAGAGTCTTTGGAACAACAAATCATGTGGTGCACGTAGATTGGCTAAATTGATGGCCAATTGTGCAACCATTTTTCATTTCTTCCACATATCAGTCATTGATTTTTTGCAAGGATTTGGAACCCTATTAGCATGCTTTGACTGGTTCCGTGTGGAAAACTCAAGAAAGTTATAAGATGACCTAGCACAGAAGAGCGCAAAGGAGGGCACATAGAAGAAAAAAAAGGAAGGCATAGAGAAATGCATGGGTGACGCGTGTGGGGAAATGAGGAAAAGTGGTAAGTAGAGGACGCATGGTCAAGGAAAAACCATTACAAAAATATGGGTGTGGCACGTGAGAGGGCCAGGGACTTAGTTGATTGAATAAAGTGTGAGATGCACATAGGGTGAAGAAGTTGCTTAGGAAGAAAGTGAATGTGTAGGAGGTGGGCATAGGGGAGGATTGGAACAAAAAGGAAAATGAAAGTGGAAGGGGTGAATAGAAAGCAGTTAAGGGAACTTGAGGAAAAAGAAGGGCCACCAAGGGAAAATTGTGACCAAGGAAATGTGCCAACCGAACCTGAGCATGCGCAACCTTCATTGAGGAGCTAAGAGCTATAATGTGTATACAAGTTTCCAAATAACTAGGAGGGTTATTTAGTTAATAGTTTTGGCGAATTTTGGGGCCATCTTCCTACTAGATGAAGGTGATCAGTATCCTAGAGCATCCATTGGGCATGAAGTACGTTATGTAATCATGAAACTTCCCCTGTAGTTACTTGAAGATCATTTCTTGATTATATTATGAATCTTATAACTTCTAAGAGAGGATTTGAATTTGGAAGCAATGAAAGAGCACGCGTAAGAAGTACGTGAGAAGAAAGAACTATGTTCAAACAAAAAATGTGCATATAGAACACTTAGAGGAATTGAAACTACTCTGATATATACAAAATGATGTAGCAATATTAATGGAACAGTTTTAGATAGATCCCATTCACTGGGATTTACAGCATGCCTATATCAAGATGAGTTAACTCAAAATAGTTAGCCTCCTTGCAGGAAATGATGATGTATGGGCCACTCTAAAGTGCATAAAACTTTTAATAGAACCCTGGTTTAGCTCTGTTAGCATTCCATTTCAAAACCAAGTCCCCAATCTTGAAAGCTTGAGGCCTAGCCTTTCTGTCAAACCATTTCTTTGTTGCTTTATGATGTTGTTCTAGCTTGATCATGGAAGATTTCCTTAGTTCTTTAAGACCAACCAACTTTGCCATTATGATCTCTCTTTGGTCTGCACCTTCAAATTCCAGTTGTTGGGAAAGCACTAATGAATTCAACTCTAGTGTCAAAGGAAGGGTAGCCTCCTTGCCATAGACAAGCTTATAAGGTGAATTTCCTATTACCTTTTTCACTATGATTATATTTGACCAGAGCGCACACAAGACCTTTGTATGCCACTATCTTTGGCTGATGTTCATTGTGCACTTCATAATTCTAATCAAGTTCTTGTGTGTTGACTTTTCCAGACCATTTCCTTGGGGGTAATAGTTGGAAGAATTTTTTAGATCAATGCCCAAATTTAGAGCCCAATCAGTAATTTTGGTCCCAAGGAAATCTTTTGCATTATTAGAGATAATGATTTGAGGAATGGAAAACCTTGTGACTATGCCTTCGAGGAAGTCAAGGATGACTAATTTAGTTGATTCCTGGAGTGTGCCAACTTCTATCCATTTGGTAAAGTAATATGTAGCTCGCAGCACCCACTTATGTCTAGCACTTGAAGGCAGATTGATCATGCCTATGAAATCGAGACCCCATTGCATAAAAGGTTGATCTACCTGTATTGGTTGAAGGGGAAGCGTTGCCAATATTTTCTTTCCTATAAAGAAAGTGCATTCCTTGCATTTTGTGACCCACTTATGTGCATCTACAAACAGAGTAGGCCAAAAGATACCTATCATGATGATCTTCATTATTGTAGTTTTGGGAGAAGTGTCCACCAAAGAATCCATCATGAAATTCTGCTAACACTTTTTCAGTCTGTGTGTTGTTGATACATCTTAACAACACGCCATCAAGGTTCTTCTTGAAGACAAGTCCATTAATCAACACATAAGGGATAAATTGTAACCTTAGATGTCTTCTCTTTTCTTTGTTTAAACTAGTAGGGTATGCACCCTCGGAAAGGAATGTGATCATATCCTTCATCCAATCACATGCACCAAGATCTACATTTTTTTCAAGTTCTACATGTGGGAGGTCCTCATCCAGAAAAAATGAAGCTTCAGATTCATTCTGTACATCCTCAACAATCTACCTGCAGAGTGCGATACCTCTTACAAATTTTGTGGCCTAGTCACATCATACTCCATAATTTTGGTTACCCATCGTGTTCTTTTCTTGCTAATTTCTACTCCCATGATGAAGTCTCTGACAGAAGAGTGGGAGACAAACACCTTGATATAATTGGTGGCAAGCACACTCTTGAATTTCTTGAGCACGCGCATGATGGTGAAGACCTAATTTTCCATGTGACTATACCTTATTTCATAATCCTTTAGCATCTGGCTAAAGAAGGCCAATGGTTGCTCCATCCCTTGTTTATTTTCTTGTGTTAGGACAAAAAAAATACTCACATCAGCACCATAAGCATAAAGGATGAAATCTTTTAAATAATCTAGATTGATGAGAGTTGACACGCAAGAAATATCTTGTTTGATCTTGTTGAAGCTTTCCTTTCCTTATGTTGTCCATCTGAAGGCTGTGTCCCTTTTGAGCATCAAGGTGATGGGCCAAACCAGTCCTACAAAGTTAGGGATAAAATGCCTAACAAAATTTATCTTTCCAAGGAAGCATTGTAGGGCCTTTTTGTGCACTAGAAGGGAAAGAGCAATGATGGATGAAACACGCTCATGATCAATTGTGATACCATACTTTAAAACTACATGGCCCAAAATCTTACCCTACGCCACCGTAAAATTACACTTCTTGGGGTTAAGAGACACCCCAAACATATCTCAAAGACTTTCTCTAGGTGCATCATATGATCCGTGCTCTGCTTTGAGAATATTATTATGTCATCAAGGTAAACCAGGATGAACTCAATGATGTAACCTTTGAAGGAAATATCCATGACACACTGAAATGTGGCACCCACGTTTGACAAACCAAAGGGCATTTTCTGATATGCATATGTTCTGCACTTGGTTGTAAATGTCATTTTGAATTAATCCTCTTCCTTGACCAGGATCTAATTGAAACCTGAATATCCATCTAACATGGAGAATCATTGTGTGCCGGCCATAGTATGTAGAATTTGATCCATAGAAGGAAAAGGATAATGATCCTTTAAAGACTTCTTGTTCAAATCTTTGAAATCAAACAGAGTCTGATTTTTCCATTATTCTTGTGCACTGGAACTAGATTTGTGACCAAGTAGAGTATTTGATAGGAAAAATAATGTTTTCCTTAATGAGTTTGGATAATTCCTTTCTCATGAGGCACTCTATCTTTGGATTGACTAGTCATTGCTTCTGTTTGACGGACTTGATACCAGGATCAAGGTAAATGGAGTGTTGAGAAACACTTGGATCAAAACCTTTGAGGTATTCATACTTCCAGGAGAATATATCACTATAGTTTTGACACAGAGAGATGAAGGCCTACTTTTCATCATGTGAAAAAGTATTGCTGAGCAATAACTCTTTTCCACGTGCCATAGAGACTGGGGATCAATCTTCTTACGTAGTGCGCATGTACTTTTCTTCACCCTTGAACTCATCATCAGGGCTAAAATTTTTCTCTAAGGTGACCAGCCCTTTAGGCAACTTTTTTTTCTTTAGTTTTATCACTTCGTCACCATAGCAGTCATGCAAGTCATCTTGTATGCTTGATGAGAACTTAGCTTCATTCTGGATAAACTGAACGATCTGTGCATCATTTTCAAAACTTTCCAATTGGTATTATTTTCTATAATGGATGGTCTGATCACCATCTTGATGTGTTGAGTATTTCCTTTGAAAAATTCCTCAGCAAGAGAGAACTATGAACCAAGCATGACCATCTAGTCGACTTCCTTGATCATTTTGCATGACACCACCTATAGATTTAGAGCATCAAAGATCTCAAGGAGGTCCCAAAATATATGTTTATAAGCTTTTAGAATATTTTTATTTGTCTAGCATTTGTTGGTGACTTGGTGGATAACCAATTTTGTGTCCCCAAAGATCTGCAGTGCTTTAATTTTATTCTTCTTAGTAATGAGCAATCCATGCACCAGAGCTTCATACTCTACCACATTGTTAGAACATGTAAATTACAGTCTGTGTGTGAAGAATAATTTCTCATCCTTAGGGGAAATGAGAACCACTCCTGCTCCCATGCCATTTTTTCTTCTAGATCCATCAAAGTAAAACTTCCACAGGCCATGTTCAACTTTGTTTTTCTTGAGCGCACATGGCAGCATAGCTTCTTCTTCAAGAATGCAATAAGTATGAAGTCCAATTTCATAAGCTTGCAGTTCTTGAGCATATGGATCAAATTTATGGTGCCTCTCTACCCATTCATCAAATACTAGGTCAGGAATAGAGGGTGGAAGAGACTGCTCTTCAAGAACTGAAGCTTCTTTTTCTTAGATCAAACAATTGGCTTGGAGAGGGGTATTCACATATGACTCTACGTGATAGGAAAATATAGGCTAAACTTATATGGTAAACCGGGTACCATACCTTGTCTTGAGTAACATATGAGACCAATTAGAAGACAAGTAACCACCCACTTTAGCAGTAAAGTCTCTTGACAAACATAGGGAAAACAAAGGAGGTAGGTCAATTATTGACACATCTTGAGTTATTGTTAGGATTGGACATACATGGAGGGTCAAATCAAGATCCTTGATGACTCCTAAGGTGGTAATAGTTGAGCCATCAAGCTGTAGGACTCCCTTAGACAAAGGGATATATTTCAGACTTGAGACATCACAGAAGTACTAGCACCTGAATCAATCATGTAATTATGCACTAGGTATTTTCCTATGATCAAGGACATGTAGAAGGGTTGTGTTTAAACAAATATACTTACTTGCTTCTCCTCTTCTTGGTAGACGTTGATAGAAGTGAGTGGCCTCTGCATCACTAGGTCAACACGTGAGAGTTGAGTTAGAGATTCATGTAAAAGATCCCGCTGAGATGGAATGGTTAGGGCATCCCACATTGTGACATTTATGTTTGTTCTCTTCATCTGGTCCACAATGCTAAATGGAAGGCCCCCTATCTTATGTATTTGGGGAACAACATCCCTTCTTAAATGTTTAGGCATGAAATCCTGGACTTTGGCCAGAGTAGAGGCTTGACCTACCAAAGGAAGGACGCGTGCTACTTCAGAAGGATATTAGCATGGGGCCTCTTACGTAGGGACTTGGGGGAAAGTTTGCTATAGGATGCCATGGCTACATCTTTCTAATTTTGAGGATCTGTTCTACGCCTAACTCTAACATTCTCTTCTTGTATCTTGTGTTGTCTATAACTTAGGCATGTGATTTGTTTGCATCTTCTATAGCTTTTTTGATTACACAAAAGTCCTCCGTGTCAAAGAACATTAGATTTTTCTCTGGAGGAGCTTTTGGTCTTTCTTGATTTTTTACTTTAGGGGCATTTATTGAAGGCTCATAGGCTAAAGCATTCTCGATCATGAAAGCTTGGGTGTGTGCAACATTTTCACAATGATATTGACTATGAGGCATGTTGCAAGGGAAGCACCATTCTGACTCTTGCGCCAAATTTTTATGAACTGGAACAAGTACTTGAATCACACTGGGTGCTAGAAGAGAAGGTGTGGGAGGAAAAATTTGCAAGGGCAGATGTACATTGGGCTGCCATATATCATTCTACTGGTTGGGCACATATCTTTGATTTCCATCATGATTCTACCAAAGTTGATTGATTTACCCATGCACCTAATTAGACTTGCCTTTAGAGGCTTGTGCCTATTGTTTCTCTAATGAAACAACCTTGTTTGACAAGTTTCTAGTCAAGGCCTTCAATTCTTCATCTTCCTTTTGCTGCACTGGAGAGTAGGATGTTGAGGTGAATGGTTGTGCACTTTTCTCAGGAACAGGGATAGGGGCCACAAAAGGATAGGGCACTTGTGAAATTTTTGGGAACAAGGTCATAGGTGGTCTAGGAGCTATCTTTCCCACCTGAATAAGACTATTTTCTACCCTTACTGTAATACTATAAGTATATGGTAAGGTTCTACCTCCCATAGATTAGATCATAACTTAAATATCATTGTTGAGCGCTTTAAGATAATACAATAAATCATGTTGGCCTGTAGGCCTTACCACAAGAGGGATTTTTTCCCAAGTCTTCTAAACTCTGATGTTGAAATCAGTCATCTACTTGTTGGGCACCTTTATTTTTTTCAGTTGCTCCACCAAAGATAGATGATCTGACTTATCTTCAAAGTAATTGTAAACAACTATTCCCATCTCATCCTAGGTGGTGATATATTTTAGTCTCAGGCCTCAGTACCATTGAAGCACTTTACCTTTGAAAGAGGCTACAAGTAGCCTAACTACAACATCATCATGTGTGATCAGATAGAGTGAACACATGTTTGCTACATCTTGGATATACTCGTGAGGGGTGACTTGATTCTCACAAGTAAAGTATGGAATACTCTTGAGTGTGCCATTTGACATATCATGTTACACAGCCAAAACCAAGGGACTCCCTCCAACAAAGTTTACAAAGTTCCTAAGTGGAGGAGGTGGTTGATGTGCCATTCCAGAGTGCGTAGGTTGTCTATTTTTAGGAGGAGTTGAGTGGGTATGGCACGTGGGGGATAAAGATGCACGCCTGAACTTTCTGGAACAAACTCTTCTCAGAGATAGCTAGAGGTACTCAAAATAATCTTCACCTGCTGCACTTTTCCTTGTATGAACTCTTCTCATGCAAGGTTCTCAGGACTGCTAAAATAGAGATTCAAAAATGTTGGGAGTCACCAGATGTGTTGAAATGAGCCTCTAAAGGCTGAAATACTAAGTCCACACACCAGAACTTAGAGATATGAAAATTGAGATTTCAATGTTGGTCCCACCGGGCATGCCAAAAACTATTGGTTTCTAAAACATGCATTCACATCTCAAATCTTGGAAGATCCGACATGTTTGAGACCAAAATGGAACTGTCCCCAAGTTGTGGGACCTTACACACTTGGGATGGATCTCCGGAGAAGTTTGGTTCCTCTATCTATTTTTACTGCTACTACTACTCTTAGTGCTGGAAGGGGAAACTAAGCTAACAATGCCAAGGGACTAAGTATAGAAGGATAATATGAAAGAAAACCTATGTTAGAAGGTGATAAAACCATAAAAGAGGGATTAACACTATCTATTTTGAGTGGATATGATAGGAAATGCTGAAAGGAGGCTGGGCATGCGTAGCACAACTAAACACATATTTACCATATCATTCCCATGGAACACAATCAAATAATTAACTGCAAGGGATGTGAAATGACACAACCAACACACAACACAAAATAAAATGCAAGAAGAAGGAATGCAAGCATGTTAGGACATATAATAGTCACAAAACAACATTTATATTACTTCCAAAAATGCATAGTGTTGTTACAATGATGAAGGAGGCTAATATCCACATGCGAGAGCTAGATCTAGAGGTATGAAACTCAAAATACAGAAATTATGGAGTCCTTAGAAAAATGTGTAAGGATTTAGAGTGTCCAACATAACAAATGGGCATAGCTCTTACATTTATAGATGAATCTGTAGAAAGAGAAGAGGAGGGAAAACTCGAATTTGAAATGTATCCACTAACAAGAAGCATTTAATGCCTAAAAATCCACCTGAAGATCTGTAAAATATGCTTCCCCAATCTTATTTGGCGTGTTGAAGAAGGAATGATGAAAAATCAAATTAAGTCGGGTGGTTGGAGCAATCATATTTTCCCATCAATTCTCAGAGAGACATTTTCTCATTTCTCACCTATCAAATACGTCAAGAATTTGAATTTGAATGTCTAGCATTGTATCTTATATCAGCAGCTTTCTGACAAGTCTAGGTGCATGCTAATATGAGCTCTATAGCAGAAGATACAACTGTCAAAAGATTTCAGAGTCGTCGGCACACACAAAACATGTGACACACGTAGATTGGTTGAAATGATGGCCAAATGTGTAACTATTTGTCATTTCTAACACGTGCCAGTCATTTATTTGTTTGAAGGATTCAAAACCCTATTGGTGCACTTTGACTAGTTACGTGTGGAAAACTCAAGCATGTCAGAAGATGACCTCAGAAAAAAAGGCATGAAGGAGGGTGCACAGAAGAAAATAGATGAATTCAAATAGGACTATGTGCATAACGCGCATGAGGAAATGAGGAAAAATGGTGAGTAGAGAATTCATGGTTAAGGAAAAACCACTATAAAAATATGGTCGCGACGCGTGAGAGGGCTTAGGAATTAGCTGATTGAAACAAGTGTGAGATGCACACAGGGTCAAGAAGTTACTTAGGAAGAAAGAAAATGTGCATGAGGTGGGCACAAGGGAGGATTGGAACAAAGAGGAAAAGGAAAGTGGAAGGGCAGAATAGAAAGTGTGCAAGGGTGCTTGTGGAAAAAGAAGGGATGCCAACGGAAAAATATGATGAAGGAAATGTGCAAATCGAACCTGAGCATGTGCAAGCTTCAATGAGGAGCTGAGAGCTAGAATGTGTATACAAGTTATCCAAATAACTATGAGGGTTATTTTGATAACAGTATCAAATCTTGTTTTATCATAGAACTCACTTCTTTATCAATGTTTTATAGTTTAGACTTCAATCTATCTTGAAGAATATTATTTGTCACTACAATCACTTGTTTGAGAGGAAATATTTACTTCCTTTACTTCACAATTTATTCTTATACCTACAGTAACCCCTATAAGACCTGTAGGTTACAATGATCTAAGACAAAGTTCTCAACCTTTTACTCTATTTTGGACTATTTCCTTAATACCTCTTTGAGTTGTTACACCAAAATCCTTAATTTTGTCTTGTTAGTCTTCTTAACATCACCATTCACTAGAAATTATCTTATTTAACATTACTCTCCACTGATTGTAGCCTTCTCATAATGAGAGCATCCTTTTAATTTTTCTTCTCATAGACTTGTGAGCCTATTAGTTTCTTCTTGATATCATCTTACCATGATTATTTTTTGGATAAGGTAAATAAATTTTTGTTTTGAAAGGACTAAAAAACCCTTTACATAGAGAGAAGCAAGGTTAAACAGATAACCAAGATGAAGCCAAGGAAGAAGAGTAAAATAAACTTAAAAAAATGCCGCCTCAAACCAGATCCATACCACACCAAGTTTGAAATATTAACCATTAATTTTTTTATACTTATTATAGATAGAGACTAACAAAGCTAAGTAGTAGAACATAGGAACTAAGAAAAACAAAAGTAAAAAAAAAAGAATAACTATTAGTTCTCCTTGGCACTGGATGTCTTGCTATGGGATCTAGCACTCGGCTCGTTGTTATTCATACCAACCACTTTGATGATCACATGTTTTGGCATTTTCTCTTCCTTTTCCTCATGTTGGGTGTCTAAAATCTCTGTGTAAACATTTCCATAAGTCTCAGAATTGGTGGTGTGTTCACTGTCAGAACTGCTAAGGAAAAGTTTCATTTTTTGCTTTTTTTTTCCACTTTAGCCACTTGATCTTGAAGGATAGAAACCCTCTACTCTTGCATGAAAAATTCAGAATGCATGCCCTCAATTCTCTTTTTCTGGACTTCAATTTTATGGTGGGACTTAAATTCTTGTTGATATTAATAATGGTGTTTGCAATCAAATCAACTCTCATTAACCTTGTTTCCCACTCCATGAAATTTCTCTCTCTCTCTCTCTCTCTCTCTCTCTCTCTCTCTTCTGCCAGAGCCCTCACCCACATCTTGGAAACCTATTGTTTCACACAAAATTTTATTTCTAGAATAGAGTTACTTCTATCCTTTCATTCTCTTGAGAAACAAATAAGGGGTTAGGGTTAGGAGGAATACTTGTAGAGTGTTGGGAAGGTGTACGCGTACCGTAGAGAAATCAGACCGATTGTGAAGAACTCCTTTTTGTTTGGGAAGGAATACCTGTAAATAAGGATACAAGACCACTAGATTTTAGTTAGACAATAAGTAAGGGAACTGCCTTGGGCCTAGGAAATACTAAGCTTCCTTTCGAAGGTGGTCAGTTCCCTTTTAATATAAATTATTGCAAATGATAATAAAGAAGCTATTGCGAAATAACAATTTAGGTACCTCGTTACTAAAATCAATAGAAACTAAACTACCCATAATAAAACGTCAATCTGTTTGTTTGGTCACTGGTTATTGATACGTTTAGATCAAGTTACAGTGATAGACCAGGCTGAATCTGAGGTTGTTAGGAGATAAATAGGTGAAAGGTTGGTTTTGGTATAAGTCACAGTGACCGATGCCGGTCACTGGATAACCAACCGCGGTTATAAAACCGCTACCGGTAGGGGATAACTGATATCAGTAGGGGCAGTGATTTAGGGGCTTCTGGGTAGAGGTTGATTGTAGGGTGGTTGTGGGGTTTTTAAGTTTGGTAGATGGTTGGGGGGAATAATAAGGCAATGGAGAAGACTCAGAGAGAGAGAAAGATGTCTTTTGGGAAATATAGGGATGGATGAATGAAAGTTAGGTGCAGGGTGCTGCCGAGTGTTAGATCCAAGGGTGAGCTTATAATCCCTATGAATTAAAAGTTCACAAAGTGGTGTCTAGAAGCATACAAGATACTACTTACTACTTTCTGACAAGGATATAGGTCCAAGGAATGTGGCGACGAAGGCAAAGCTCAAGTGGGATGATCCGACAATCGAAAGTGAGCTGATGAAGCTATCCTCTGACTCTCCCAATACTTGGATGAGTGTGACAATGATCTCATTGATCAGTTACAGTCTTGGACTCAAAGCTCCTCTTTACAAACTCTTCTCTCCTTCTCACTTGTCTCTCCTTTACAAATGGATTCGGATACTTGTTTTTGGTTAGGGGAGGTCATTTATAGGGAACCGATGGCGGTTTCCTAACTGACGCTGGCCGCATAGGGACCGATGTCGGTTAGGTCAAAGTTGGCTATTTTTAGTAAAATAGCCAACTTTCCCTCCTTTTCTCCTGAGGGGTCAGTTGTGGGCTTGGTCAAGTCATTATTAGGTTCGTTTTGATACGGGTGAGGGGTGATGAGTCATGGGTGTGGTGGGTCTCGACCAAGTCATAGGTCTTAATTAGGTTAGTTTAGGGTTAGGGCTAGGTCATAAGTGAGGTGGCGAGGTGAGGTGGAAGGGTTGGAGATGTGGATTTATTAATTATAAGGTGATTAATAAATAATTCAGTGTGTAAGGTCTTAGGTGGTGAGTTAGGGTTAGGTTACAGGACGAGATACGGGGTACAGGGTGTCGTAAGACCCAAATTTGGTGTCTAAATTTTCCACTTGTTGTCGTGTAGCTTGTCTTGTAAAGTTGCAATAACAATAATAAAAAGTGGTTACCCCAGTTAAGGGTATAGGTAATTCCCCTCAAATCTATCACAGATTGAGGTGACATAAAATCAGGGATAGGGTTAATAAAGGGTAAATGATGGTGAGATGCTGGTAAGATGGTGGGGTAAGTTCAAGGAAGCCGACACACGTTAAAATGCAGTAGTGTGACTAGGGTACATGTTTTGAAGAGTAAACAAGCAATTCATAGGCAAAGGTTGATAGTTTATCCAAACAAGGCTGATATAATCTGGTATCCAAGGCATAGGAAGTAGCTCCAGGGGATATAACGGGTAAGGTACCGGAAATTTTAAGCATGTTCGGCAGTACCAAATGGTTGGTTTGCTTGAAATAAATGTCATGGTCTTGGTCTAGGCAAAGCTGGTCGGCTGAACAAGTCAAGTATCCTAGTCATGCTTAAAACACGAATAGGTGAGCTCGATTGAAAAAATAGGTACATTTTTTATTTGTGGGCCTTGGTCGAGGTATTTAATTGGTGCGGCCGTGGGTCAGGCCGATTAGGTGGTTGCGGCCTTGGGTCTGGCTGGTTGGTTTGTTACGGCCTTGGGTTAGGCCAATTAGTTTGTTGTGGCCTTGGGTCAAGCTGATTGGTTTGTTGCAGCCTTGGGTCGGGCCGATTGGTTGGTTGTGGCCTTGGGTCAGGCCGATTGGTTTGTTGTGGCCTAGGGTTAGGATGATTGGTTGGTTGCGGCCTTGGGTGGGCTAATTGATTGGTTATGGCCTTGGGTTGGGCCGATGAATTCAAAATAAGGCTATTTAGCAAAGCCGGGGGTAGGCGATGTGGTGAGAAATGGAGATTGGTGGATAAGGGCATGAATTAGGTTAAACTAAGCCTATAACCGATATCGGTTATGGGTGATCGATATCGGTCAGATGACCGATATCGGTCACCTAGGCCGCGCTATAACCGATATCGGTTTGAGGGTGAAAAACCTATAAAAAGAAAAAATACGGCATGTCATTTTCACTTTGTGAAATTGAGTGCCAACTTTGTCTTGTTTGAGTTTTTGAAGTGAGTGTTTGGGCTAAGTTGGCACTAGTTGAGTGGGGTAGTGAATTATTGGTAGGCCCCAGAGATCAGGAGTCAGAGTGTGATTGGTTGAGGACCCTGCTAAGGAGATTTGGAGCTATGGCATAGCCTGGAGGAGCAGGAGGTGCTGGACCACCACCACCTATCCCACCATGACGACGTGTAGTTGTACCGGTAGGCTCTAAATCCCTATTTGTGTGAAGTTGATGAATTTAGCTAAGATGTGGGTTTTGGGGTAGGAATCCAAAATTTGATAAAATCATGAATAAATGAAGGTAAATCGTAAAATGGAGTGGGTAGATATGTTAGGTAGGCCAAAACGGCAGGGTGGGTAATTTTTTAGGCAATTGTGCTGGGTAGATGGGTAAAAATAGGAAAAAAGGGGATTTGGGGGCCGTTTTTGGTCCAGCCCCGAAATCCCATAGTGACCAATGTCGGTCACTAGGTGACCGGCATTGGTCACAGTGAAAGTTGTGTAGATTAATGGTTGTAGAGACCGGCGTTGGTCATGTGTTGACCGACGTCAGTGCATAAAAGTCAGGTATAGACAAGTGGTGGGGGACTGATGGCAGTCGAGGGTGACCGGTACCGGTCACCATGGGTAGGAGGAAAGGTCGTGAAATTTGTTGTGTTGGTTTGTTATAGGCGAGTAGGATAGATTTTTTGGGTGAAGGGGGAGAAGGTAGAGTTTCTAGGAAAGGTTATTGGGGTGGGGGGTAATCGGGTGGTTGGGGGCCGGTTCGGGTAGAATAGGTTATGGATTATGTATGAATTAGGAGGGGTTAAATTGGTTGAGGTATGGTTATAGGGCGAGAGTAGAGTAGGTGGAGTATAAGTGGGGCGGTTGGTAGGGTGTGGGATAGGTAAAGGGGATATTGTAGAGTTTTGGTGGGTGGGGTTATTGATGTGGAGGGAGATGAGGTGTTTTAGGTTTGATTGGAGTGGGTGAGTGAGTATAGAGGGTTAAGGTAGTTGTTTTGTAAAGGGCAGACCTGATGGAGTGGGTTGTTTTTGCAGGCACGCTACCGGCTGACGATGTGAGATCGAATGCCGCTTCTACTGGGGCAGATGCGGCCACATGTGACCACAGCGCATTGGGCAGTTATGTGGGAGGTTGGACTCGGCGGAGTCCAGAGGTATAGGGCTGTGGATTGGGACCATATCTTGATGGTTGCCCTCATCGAGAGATGGGATCCGATAACCAATGTCTTCCATCTCCCTACTAGAGAGATGACAGTCATGCTAGAGGATGTGTATCGCATCCTGAGACTACCGATCATAGGTGAGGCGGTGTTCCAGGTGGATGCTGAGACAATGATGGATAGCATCCTACAGGTATTCAGGGATGCAGCCCCATTGATTACGTATCATAGTGCGAGCATCTGTTATGGCGATATGTATTGTGCACATTGACAGGAGACACAACTTTCCGTGTTGATGATGATCAGTATCACCTACTTCACCCTCCCTGACTCAGAGGGAGGCCGCTTCTCACGGGTTCTAATGGGAGTGCTACATGAGATGGTGGAGGAGCACACCTGCTATGCATGGGCACCGGTGTATCTGGTGTAGCTATACAGAGAGCTCTGGGGTTATCACCGTATGAGGTGATTCAGGATATGTTCAACATTCTTGTTACACTACTGGGCCTACAAGTATATTGTGTGTTTACGACTAGTAGGGTTTCCCTAGCAGCCAGGGCCACAAGTAGTTTATAGGTATGGGTTTCAAAGGTGGTTGCAGGTCGTGGGTTAGCCATGAGTAGTTATCGCAGGGCGAGATGTCACTTATTACAAACATATGTTAGAGGGCCTGACTACATTATATATTATATGGAGGCCATACAGAGGCCATCAGCCCCGTGGAGGAGCCTGAGCACTGCTGCGATGGATTCAGTACATCTTCTAGATAGCTAGACAGAGACCCAGGGAGTATGAGCGGATTCCCCTAGAGAGGGTACGATGAAAGTTAGGCCTATAGCAGGATGAGCCATCTCCCTTCCCACAGTATCGGAGGGAGGATGTAGAGGCACCACTGCCTCTACCGTAGCCATTGGACCCAGTCTGGGTAACAGAGAGACCAACAGATGAGACAGTGGACAATGCCGGGGTGACCGGCTCATTTTTTGTTTGGTGGGCAGGGCAGAGGGCGGCCATGAGAGCACAGCCAGTGCAACAAGATTTAGCGGCTGTTATAACGGAGAGGGACCGTCTCCTGGGTCATGTGCAGTTACTACAGGGGCAGCTTGCTACTACACAGGCACAGATTGGGGTGCTACAGGGGCACTTGGCCCAAGCACAAGTACAGGCACAGGCACAGGCATAGCCTTAGGTCCCGATGTAGGCTCTGATGGCAGCTCCACCACCACCACAGGTACAGGCTTAGGATCAGGGTGTACAGGCAGGGTAGGGCCCACTTCTTTTAGGAGCCGGGGGACTAGCCCCACCAGCCATTGTGGCACAGGCCCGGTATATGGAGGCAAGAGTGGAGGCCCATTACTATCAGGAGGTACTAGATGGTACTGGTGTAGATTATCAGCCATATGTGGCTCATAGAGAAGAGATGTCCCGGAGTCATAGGTCACAGGGGGCCACAGCCACAGCCAGTGGGTCGGTTACAGGTAGGAGGTGAGATCTGGCATAGGGGCCAGCTGAGGGACGGGCCAAGGGAGGGGGAGAGAGCTGAGTCACCCCAAGAGCGGAGATGGGTTTTGTTCATTTGATAGAGGATTTGTTGATAGAGACACTGGTCTGCGAACCGAGTGTGTATATAGAGGCCTGCGTGCACTTATAGGATTTATGTATGCATTTTTGTTGTATATACCAGCCTGTGAGCCAAGTACTTTTTGTATAGTTGATACCGGCCTACGAGCCAAGTATATTTTTGACATGAGAGACCAGCCTGTGAGCCGAGTCGAGATTTTGATAGAGATAGCAGCCTGCGTGCTGACTTTGTATTTTTGATTATAGAGGCCCCATGCAGGGCAATTTGTATATGTTGACATTAATTTGGGGATATATATAGATGATGAGTTTGATCCACATGGTGTGTATAATGTTTGATTTGATGCATATATTATAATGTTGTATGTGTTTTGTCGATGGTATTGGAATTTGATGTATATATAGATGATGTTGATGATGTTTTGATGAGATGCATATGTTTTGAAATGTTGATGTTTATTATGATGATGGATGTTGATAGCGATGTCGTTATGCAGGGAAAAGAGGCAGGCTCTGCTGAAAAATTAAAAAAAAACAAAGAAAAGGATTAGGTTTAAGCAAGAGGAGACAAATGACTGATATCGGTTAGATAACCGATGTCGGTCACAACCTGACCGATACCGGTTACCTAACCGATATCGGTTACTCTTAAACGAGCTTTTCTAAAAATAGAAAAGCTTGGGAGGTAACTGAAATCTTATTTTTAGAGTCATGCAACATGTTAAATATGAGGATGCGAGGCTGTTGACATTGATACAGGTAATTACATGGGAGAATTGAGTAATAATGAGGAAAGAGACAGGTAAAGTGAACGTGGGCTTAGATTAAGAAGGCGTAAAGGCAAGTAATAGTGAAGAGGGTGGTGAACATGGCTGAACAAGGAGAAGCATCCAGCGGGCAGAGAGGAGAGGGAAGACAGGTTCCACCTCCAACTGCTGCATCCTAGGAGGTATAATTTTTGGTTGGAATTAAATTTTTGCATGCGTATGAATAGGATGTGGGAAGGTAAGTGGGTAGAGATGAAAAATAAAGGTGATAGGAAAAGGTTTGGGATGGGGTGAGTGTTATGGGGTAGGTAATCAGGGGTTTCATATATGTGTTTAGGTATAGAGAGGCACAAACAAGCGAATAAGTTATCATAGGTGGTGTTTTTGAGTAGGGTAGATGGAATTGACAGTGACCGATATTGTTTAGGAATAACCGGTATCAGTTACTTATAACCGATATCAGTTACTGTGTAAAGTTGCGGATTGTGATAAAAAACAAGTGGGAATTTATTTTTTGATTTGTTGTTTGTTGGTTTGATGTGTGCAGGCATAGGCAGGGTTGAGGATAAATGATAGGGTAGCTTTGTTGTCACGAGTCTGAGCGGATGTAACACCAGTTGAGTGGGTATTAATAAACTATGTGGGGTTAAGTGGAATCTGCTATTATTCACGAATCACACACAATCATGCTATGTTACAGGCACTGATTGAGAGATGGAATCCTGAAAAGAATACCTTCTATCTGCCAATAGGGGAGATGACAGTGACGTTAGAAGATGTGTTTTGACTTTTGAGACTTCCAATTATAGGAAGACCAGTGTATCAGGCAGGGCCTAATGTGGCACGTGCAACGATAACGGTAGTATTTGGTCCAGCCGCATGAGATTTGACACAACGAGGTTTGAAATTCACTTATGGTATAATGTTTGCGGCACACCCTAAGGCAACAAGGTTGGCCATGGTATTAATGATAGCTGTGGGGTATTATGCATTACCTAGAGTGGACAGGGGAATATTTCCAAAATCATTGATGTGTATTATTTAGGAAATGAAAGGAGGGAGCATGACGTTCGCATGGGCACCTGCATATCTGGCGGAGCTATACAGGGGTTTATGGGCATGCAGGTGAAATCACAGGACTACACTGGATTGTGCACACTTATTACATTATTGGGCCTATGAGCACATTGTGTGTGTGCAACCAATAGGCCGACCCATCCAGGAAGGAGAGACAGGAGTGCAAAGGTTGGGATTCAGGCGATGGGTCCAGACAGAGAAAGAGGTGAGATTTGAGACTGTGACAGATGACGCCGAGTATTATAGGCAGATGTGGGAAATGGTGACAATTGAGGATATTCGTTGGAGGCCTTACGGGAACTATATGGTGATGTTGAACATATCCGAGGATTTGAGGGGTGTAGAGTGATTGAGGTGGATCGCGGGACACAGGCCAGGTGAGTACGAGAGGATTTCTCTAGATCGCATGCGGCGACAATTTGGATTTGTTTAGGATATACCCATGGCTCATAGACCATACAGGAGGATCGATGCCGAGGCACCATTCTCACCTCCACGACTGACACTTCCAGAAGGACCAGAAGAGACAGTAGCCAATCGCAGGGTAATGGATGCAGGAGTGATAGAGTCTTATAGATTATGGTGGGCAGAAGAGCTGCGAGATATACATGAGAGAGCCGATCATTCTGACATAGCTGTGGTTACAGTGGAGAGAGACCGCTTGTAGGGTTTAGTTCACCAGCTTCAAACACAGGTGAACAAGACTACGGGATTGTTAGAGGCTTCGTAGTTACGAGTGGGGAGGCTAGAGGCAAGATTTCTCCATGCGAGAGGGCGTATTCTAATGTTACAGGAGAAATTGGTGGATTAGTGGGAGGAACCAATAGCAGTGGCACCTTTGAGGATGGAGAGGCTAGGTAAACGGCGTCGACGATCACCATCACTACCTGGTTTGGGATGAGGAGTGGGGGCCTAAGTGAATTTCATAGGGGTAGAAGAATAAATAAGGATGCCGACCTGTGCGTCGATGATAGAGAATATGTATTTGTTTAACATCTAAATAAAACTGAATATGTATGTTGATTTTAGTTTATGATAATAATAAGAATGTTTTTGTTTTGAATGTTTGGATTGAAAAAGGAAAAAGGTGAGTGTTATCAAGATAAATATGTGAAAATATTTATATCTTTAAGTAAAACACAACACATGATAGGTGATGGTAGGGGATTGTCGAGCTAACCTTGGGAGACCCCATGTCTCATAAGTGCTACCTACATTGCCCATTGCACAAAGCAAGGAGGGGCCTCAGATCAATGTAGTTCTCCCTTAGGACCAAGGAGAGGTGAATTTAGGTAATTTAGTTGTGGTTAGGCAATTTGTTGGTAGAGTAATGTTGTTGGTGTTGGTGTGGGTATAGGTGAAGTGAGGGTTAATGTACCCAATCATAGGAAAATCGTGTCCTAATTGAGATCAACACACAATCCTAGATTCAGGTAAAAGAGGTAAAATTGTCCCATAGCTGGAAAGAACTAAACAAATCACATATTATCATAGGATGAGCTTGAATCCCTAGGTACCTTGCACAAGTGAGAAGTTGATAGGTGAAAAGAGTTGTATAATCACAATATATCGGATATACGCACATCCCTTGAGTTTTTTTATTGTAAAGAATGGTGAGGAGAGGTGGATGGGATAGCTGAGGCGTAGAGAACTTGTTATAAGGTGATTATGCTGACGGAAGAGAACAAAACCAAAATAGATAAGTCCATGACTCAAAAGTACTTTTGAATACTGCTTTGATGTTTCTAGATATAGACTGATTGATGTAGGAAGTCTACATGGGATATGCATTTTATTGTTCTTGAGGTCTTCACGAAGCTGATCAATGCAAGAAGCTTTTGATAGAGGCTAACTTTGTATAGCTGTCCTTCGAGGGAACAGTCTACTTATAGTACCAGACGCGGCATCACACATAGCTGTCCTTTGAGGGAGAAGTCTAGTTATAGTAGCAGATGCGGCTTTTACACATAGCTTTCCTTCGAGGGAGTAGTCTAGTTTATAGCATGGAGGTCTAGATGTCTGTTTGGCATGAAGCATCTAAATTTGTAGGAATTTTGACTCAAAAATATCCCAGAATTGTATAATTGAGAACTTGTTATTTTGATACTTTTAAGTCATGGACCAGACTAAAAAGGAGGCCTCTTTACGAGGAGGTGATGATCAAACCACGTGGGTTTGATTTTACTTTGAGATTTATGAAAAAAAGGTGTATGAGGTGGTAAAAGAGCTCAAGGGACAAGCACAAGGTGGATACGGAGTGATGTAACACTAAATTCAACAGAAGAATGGTCGGAGATGCAAGCCATTAAGGGGTTCAGGCTCAGGTTTACCATTAAGCGAAGCTAAATTATAAGTACCTGATCCGTAAGTGTGAGTGATAATGTAAGGCCTAATCCAATTAGGAGTAAATTTTCCACGTTTTCTCTTTTCTAGTTTGGTTACATGTTGATTCTCTTTGAGGAAAAGATCACCAATTTTAAAGGTACACTCATGAATTCACTTATCATAAGCACGCTTGATGCGCTTTTGATAAATTTGAAGGTGGTCAAGAGCGGTAAGATGACACTCGTCAAGAAGCTCCAATTGGGCTAACCACTCTTGGCGGAAGTCATCATTGGTGAGAATATCTTGGAGAGATATTTTGAGGGAAGGGAATTGTATTTCGAGAGGCAAGACATCCTCGGTACCATACACCAGAGAGAATGGTGTGGCATTAGTGGAAGTACGAATGCTGGTATGATAAGCCCAAAGGGCAAAGGGGATGTGATCATGTCAATTTTGACTAGAATCGTTAACAACTTTCATGAGAATTTTGGTTAAGGTTTTGTTAGAAGATTCAGCTTGACCATTTGCTTGTGGATAGTAGGGTGACGAGAAGCTAAGTTTGATACCAAAGTTGTCACAAAGGGCTCGTAACAGCTTATTTTTGAAAGATTTGTCATTATCGTTTATCAAGCGATGAGGAACACCAAAAATGGAAAATAAGGTGATGATTGATGAATTCAATAATTTTATCCTATTTGGTTGAAATGAGTGGAACGGCCTCCACCCATTTAGTGTAATATTCAGTTACTATGATGATCCAACGGTGACGTTGTGAAGAAGGTGGATGAATCTCACCAATAAGGTCCAAACCCCATTGTGAGAAAGGCCAAAGATCTCGTGCGACCTGTAGCGGATGGTTAGGAGTATGTTGAAGGTTGGCATGCTATTGACACATAACACAATGCTTAACATAATCGCAGTAGTCTTTATTAAGAGTAGGCCAATAATATCCTAGGCGAAGGATTCATTTGGCCATGGCAAAGCCACTAAAGTGCCCACCACAAATTCCGTCATGGACTTGTTGGATGGTATGAGTGACTTCAACGCTGGTTAGACATCAAAGGAGGATACCATCAAAGCCACGTTTATAGAGGAGTCCCCCCATGATGACATAACGAGAAACACCTTTAAGAAAAGCACGTTTTCCATTACTATTAAGGTCAGGTGGGAGAACAGAGTTTGTAAGGTAGTCGTGAAATTGGTGATACCAGGTATCTTGGGGGTCAGCAGATGCATTATTTACCATACAAACATCTGGGACTAAGTAAGATGGGGCAAAGATTTGTTGGAACAAGACAAATATGTCAGAATCAGTTGGTGATGCAGGAATTCGTGAGGCCAAGCAATCCATAGTATCCGCAAATTTATTAGTGGAGCGTGGAATAGTTTGGATAGTATAATGGGTAAATAAGGTCAAAAGTGAATCTACGAAACGTTTGTACTTTTGAAGTTCGTCATTTTTACATTGGTAGATAACAGTGACTTGATTTACTACCAATTGAGAGTCACCAAAAATGTTAATAGACTTCACACCTAAGTGTAACGCAACATGGAGACCCAAAACAAGGGCCTCATATTCCACTGTATTGTTAGTGCAGGGGAAATCGAGCCTGAATGAAAGAGGCATAGGTTCACCTTCAGGAGGAATGAGAACAACACCCACCCCTCCACCACATTGGAATTTAGATCCATTGAAGAAGAGAGTCATCGGATAAGACGCATCATCGAGCGAAAGAGTTGTGATGAGTTTATCAAGGAAAGTACAATTGGTAAATTGTTACCCAGGTAAAGGGGCTTCCACGAGTTAGTCTGTGATAGTTTTTCCTTTGACTGATTTCTGGTGTATGAACTCAAGGTCGAGGTCGGTGAGAAGCATAAGCCATCAGGCGATGCATTGGTTTAGATGAGGTTTGGCATACATATAATGTATGGGTTCAGTGTTGGTGATGACAAAAGTTTTGTGATTCAGGAGGTAATGTCGGAGTTTGGTGGCCACAAATGATAGGGCTAGGCACAACTTTTTGACATGTGCATACCTAGTTTCGTAATCCACAAGAGTAAGGCTTATGTAATAAACTGCTTGTTCTCGGTGCTCGGAGTCATGATGTGTGAGCATGGCTCCTACGGCATGGTCAGTGGCAGAAAGGTAAAGGTAGAAAGGGTGATTATCCTGAGGTGGGATAAGCATGGGTGGCTGTAAGAGATAAGTTTTAAGAGCCTCAAAGGCTTTGTGGCACTCCTCACTCCATTGAAAGACAATGTCTTTTTTAAGGAGATGATAGAAAGGTTGACATCGATCCGAGAGTTGTGAGATGAAATGACAGATAGATTGGAGTTTTCCCTGTAAACTACATAATTGTTTTAGGTTAGTGGGTGGGGGCATTTCTAAAATAGCTAACTTTAGTGGGGTCGACCTCAATGCCACGCAAAGAGATGATAAAGCCAAGGATTTTTCCTGAAAGGACGCCAAAGACACATTTCTTTGGCTGAAGATGAACACAGTATTGTAATAGGCGGTCGAAAATAATGGTTAAAACATCGAGATGTTCACTGCGATGTTTGGATTTTCTAAGAAGATCATTGACATAATCCTCAAGGATAGTGTGCATAATGTCATGAAAAATGTAAGTCAAAGCCCGTTGGTAGGTTGCACCAGCATTCTTAAGGCCAAACAACATAACACGATAGCAGAAGGTCCCCCAGAGGGTAATGAAGGTAGTTTTATGTTGATCGGCTGGGGCTACTAAAATTTGATTATATCATGAGAAACCATCCATGAGAGAAAGCATCTCATGGCCCACAGTGAGACAAGTTGATCAATGCTAGGTAGGGGGAAGTCATCCTTTGGGCAAGCGAGGTTAAGATCCCATAAATCCATACATATCCGAAGTCCCCCTGTTGCTTTAGTGACATGTACAACATTAGAAATCCATTGCGGATAGTCAATAGGTAAGATGAAAGAGACAAAAAGGAGTCATTGAAGCTCTTCTTTAACCAAGAGAGAAATGTGTGGATGCATTTTTCTCAGCTTCTATTTAACTGGTTTGGAGTCTAGTTTCAGAGTGATGTTATGGACAGCAATGTCAGGATCGATTCCTGGCATGTCGGTGTAGGACCAAGTGAAAGCTTGATTGCAAGCACAGAGAAAGGTAGTGAAGGCGGCTTGTTCTGATGCATCGAGAGATTGTCTGATCTTTACAATGTGAGGATATTCCTCCATGTGGATGTTGATTTATATAGTCAACTCATTCAACATGGTTTGAGTTTCAAATGGTAAGGCACGTTGAATATAAGAGTCATCCGCACCAAGGTAGGTGAGGATGGAGTCATCATCCTGGCACTCCACAACATTAATCGAAGGCAGGTCTTCGTCGATCATGTCTGGATGTAAAAGGGGGAGAGAAGATGGGTCCTCACCATCACGTTGATAAGTGAGAGGACTTAGGAAGATAGAATTCATGAATTTTTTTTTAGGAGGGATAGATTTAGGGTCTATCGACTCCATGGGTGAAGATGGTAAAATGGGCGATGATTGTTTGAAATGTGTGACTTCGTCGTCTTCCTGGATACAATTGACATGAGGTTTCTTTAGTGTAGGTGGTTCAGAAAACCCAAGACCACTACGATCTTTGTGTTTGCGTGTTGTCATGGGAATAACCGTATGTCTTCCTTGCTCATAAAGACCGAAACCAAAACCTTTCCAAGCACAACGCATCAGGAAGGTGAGGGCGAAATGACGGTTAGTTAGATACTGAAAATCTGATTAGAAGGGAACCACACCAAGGGGAGGTTCGGGGGTGACAGAGGATGCGTCAACACCCCCATACGTTAGGTTGGTGCGGCAATTAGGTGGTCCGTAGGAGATCACCTCCCCGACACGATGGTCATAGGCAGGATACGCATGTAACTGTCCATACTCTTGTGGGGTATGGAAGGTGCTAACGTTGTATAGGCGGTACTCCCCCAGCGTAAGGCATTGAAAAACACCTACCAAGGGATCTGAGGTTGGGATGTTGTCCACGAGGAAGGAAGAGGTATTTGCATCGGTGGTTTCATTGGTCGAAGGTGTGGGTGCGGCTAAGGTGGATGGTTGAGGCGTGGTTGAAGTAGATGGTTGGGTTGGATCAATGGGTGTCTTGACTGGTACAAGCACATCATTAGGGAGGTATAACATATTACAGGTTTTGAAGGGGGAAGCATCAGCTATGATGGTGTATGACTTCCCTTCATACTCAAATTTGATGCATCTATGTAAGGTGGAGGGAACGCATCCCATAGCCCAGATCCAAGGGCGACCTAACAACATATTGTATTGGAATTCTCCCTCAAGGACATAGAAGAATTTAGGTAAGGTAAGTGGCCCTACATGAATGTTAAGGATCACGGTGCCTAAGGTAGCAGTAATAGCATCGTTGAATGAACGCAACATGGTGGGGTTGGCACACATGTAGCTAGGAGGGATATTCATCTGTTGGAAGGCTTTGGAAGAGACGATGTTTAGGCTAGCACCCCCATTAATCATAACACGACCTACCCAGATGTCCCGGACGTAAGCTGAGATGAAAAGAGCAGGGTTAGGATCTTCTGCACCAAAGACGACAATTTCTTCTTCGGAAAAATTGACAACAGTGGCTTGTTGTACAGGGAAAAAGGTGGTTGTGGAGGTAGGTTGTTTGGTGAGAGGCAACGTGGTTGGGTGTGAAGATGGAGGCGACGGGAAACGTTTCATTAGGTAGGACCTCTATCCCTCGAAGGATCTCAATTAGAGCTTGTTGATGCGATTCAGATGTTTGAATGAGATCATAGAGTGTCATTTTTACAGGATATTGGTGAAGTTGTTTGATCATAGTGTGATGGGAAACTCCATCAGAGACTGGACAGGACGGTCCATGAATAACCAATTTAGGTGGTGGTGCGATCGGGATGGTAGGAGGAGAAAGAGAGACTGCCGGTGTGCTCTCTCTAGCTTTTCCATTGTTTTTCTGACCTCGAGTAGTAATGCTAATCATGTTGATCTCATGAATGCGAGATGAGGAAGATGACAGGGATAAGTCATTTTTATCGAGAGGTGGGGTTGTAATGATGATAGATTTTGGTGAGGCGGGGACAGGTGGTATAGGAGAAGGGATTGAAGCTAAGGGATTTTTCTTCCGTAAGTCGTCTTTCTGAAATTTTCTATCTGAGATAGGTGACTGGCGAAGGATGGATTTCAAAGCTTTACATCTTTCTACATTGTGTCCTGGTGTGCGGTGGTAGGCGCAGATTTTAGATTCATCATAACTTATAGGTCAAGGTTTAGATGGATCATAGGGTCTGAGTGGGGGTAGGGAAATGGTCGCATCCCCTACCAGCATATCAAGGATCTTGGCGTAAGATCCTTTGAGCGGGTCAAATGAAAATGAGGCTATTGATTGAGTGGGTGAGATTATTAATTGTTTTGGTAATGGTTGGGTACAAGTGGTTCATACGGGTGGTGGTTTAGGCAAGGGATTTTAATGATTGGGTTGAACTTGGCGTGGATTCTTTTGCGTAGAAGTCATGTTTAGCTGGTTAGATGATGAGGCCACAGATGACGTGGTGGCAGAAAACAACCATGGGGAAAGAGGAGCGGCAGCAAACAAGTCCTTCGATGATCGAGTTTGCTTAGGGTTGGTAGGTAGGCTAGATACTTGGGGCAACGGTGTTGAGATGCCTTTGGATTTTATTATGGGTATAGAAGGTACTGGTCATGTTAAAGAAGACGTGGGAGGCATGGTGTATTGAGGCAAGGTGGAGGGGTGAGGCCCCAATATAGAAGGTAGGTGTGACGGTGAGGGTTGAAGCCATGCCTGCGGTACTGGTGTGATCGGGGGTGAGGGTCTTAGTTTTGGTGGAGGCATAGATTGGACTCAAGGAGATTGGGTCTATCTCCTAGGTGGATTGACGGCCTTATCTTTGGATAAGTCTAATTGTTTAGGTCGCTGCGTTAGGCTGGGTATTGGTAAAGTCCCAAGCGTACGGGAAGGTTTGGTTAGGTTGATAGAGGTTGATGAGGTATTCGACAGAGATGAGGGGGGTGGAGGTGAGGACATAGGCATTTTGAGCTTTTGTAAAAACTTCAGGTATATGGTAGAGGTGTCTGGATTAGTCATTTGCATTTGAGTAGAGCATGGTGTTCTCAAACGTGCCCATAAAAGTCGTCTATCTTCTGGGGAATGGAAATATTCACATATGGATGGGCATTTTGATATGGAAGAGAAGTGGGTTGTGATTTTGGTCCACTGGGGTGGTGATACAGGGGACAAATGAGGTGCTATATCAATGAGAGTTAAGGGGTCAACCGGTCACTAGAAATATTTAGGCGATGAAGAACTGATAGGGAGGAGGGCATGTTCTAGAGGATCTGTCATGATTAAGGAATTTGGTGATGTAGGCTTGAGGGGCGATCCTTCTTCTTTTGCAGCAAGAGCGGTGGAAGGAGATGTTTGGGCAATAGATAAGTTGGATAACATCCGCTTACAGTTTTGCAGGGATGTGGTATAAGAAGGCTCTTCTGTGAGAAGAGAACTCTGGGTGGTTGGTTCCTTTATGGGTAAAGGAATAGCGGGGCTTTCCTCTTGTCCTGATGAAGGAGAAGGGGGCAAGGAATCTTGTGTCAGTGAAGAGGCTCGATTCATAATTTCTTCGATGGAAGCCCTTGGTTGGGAGTTAAAAACCACATGGATCTCATGCACACTCTTCTCCTCGGCTAAGGTTTCTTGGTTTGTGTTACTGTTAGAGGAATGGTTTGGAAATGGTTTGTTGAAGATTTTTAAATTTTGATTAGCAGGGGCATTAGGATTATCAAGGGTTATATCCCCTGTATCAACCATTTCCTGTACTATGTTTTTCAACATCTTGCTGTTTTCGTGGCTGTGTCCCTTCACACGATGGAAGTTACAAAAGTCATTTTCTTTATACCAAGAAGGTATAGCATGGGAAGAATCAAACCCAGAGTGAGGTTTAATAGGAGGTAAGGTGATAGCTCCTGCTTTAAGTAATTTGTCCAAGATCACTTCATAAGTTTCTCCCAAGGGAGTGTACTTGATGGGCTCGGCTTTATACTTATAGGTGAATTTCGGCTGGGTATAAGAGGGTGCTTGAGATTTAACCATTACCGTGTGTACAACTCCTTTTGATTTCGAAGCAGCTGATGCGTGAGAGTTGGTGGTATTGGGTTTGTTCGTGGAGTCCTGGGTTCAGAAATTTAAGTTTTTGTTGCGCAACTTCAATTTCTCCTCCTCTAAGGCCCGAATCTCTAGTTTCCGAGCCATAGTAAAGGCCTCATCAAAGGTGCAGAAAGTTTGAATTTGGAGGGTGGGAGAAATGTGTTTAGCGCAGGCCCGCATAAAGAGTTTGATGAGCTCAACCTAAGGTAAGGCATAAGTAAGTTGGTTGATGAGGCCCTGCCATCGTCCAATGAAATCTATGATAGATTCGTCTTCAAATTTTCAGATGGAATAGAGATCGGTAATGGATACTTTTTTGGTAATATTGATGGAGAAATGATCCAAGAAATATTGGGCTAACTGGTTAAAGGAGAAGATTGAGTGCTGAGCCAAAGCACTGTACCATTCCAAGGTAGGTCCTGATAAGGACATGGGGAAGGTACGGAGTAGTAAGGCATCGTCTTGAGCAATCAGATAGCAAGCATGTCTAAATGATTGCAAGTGTTGTTGAGGGTCCTCCTTACTATTAAAGTGAGTAAATTTTGGTAATTCCCATTGAAGAGGATATGTATGAAGGGGGACAGAAGAATGAATAGGCTCCTGACAAACTTGCTCTTATGTCAGGGTGTTACGGCTTCCTGAAATAGAAGCCTCAAGATTTTGCATCTTTTCCATCATTTGTTTGATTAAATCATTGGTTGGGTTAGATGATGGTGTTGTCTTCGTAAACGAAGGAGGATTGGGCCAAGAGCCGCTACTAGACAATGGTGGGGCTAAATGTTGATAAGGTATTGATGATGAATGTGCTGGGGCGGCCGAATAAGGGTGTCCTATATAAGATGTTGAGGCCACCAGATGCGTTTGCGGAAATGAAAAGGTGGGCGGAGCCTGAGAGGGAAAGCTCGTGTGGATAGGTGGTAGAGAACAAGTTATAAAAGAGGCAATTTGTGAGAGGGATGAGGTAGGGGCAGTGGATGGTAGTGCTATGTGGGGCCCCAAATTAACCAAAGGAAAGCCAATTGGTGTAGTATGGACCATAATATCCACTGAGCTGGGAGATAGGGCTAAGGATGAAGACAGTGAGGCGGAGTTATTAGGTGGGGAAGGAGCTAAGTGAGCGGCTATACTAATAGGCATACCCAAGAGGAGCTAACTGTCAGGTGTACGGTTAGGGGTATGAGACAAATAATACTGTACAGTGCCAAGATTAACATCCAAAAATTTAGCAAAATCTGGATCTCCGACAGAGATCTTGGGAAAAGCATTGGTGTCTGTAGGATTCCCCATAGGATGGGAAGGGGGTGACTCAGGAAAAGACACGGAACAAGCATGTGAAACCATGGTTGCAGCTTGTTGCCGGGTGATAACAACCATAGAAAAGAGGATACAACAGAGAATTAGTCAATCAGGAACAGAAAACACAACAAAATGTTGGAATTGGTAGGTTACTGGTTTGTCAGGAACTGTAAAACACAGTAACCGATATCAGTCTGATAACCGATGTCGATCAGACTGTAACCGGCATCAGTTTGATAACCAATGTTAGTAGAAGAGTACCGGTGCTGGTTACTGTGAAGGAAAAGAGAGAATGTAAGAGGATGCTGGTTTGGGGAGAACAAGGCTTAGTATACCCACCAACCTATCTGAAGTGATAACTGAGACAGGGTATAACAGAGAAACAACATTGAAAGAAAAACATAAAACAAGCAAGATGCACAAGCAAATCAAGAGATTATCCCTAGGATTAGTTTTAATCACTTTTGGGCTTATGCCTTAAATGCCAGATGATGTCAATCCTAAACAAAAGACCTAAGGGAGATGTCAAGTTTGTTTTGGCTTGTAAGGCTACCTCAATCGGGCGGAGGAATACCATGGGAAAGGGGGGATGTTTGAGATGTTGTGTAGATTATGATGTGATTTGGTATGTGTTTTGCAGTGAGAGTAAAATTAATTTCTCGTCAATACCATGGATATCACCCCCACGTGTATGACCTGTTACTTAATCTACGTTCACTAGAATTAAAAACAGCAAGCAAGAATGCGATGCACGTGTTTTAAACCAAAATCGAAAATGATATTCGATGAAGCAAAGAAGATGACTTTCACTAATGCAAAGATGCAAAAGAAAGAAAAATTCTTTTACCAAAATGACAAAATATTTCATGAATATTTAGAAAAAAAAAAAAAACAGCAAGTGTGCTCCCTATATGAAAACAAGCAAGAAAGAAAGAAATGCGAATAGGGTCCCACTGGGTGTGCCAAAATGTTTCGCACAAAATTTTATTTCTAGAATAGAGTTGCTTCTATCCTTTCATTCTCTTGAGAAACAGATAAGGGGTTAGGGTTAGGAGGAATACCTGTAGAGTGTTATGAAGGTGTGCGCATACCATAGAGAAATCAGACCGATTGTGAAGAACTCCTTTTTGTCTAGGAAGGACTACCTGTAAATAAGAATACAAGACCACTAGATTTTAGTGAGACAATAAGTAAGGGAACTATTAGGAATTAGTATTCACATGGTTTATTATAATTGGTTAGTATGTTTATATTGTTATAACAAATGTATAACAATATATTAGTACGGGAAGGTTATTGTTTTGTATACTTTCTATTTTATAGGAAGTTGTTCAACAACATTCCTGGCTATATAATAGCCATTGTATTAGCATGGTTATTATGAAGAAGAAATCTATTGTTTTACTGTGTAAATCTGCTACTATACCAATATTTGGTATCAGAGCCAAGTTTTCTCATAGCAGATTGTGACTATAATGAGAGTCTTTTGAGAGAAAGTGGTTTCTTCTATTATGGAACATATCTCTTTCTTGGAAGGCATGAAGATTGAGGAATTCTGAAGCATTTGTTCATTAATATTACAGTCAGCCAGATAAAAGGAATGCACAGTTTGTCATTTGAATGTCTGAGATGTTAATAGAGACGCGTCTCTAGCATTAGCAAATCTACAAGAAAAACACAATCAATACGCACAATTCAGTGACCAAATCACCTCCTTCGACTCCCACGTCATTGTTCAATTTGCGGTGCCCATTCTACAAAGAATTTAACGGGTAATTTGAATGTCATTTATATTTTGCATGTCATTTATATCTGAGTTATCCAACACGCCTCACCGTATTCATTATAATCGAGATCTGTGAATTCCATTGTATATATCTTACTGTCAATAGAGCTGCGTTAATTTCCTCTTTCATGTCCCAAACCACCATTTTATCATGGGTCAGAGTTGATTATTTTACCCACCTACGTACAGATCGACTATTTTAGCTTGGATTCTTTGGATTATCCCTGACATAACCCTCTGTGTAGTTGTTTGTCTTTATCTCTAATTAGCTGGTGCATAGGAAGTCATAAAAATTTATTCAAATATATTCTCTGCAAAGGCGTCAAGCTGATCCTCATTTTCTTCGGTCCAATCTTCATTGCTGCGGGTTTCTAGCTAAAAAATCCATTGAGTGTGCAATAGAAATGTTATGTGGAGTCATTTTTTTAATACTTAAGTCTGTCTAGGTAAATAATTTTGTAAAAAAAAAAAGGGTGCATTTTCGGTTGTATCCGACACCTATCTCACAATGGTCAAGAAAAGAAGAAAACAATGTATTCTCATGGAACCAATTACCATGGAGAGAGACCATAAAAAAATATACAAGATCAAGAAAATTCAGCTATGCTAAATTTAGAAGAAGGATATGAAGGTGACAGTGAATTTGAAGCACCTAGATCTCTAAAAAGAAAAAGGTTGATAGCTAAAAAATACAAAGACCATCTTTTACGAAAAATGAGAAGTTCGGAAAAGAAGTCTGAGCACATTTCTCTGACCTAAGCAGTATGTACTAATGGAGGATGGAGGCATCGGAGGATGGAGGTCAAACAACGACCTCTCGTCAGTCACCAATGACGGGGCCGCGCAGAAGCTGTGGTGGCATATGTATGGTTTGAGTATATGATTTTCAGTGTGGTTTCCATTTTCTCAGTGTGCTTCAGTTTGCAGTGTTCCTGTTGCTTTGAGTGGTGTGATTTATTGTTAACACTGGAAAAGAATTGTATAAGAGAGCAAAAAACTGTAGAGATCCTCTGACTGCCATACTTTGTTGGAAGATGATCGATCAGTGAATACGTTCATTGGAAATGGTGATCATGTGCAACAAGATCCAGTTAGTATGATACAACATAATACATTTTTCCCTTTCTGATTTCTTATTTGGAATTTCACATTGTGGGGGGGAATACATACCAATGTTCCATTCCCATTCTGTACCCGAAACGACTTAGTCAAGGAAAGCTTCCAGTGGCAGTGGCAGTTTTCTATGTTGTTCGAGATCGAGTGGCAGTAATCAATGACATAGACTACGGTTAAGAACATTATGATTCTTATAGGAAGTAATGTGAATTTTTTTTAGTATATCTTCTTTTGTGAAATTTTGTGATATGCAAGTTGTGTTTCCTACATAATTCCCTGATGTATAAGCATAGTGGTGAACAGTAGCACCAGAGTAATTCAGTTCATGGATCTTGAAAGGGTTTGTGGGAGGATCCAAAAAACCACATGAGGTCGATAGTTGATGAGGTTCCTGTCACTTCAAGGTTTGTGGTAAGCCTGTTTAAAACCATGGAAGGAGAGAGCCTTTCTTTTGGATCAAGGTCATGAGTCACAGATTTGGACATGCCACAGGGGTGAGCATACTGTAGTTGAGTGTGTGGATGTTTTTCTACTATGTAAACACTAAGGGGGGGAATGTTAGGAATTAGTATTCACATGGTTTATTATAATTGGTTAGTATGTTTATATTGTTATAACAAATGTATAACAATATATTAGTATGGGAAGGTTATTGTTTTGTATACTTCCTATTTATAGGAAGTTGTTCAACAACATTCCTGGCTATATAATAGCCATTGTATTAGCATGATTATTATGAAGAAGAAATCTATTGTTTTATTGTGTAAATCTGCTGCTATACCAATAGGAACTACCTTGGGCCTAGGAAATACTAAGCTTCCTTTCGAAGGTGGTCAGTTCCCTTTTAATATAAATTATTAAAAATGATAATAAATAAGCTATTGCGAAATCATGATTTAGGTACCTCGTTACTAAAAGCAATAGAGACTAAACTACCCATGATAAAATTCCATTCTGTTTGTTTGGTCACTGGTTATTGATACGTTCAGATCAAGTTACAGGGATAGACCAGGCTGAATCTGAGGTTGTTAGGAGATAAATAGGTGAAAGGTTGGTTTTGGTATAAGTCATAGTGACCGATGCCAGTCACTGGATAATCGACCGTGGTTATAAAACCGCTACCGATAGGGGATAACTGATATCGGTAGGGGTAGTGATTCAGGGGCTTCTGGGTAGAGGTTGATTATAGGGTGGTTGTTGGGATTTTAAGGTTGGTAGATGGTTAGGGGGAATAGTAAGGCAATGGAGAAGACTCAGAGAGAGAGAAAGCTGTCTTCTGGGTAATATAGGGATGGATGAATGAAGGTTAGGTGCAGGGTGCTGCCGGGTGTTAGATCCAGGGGTGAGCTTATAATCCCTATGAATTAAAAGTTCACAAAGTGGTGTCTAGAAGCATACAAGATACTACTTACTACTTTCTGACAAGGATACAGGTCTGAGGAATGTGGTGACAAAGGAAAAGCTCAGGTGGGATGATACGACAATTGAAAGTGAGCTGATGAAGCTATCCTATGACTCTCCCAATGCTTGGATGAGTGTGATAGTGATCTCGTTGATCAGTTACAGTCTTGGACTCAAAGCTCCTCTTTGCAAACTCTTCTCTCCTTCTCACATGTCTCTCCTTTGAAAATGGATTCAGATCCTTGTTTTTGGTTGGGGGAGGTCATTTACAGGGAACCAATGGCGGTTGCCTAACCGATGCCAGCCACATAGGGACCGATGTCGGTTAGGTCAAAGTTGGCTATTTTTAGTAAAATAGCCAACTTTCCCTCCTTTTCTCCCGAGGGGTCAGTTGTGGGCTTGGTCAAGTCATTATTAGGTTCATTTTGATGTGGGTGAGGGGTGATGAGTCATGGGTGTGGGTCTGGACCAAGTCATAGGTCTTAATTAGGTTAGTTTAGGGTTAGGGCTAGGTCATAAGTGAGGTGGCGAGGTGAGGTGGTAGGGTTGGAGATGTGGATTTATTAATTATAAGGTAATTAATAAATAATTCAGTGTGTAAGGTTTTAGGTGGTGAGGTAGGGTTAGGTTGCGGGATGAGATATGGGGTACAGGGTGTCGTAAGACCCAAATTTGGTGTCTACACCTCTTTTCAGATTACATAGAACATCGAAAATCCCTTTCAGGGTGTTTTCCCCTTTATTTTCCTTTATCCATTTAATGTCTGATGCTAGGGTTTCATGATCAAAATCGGTGTCACTAGAGACCACTGGCTAGGAAAAGATAAGGGGTTTACTATTTTACACTAAAAGTAGAACTAGAACCTGATGTAATGGGACATTAATTTTCTTGTTTTTAAAATCAGCCATGGTAGATAAAAAATAACTATAGAGGAAAAAATCCAAAATCATATCCTAATTCCGTTGGTGGTAGTTTAGGAATGAAATGTGATAGGATAATATCTTCTTAAATTTTCCCTCTAGAGTTAAATATTTCATCACAACAAGACAAATATCAACCCAGTGATCAGGGAGATGGGTACGAGAAATGCCATTGTCATAAGAAACAATATGTTCAACGGGCTAAAAAAAAGTGGCTATCTCATGTTTTCTTCTATTTTTATCTTTAATTTTTTTGAGACCATTGATTCTCGGATATTGATTCTTCAGAAACCATTATTTCAACCCCCCTGAGATTAAACCCCCCCTCAACCCAAGCATTTCCAAATTCAATAGGAAGCAAGGGATTGTTACCTTTTAATCGGTAGATATACTTGGTGAAACCACCTCTACGCAAAAAATTCCAAAGGGTTATTACCATGAGTCTTTATCCATAGAGTGAAACATTAGTTTTTCTAACCCTATACTACTTTATTATCTCAGAAAGATCATAAATAATCATACCTTACACGTGATGTATTTACATAGACTTCTCAGTCTAATAAGCATGGCATTACTATATATTAACCTAATTGTACATGATGATGTCTATGGTAGTTCCATGATGGATACCTTGTAGATTACTTGTCATTCATTCTTGTTTAACTTCTCATTTTCATGGAGCTAGAGCTCAGGAAAACATTACTAAACTCAATTTTTACCTCTGAATGTACCTCTTATTTCCCATTCTTCCCCTTCAAGATTCCCTTAGCAAATTTTTCCTTCTGGTCCTCAAATCTAATTTGATTTTCTTCTATACTCTCATTTAGTCTTTCTCCAACTCATGATCTCAGTCAACCAAAAGACAAACAAAATCCTTTGTTTAGATGCTCCAAAGGTGTCTTAAATTTCCCTTAAGAACTTGGGTTTGGTCAAACCATGGTTTGGAATTTCTATAGGCAATCTAGGTAAAATGAGAATAATTATTGACATCCTTCTCCTTCAACATGATATATGAGTGATTTCAAGTTCCAGTTCTTGATATTCTTTCCTTATCTATTTTTCTTCTCATCTATCTTCCTAAAATTTTAAGTCCTACTCCCACTGGTTTTCATGCATATATTTTGGCTTCCTCACTTATTTTCTCAAGTGAATGCATTTATAAATACTCATTTGTGTTTTTCAACTATTTCTGAAGCTTCATAAGGGTCTTCTTTCGGAATAAATACTTTACTTCTATAGTTTCAAGCTTCAAAACTAGTTTTTTAGAGCAAGCTAAAAGATTTGAAAGTGAATGCTAACACCCATAAAAGTTTGAAATTACATGAGACTTGGACATTAAGATACTATATTGAGGATTTCAAAGCTTAGTTTTGATTTTTAGTGCTTCAAATCTTGTTCCTCCACTAAACCCTAGGATGGTTTTTGTGTAAATTCGAGAAGAATTATTTTCTTACAAAATTGATCACAGTTGATCTCAAGACCTCTTATCACTTCACATAGGTCTGTGTCCTCATTTATAATGTTTCTAACTTGACAGTAGGCCATCACTTGCTACTAAAGCAATAAACATACCTCATCATTACCATGCTCTGCTTCCTTGAAACAGGGGTCTACATTTTGTTTACCATGATCTCTAATAATCATGTTGACTTTCAACCACATTTTCAACCTTTCTTGTCAATCATATTTCAAAGGTTTTATCAATCTATTTTGATCCATGTCATCTATTATCTTTACTCTTCAACTCATTGTATTTTCAAGCTCCTTCTTATACATTAAGGGCTCTGAGAATCTCGTAGGATTTATACTATATGTCCTCATTCTATCCATCCTAACTTGCTCAAAACTTCTAGTCATTGTTATAACTCTTAAGAGTTCCTTAATCCTGACCAATTTTATTTATCAAGGTAAGTGATTAATTTTGGGTTGATCTTCTCATCAACTTTGGAAGCGACACTTCATATATATGCATTTAAACCTCTCACACAACCTTATAACTTGATATATTTGAATGACTCAAATAGAATTTTTATGGACCTTGATATTGTAATTTCACACTCTTCAAGGGAACTCGTGATTTTTGAAGTGAGACTCAATAAGTTTTTGAGACTTAATTCATATGATTTTGTGAAGTGAGACTCACTTGATAAATCATTTCCTTTTAAGGACCACTTTGGAATTGAAAACTACACACATTTTCATACTTTGACTCATTCGAAAAATGTTAAATGTTTGAAAACTTGACACACTTGATAAATTTTGACTTGACTTGACCAAGACTAGATGACTTAGCTAAGCACAAAATTGATAGGTTTTAAAATGACATGAGCTCAAGTTTATCTACTAGCTTGACACTCAGATTATTTTCAAGATTTGACATGTGTCCAAACTTCATGAGCAATCAAACTTTACACTTTCTCCATGGATCACTCCCCCTTGAAGACTATTACATCTTATATATGTTGACATGAATAATACCAATACATGAATCAAATTTAATCTATTATTGACTAATTAACACATGTGAGTTCAGAAAAACAATCATGTGAAAATGTTATGCACTTAACACCTTATGTAAATACATGGTCATAAGACCTCTAAACACGCAACACTAGTCTTCTTAATAACACACCTTTTTATAGATCAAGACATGTTTAAGAATTTTATGAAGACCTTGACACATTTTGATAAAGTGATGAGTAGAAGTACTTTATTGGGCAGACTTTAACTCTTCTAAGAAATGATACTTTCATAGGATCAAATGACTTGTTTCATAACACAATAGACTTGTTAAATGTTTATTTGACTTATGAAACTTTTCTTGAGGACTCATATGGGTCATAATAGATAGATTTTGACCCACTTGACCAGGACTTGGAGATATGACTTAAAAAAAACCTAACACTAGACTTCCAAAAATATCAAAGGAACTTTACATCAAACTTTGTGCTAATATAGACCTAATGACTGCAAACACACACATTTATTTGTTTGTACATCATGAAATACCTTTAAACACTTAAATACTGATTGCATAGACCTTTAGGAGAGGAATAAGGAGTTACATATGCATACCTTATGACTGTTCACAAAATTTTCAACAAGGAAGGTTTCTTATCAACACCTACTGATGGTGAATCTACTTCAAACACACTAATGCTTCTTCCAAATAGAATATGCCTCCTAGAATCCTAGAGAAGGAAATCTATGCTTGCTAGAACACCTTAGGACAATAGAAATTCATCAAAGGAACTCGATGACTCACTATTTTCTCCTTTTTCTTTTGAATATATCTTTCTTCCTCAATGTCCTATTGGATGTGATGGTTTTATCTCCTAAGGCTTCATCACCCAATTTAATACTTTTCAAACATGTATGATGAATTTCATTTCCTTGTCTTCTTGTGATTATGCATGGAGAATCTTCATGAATAGTACTAGGCTTGCTCTTAATTTTGTCATTGTGATCATCACCTCTTGATATATTTCTTGAGATGGTATCTCTCATGCCTTTATATGACTCACTCTTAGGATTTATTTTCACTTTGTATACCTTTTTAATCTTTCCTTTGATTGCTTAAGTTATGCTGCTATGTTAAGTAGCTTGATTTTGATAACAATACTTTACAAAGTGTCTAAGTTTATGGAAATTGAAACACACAACTTGACTATTGCCTCTATATGGACATGGAATGAGATTCCCACCATGCCTAGAAATCTCATAACAATTTCTAGTAGCATGTATAATCATATTATAGTTATAATAAACTGTCTTATTCATACCTCTCGAGTCTTCTATTCTCCAAAACTAATTGTCTGGTTCTTCAAGGAAGTGTTGAGCTATGTGGCCTTTCATTTTATAGTTAAGGAAAATTTTTTTCTTAGTTTTGTCATATATGATGTCCCTCTGTGGATGGTCATTCATGACATGATTCCTACATTCCTGAGCTTTGTGTCCAAAATTGTGACAAGAAAAGTAGTATCCATTAAAGGTTCTCTCATAACTAAATGCATTTGGTTGCCTAGTTGATTTATATTTTCTTGAATTTTTCCCTTGATTCGTCTTTATGTTTGTTTTTCTATTTTTGGACCAACCTTATCATGTTCATACCTCTTCATGGGTTCTTCTGTGTAGCCTAGTACTATCTTGTCACATGTTGTCTTTTGTCTATCCAAGATTCCATTCAAATATTTAGAGCTATTTTCCATCTTGTCATACAACTTCAGTCTTTATTTTACTTCCTTTAATTAAGATGTCAAGGATATCAGATCTTCTTCATGTCTCATGCATGTGTCTTCTTTGTCACTAAGATATTTTGACACTGTATCAACTTGAGATTTCAACTCTGTATGGATTTTGAGATGCTCTTTCTCTTTTTCTTTGAGAGATGATGAAATAAGATCCAATTATGCCTCAAATTATTTGATTCCATCTTCATATTTTTTTCTTTTTCCTTTCCTCAAGAAGCATTATCTGTTCCTCACACTCTTTCATCATTATCTTCAATTTTTGGTTCTTTTTCCTTTAATGTTTCAATTACTCCACAACACTTATCAGTTTTGCTTCCATATTTATCTTAGCTTCCTCTTCACCTGAGATTTCATCCTCAATGACATACATATATCTTGAGATTCTTCCAGATATTATCTATATGGCCATGTTTTTGTTTCAAGAGGACCACCTCCAAGTTCTTATACTTGATTCAAGAGTACCATGCTTTGATACCAATTTTTGGAAATTAGGACACTGAGGGGGGTGAATCAGTGTCTGTTCAAAATTTTGAAACCATTTATGATTCTTAAACCATCCAAATATAAACAATCTTAACCATGATAAATCAAGAACATTCAAACATGAGAGAGAGAATAAAACATGTAACATTCCCATTTTAAGACTTTAGAAAAAAGGGATTTTTTTATCATACATAATGTTCTCTATTCTAAATTAGCATAATTTATAACATACATTCCAATGTCAATCCATCCCATAACAGAAAACCATATGCAAATGTAAATGACTCGGTAAAACATCAATCTCTTATTTCATGAATCGGTATTAAACTGATCTCTCATGTTAACTCAATAATATGTATACTACGTATACTTGGTTTCTTTTACCCTTTTAGGGGAACCAAAGTGTTATATCTAAGAGGCCTATTTGAATATCTGTTACCGATACTCATCTTAAATCCTTCATCTTCGGCTAGGTGACATAGGACAATGCAACCAACAACTCGTGATACTTTGGCCAAAGATTTTAAACATGTTTATCATGTTTACATTCCTAGACAACATACTAGTAAATTTTTTTCCCTCACCACACTTGTTCTATTATCTAGAGTGTTCTTTCCTGACATTCTGTCAGTCCAATTTGATTAAAGGTTTCACACTAGATAAGGTTAGCAACATTCCCTAGTGTGGAAGACTACTCATGGTGACTAAGGGTACATATACATAATCAAATTACATTGATTGGGTGTGTCTAGTTATCCTAAGTCAACATGAGTTGACCTCAACAATAGATCATGTTCTTATCCCTGTATAGGGTAGAATCTTGATCTAGTCTTACACTTATGTCAATCAATTTAAACATCTATGTGGGGTGTTGGGACATATCAACTACATCATAGTATCCTCGTAATGAATCATGTCATTACGAAGGTACTAAGCTTCAGTTGATGTGTACCAAAATCCAACTGAGTTTCCTCAACTAGACTAACATACCTTAGATTATAAGTTTATTATCCCATTTAATCATTGTCTTAAAGATTTAACTAACATCATTTAACCTTTAAGGTTACAAGTTGAAATCACATGTGAGGTAGGTATGTAGGTAAAGTCTGCTTCCTAACCTATTAATTACATGTTTGAGTTTGTTTATAACGAGACAACTTGTATCATACAACGACATGATTAATCTTAAAGTTATGAAGGTGTGTTCATTAGGTCCCTTCTTAGTTCAACCTTAGGTTAAACAAGTTCATTATAAACCTTTATTTTAGACTTCATGAAGATGAAGTCTAAATCTCTTTTATTTCCTTTCTAAGAATTCCATAATATGATTAAATAAATTTTCCTAATGAAGAACATAGTCAATCATTCTCCTATTATATTCTTAACACTTTATCAAGATCTTTCATTAAGTATCTATGAATGATTTTAGGGAAAATATATTTTTTCCTTAATCAAGGTCTAATGTCCAAGAATGAATTTTTTTTACATATGTTTCATATACATCAAGAATACATACATACATACATACATACATAGATGTATATGTATACATATACACATACACATACACATACACATACACATACATATATCATTCAATCATAATTCCTTTCCATTGTTTTAAGGATCTTTATGAGAGTGTCAACTTATTAGTTGCATCATGTGAAATTAAACCAACTAATATTTCATATCCTCAAACCAAAACCCATAACCCTTAAATATACAAATTGCCCTCCTACTTTTAGGATATTACTCAATAATACATCCAAATTATGCCAAGAAGGTAACACAATCAAGTAATATTCAACAATCAACAAATAATTTGTTCATTAAAAGGAGTGATCCATTTACTAATTACAAAAGTATCTCAGAGATTACAAAGTGTCATAACAACAATTTAAAACTAGTTTTATTACAACTTTCTTTTTTGACAAGTACATCTCCAGTAATGATGCCACATATTTATCATAAAGAAGATACAATTTCTTTTTACTAAAACATATGTAACTTTCTATATGTCTTTCTTATTTCATCTTTTACGAAACCCATCTGAACAATTATTAGCACGGGTCAGTTCATTTGAAATGAGCATGATAAGTACTAAATCATTAAAACATTGTGATTTTATCTAACTGTTTCATAAAAAGAACCCTATTGTTTATGAAACAATTTTGAAAACACGACAATAAAAACAAAAATACTTTTCTCTAAAAGATTAAAACCAAGAAGGAGAGAAGAGATTAAATTTTCTAATGTGTAAGAATGGTTTAATTAATCAGCATATCAACCCTAACTTTTCATCATAAAACTCTTTTCAACATGCTGGAAATAAAACAACAAAATTAAAGAAAGGAAATTCATATTTCATCCTAGCCTTACCTTCTCATTCATTTATCCAAATTAAGTTCCTCCAAACAACCAGTTCTAACTTTTCAAGAAGTAATACAAGATATATAAAACTATCTTTCAGATTAAGTATACTATTTGGAAAATAATTAAAAATTACATTCCAGCTAAATATCATACTATCTCAAAATCATCCTAGTGCCTAAGAATTACATTAATCACAAATAAATCCAAATACCATAGGTAAGGATAACTTAATCAATAGAAACAATCAAAGAAATTTACAGCTCACATTCACACCGTCCTACATTCATATCCAACTCCAATCTCATACATACCAGTCCTAATATCATCATGCAATCCTTAAGACACTAACAACTGAAGGTTCAATAATTATCAAACAAGGAACCAAAAAATATCTTTGGGTACTTCTCAACTTAATCCTCATTCCTATTTCAAGTAAAGAACAGGGAACTAAAAGTCCAGAACCATACTAGTACAATATCACTCCTAGTTTTATCATAAGTTTAAGTTCATCCAAATGGAAAGGTTAAAAGAAAATGTAACAACAATTCAGAATCGAAACAAACTCCAATCAAACTAGGGACATTCTTAATAGACTCATCTGAGTACCATAGTCTTATAGTCATCATAATATATAAGGGCTCAAGATAGTATAACTATTACAAAAAAGGAATGCAGATATACACCATGTAGATCCAATTTCCCCAACTCCAATATTGGAAACAACTCATCAAGAGAAACAATAAATTGAAAAAACCTTCCTTGATACAAAACCCACACAATAAGGAGGAATCCACAACTATTTCCCATACCACAGGATAATCAGCCACCCCATGTAAATATGGGAAAAAAAAGAGAATAAACCCCCATAAGAGAAAAGTGGGAACAACTTGAATGTCTTAAAAATATCATCAAGCTAAAACTTGAAACATCGTTGTAGCCCAGAATTGGATAACAACAACAAACCAAGAAAAGAATAGAAAACCATAACATCTAAAGATTAAAATAGTCTGTCCATCTTACAAAAAATTAAAATCACCATACACAATTTGAAAAATTAACAAAAGAACTGATTCA